>CM048755.1:239475832-240675832 GCA_026315105.1 Locusta migratoria
ACATGTCCAGTTGTTTATCCTATAAGAGTTTGGTATTACATTTAGTTTCTTCATACCCGACACTGTTACAATGTTACAACAGTTGACGAACATTGAAAACTTCCAATAGAGAGGATACTGGTAGGCCATCTGCATTTCTTCCATTAAGTAGACTGTGTATCCTTGGAAAATTTTATCTGTGTGTAAGTGAAAAAACCTCTGAAGTTGCCTGTAAAAGCCTTGTTGATTGTAACTGGAAATATGTGATCAGCAGTTGGTTGATGGAGAATAAATAAATAAATAAAATATTAAGTAATCTGATTAAGAATGTCAGAATGAGTTGACTCTTGTAATGTATACCACTCACTTCCTCGCAACATCCCTCATTTCCTTACAATAGCAGTCACTGCCATGCAATACCCCTCACTTCCTCACTACACCCGTTAATTCCTTATAATACTCCACACTCTATTACAAACCCCTCATTACGTCATACCTCCACACTTCTTTACAATCTCCGTCTCTCCTGTAATAACCTCTCTCTCTTCTCAACAAGGAACCTCCTCCCCAATAACCTTTGCTCCTCTCCACAGTGTCCTCCCTCCTGTTCATAACAACTCCCATACCTTTCTCCTTAACAACATCTCCGCCTCTCTACGTAACTTCTTCCCCCTTCCCTTTATCCAACCTCTTCTGTCATTATCCCAACATCTCTGCTTACTGTGTCCAACCTTGCCCCGCCCTTCTACTTACCTCTTCCCCTCATTGCCCCCAACTTTCTCCCAGCAGTCTCTTACAATGCCCCTCCTCTCAACATTCTCAATTAAATTGTTTAGTTACTCATTTATTGTAATTTTATTTTAATCCACATTTTTAAGCTGTTATAGAGGATCAATTTCATACATAAATAGTTATATTTAACATGCTGTGTGATTGAATTTTATCTAGATTTTTGGTGTATGTGGCAAGTGCCAATTTTTGAGTAATTATTATGCTCTCATCTTATGTTGTTGCTAATGGATGAATTCATTTAAATGTATGATATGTTTTTGTATGTTATTAGTGAATTATGACTTTGCATTTCAGCCGTGGAAGTGATGAGTGCAATAAGAAGCAACCCAGTGACTGTGATACATTGGAGTACAGGAATGGAGAAGGTAAGTTCAAACAATCATATCACTGTGGGAGAAATTTGGTGTGTATGTGCATGAGTAAATCAATGTTTTCCCTTTGTTTCCTCACTGTGTTAACCCCTGCTCATTTCCCATACATGGAGGTTATGCTTTGAAAATTAGTGTGGTGACTTAATATTTGTGATCCATTTTGCATTTGACCCCTTCCCTTTCCCTTTGTCGTGTGCATTTAATATTTTCCCTTTTGACAATTGTTTGTACTTTTGAGGTGAATGCAACAGTCATTTGAATCTGTAAAAAGTATTAAGAATGCTATCCTATAGTGTAAGTCACAAATGGGCTTTTGAGATTTATTGCTGTAAATAAAATGAACTTATAATAAGAATGGTGAAGTCTTAATTGTACAGCATTATCTTTGGTACAGTAGTCAAGGACACTTGATACTTCTTTGCTTGCCTATTGAATTAAGATATTGGGATGATAACTGTGAGCTTCAATTTTCTGGTACTGTTGTATAAAAACACTTTTGACATTGTTGTGGTATAATGGAAGCTTGTTGTGGTGAAGGAGCTTATCTTGTGTTACCTGAAAGCCACTTGTTCATGACTCCTTTCACTTTCTTGAGTGCAGCATGTTTGTTGTGATGCATTTACACCTTGGTGAAAGTATGTGGAAAACTGACCTGCAGTAAATTTTCATGTAATGTTTGCCCTCATTGCTTAATAATCTCATTTTAAACTAATGCAGATTAGGAGGTGAAAGATTAATGTTTTCGGTATTTCGGGGTGACTGCCTTGCACCTTCTAAGTTGCAACTGTCTTGTGAAGAACATTTGATATACTCTATTACAACTGTCGACATCTATATGCAAAGTCATTTCAAAACAATCTCATGGAATGAATTTACATTTTTATTGTTATGTTTTTTTAATTGCCATCCCATGCCAAGTATTAAGATTTAACCATAATCGTCACAATTTCTAGGATAAAACATAATCTTACAGGAACCGCTGCTAAAATTATGGAGTTCACTATTAATTTATTTTAGTAGTTTGGTAACTTTCCTTTGGCAACCAGTATTATTTCAGAAGTAATGCAGTACCATTTTATAGCACAGACTATATTACACATATACTCAACAGTTGTCTGCTATAGTGGTGGCTAGCTAACTGCAGTATTATGGGTGCATACACTTGTGGTTGTGTTGTGATTTGGCATACTGATGTTCACACTGTTATGTCACTTTTGAATATAAGTCAATTATTGAGGAGCATTTAAATTAACTCTTACACTATTCTTTTCTCCTTCGGGCATGCATAGGTAAACAATTGCGTAGTTCAGGGAAATTATTTCTTTTAAAGTCACGAATACTCAGTGAGAGTAATTTTATTATTCAGCTTTGTTGTTCTTCACGATTATTTTCAAACATTACAACTAGGCTTCAGTTTGAGATATTTACTATCAGTTTTTAAAATCACAGGTTAGGGCCCTCATACCTGCCCCTCCTCCCCTCCTCAATTTTCTTGTACCCATTAGGGATAGCTTCTTTCCAAAGCTGGCATCTCTGCACATACATTCAGATAGGATTCAGTCAAATGTGGATCTCATGTTGTCAGTATCTGTTATTTTAAATATTGTCAAAGAAGAAGAATTCATTTGTTGTTTATGTTCTCATCAGATTACTCCAATTTGAGAACTTGGGTTTGAGATCTTAATGTGTTTGTAAATGTCAACATTTCACTTCTGTATGATAGAAACAAAGAACTATGCTATTAATTGTAAGTTTATGTTAAGAAGCAGAATAGTTGCTCTGCTGTAAAGTATTTTCAGAAATTAAATAGCCTCATATTGATGACTTAGCACTTTCACTTTGCTCAAGATATTACTTGTACATGTACTATATCTTTAATGCTTACTTCTTGTTTGCAATGATGATGAATTCAAGCTGAATATTCAATATCTGAGACAGTGTGAAGAAAGAGTATATTATGAATTGTACTTATCAGCTGGCAAGGTGATCATAAGTGTAGTTAGGTACTGATAGTTTGATAGAACTGTTTTTCTAGATTCAGTTACGAACACAATAGTAGTACATTACATATTACTGCACTTATAATTACAATAGTACTCTTGTGTCCTTCATGTGTGTGTGTGTGTGTGTGAGAGAGAGAGAGAGAGAGAGAGAGAGAGAGAGAGAGAGAGAGAGAGAGGAGGGGGGCAGGGCGGGCTAAATTATAGAGAGGAATCCTGAAACATATGAACACATTCATGGCAGTTGGCTGTGGAGTAATTGGACTGCCACTTGTGGCCCATTTTTAAACAAAATAGAATCAACTTCATAATAGTGAAAGTCATATTGTGTTTAATGTTCAGACATTGTTTATCTTGGAAGGTCATTACAAACATGTCAAAAGAACCGATTTCTTATCATTGGTATTGCTTTCTCATGGTAGGATAACAAGCAGTTATTTTATTTTATTGTATCTATCTACTCTTACTTTTTTATGATGAGATGTAAAATTTGTCTGGTTTTGTTGTAGCCTCTGTTTCTCTCACAGGTGCACTGTCATTCCCATTGTGAGGCATTGAAAGATTCCTTTGATCCTTCCATTTCAGGCAGAGCTTGTGTGTGGTTGTCTCTTATGTTTGACATACAGGTGTCTAATGACTTCGTGTTGTACTGATAGTTATGCATTATAGTGACACATGTACATGGTATAACATTTGTGAAAATAGTTCTCAAACAGTCTGCATTACTAATCATGATTTGTCACTTGGTTTTTAAACTAGTCCATCCATAAAACACACACACCAAGTGAAGTGGTTCTGTGATTAGAGTACTAGACTTATACATTAGGAAGGATGGCAGTTCAAATTGTAGATTTCGGTTTTCATAAATCACTCCAGGCAAACACTGGAAGGGTTTCTTTGAAAGTGCTTCTCCATTATTAACACACACAAAAATTCCAGTATTGTTGTTGTTACAGCATAATAAACCCTAATCTTAACTTCGGAGACACATTTGTAATGACTTCATAGTGGTTTAATGACTTCATAGTTCGAAAGTCATTAAACAATGGTCTTTATTTTTTCTGTAAAATGGAATTTTTGCTTTTGCTGAAAGTCAATTGTTCCCAAAATTGCCTTTGTTTACTTCACATGGTTGTATTTATGCTTTAAACAAATGGGCATTCTGTTGAGAAGCAGCAGCATTTTCCTTCGATTGAATTCTCTGCATCTCTGATCACACTGCATATGGTAATTACAAAATATGAAGAATATTGATTTTGAGTGTTCCTGGGCATTTGTAGTTGCATTACCCATACTTGACAATACTTCAGACAAAAACAGAAAAGGCACTTTGCATAGCAGACTGAAAATAAATTTATTTGCACATTAAATAGTGCATTTTGGCATGTTAGAAATACGCTGATAAGTTTTGTTTTCTAGTTGCTATAGTGCTCAGTGCAGACTTTACATATTGGCAGTCAGCCACAAGTGAAAACAAACTAGAATTGTTACTGCCCAGGGGCGAGAGGAACGGTGTGGGGAAATGTGCCCAACATTCCTCAGACAGGGGCAAAGCCTACACCCATGTTTAGTGAAAACAAAACTGACAATTGTTACAGGGGTCGCTCATTCCTTCTGTTGTTGAAATTATCATAATCAAAATCCACGATAAGAAAAACAAACAAGGGAATGGTTCAAAAATGTTTGTAAGCCTTATGGGACTTAACTGCGGGGTCATCAGTCCCTAAACTTATAAACTACTTATGAACTAGCTTATACTTATCACGCCACAAACATCCATACCTGAGGGGGCATTTGAACCCCCAACAGGGAACGGTCTCACGCATCATAGCATAGTGCCTCAGTGCACTCGGCTGCTCCGCTGCGGCAAAGGGGGGGAATAGTTAATGTGCAATTGTTTGCTGACATTGGTGGTGTATTCACTTTGTTGCAAATGAGGAAGCTCTGGCCTGACCTTTAGTGGAATTTTATGCAACCATGGTTTAAAACACCTGTCATATAAAGTTGCTCCATTAGGAGTTTTTGCATTTATATAAACTTTAGAATTTTATTTTGCCGACAAACATATGCTTTCCTATGTTCTAATATACTAGATCCCACAACAATGGGATACCATATTGCCTTATACTGACAATTTTTGCCACCCGTAATTGGCACAGCACTGGAGACTCTTGCACAGTGATACATTGTTGCATTGCTGGACTTTTTCAGTTGCAAACATGTTGGTATTTTTCAATTGTTGTGTAGGCATATGGCAGAAATGGAGTTGTTAACAATAACACTATCAAGCTTTGATGTTTTGAAGGACATGCCCAAGGTAGTGAAATCTAGTTCTTCATTTGTTACCTGTTACACAATAAATAGATAATTTCCACTAAAGCACTAGATTTTGTGAATGATTTGTATTTCTAACATTTCTTCATTTCAGCAAGACTTTCGTTCTCTTATTAATTCAGCCTTTTGGAACCAAACTAAAATTTAAAAATCCCCCCCCCCCCCCCAAACCTGTTGCCCTATGTGGTGGCAGAGTTCTTCCCCCTCCAGAGCTTGCCCTGCAGTAAAATACGCGTATGCCATAAGTGGAGCTGTTTTGATATGCAGAAAACAATGTGAGGCATCATAGTGTTGTATACACTAAAATATTATGACATGCCATACAGTGATACAAGATGTACTAAAAAAAGAATCAAGAGTCGTGTATGGCACGTATTATGTATAGTGTTACCATCAGCGTTGTATCAGCTTTAATTCAGGGCGTGAATTCCTTGATGCAGTAATCCAGCATGGTTTACAGTAGTACTTCCTATTGTTGGAAAACTGACCTTTAGAGTAGAAAAACAGTACACAATGGAGGTAGTAAACCTAGAGTGTCTCACACATTTTCTATTGAAAATAATACTGGGGAGGAAAGTAGGAGTAGTAGTTCTTTGCAGCACTAGGTGGTGAGAGCTGCATATCTGATGAGTCATTTTTACGGTGGACAGTAACATGCATTTAATCTGTGGACCATTACCATTCTCCATTTCTGTTACTTGAATACCTGTCAGAAGCACTATAAGGAAGATTTGTAGCTCACAGGCTACTGCAGGTATCCAACCATTGTCAGTCAGGTGATGTGCCATGTATCTCACTTGTTGCTATATTGTCTAGGACATTTTTTCTTTTGAAACAATGTTTTCGTCATTGATTTTAAAGATCTCCTAACTTACAGTCACAGCTGTTTTACATCACAACAAGGCCAAAATTAATTCATAGTGAGTGGTAAAACCTTGAATTCCCAAATTTAGATGTTCAAAGATAGAAAAAAGAGGAAAAGGAAACCAAAAGTGATGCCCTAAGGAGCAATTATGTGAAATACAGAAATTGATCTCCATATGATTGGGGGTATAACTATAAAATGTATAGGCTGGATCAGTGTTGAATGAAACAATTATTATAATAATGTAACCATATAATACAGCTTGAGATTTGATTTTGTAAGTTACAATAGAATGATGAAAATGTCTGTATCAAGAATGTCACAGACACTCTTTTTGTAGGACATAAACTTGCAACAAACTGGATTGATTAGCTTCCTCTGCTTTCCATCGAATAAAGTTGTAATTATTATATATAGTAGAACCCCATTTTTACACTTTTCAAGGGACTTCAGTGAAATGGTGTAAAATGCAGGAAAACGTAAAATGTGGGAAATAATGTTTTAAATGGTAAAATATCCTTACTGAATCACCCTTTCATTTTTGTAGTTTATTTATGATATATGTACATAATAGGCATCAAAATACTTGCCAGGAAGTTTGTTATATAATAAAGGTCAACCCAGCGGAATTGTAAAACTGCACAAGTTCCATTCTTTTTGTATGTTTTGATGTTTTCCATGATGATATTCAAGAATTTATTCGTGTTCTCGAGTGCAAATATATGCATAAGTATTTCTGTGATGTTTGCATAGGGTCGGGATCATGGTCAGCATCTCACTCTAATATCGCTTTTTTGAAGTTATAATGTACCATGCTCCCTTCAATATGCAGAAAAACATACATACACAAGCAAACTATCAGCCTCACCGTTTATAATACGCCACAAAAAATACTAGGATAAATATTTGCATTTCACAACAGGAATAAATTCTCAAAACGCGTCATACAATGCACGAAAAACTAGTAAACAAAGCCAAGCTGATAATCGGCCTGATGACTAATGGGATACTATACTCCCATCAGCCACCGCAACATAAGTCAATTAGACACATATTGCCAACAATGAAATGCAAAATATACATTTGAATAAATGCAAAGTGTCAGGAAACTTGAATGCATAACATTTATAAACACTATACTTGAAGACGAAAGCCATGCCAGCGTCAATTTATGTCAATTACATAATTTTTTCTTCACGAACATCATTTCAAAAACCATAAAACGCGGGAAAAGTGTAAATAAGTTAACACAAAAATGGGGGCGAATTAACATTGTGAACATAGGAAATTTGACGAGACCAACAAAAAATGGTGTAAATGGTGGGTAAATGTAAAATCCAGAAATATAATGGGGTTTTACCTTAACTCTTGTTTTCTAGACTCAAAAGGAATTTACTTGGCATATGTCAAGAGGTTACCTTGTCAGAAGAACATTCCTATCCTCTTACTGATAAAAACCACTTTGGGTGGTTTTTTTTACTGTTTTAGAAATGAGCTTTCATCAGTCAAAGGTTTTTCTGTTTTAGGAAAGTCAGTGTTATTAATGGCAGTGTGAATTAAATAGCAGTATGACATTTCATAATGCAGAACCATTTCTCTTTCTGAATTCTGAATAATAAATAAATACTTTATGTAGATAGCTCAGATAATGCTGAAAATGTATGGTTATTGGTTTTTCTGTTATGGTTCTATGGTTCTCATATTGAACTATTGTTTGTAATGGATTTTTGAAAAATTTTAGTGCTTCTAGTGTGTGTGTGTGTGTGTGTGTGTGTGTGTGTGTGTGTGTGTGTGTGTCAAATGGGAAAAGGGGGCAGGGGATTCTGGATAAGAATGATATTTCTTCAGGTGAGCTCTGTTAGGGATACCACTTGGAAAGTAAGTGTTATAATTCAACAGTACTCTGCACAGGGTATAATGAACTAAAGTATTGATTCCTTGAATTCATTAATAAAGTTGTGACTGAAAAAAGTATTGAAGAATTTTTTTCTTTTTTTCCCTCTCTTTCTTTCCTTGTGAAATTTTGTTTTCAATTAGATTCCTAGAATGTTCAGTTATGTGCACATACTTTTGTTGAAGCTGTGTGTAGAGTAATTTTTTCTGTGAGCTGTTCTGGACATTGCTCATTCAGAAGTGGAAGTTGAATGGTTCCTAGCATGTTGCAGGAGGGTGCACAATTTTTTAAAACACCCATTTGTGTTAATAAACCTCATTTGTGTGTGATTTGTAATTAAAATTTTTTAAGACAACAAAAACTTTTCCATTAAATTTTGTTCCTGGTCTTAAAATGAGTCTAACAATTTTTGTCTTTTCCCTTTTGCACTTTATTCTCACATGCTATTCACGTGATCAAAGGACTAGTAGTCACTTACAGTAAGTCACATTGTATTCTTAAGACACTGTACATATCTAGAATAGAACATTTGTAGAAGTAAAACGTTGTTGTATCTCTGATGTTGTAAACTGCATTTGTAATAGTAAAGTAGATACAGGACAATTCCAATTTAAGTGTAGTCAACCAAATCCTGTTGGAGAAAGGTGAGTATTTAGCACTTGTTGTAGCTACTGCTCTTGAATTCAGCAGTAGTTCAACAAAGCATCATTTTATTATTTATTATAATTGTACTGTTCATACTGTCTCATGTTTCTGGCCTTTATGGTTTCACTTTCTGGTTTTTGTTAAGGTGAAGTCTAATTAAGAGAATGAGGAATTAGTGTGTTTCATAATACAAACATTTTGTTGTGTATGGTGTAGCTGACCATCCATTGAAGGGAATGAATTCTTTGAATAATAAATCATCTGACTAATTCTGAGAGGTTCATCCCTGACAGTATCATGTCGAACGTAACTTCATATAAGGAATAATACTAGGGAGATGTCTAAGGAGTAAGAAAAGCTAGATAATATTTCAGATAAAACTTCTTTTACTCAGTGTAGACAGGAAAATGAAGTTTACCAGTCACAAGTTGCAAAATGAGGCCTTTGTGGTAGATGGATATTAAGAATTATTCTTCATTTTACGTTACTTTCTGGGGGGAAATATTTTCGGCTGTAGTCTTTCTTTCCACTAGGCAATGAATGTGCACAATGCTTATCTGCATGGGAAGTATTTTTAGTGGGCAACAAGGTGGAATATCTTCATATACAAAATTATAATTTATTTGAATGGTACATGGCAATAATATTTGTATAACTGCCTGTAAGGCTTTGTGTAGATATTGTTTGACAAAATAACATTTCTTCTGACATAGGCCTATCATATGTTTCTGCCCTTGTAGTTCTCAAAATTTGGTGGTTGTTTTCTACAGCAGACTTGACTTTCTTGTTAAATCAGTGTCACCTTAGTATTGTTTGTAATATCATCAAATGTACAAAATGTTGCACTAATATTTCCTCACACTAAAAATAGTTTGATTACTAGCCCTAACATGTTCCTTATGGTTGTCCATACAAATAGGACTTCTTTTGTGGAATGACGGGAGATGTTTTCTTGCATTTTGTCTGTTATGAATATTCTTCTAACATCAATGCAACTGCTTTTTAATTTGTGTTTTTTAATTATTTTACTGCTTAAAATTGGGTTTCTTTTGTGTTTTACTGCAATACACAATCAGTTTCAAACATTTCCTTGCTCAAAACTAGTATAGGTTAATTAGCTGCTGCATATTTCTAAAAGAAGAAAAGGCATGTGTTTCTTGAATGATGAAAATGAGAGAAGATATATAAGTAACTTGCTTGCTGTTGCATTTAAAATTCCATTGGGGTTATTTTCTTTAATTTTTAATTTAAATTAAAAAGAGAATTACAAAATGCATTGGAACATTATGCAAAATGTAATAAGACTGAATCTAGTCATCGCATTTCAAATCAGTTATCAGTAAAGAAATTTTTTTTTAATAAAAGGTAAATAGACCAGTACTTCTGAACTATTTTACATATATTGTTTTGAAGCAGGTCAAAAGTACATGCATGACACCTAATCCTAAAGTTTGTAGGATATTGAATTGTTGCACCATGATTTTTGCTTTGTAGCTTAACCAGTTCTGTACTTGCAGTTAAAGTAACTTGTATGTTTTCATTAAAAAGCTTTCAGTAGAATTTATTTCATCTTGCAACCTTTAGGCGGCAATGTTATATTTGTTGCTTGTTTTCGTCCCGCAACTGTTTTGTATCGTTTTTATTTGTCCTCAGTGCAGTGCAGCTTGGATAACCCTCCCATTGTTACCACACATACCAATGGAAGTAAGTACTAGAAACATATTTTGCAATAAAGTGTTGACCCTTTGCTGTAAAATAACCATGCGTTATATAACAGCTCAAATTTTTGTGATTCTAAGATTCCTGGTGACAAAACACTATGCTGAAACTCATAGCCATTAATTTTGTAAAATGTTACACTGATAAAATAACAATTAATCATTATGCTCAACATAAAGTTCAGGTACTCACATGTATAACATTGTGTGTGTGTGTGTGTGTGTGTGTGTGTGTGTGTGTGTGTGTGAGAGAGAGAGAGAGAGAGAGGGGGGGGGGGGGAGGGGGGGCATGGATGGATGGATGGATGGAGGGAGGGACAGTGGGGGAGGAAAGAGGAGGGGCACTTGGAGACTGAGAATGATAGTAAGAATTGACATCCTGAGCAGTTACATTATAATTCCAGTCCATGTTTATTCTTCGTCACAGAAATGAATCCATATAGTTACTCATGACATATACCCTATTCCTTCCCACATATTTTTATTTTCATATATTTGTATACCATTTAGAGTTATGAGACAGAACTACTATCTAATGTTTACCTTCAGGAAGTGAAACTTTAGTTCTGCTGTTACACACATAGCCTGAGAGCGACCCCTCCCCTTCCCTGTACTCATAACAGGTGGATACCTCTCATCTTGGGTCTGCATGGCCTGCCATTCCGCAACCTACCCCTCTTTCCTCCCTGCGGAAAAAGTTAATAGTTCTAAGTTATGATAAATTTTATTAATTTTTTGTGTGTCTCACAGCTGTACTTAAATTTTTACTTCCTTGAGGTAAAGTACTTGCCAGTAATTCTGTATCATAATTTTATTGTTTTTACAAGTGACTCTTCCATTTGATACTCCATTGGACTATGAAAGTTTAAAGTGCCTAGTGGAATATTAGAATAGAAGTATGATAACTTACTAAAGCATTACAGTGAGGTTTCTGAATTTCATTTCTTTAAGTTTAGAAAAGTATATTAGATACTGTTTCTTCTTGTAAAAGTGACCAGGTAATTTTCTCATTTTAATGCTAGTTGTTGAATCAGTGTAATTTTAAAAACGTGTCATTCATGTGGTGGTGTTAATTGCTTTGATATTTACAAATCAATCAGTACTGAATTCCTTTAAATTTAACTTTACAGCACAAAATAAATATGTATTTGAAGTTAACAGAGCTTTACTTTAACCATGAAATAAAAATCTATTTCTAGGAACAAAGCCGGTAGAAATTGTAACTGTCCCTTTCCCTACATGCTCTCTCTCTCTCTCTCTCTCTCTCTCTCTCTCACTCACTCACTCATTGTCTTTTTCTGTTTCTCCCCACACTGTCCCACTGTATTTCCCTCCATCCCTCTCTCACTGCCTGGCTGCCTTCCTCTCTGTGTGTGGGTTTGCGGGGGGGGGGGGGGGGGGGTTATAGGATGTTTGATTTGTATGAACGGTAATTTAGTTTTATGTTTGAAACAAACTGCAAAGTTCTATGTGCAGGAATCACTGCTAGTTTAACAGATATTTATCTGCACAAGTTAGTTTTATGAAATCACCTCCACATCTGCAATAAATTCATTGTTATATGGCAGATGATACAGTTATTTGCACTGTAAATGGTTCAGATCATGAGATATGTTCCAAGCACACTAAGTTTACATTATTTAATTTTTATTAAGTTGATGGTTTGAAGGAAAAAAATAGTGTAGACAAAAATATAATGTAAGAGAACAATGAAAAATAAATGAATGCAATAACATGTGAAGCATAAAAGTGAATGAATTATCATGGGATAATAAGGTGAATTATGAACAACAGGGTACAGTTTCTTTCTGAATCTAAGTTTAGTAGTTCATTTAAAGTGTAAACATCCTTCTTATCAAAATATTTGAGTTTTGTGTAACTTGAATGTGTGTGATTTTGAATGGTTATTGGGATGAGATTTTTGTCTGGGGCAACATGAGAATTTATTTAGTGGGGAAAGTGAAATGACTAATCCAATAGAATGCAATGTGACATGCATCAGCTGAAAAAATTTCTCATTGAGGAGCAGAGCCATTATGTTCAAAGATAAAATATCAATATGAATTCTGGTCAGATGAGAAGTATTTCAGATACACCTACAGGCAGGATGGTAATGCTACAACACTGACTTAGCAAGGCCTCTATAAATCACAAATATATGTTTGTCTTCAGTTATATAATTATTTGCCATAAATTACTGAACTTTCTATATAAGGCTGTACTAGCAACAGCATAGCAATATGTATTAGTTAAAACTCTCAGATAACCTGCTTCAACCTAGACCCAAATGATATGTTGCATAAAATATTGTACAACTTCATCATATTCATATAGTTCTGTTTGGTGAAGATATGGGATGTGGTTTGTTGAATTTGAGTTTGGGGATTTCTCAACATATTATGTTATCTTAGTTTGTACCTGAACTGCCACTTAGTTGTTGAAGTACTAAGAGTGGCATACTTTATATTACTTCATCCCAAGGACATAGATAACCTACAGAACTTTGTAGTGAACATAATATAATTCAGTGATGGTTTTGGATTATTTTGCATTATACATAGTGGTAAAATAAGATTCTGTAACACAGTATGATGGGTTTCTAATGAGTCAGAGCAGCAAATGTAGTCTCATGTTACTAATTCTATTCACCTTTATCTGCCAGCACCCTCTGAATCAACTGCCATATTCATATTGGACTGTGATTATGTAATCTTTTTATCTGCTTCTCCATTCATGTTTAGAATCTTTCCCACTCATATCTCTTCCTCTCCTTCTGCTTGGTTTTCTTATTTTCTTCTTCCTGTCATTTGGATGACCCCATTTAATTATTTTTCTTGTTTATATTTGAGCATGTTGCAATTTACATGCTGTTTGAAACTTTCTGGCAGATTAAAATTGTGTGCCCGAACCGGGACTCAAACCTGGGACCTTTGTCTTTAGCGGGCAAGCGCTCTACCGACTGAGCTATCCCGACACGACTCATGATGCCACCTCACAACTTTACTTCAGTACCTCGTCTCCTACTTTCCAAACTTCACAGAAGCTCTCCTGTGGAACATGCAAGACTAGCACTCCTGGAAGAAAAGATATGGTGGAGATATGGCTTAGCCATATATGCTATTTGTTTTACATTATTTTTCTCGTAAAATTTCTGAGTGCTACTGCTGACCATTGTTTATGGATTAGCCATTCCTTTTGTGTATGCTCACAATTGTGCCCTCAATTCAGTCATGGCAGGGAACACATTTCACTCAAAATTATGGTTACTTTAAGAGTGTCTTATAATTGACAACCTGCATGTCTGTGAGGAAAACTGAATGTGTAAAAATAGAGTGAAACTTAATCAATTCAGCAGTCAAAATAACAGTCCTTAAACATCCTTCTGCTCTATTCCAAATAATTTTGTTTCATACTTACAGTTGTGTTAGTTTCATTTTACATTTTCAATTATTGTATATTCAGAGTTTATATCAGTAATATAAATATTTCAGAAGGCAGGGGAGGGGGGGTTCTCTTTTTTGTTGATTGAAAATTGGAACTGAGATAAATCCCAGTCTGTTTTAAGCCTTTTGCAGAAACAAAATCTTGTAATTGTCTCACTATTTGTAGAGATGATGTTTGGCATCTTTAGGAAAGAAACTGCTGCCAACACAAGTAGCTTAAAGAAAGTTAATGAAAATTTGTGTGCCACAATGAAACTTTCATTACACTGGTAGCTTGAGGAGTAGAAATAATTAGCAGCTGTCTTGTGCAGAAACATACACTCTTTTCGAGTGATGTGTGAAAGATGGTTTTTCTTCTTCTGTAAATATGTCTGTTCCTTCAAAGTTTTCTATATCTCACTAGGCATTTTGACACACCTTGTTATTTGGAGAAATGTTAGCCATGTTTGAATTTTTTATATTCAGAGTATATGATTTTCCTTTTGGGTGTGGGGAGTGGAGGGGACAGGGGTATGTGGTGGGGGTGGTGTGAGAGATTTTTTTTGTTTTGTTTTTTGTTTGTTTTTTTGGGGGGTGGGGGGTGGGAGAAGATTAGAATTGTGTTCGTGTCTCTTTTAAGCTCAGAATTCCTTGTTTGTATTTGATAAGTTTCTTGACCACCATAGGCCTAAATACATGATTCAAAATTTTTATTTGGTAACTGTATTTACAGTACGATGTTAGTGTGTTAAATTTAATATGCCTTATCTGCATTGTTAGTTTAACACAGTAGAATAGAAGTATTATTTTGTGCATGACTGGTGACTACAGTTGGCAATAATATTTTTGTAGCTTCATTGAATCATATTTTCCTGCATGGTTTCTTGCATATTGCACACTTTAATACCTTATTAATCCACTTCACATTTCATAATGGTTATTCTAACATGCTGCATGATTCTGCTTTCTTTTCTGGTTGTCTTTTTAATGGAATTTGGATTTTGAAGAGAGAGGTAAACTATTGTCCTACAAACTTGTGTAGACTATTGTTAATAATTGTAGAACACATCAAACAGGGTTTTATCCGGTGAAACATGATGTACATATATTTTCTATTTTGAAGTATTTGATTTTGCATGATAACACAAATATGCCATGAGATACTGTGTGTGGAAAAACAGTTTAATGTTGGCAAAAGGCTGTTATGTTACATTGTAAACTGTGTATAATAAGTGTGCTGAAACAATTCAGTACCAGATTTTGTGTTGCACCTTAGGGAAGAGGAGAAAGATTTCTACTGAAGTGCATATTTTATGCAGAGTTCGTTGTTAGTACTAGCTATAGTATCTTCCTGTAATTTTCTTTATCTTAAGTAAGATTTATATTAATGAATGGTCCTATTAGAGTAAAACATCTTCATTTTACAGAAAATATAGATTGTCCTTCAAAATATTTTATAAAAACTTATAAACAGAGAAACAACAGAGGAAACTGTACTATTAAAAATTGAAATCAAAAGCTGTATCAGTTATGGTGGACTTGATTTATGTTATTAAAAGAAGAACGAAAGACCATAGCATTTGCTGTTAACATACAAATGAACACAATTACAGAGTGTGTGGTATATATTAATTTACTAGATAATAAAAACTGTCTAGATTGTTTATTGTAAATATGTATAAGGACTTGTTTTAGAAATTAAATGGGCATAAATTTATTATGTTTAAATAAATAAGGGAAAAGTCTAAAAATATGCATATAAGATACTACTGAACAAAATAACACATGGTTAAGGCATTGAACTCTCATTTTGGTGACGTTGGACTCAAAGCCATGTTGGTCATTCATGTTTAGGGTTTCTGAAGTTTCCATCAATTTCTTAATGTAGCCTATATCGTGAGATGGTTACTTTGAGGAGGACATGACCACTTTCCTTCTCCTTTCCTGCCACGCCTAACTAGTGCTATGTCCCTAGTGACCCAGTGACTTCCTTGCTTACAGGACACTCTCCTGCTCTCTTTTTTTCCCCTTCAGTTGTTAATTACCCCTAAGAAACTGAGACATTTTACTACCACCTGGAAAACTTGTAAAATACTTTTTATAAAACTATGCAGCAAGAAGAAATAATTTCGATTTTAGGGACAAGATGACATGTTGCAGATTGCATGACAAAAAGTAATTCAACATACTGTCATATTATTGCATTATTAATAAATTATATAGAAAAAGTGACTAGAACAATAGTATCTAATTACAGATCGTGGCTGTTCAGTAAGTCATTTTGTCTTCACCACTTCTGGAGATATTTGGTATGACCTACCTTTGGCCTCACTTTGCAAGATACCCTTTTTGTTTAGCTGTATCTAATTTATTCAGTTTGATGTCTCATTAATATACAATTGTTCACACACACAACACATGATTACTTATGTGCCCTGCTATAAATCATAACAGTATGAAGGAAGATCAGATTACAGGTTTTAATTGATATTTAATTTATTTGTAAATTTTGTTCCTGTTTTATGGCAACTTTATATCTATTTTGTAGAAAATGTCAGTACAAAAGTTTACATGTCCAATAATTGGTTTAATAGCCAGTTCAGTGAATCATGTTACCAGTTTAAATGGACACACTAGATTTTTTAAACATGCGTTTTGAGAGGACTTATGAGCTATGATTTAATGAGATCGTAACTCATAAAAATAAATTTTAGTAACTCAGCTTTTAATCCTTTACACTTAATACATAAACATTATTTTTGTGGGACTGATGATCATTGCAGTGTTATCCCTTTCAAAATGCAACCAACCACTATTTTGTCCTCACTTATTTCATCCTAAATTAACGTAAAATTGTCTGATTGTTTTAAACTGGAATACTGTAAATTTTTAATAACCTTACTATATCATTTTGTTTAGCTTCCATTGAGTTTTTCTGGCAGAAATTGTGTTGAATGTATGTCTGATGACCTTGTCATAATTTATCACCTACTGTTACTGAGGGTGATCCACAGAATTGCATGTCTTTGTACATGATGTGCACCATTATAGTAGAGAAATTGCATTTGCAAATATTTTCTTTGGGGAAATTATTTATATAAACTTGATTACTTATTGAGGAAATTGGTAACATGTGAGACCTGTATTTGGAAAGCCCTTTTATCTATTTGATTACTGATGGAAAATATTCTTCAAAATAGATAGATTGGCTGGCCAGTACTTACCTTTGTTCTGTACCGTCGATAGTCACGCGCCAGGTAGGAAAGAAGGGAAGAAAAGGGGAACAAAAGGGGAAAGTTATTCACATTCTAAGTGATGAGGTGATGTGGGTGATGGGGGGAAGTCAGAGATAATGTATGATAAGTTCTGAGCCATGCCAATAGCAAAAGAAAAGAGCAGTAAAGACAAGTGAACCGAATAATGCTGAATGTGGGAGGGGGTTAGGAAAAAGTTTTTTAATTAATTAAGAGGGAAAGAAATAGAGAAACACACACACACACACACGCACGCACACACAAATATATAACGAGAGTAAAGCAGGGAAGAGGGTAAGAAATGAGTTGTGAATAAGTGAGTTGAGGATGGAGGAGGGTGAGAAGTTAGTGTAGATTTAGGCCAGGAGAATGGTGGGAGGAGAGGATATGTTGGAGGGCAAGTTCCCATCTATGTAGCTCTCAGGTACTTGTGTTAGGTGGTAGTGTCTAGGGAGCATATGTAGTGTAACACGTGCCTAGAGCCCTGGGGTCACGTTAGAGGGCTTGATCTGCACAGGATATTGGGTTCCCCCAGTCAATCAGTCTGTCTGTGACCATTCATACCTTCAGCCAATTTGTTGGTCGCCATACCAACATAAAAGGCTGTGCAGTGGACACATGTTGGTTGGTAGATGACACACATTTTTTAACATGTGACCCTGTCTTGAGTGGGTAGGTTCTTCCTGTGGTGGAGCTGGAGTAAGTGGTTACATGGAGTAGGTTTTGCAGCGGGATCGATTCCAGGGATAGGAACGATACCACATTCTTCAGCCCCACCACAACAGAAAAACACTGTTGTTAAAATGTTTTACTCATCTCTCAAATACGACTTTGAATAGTTGTATTGGAGAGTGAGATCTGTTTAATGTTAGCCACATGTTGCTCACCAATAATGAGTGAAACTGCATCACACTAACAAGGTTTGATGAAATCCTCTCGTATAATGTGTACGGTATTTTGTTCAGAGCAATCTGATAAGTGGCTTAAATACATGATTCATTTGCCTTTTGCACATTTCCTGTCGAGTCCAGTAATAAAGATTTCGGAGCAGTCTCTTTCCTCTTAAAGAAATATATATCTTTATCTGCCAACTCCTTCTCGAAATGTTCTTTTAATTTCCTAGGTTTCATGCTCTCTGCAGAAAGGACTTTATTACGTATAACACACTTAGGCTTTTGTACACTCTTATCAACAAGATTTGTGAAAGCCCATTGCAGAAATGCTTGTTTACATGAACACTTTTTTTCTGCACGTAGAAGCCATAGTACCAAAAACAAACATAAAATACTGTCACAAAATGTACATACAGTATAAAAATACATGAACTACCCATGAACTTCTAAGAGTATGATTTTGGTTACAAAACAATAAATACCTCACACAACAATGAGCATTTAGGTAATGATGGCTTTTGCAAGGAACAAATGACTGTTGGCATAAGCATCCCGAAGTTTACAGACTCAAGACTAGGAAGAGGTCTGCCATCTACAAAGTTACACAAAGTGTAATAGTAGGTAGGCTATTTACTCTTTATTAACCATGATTGTACTGCTATTATGACGTCAAAAACATCCAATAGAAGAAAAAGACAACAATTTGCAACGCAGACACATAATGAAGGAATTGTATAATTGTTGTCATTAAACAATGGAGAGGAACACAAGACATGTGCTGCTAAGATGTTATTTGATATAATTATTAAAATAATTGTATCTACTACTAGTACCATCCATATTACCCCCACAAAATTACCATTTTACCCCCAAGGGGGTAATTACCTCCAGGTTCCGAACCCCTCCACTAATGGATGCAGGCAAATAGGGGCTGAAAAAGGTGTTCCTGTCCTATGTTTTTTTCTCAATCCATTTGAAAAAACCTAGAAATAATTGTATTATTGGGCTAGCATTTTATTATTATTATTATTATTATTTTCCCCCCTTTAGCTTCTTTCATCATCTCGTGTTTTATAAAAAAAAAAAAAAAAAAAAAATGGTATGTGATCCCTAAATCGTGAACTAGCATTTCCCATAAACTACTAGTAGTTTTACTGACCCTATTTTTTATAAGTGGTAAAAGGTAGTAAAATCTCCAATTGTCATAATAAACATCAAAAATTGAAGAGCTACCAACCTCTGCCCCATGTACCAATCAGGTGCTGTGATAAAAATGCCACACAAAAGTAACATTGTTTCATGAAATTGCATTCACAGTACATTTGTGTTTAAATGGTTCATTTTCAGTAACACTTGCATAATGGGCAGTTACAAAGTCTGTAAATAACATTGGTTTTTGCTGCTGTTATCTTGTTTACTTTTCTGCAAGTGTAGCTTTGTGTTCAATTTATGCCATTGCCACAAAATATGAAATAAGTATTTATTTTGAATTCTGTATTTACTTGAATCTAAGCTGCATTTATTTTTCCCTTTCTGGGATCCAAAAAGGTGCCTATAATCAAGTACAAAGCAAACAGAAGTTCTGAAAAATGGCGCTAGGGGCTGCCACAACTAACTTTTTCCATTGAACGTAAGCAGTGCTAGGGACACTTTTCAGACTCAAAGATAAATAGGCCTATTGGTACCAAACTTCTGCACTAATAAAAATACAAATACAAAAAATATGGTAGAAGATAAGTCTACTTTTTCTGAGTTTCAGCCACTGGACCAATGCAATGCAACTGAATCAATGCAATGATGGAAAGAGAAATTCAGTATTGCTGAACTTTGAATGTACCAGCGTTTCAAATGAACATAGCAACAAATATAAATTTATTTACAGCAATTCCAACAATGCAACCAGGCTTTAGGATTTTTGTACAAGTTGGTAATTGCGAATATGTCATGGTTTTCAAATATGCGGCTATGCAGGAATCTAGTGACACTGCTTTAAAATACACAGTTTTGCAACTCAGAAATAGTCACATGTGTTTGTAAGTATTTCATGTAACTAATGAGGGGGTGAGAAAGATGGAATGTATTTGCAGCTGAAATTGAAGTGATTGTTTGGTTTGGTGTTTCTGGCAGTGCATATTAGTGATCGTCGTAATTCCTTGTGATTATAGTGACAATACAAATTGGTCTATCCATGATTTAATCATTAGAAACATCACAGATTAGATATTAAGATTGCTTATCAGAGCATTGTGCTGAAGCAATGTTTTCTTCTTGCATAATCAAAATCTCATATTTAATAACATTTTTCCTCATTCCGAGCATAAGACAGCTGACACGTTCACACCCTTTGTTGTCTGAAATATATTGATATGTTTCTATGAATGTTTCATATATTTTGAGTTTGTGGTTAGGTTGAACATAGTAGCAAAACCAATGTAAGCCGGAAAAACAGATTTGTTTACATTCAGAAAATCTCAATGGCTGTCTGCAACATCACACGATTGGCTGCGTGTGCTTACCATGATTCATCACGCCGTTACTAACAACTACTGCTGACACTTAAATAGTGTTTTCACCATAATCTCGACTGCCAACTACTGTAGCTGTATCATCATCCATTCTACCTAATTTATACATCATGTTATAATGAAACACCTTAGTTTCGATTTTGAAATGCGACATATAACTTTTTACCCCCCTAGAATTGTCAGTCTTATTTTTCTGGTGCGGGTTAGATTCGAGTACTGTTTTTCCTTGAAATTCGAGTCACATTTTTTGATTGTGGCTTAGATTTGAGCAAATACCATAACTACAATGACGGAAAGATGAAATTGGCAGAGATATGGATGAGGAGGACATGGACAAAGAGAGGATGGAGACGGTGATAAAGAGTGGAAGGGATGGGGAGATGGACAGAGAAGGTAGCGGCAAGATGAGGAGGGAGGGCGAGATGAACAAAGAGTGGGGAGTAGAGGGACAGAATTTAGGAAATTGTTGCTTTTATAACGGGCAGTTTTTTGTCACATGCTCCAGTCTTGATAAACTGTCTGATATGTGTATTTATGCAGAAAATGGACAAAAAATTTAGCCAATCCCGTGGCTTTACAATAAATGATGATTTCACGAGACAATATCTTTTTTTTAAAATTCTCTTTCATTTGATATAGTAACAGCAACCCAAACCAGGGTATTTGTTGATTTGATTGACATATTTTCTCGATGAGTCTATGTTCACAAGACTTCTTTTATTTACTTTTCTGTTTATCTCTCATCAGAGTGAGCCATAGTGAAGCTTGGTCTGGTTTAGCCAGTGTAAATTCCCTACCTCCTTCCCCCACTGCAACCTTTACACACACACACACACACACACACACACACACACAAAACAAAACATAACCAACTCAAGACTTGTATTTTCTCTGTATGAGCTGGTTAAAATCTCTAATGTCTTGTACAGCTGAATTTGCATTAGTGGGAGTTGCCCCCACCCCCAAGCCGATCTGCTTTTGTGTGGGCACACAGGTGATCTGGATACTCCTGTGTGTTAAGATAAAGATTTATGCTCCTTATAAGATCTGACTTTCCTTGCTTAGTATCTTCTTGTCAATTCCTTTGAGTAACTTCAAAAATCGAAGTAGTCCAATACTCGGGAAATAAGCATAAGGAGCATGTGCACAAATTCTGCATCATTATTGTAGCCACGATTCTAGTGGAGATGATTTGCTGTAGCCTTCCTCTAACCTATTTTGAAGTGTCAAGTGTGTATCTGTGTTGTATGGATGATTATGATGTGTGTAGTTTTGGGTTTGTGTTGTGAATGAAGTGGAGGGAAAAGGTGAAATACAGTGACAACACACAGCCATATGTTCTTAAACAGCACCAAGGATGCCACTGAGCTTTACATCCCTATCCAACAGACAGATCACCATCGATAGTATCACACTGTGAAGAGGTGTGGAAGGCAATCTATGACACTGAAAATTTTCCACCAACAGCATTTGAACCAGCTTACCTTCAATGCCGCCGAACAGTTGTGCATTAGTGACATTGTCCTAGTAAATTTGTCCAGTTACAGAAATAATTAGTAGGTTGGATATCAATTTCAATATCCCTCCGTGTAGTATGTGCAATGTCACTTGGTGAAAAACTGTTCTTGCAAAGGACACCTTTGATTTGAATTGAAGTATGTCATTTAAAGACACATGTTACTGGCATGCTGGAGCACTTGTGCAATGACAGTTGGAGCAAGGAACAGTTTCATGAGATTTTCAGTATGTAGTAAATTTTTATCGGATAATGTGAAACATAGATCGATCCTCAGCAACACGTGACATGTGACTACTGCTAGTGAATTTAAGTTAATGAATCCTCAGTTCTGAAACTTTTCTGTTGGTACAATATTTCCTGTGCTAAAAGTAGAAGCTCTTTCACATTAGTCTTATATTCATTCATATCCAATTCCATCTATTAGATTAGATTAAGTTAGTACTTGTTCCATCATGAATATGACATTTCATAATTATGCGGAACACATCAATTTCATAAACAGTATCTTTACATCATATTAGAAGACATGCAGTTTTTTTTTAAATTTTTATTTATTTTGTAAAATTACTAATTTATATCTAAAAAATCGTCTACTGGGTAGAAGGCGATACCTCCTCTCCACCCCAACCCCCTACATCACAACTCGTTTTCTTCATAGTTGCAGAAGACTTAAGGAAGCAATTTATTCTGCATATGATAATAATTTTCAATTAAACTCCTAAATTTGTTGTATGTTTATCTGCTAATTTGCTCTTTGCCAAAGTGAATTGTGGTCTGGTCTTTCAGTCAGGAGACACACTGGAAAGGATGAGATAAAAATCATAAATTACATGCAGTTGACCTAAATAAAACTGTGTTCAATGGGATAAATGTTGCATTGATGACTAGTTAACCCGCCAATGCTCAAGACATGATACCACATCCATTTGCTCCTTTGCCTGTGTATGAAAACTGAATGGGGCCAAGTCAGGAGTGTAAGGAGAATGGTCAGTGACCGTGAACCCAAGATGTCATATTGTTGTAGCAGTAGCATGTGGTCTATTTTACAAAAATAGATAAAAAGCAGGAAGAATTCAATCTTATAAGGTGGCAGAGTGCACAGAGTCTTCGAATTCATACTTTCAGTTTGCGTGCTGTTTCTCATGCACTGACGTTAATACACACTGCTATGTTACAAGGTTTCTCAACCTTTTTGAATATGAGATCCCCTTCTGATTAAAAATATTCTGGCCATTCCCCCTTTCCTGAACCTTAACACAACTGTGTTTCTACTAAAGAAATTACCTACACTACAATTGTCTGCCCTATTTTGGAGTATTGCTGCACATTATGTGATCAACAGTTGTGACTGAGAGGGGACATAGAAAAGGTTCAGAGAAGGGCAGCTCATTTTGTATTATTGTGATACAGGCTAGAGAGTGTCACATAAATGATGCATGAAATGGGGTGGAAATCATTGAAAGAAAGACGTTTGTCGCAGCCATATCTATTGGCAAAATTTCTCTCACCAAGTTTCTCCTCTGAATGCAAACTTACGTTGTTAGCATGCACTTACTTAGGGAGACATTATCATAATAATAAAATAAGAGTAATTAGATCTAAAACAGAAAGATTTATGGGTTCCTTTTTTCCCCTCACACTATTAGAGAATGGAAAGGTAGAGAAATATTAAGAAAGCAGTTCCATAAACCCTTTACCAGGCACTTAAATGTGATTTGCAGAGTACATATGTAATATGTAGATGTGTGTGATTTCAGGGGCAATAGATTTAATTTCCTTTGACACAAGTTTTTTCAGTTCTGATATATTGCATAATGAGTGTGTCTTATTGGTGGTACCATGGGTAGATAATTATTTCAGTTTGTAAAGAGGTAGATATTTTCTTCTGACACCCCTGAACAAGATTTTGGCATCAAGCCCCACAGGTTGAAAAACACTGCTCTAATAGTAAACGGTAGCAGTCTGTGACAGCTAAGTAAAAAATTCAGCAGAGTAATATGCATGACCTCAACCAAACTTGAGAATGGAGTAAAAAATTAATTTTCAACTAGACCACCTTTGTTGCTTCGCTAAATCATAATGGCCTTATATTATAATATTTTCTCACTTTCTGACAATAACTATGTTTAATTTCAAGTTTTGTGGGGCTTTATCACCAGAAACAGAAATCTTGCCATACACACAATATTTTATTTGTAATTTATTACATTTATCTACAGACTGGAACTGGTGGTTTTAGAAGTATTACTTTCAAGTAAATTTCCTTTTATGCAAGACGGATTATGTTATGTGTAAGAATGTGCAATTAATAAGAATTTCTTAAATCATGGAATATTTGACTCTCATTGAAAACTTATTTCTTTGAAAATCAACCACTTAGAATTATTTCAGGCCCAGAAGACCAACCATTTATGCCATTATTTAAATTTTTACTGGTACATTTGTGTTTGATATATCTTAAAGGGTAATAAATGATAAAAAAAGGCCAAGCTTCAAGGTTAGTTTTATTTATTTTCTTTCATAGATTACCAATTATGCAATAACAATGGTGAAAAGGAAAATGTTCCTTTCACTCCATATATTTCATCATAGGCACATCATGTGGATTTAATTTGTTGAAGTGATGGCAAATAACAGTTTGAGGCATATAAAATTATCTGTGATGAGAACTTGTGTAACTACTCTGCAGATCTTTAAATTTATTACATAATTTAATTAAATCTTGAAACATAAAATTTCAGTGACAGCTACGTGCAGCGAAATGTGGTTTGTTTCTAGTTTTATATTGTTGTCCTGTTCTTAATTGTATTTGCATGCATTATGTAAAAGAATATCAATAGTTTATTTGAAAAACAGTCAATGTATCTTCTAGTAGGAATCTCCTTTTAATTGAATGCATCTGCTTTGCTACTGTGATTGCTTGTGGTTTTGTAGGTCTAGTACTCCATTTTGGACTTTTTGCCTGTGGATAACATTTTTCCTTGTGGTCATAATATAAAAGCACATACATTGCTGTATGGAAGTAATGCTGCTTTGTGGAGTATGGCAGTAGTTGCTGGTACATGATAGTAATATCTTTCCTTCATTTCTCAATTTTGTACAAGCCAAACTCAAATCTCCCTCTCATTTCTTTGTATTTAAATGACAACTAAAGTATCTGATAAACAGAAATGTCCATTCCCACTCATATTTATTTCTTAATTTTTATTTAAAATAAAGAATGTTTACATGCTGTCTATCACAAAATCAATAAGTCTCTCAAACAGGACAGTAATAATTAATGATTCTGAAAGGGAATTTTGGTAGTGTAATGGTATCATGCTGGATAGCTTTTATGTTCTCACTGCCTTATTTGCATTAAAGTAACTCTAGTCGTTTTAAGCTTCGTTCTGAATTAAAGTCATATTGTAGCACTGGATTGTATAATTAGTTCATGTCAGTATTTTTCTATTATTAGTGTAAAAAGGTTAAGCTTAACCATGATCTGAGGACATATTTCTTTAAAGGGATGTTGGAACGGCCACAGCGCAAAGTCAGTCATCATCATAATATGTTTGAATATTGACAAATATTTACAAAACTGAAACATGTATTTTTTTAAAGCAACAAAATTAGGGCAACCGCAATAGTGAGTGATCATCTTGTACCCATATGGAGGGCTTGGGTTCAGTTGTTTTGTTGATTATAATAAAAATTGTATTCCAGTGTACATATTTTAGGAAATGAGTACCTGCTTCCTATATCTTCGATAGTATCTAAATTTCAAATGCTAATTTAACAGATGTTGTTTTCCACAAAGAGCACACACTGCTGAATATTCCCATTTTTGCAATCGTTATTTAGAATAATAAAACAATATATCTCTTACAAATTATAAATTACCCACAAATTTTTGTGAAGTATTATAAATGATGATATAATAAGCATCATTGTAATTGTATTGCTGGTAGAATGTGCACAGTATTACTTGGCTGCTAGTTGAGTGGGGCAGTGGAGGAGCAGAGGGTATTGCTGGGGGGTTCTCTTGCTGACAGAATGGCAAGTAAGGAAGGTGTAAGTCTACGAATGTCCGCCAGATACATACACCGATACATCGAGAAAGAAATCACTTATCTGGACAAGTAATGAAAAGAAATTCAATCCCTTGTTGACTGAAAATATCAAACTTTTCACTGTCCAAAAATCATACATTTTCATAATTTTCTCAAAATCTAATAACAAATCAGTTGCCAAACCCACATTAACAGAATGACACACTGAGAGGGTCGTTGCGTCAGATAGGAAACACAAAATCTGGAGAATGAAATTAGCTTTTATTCTGCTCTCGATGTGAAATAAAATTTTGATATCATTTCTACATTTCATTTTCAGCAGTGTATGACCGAACATCAACCATATGCAAAGTTTATAATTGCGATTTTACTTTCACCAGACATGATAAATTATTGTGCAGTGCACTACGTAATTTGATACATCAGATGAAGAATAGGAAACTAATAGTAACAGTATCACAGATTCTGTTGATCAGCTCAAAAATTTTCCCATTACATGCAACTGCTGATAACACTCAACACTTAACTGAACATCTCTGTGTCCTTCACAGTTGTTACTCAGCATCTCATGTAATTTGTTCCATTTTCATATTGTATCAGGCCTAGTACTTACGCTGAACACAATCGACACTAGTACTGTCTGGTGACCATTCTACCTGTCAGAGAGAATTGTAACTTCAATCATTTACATGACTGCTGATGACATGCACATGTACAAAGTTAAATTGACATCAGATAGTGACTTCTGGGTGCTTCACTCTTTTTGTCAGGCACTATATTCATAAGGTGTTATGGTTAAAGTAACAGCTAAAATCATATGTGTGTATTAATTTCTTATGTGTGTTACTAGCAATAGACATTGTATTTAGTTACCAGATGTGAAAATAGTTAACGGATGCCCAGGACACAAGGTTATCCTTGATTAACAGTATAATTTATTTCAGTTTCTGTTGTTTTGTAATTTCACTAGTCTTTACAATTAGTTTGAACATCAATTTTGCTGGCAACACATCATGAGTTTAATACACACTATTTTATAGAAGAACTTAGGTTTACTCACAAGTTTTTTACTGTAATACAACATAGTTTATGCGATTTAAAAAGTGATATGGGCAGAACTGTAAAGCTGATAAAATTGTGTGTTGGCAGCAGTTGTTAAGGAATTCAAATGATTTGCCAAGAATAAAAAAGCAGTAAAGTACAGATGTTAAAAAGTTCTGCTTATTATTTATTGTATAGTGTGTAATTGTAATTTTTTTAATGACAGTGACTACTCCCCTCTTCACTGCAGTGGGAGCTGCTTCAAGGACGTACATCGATCCTCACACGTATGAAGATCCAAACCAAGCAGTCAGAGAATTTGCTCGAGAAATTGATGCTTCTTGTATTACCATAGAGGCTATAATTGGTGAGTCCAACACGTAATTAATATTTTTTTTTAATTTTTTTTTTATTTTGTGTGTGTTTGGGGGGGGGGGGGGTTGTAAATAGTCAGATAAGCTGCCTAATAATAAAAAATGGAACAGCTTTGACAAGTTAAAAAATAAAATAATATAGCTGACAGCAAAGCTGGGAAAATTGTCAGGGAGGAATTTTAAGTTATTCAAATTACATTAAAGCAGCACGAAATTAGAACTTCATAAAACATATATGGAAGAAGAAAATATTGAAAAAGGGTACAGGTGCAATATATATTTCTTCTATGTAATGGGAAGGGGAGAGGGAAGGTGAATATTGTAGAGAAAAAAGAGGGTGAAGTGGAGACTGTGGGGTCAGGAAGGCTACTCAGAGGTGAAGAAATGAGCTTAAATTAAGGTGATAGGGGATGTAAAGCCAAGGATGTATTAGAGACCTACTTCCCATATATGAGATGGACATGGACAAGGCTCATATAATGGAGAGGTGGAACAGATATTATTATTATAATATTATTATTATTGCAGTGTTTTGTAGGAAATGTAACATAATTACAGGTCAGAATGACAATTTTACCTTATTGGTGATGTGACAGTAACCCCCAATCAATCATTCTCATAGAACCATGATTGCAGCCACTTTGCCTTTAGCATTTCTCTCATTTGCTGTTTGTGTATGCATTAAAAAAACTTTGCTAGTAACTCACCAGATTGATTTCCTTCTGTGAAGAAGAGTTTGTTTTATTTACTTTGTCAGTTATTAGTTTGGAGGAGGGATTTTTTGGTAGTTTTTTTTTTTTTAACAAAGCTTTCATATTTTCACAACTGTTATTGGAAATTAGTGAATCGTGTAATTGTCTGAGTGGCTCAATTGGCTTAACAGTTTGCATTAAGTCAGTGGCCATCATCTATAGTTCAATATTTTGTATCATATGGCTTGATCGATAAGATTGTTTTCCTTGTAAAAACTTGCACTTATGCATTTCTGATGTAACCAACTTTTGCAACTAATGCTTGTGGGCTGTCACAAGGACAGTTGGCTAAGATCCTCTTATGTTAACCACTAGTACTTGGGTTGTTATGATGGTACTGTCGATTAGACAACCGCCATACTAAATTACCCTGATCAGACAGTGCAAATTCTAGGAAGGATTCAAATATATTTTTGAAAAAGATAGGCTTCTACTCACCACAGAGATATCCCGATGAGTCACAGAAAGTCACACACAGCAGATTACAAGTTAACTAAAAGCTTTTGGCTAGTAAGGCCTACATTACACAAACTCTCTCTCTCTCTCTCTCTCTCTCTCTCTCTCTCTCTCTCTCTCACACACACACACACACACACACACACACACATATGACTGCTGTCTCCAGCCCCTGTGGCCAGTCAGGAGGCAGCATGGAGAGTGAAGCAGGAAGAGAGGGGAGGGATGCAAGATTGGGGGGGATATGCCAGTGTTGTCTGATAGACAGGGAGGAAGGGAAGGGGGGAGACTGGAATGTGTGGCAGAATGCAAGATGTATGTAAGACTAAATGGGGACAGGAAAGGGGAGGGGACTTTGGTGGGGGCAGGAACTAGCAAAGTTGTAGGCATGGTGACTGTGAGAGTGTGGGACGTGTTGTAGGGAGAGTTCCCACCTGGGCAATTCAGAAAAGCTGGTATTTATGGGGAGGATTCATATAGCACAGGCTGTTTAACAGGGCTGCGTACTTTGCAACAGGATGGTCCAGCTGTCTCCTGCCCACAGTCCGACGAGGACTATTCGTGCAGACAGACAGCTTGTTACTGGTTATGCCCACGTAGAAAGCTGCACAGCGGCTGTAGCTCAGTTGATAGATCACGTGACTGCTTTCACTGGTTGCCCTGCCTTTTATGGGTTTAGTAAATACTTGTGATGGGATGGAGTAGGTGATTGTGAATAGGTTAGGTTTTGCATCTAGGTCTATTGCAGGGATGTGAGGCAAGGAGTTGGGATCAGGGATGGACAAGGATATTACCTAGGTTTGGTGTGTGGTGGAATACCACTGTAGGAGGGGTGGGGAGGATAATGGGTACAGTATTTCTTATTTCAGGGCAAGAAAAAAGGTAGTCGAAGCCCTGGCAGTAAATGTGATTTAATTGCTCCAGTTCCAGGTGGCACTGGGTTCTTTATGGCTGAACAGTGGGTGACTGGACAGACAGGGTACATGAGGTGTATTTCTGGACAAGGTTGGGAGGGTAATTACAGTCAGTGAAAGCCTCAGTGAGGCCTTTTGCATATTTGTAAAGGGACTGTTCATCATTGCAGATACAACAACCACAGATGGCTAGGCTGTATAGAAGGGACTTTTTGGTGTGGAATGGATAGCAGCTGTTAAAATGAAGGTATTGTTGCACAGAGGTATGATGAAGCCATTCTTGAGATGGAGGTCAACATCAAGGAAAGTGGCTTTTTGGATGGAGTAGGAGCAAGTAAAGTGAATGGGGGAGAAGGTGTTGTGGTTTTGAAGGAATGTGGTTAGTGTGTCCCTACCTTCAGTCTTTACTATGAAGATGCCATCAATGAATTTTAACCAGATGAGGGATTTGGGATTCTGGGTGTCAGGAATGATTCCTCTAGATAGCCCATGAACAGGTTGGCATAGGAAGACACCATAAGGGTGCCCAAGGCTGACCGTGGATTTGTTTGTAGGTGATGCCTTCAAAGGAGAACTTTTTATAACTTGCTATGTGCGCCTTTCTGCAACTCATCGAGACATCTTTGTGGTGACTAGCAACTTATCCTTTTCAAAAATATTGTTGAATTACCTTTATTATTGATATTGGATAAAAAAGCAGTCAAGATCACCTATGTAAGATCAACTTCAGAAACATATGGTCCATCTGGCTGGTGCTGTGGCTACTTGGCTGCACAGATGTTGGTGACATTGAAGTTACAAATGTGCCGCCAACATCTGAGCAGCCAAGTAGCCGCAGCACCAGCCAGATGGGCTATAAATTTGTAAGTATGACCCTTACATAGGTCTTCTCCTGTTAAATAAAGAATGTTTTTTGCAATCTTGAAGTGACAGCTCTGAACATTTCTACAGCTACTGTTTTAGCATGTTTAATATCATCCTCTCAGGCCTTAAGGATTAATTGTCTCAATAACAATCTCTTATACAAGTGGGGGATAACAAGTTGTCAAATGAAAAAATTAACTTCCATAAGTGGTAATGACTGTGCAGTTACTTTCTTGGAACTGTTTCTGCAGTTTACTGCCAACTTTGGGACACACTCTGCTTCCTTGCTAAGCACTGAACATTCAGCAGGGATAGTAGTATGTAGTTCTCTTATTACTGCAATTTAAAATAAGAATGTTCATCATGTGCTGTTATCTGGAGGATTGATTTCTCACATGTAATTCGTCTTAGTCAGGTCCCAAAATCTTAAATTTTAATTCAAATAAAAAACTCATCCTTGCAACAACTCTCACTGAGTATCCTTGGACAGTATCTTTTAGAGTCTTCACAACTCCAGTGTTTGAGAACTTGTGATTCTTTCTGGCGTTTTATTGACAAATATGACAGTTGACTTATACTTCACGGTTCACTTCCATGTTAATTGAAGGCAAAGTATGTATTACAAGTGGCTGTTTTAAAATTAAGACTCAGTCATTTCTGTAATAGAGCACAAGCTGTGCTTGGTTTGGTCTTTTGAAGCTACACCACATTTGAATTGGGAAAGGAGCTGATGTATTCCAGTGTTTCCATGGTATTGCATTCATTACATAAACTAGCAGAAAATTATTTTTCTAGTATTGATTCATGGCAAACCTCATTTTTTATTAAATCGAAAGACCAATTACTGTTGGCTCACTTCAAATTTAATATCCATTTGCAAACAACATTTTTATTTGCCACTGTAGAACCCAAGTTTGTAAATTTTATCATAGTATGTAGTTGCCTATTGAAGGTCTTTAAGTAGTTAAGCTTTCAGTTCATACTTAACAGCTATCTGTTTTAATACTTTGACTGCCAACTATGCCTTCAATTGCTACCATACATTCTAAATCAAATGCTCCATCCTTCTAAAACCTAGTATATATGGCACATATATCTGCTTATCTACTCCAGTGTCAAATCCTATACATCTAAGCCAAAACCTCACCCAGACGTTTCTCTCCTTCAACTGTTCTACAGATATTTTTCACAAACCAATCACACAGACATTCTCCTCCTCTCACCTTGTAACAATTACAACTTTCACTTACAATAATATCAGGAGCATCTGCCTTCTCACTCAGTGCCATTCTATCGCAGATGCATTAATATTCATGTTATAGTAATAAAATTTTGAGACTGATTGCGAGATGGTGCTGTGGTACACTATAGCTCGTAGGTAGCGCTGTGGTATGAAACTGTATCAATTAATCTCTTGTCCTTGCAAGAGACAGTGGAGTGCATGCACTGGAACCAAACATACAATCATTGTTGTGACAGTGAGTTGGATGTGTCAGTCGGACCTTGACATGTCACCATTTGAGCACTGGGGAAACATGAATTTCTGCAGAAAGCAGGCAAAACCACTGAAATGTTTGAAATGATGCAGCAGGTGTATTGTGAGGACACATTGAGTCATAGGAATATATTAAATGGCATTGGTGTTTTGAGCAAGGATGGGACTGTTTGGAAGGTGATGTACATACTGGCTGGCCACAAACAGTTCGAACGGAATGCAAAATACAGGAAGTTGCAACAATGGTGCATTCTAACTGCTCCCAGTTGATAGATGCTCTTACAGCAGCAATAGGGGTGAACCATGGTATTTGCCACGAAATTCTGACAGATGATCTCAACATATCTTGTGTTACAGCAAAGTTTGCCATGCAAATCCTGTCGCGAGACTGACATCCTGATTGCAAGATGATCTGTGGTGACCTCATTAGTTGTGCGGACAATGATCCGACATATCTTAACCAGATAATAACATGGTGTTTCCTTTACTATCCACATCTGAAATGAGAATCAGCATTTGGAAAATGCTATAATCACCATGGCAGGAAAAGTCACTACAAGACAGGTTAAAAGACAAGGTGTTGCTGGAACTGTTTTTTTATATACAACTGGAATTGTTCACATGGAATTACTGCCAGACATTGCAATGGTAAATGAAACCCACTAAAAGGTGGTCTTTGGCCATTTACGCAATGCAATTTGCCGTAAGCAACCTGGGCTTGGAGCATATGAAGAATTGGCTGTTGCTGTACGACAACAACCCTGCACATTGCTCTGTCCTTATCCAAGAGATACATGCAAGGCAACAGGTGACGGTTTTGCCACGCCTTCTGTACTCACCTAATCTTGCACCATGTGATTCTTGTCTCTTTCTTCACCCAAAAGTACTGCTACATGGGTGCAGATTTTGTTCATCTGAAGAGGTCGTGACAGCTGCAAGAGAAGCCATATGGGACATTCCTGCCAAATGCTTCCAGCAGCTATCCTGACATTGGAAATGTGCATAACAGCCAACGGCGACTATTTTGAAAGTGTATGTAGGTCTTTGTAGCTGTACACCATGTAATGCAGCAGCGTGTACAAAATACAGAGTCGTGTGTGTGCCTATCCTCCAGGTGTCAAATCTCAAAACTTATTGTCTGTATCACATATTACTCCATCATGGCTGTGGCTTTCTCAAGTCTACTGTTATTAATTACATGTGAAGCTGCTTGTATTCTTTACCAACTAAAATGGGTTCACTGCAGCACTTCTTGTATAGGAATGGTCACTACCAAGCTGTGTGTGTGTGTGTGTGTGTGTGTGTGTGAACAGACATAGAAAAATAGTGCTTGTTAGGGACAGCCAGTAATCAGTTTCTGATCATAGCTTAGAGAATGAGTAGGTAGCTGGCAGCCCACAAGCCTAATATGGCCTGTGATTAATTTCAATCTGGTCTGTGAAAGAAATTTGTGGGAGAGAGAGCAAGTTAAGGAGTGTTCACACATTCAATATTACTGTCACTATAATGATCATCTGAGGGTGAGTATTTCAGTCTTTTTAGTGTACAAGTTTTGCTATTGTTTGGAGTCCAACACCTGCACAATATTTTGACTACTAACCAAGCCATCTTCTTTAGATACTGGGATTTTTGTTATTTGATTGGAGTCCAGGCAGCACATATAAATATAGCAAAATTTGAAGAATACAGCTAGGTCGGTCATCAAAATATTGTGCAGAAATGGCAATAATAGCTCAGAAGTACACCCGGAGGATCACTATTATCCAAATATTATTCTTATTGCTCATTTTTCTGCTATCAATACTTTATTTCCGAATGGTAAGTTACCATATGAAATAATTCAGTAAGTCATTATTGAGTGAAAATATGCAAAATTTGTCAGGAGATATATTCACTTGTTTCAAAGATCAGTAATTATAGAGCAAAACTATTGATTTTAATTGTTTGAGGAGTTTAGTAATATGCTGCTTCTTGTTCAAGTTTTTACCCAACAATCTGGAGCATTCTACCCTACTTAACAGACTCCTGTTTATGTGCTACATCATTTGTTAGTATGATTATGTGTGAATAAAGTGTGATTCTTGAAAATTTAGGTAGAGTCCATTTTCAGAGAACCACTTGCTAAATCTTTGAAGCTGTGGTGGAATGGCAGTGTGCTTTAATGTGCCTCGCTGCGGGTTGCGTGGTTGCTCCCTGTTGGAGGTTTGTGTCCTCCCTCAGGCATATGTGTGTGTGTGTGTGTGTGTGTGTGTGTGTGTGTGTGTGTGTGCACATTGTTCTTACTTAGTTTAAGTAGTTTGTAAGCCTAGGGAGTGATAACCCACAGATTTATAAACATTTCAACATTTTGAGATCTTTGAAAAGCTTCAGTAACAATCTCTTCTGATGCACTCAGGATTTATTATAATGCTACCATTGTCAACAAAAAGTACTAATTCTGTGAAGCCTTCACATACAGATATATAAGCATAAGAGATGATCCATAATTCAACCCTATGGGAGTCTTATTTTTATGTTTTTCACTAGTCACTAAAATTATCTACCCTTTCAATATTGTTTGAATTAATAGAACAACTTTCATGTTGTCTTTGTGGAGAATGGTTCAAACCAGCTATGTGTGAAGCCATGAAACTTATACTTTACAAAGAGTGTAATGTGATCTACACAGCGAAACACCTTGGAAAGATCACAACATATACAGACTCATAATATTTTATTATTTAAAGCCTGTAAGATTTGTTGCATTCTCAGTCAGACAATTTTCTGGAAACTGTGATCTGTCAAGTAAATCGTTTCTGTTCAAACCAGTCTCTAATCACCCGGTTGTTGATGGGGCGTTAAACCATAATTTTCTACTTATGCTTGGATGTGACACTCCTCTAGAGTAGATTACTTTTTTGAATATTTTGGAAAAAGATGTCATTAAGGAAATTTGATGATAAATATATTTTATGCAACTAATTTGATTTGATTTTAGCTGAATACTTGTGAATATATTTTTAGATGAGAATAGACAGATGTTTGTAACTATTTCTGGCACTTGATTATCCAATATATTAACTGTAATTCATTCATAGTAGCTAATTGTTGACAAATTGTTTGCTCTTATTGTTAGCTGTTTTATTAGCAGCCTTTTTAAAGAAAAAATATAATGACACAAGAAACATTTTGACTGACTTTTGAAGTACGCTTCAAAATATTGATGCTGAATGTGGATGTTTATTAAATTGTTACCTTGATGAAATATGCTCTTGCTGTCAGACCAATAACAGTATCATCCTAAAGATTAGAGTAGACACAACTTCTAAATATTGTTTCAAGAAAACATTGCTATACTGCTGATAAGCCTGGAAAATTGTATCTATGCGATTTCATTAGAGTCTACTTTCTCATGTAACAATTTGTCTTATTTTAGCCATCTGAGCAACACTTTCTACTTCATACACAAACTATTTGCTGGTCTTATTATCCCAAAAAATACATATTTTTTAATTTTGTTGATGCAGAAACTACGAATGAAATAATCAGTAAAGTTACTTTCAACATTTAGCATTTCCCCTTGTATCTTTGTTGTGGCAATCAATGTGTCAGACAGAATTACCATTTCTATTTTTTGTAATGTTCATCATTAACCATACTTTGAAGATGTTTTTAGTCGTTTTATCGCAAGGACTTATGTCAGAGGAGTATGGGGATGGTACAGTATTTCCCAGTCCCATCGACTGAACAGAGCAGCCACAGCTTGCGCTGTATGCACTAATTTGGTTTCGTGGGTGAGCTCACGAATTGTGTGGTGTCGGTCACTGTTCACTAACGTGGCAACAGTATGCAATTCTTCTTCAGAGATGCGAGGATGACCTGCCCAATGCATGTGTGCCAAAGTTTCCCAACCTTCGTTGAAGGCTTTTACCCAACATGCCACTGTTCTGTACAGTATTGCCGATTCCCCACATACCTCTTGAAGACCTTGATGACACTGTCATGCTGGCACATTCAATATTGCTCCAACTCTACTGTTTCTGTTTCAGAAACATAGTGACAACATTAGGTTAGTCCGCTTACTCACAAATGACTGTGTTTCCCTCTATTGTGCGCCTGCTGGTCACATGGGACAGGCAAGTCCATTTTCTCGAAGGTAAGGTAGGTATGTCAACAGTAGGTTCCCTTGCATAGTGCCTCCATAGCAGTTATTTAAGTTCCAACCCTCCTATAACTGTCTGTAAAGACTTATCATTGCTTTAGTTTTGTTGCTTTCTGCCTTTGCAGAGTCTCGTGACCCTTAACTCAATGTTACTTCCCTTCAGTATATATTAGCCCTAAATTAGTCATAAAATGTGTGTGTACCATTTGCTGCTTCTTTCCCTAGTATGACAATTGTGGCGTACATATATGAAGGAAGAACACTTTTTATCACATATTTCTGACCATAATACTTTTGATATTCTGAGTTCTACACTGAATGTAGCAGGAACATTATATTTTATGTCTATGAAGTTTATAAGTTTGCTAGTTAAATGATGAGGCCATTATCTATTTTGACATGATATGTACCATATATACTATCTAAGAAGAAGTGAAGTATTGCCGATATAAAATAGTTCTTCTTTGTGTCCTTTTCAGGTGGAGGGGAGTTTGGTGATGTGTGCCGTGGAAAGCTTAAATTGTCACCAGATGGCCGACAGGAAATAGATGTGGCAATCAAAACATTGAAACCTGGAAGCTCAGACAAGGCACGAAACGACTTCTTGACAGAAGCTAGCATTATGGGCCAGTTCGAACACCCAAATGTCATATTCTTGCAGGGTGTGGTCACAAAGTCCAATCCTGTTATGATTATAACAGAATATATGGAAAATGGGTCTTTAGACACCTTTCTCAGGGTAAGCAGATGAGTACTATCTATTAACTGAGAAGATTAACTAACAGTGAATGCAAATAATGTAATTAAATGCCTGATACCATAATTAATGTATGTTGTTGTGACATTCTCGTAAGTAAAATCAGTTCCATTTCTTGGGAACAATGGAAAAATATATTTCAAGCAAAATATATATTGAAATTGAAGTTAATATTTGATGAGTAACGACTCTCTTACTATGGTAATGTTCATAATTATGTGTGCTTGTATGGGGCACTTATCAAGTTAATCACCTCATATGGAACTCTTATATGGCATTATATACACTGCTTAAAACAGTTAGAGGATCAGGTGAGATATCATACACAACATACATATGGTAATATATTTTATTCTGGTATTCATTACAGTTGTAAATTGTGTGTGATACAGTATGTTATTTTGCTATCTCAACTCTTTACTTAAGGTTTACATGTCATTTACGTAGAGTGAGGCACCATGGGGCTACCATAATAGTGAATAGGTCATTCTTGTTGTCCTCTAATACGGTGTGTGATCACTTTGGACGTCCAGTACAGCTGCACATCTGCATGGCATGGATAGTACATTGTAAAACAACTCTTGAGGGATATGCCATTATTCCATGAGTGCTATGTCAAGCTCTACAACCATTGTGGGAGGTGCTGGTCTGGCTTTAGTGCATCTCCCAAGTGCATCCCAGACATGTTTCGTCCAGTTTTAAGTTTGGTGAACAAGCTGGCCACTCCATTCATTCAATTCCCTTAGCTTCAAGCATGTTGTCCACCAGTGCAGCTCTGTAGGGATGAGCAATATCATCCACCAGAAGGAACCCATCTCCTATGGCACCAGCATAGGGCACAATAAAAGCTCGAAGGCTCTTGTCTCTATACCTCTTAGCATCCAAATGCCACTTTGAACAACCTAGAGGTCTGTATGTCCACCAGTACTGACACTTGCCCACATCATTTGTCCACCATCATGATGTGGTGATGTTTTCTGCTCATAAGCAGGACTGTTCCGAGTTCCACGTGCTCTCCAGATGAGGGAATGATGATTGTCTGGCCAAACACAAAATCTTGACTCATCTGTGAACAGGGCCCTCCAATCCTGATGTTTCTCCATCAGTTTCTGTGGCCTAAATGGTGTCATGGTTTTAAAGGGACACACACCTTAGACCTCTGTGCATAGAGGCCCCACATTCCCAAAGGCGATTTCAGACTGTTTGTGTTGACATTGTGTGTCCTGTTGCTGCCTGGAGGGTGCGTTTCAGCTGAGTTGCATTCAGCCTCCTGTCTAGATGGATTGTAATTGGAGATAATGGTCATCTGTTGCTGATGTTACCTGTGGACGACCTTGGCCTTGCTTTCTTTTACTGGTTCCTGTTGTCTAAAATCATGACCAGGTCCTAGAAATTACGCTTTGGAACACTCCAATAGCTGCAGCCACCTCTGTCCTGCTTTGAACATTCCTATGGATCTCCATGCCACCATAGCTTCAGGTAAGTTACATTGTTGTTGCATTGCTCTATCTGCTCACTACCCTATCTGAACCCAGTGCCTGTGTAATTCATTTGGTAGAGTAAACACAAGTTGATACGCACCCCCTGTGCAGGAACTTTCTGGTATTACCACTATCTCGGTTGCCGTAATGTTGTCTCCACTCTGTAGAACCGACAGGAAGACGTCAAACTATTTTAGGTCATTCTGCATATGACAATACTTCAGAACCTAGATATCTCAACTGATCCTCTAAATGTTATGACCAGTGTAATTTATACACCACTCAGGCATTAGGCCTTAAGATTGTTCTAACTGGCTGAATTCTGCCTACAAGGTCTGCTAACTGTCATATATGACATTAATGCATGCAATTAGCGGGAGATCTGGGTTTGAGTCCTGTCCCAGGAAAAATTTTAATAAGTAACAGTTTGAGAGACCACCTAAAGAAGAGCAGCTAATGTTGGAAGTTTTAATATCTGGATATTTAACATTTATAGCTGTGGAGCATCAATAATGTATCATAGTAACTATGACAGCCAACACAGGTTAAAGGTAGTATATATGCCTCTCTCCCCATCATGGGAAATATTAATATTTTTGTCTTAATTCCTGTAGTACAGTGTTGAGATACCTCTTAAAGCTCAAAGCTGTTTTTAAAATTTGATTATTAATACCTGTGATGTGTACCGATGGTAACTTTGATTTTAATTGTGCTATGGCCTGTCTCTGAATCCTGTAGATATGATGGTGAGCTATTCCTTTCATGACCCAATGTCTAACCTCTGTAACAAACTTCACTGGTGCTATTGTCTTCTTCACAAACCTCCTCCCTCCCACAATGCATAGGTTACATCGTTGTCAGTATCCTGAAGGCGCAATGCTACAACAGTCATCACTTCAACACCAGGACATATTGCACACTCCTACAACCAACATTCATCTTGCAGCTCTTGACATACACACAAAAGCTCAGGTCTATCTCTGTGCACTTCTTTCCTGTGACATTACGTATGGCGAAACAAACAAGTTTCAAATTAGTGCAGTAAATACATATGCATACTACCTACACTCGCTAGCTTTTACCCATTTTGGTCATCAGGAGTAGAATTTTGTGATACTAATTTTTAAATTTGGGTTATGGAGATATGCTTCTCTTATAGATCTTGTGGTATATCTTTCGTGTCCCAGCCTCGTTGCCGCTTTTGTGTCTCGTTTCCATCGTAGGTGTCGGTGGCCGAGTGGAATGAGACCGACACAGGAATAAAGATAGCACGCTGGTGCAGGTAGGAGGGGAGCAGCCAGTGGGACAGCAGAAACTAGAAACACTAGAGTAAATTAGAACGAGATATATATTGCACAGAATTTATACAATGCTTAACTTTTACATAGTTCAGTACGGCAGAATGCTGATACATAGTTGAGCTAGAGGCCTGCCAAGTGCCTATCCGATAGCCAAGTCTTCACTGGTGCCTGTCTGAATACAAAGTGTTAACTGGTTCCTATCTCAGTTCCAAGTGCCCAATGTCGTTCAGTGGTGGCCACGAGCGGAGTTCTAGCAGAGGGCACTCGTGGCTGACGTCGTAAGAACGCCGCGCCGGGCATGCATGGCGGCGCACGGCGAAAGTAGGTGGCGCGCACTTTGGACTTGGGCGACACCACAATATCATTTTACCTTTTTAAATTTTTTACCATTTTCACTAATAGCGATAACATCGGCCTGATTAGCACTTCACCTGCTCCAATCTGTGTCATCACTTAGGTAATATTCCAGAGCAACAATAAGTGTGTCATCTTGGAACAGATGCTCACAGTAATAATGTGGCTATGTCCAGATACTTTTCTCGTTCTTTACTATATGAGCTTTTGAAATTAAATTATGTGATAAAATGGGTATGTTTTTCGGTTTCTGGACCTTGGAGCAGTTATCTGGTATCAGTGGCAGTAATTGTACCCTCTCTATGTGGGTGGCTGCTGAGATTGCAGTTTTGAAACCACACATCATATTTCATGGACATACCACTATCTTCAGGTTCTACACCAAATATATCTACATTATACACTTCACAAAGTTTTGAACATATTGGTCGTGTAAACCTTGTTTTAAATCTACACACATCACACTCTTTCATTACTGTATTTCCTCACTGACATTGTATTTAACAAAAAGTTCAAGCCAAACAAAAATCTCTATGCAGAATTGTTTATGTGCATGTTTGCATTTGTTTGTTATAAACAGAAAAGTGTTGGAAACAGTGTTCCCAATGTGCATATTTAACTCTAGATATTCAATGATGTGGAATATGCAGAATGTTAAACAATTTTAACACTTTACGCAGAAAACTATTGCACACTGTGTTTGCACTGACTGCTAACATTTACCAAACAAGTAATTCTGATAAGTTTTCTGTTGTGTTTTTTTGAGTGAATAATAATAATAAACTTGTAAAAATGCGTTATTTCCATTTTTAATAATTAATATTTATATAATACAGATGGTTGGAGCAGAGAAGATACTGCTTATAATTACATCAGTAGTACTTGGTAATATGACAGAAATTCTAGATAGCATTATATGACTTTCCTAATTAGGGGGAAAAATTAAGCAAAACATCTGCCAGGTCCTCATTACTTTTGGTTTATTAGCTATTTTTTTGCCCTCTTCTGTTTTAAGAGTTGTTTACAAAATATATCTTTTTCAAAGGCCCAAAAAAATTACAAAAGCCAAGATATTTGGGAGTGGAATAGGTAAGGAAATGCCTAGTAGTGGCACAGTGTACCCTCCACCACACACCTTATGGTGTATTGTGGAGTATGGATGTAGATGTAGGTAAAATGAAAATACTTTTATTTCTTAACACTTATGATACAGAGGTCTAGTATACATCTTTTCCAGAGAAATTCATGGCCACAAGTTGACATGATCTGTGTGGTTTAAGGTGAAATCATCCCACAGATAGAAATACTGACTCTTACAAACACACAATCTCTTCACATAGAATTAAGTAATATTATGAGTAATCTTAACATTTTCAATTCATAAAATTTTGTTGAAAATAAATTTTGCATGTATGTTGCATATGGTTGCAGATTTGAATTTACATCTGTACAGACTGTAAAGGTAATTTTTCTGTTGTTTTATAGAAAGTCAATAAAAGTTCATTGATGGTGCTGAAAATTCTGAACATGTCTGGGTAATAAGAGAAAATTATGTTCTGTTCAAAGCTGATCCTATCAAAATAACAAATTAATTAACAGTTACATTTAAATGTCACATTAAGATAATTGATTAACCATATCTGTCACTGAAAGAAATTATAAAATTTCTACTTTCAGGCAAACGATGGTAAATTCCAAGTGATACAGTTAGTGGGGATGTTGAGGGGAATTGCATCTGGTATGCAGTATCTCTCTGAAATGAACTATGTTCATAGAGATTTGGCAGCTCGCAACGTCCTTGTCAATGCACAACTTGTTTGTAAAATTGCAGACTTTGGTCTGAGTCGTGAAATTGAAAGTACAACAGAAGGTGCCTACACTACAAGGGTAAGATTGCATTTTCTTAGTTATGCGGTTAGAAAAAGAAATAGTCTACTATAAAGTATTACCATGTATTTGAAATAAAACATTAGTTGTGGAGGTTTGCTCTTTTCTAAATTATTTATTTAATCTATGTATATTCTCATGAAACTTTAGTTTTCATTTTATGTATTTTTTGTCACTCAGTCAGTAGCTTCTGTATTTATGATGATGTATTCATTCTTTGCAACTGAACGAAAGACTGTTTTGTGAAGGATCTTCAGTAGCTTGACATATGTGTTTTTGTATTATGTATTTAATAATTACTGTGTATATTACTTACAAATATGTTATTACAACTCACTGCAAAGACATGACAACTAGCTGCAACAGGCACATAAAGAAGACACACACATACAACACTTAAGGTATCAGCTATAGCCTTCTTCTGAAAATAGGACATTCACACAGGCACACAACACAGTCACATAACTGTCATCTCTGGCTGCCGCACCCTGAGTGCATTTTAAGTGTTGTATGTGTGTGTCTTTTTTATGTGCTTGTCGCAGCTCGTTGTCATGTGTTTGTGGTGAGTTGTAAACTGTCCTTATTATATTGTTTATTACATTTTACATTTTCTTGTTATTCTCTTCTTTTAGGGTAAAAACAACTTTCACAGCAAAAGTTTTGTTATGTTACATTGTTATATGGTGTTACAATCTCTGATGTTTTTAATCAATTTGTACCATCCTGGAGTGGTATTTAACTGCTCCGCATACAACAGTTTCACTGTTTGTTAAAAAATCAACAATCTGAAGTCTGCAGACCAGCTATGTACAACTCCAGTATGAGACACACAGATTGATAACACTAAAAATGTTAGTGACTTCAAATGATAATTTAAACTCTTGAAATTTGTGTTGCAAAACTTGTTTTTTACCTGTAAAACAAAAGAAGGGAAAATTAGAAATGCACTAAAACATTTATAAGTAATACATATAGTAATTATTTCATACATAAAATAGCCATGCATTATAACCCACTGATGAAACTTCATAAATAAAATATGCTCAAAACAAAAGGCATTTGCTTTAGTTGCAAAGATGGACTAAATTCATTTTGAATATAAATCGCAAATGTGTGATGCCTACACCACCAGTATGTAAAATGAGTATGAAAAATGTTGATTAATATAATGCTGTATTTCCAAATTAATCTATTTAATAATTTGTTGACGATCATCTCTTATTACTAACAATTGTGATTTTTCCAATAATTACTAATTAAATTGATTAATCGTATTTAACATTATTTAATAGTGTTGGACTGGAGACAGTGTCATGTGTACATGATTTGTGCCTGAGTGATTGTGTGAATGTGTGTGTACTTTGTTTTTCTGATGAAGGTCATGGCCAAAAAGTTAAGTTGTATGTATGTGTGGATTTCTTTTCTGTGTGTTTGTCTATTGCCCAGTGTTGGTCTTAATGGTGACATGCAACCTATCCTCATTAAACAATGTAGATACGAACATAATAATTTTTGTTGCAATAATTTTACAACATTCATATTTATAATTTAGTAAATATACTGTAGTTATTAATGTAATTATAAACATTGTTCTTGCCATGTTTTTTGTCTCTTGAATGAAATCATTTTTTTTTTGTAAGGGAGGAAAAATACCAGTAAGATGGACAGCACCAGAAGCTATTGCATTCAGGAAATTCACATCTGCATCAGATGTTTGGAGTTTCGGAATTGTTTGTTGGGAAGTTATGTCTTATGGTGAAAGACCATACTGGAACTGGAGTAATCAGGACGTAATTAAGTCTATAGAGAAGGGCTACAGGTATGTGAACAGTTTTTTAGATACCAAGGAACAATAAATGTTACCGTATTTACCCAAATCTAAGCTGCGCTTGAATTTAAGCCACAAACGAAAAATAAGACTCGAAATTCAAGGAGAGAAATAGTTGGTCACATTTCAAAATTGAAACAAAGTTGATTCATTCTAACATGAGATACAAATTAGATAGAATGAATAAACATACAGTAGTTGGGTAAGGTTCGTAAGCATAGCATTTTAAGCGTAAGCTAGGTTATTTTGGTGAAAATACTCTTTAGGTGTCATCGGTAGTTTTTAGTAAGGGGATGATGAATCATGAGAACATGCATGGCCAATTGTGTGTCATTCCAGGTAGGTGTCGAGTGTTTCCAAGTGAAAACAAATCTGCAGTTCCTTCCTACTTTATCTAAGCTATTATGTTCATCATAATCATGAACTCTAAAATCATGAAAATAATCATATAAACACATCAAACAAGTGTGTGACAGTGTCAGCTGTTTTATGCTTGGAATGAGACAGAAAACAGATACTGCACCCTGAATAAAAATGTGATTAAATATGACATTTTGATTATGCACAAAGAAAACTCTTCTTACCCACAATTCTCTGCCAAGTATTCTTATTTCTCATTATTGATGTTTCAGATGATTAGCGTTTGGAAATTAAATGATGGTGCTAGGTAGACCATCAGTGGATTAGTGTGTATTTTCGCCATAATCACAAGAAATTACAACAAATGCAAATACACACTGCTAAAGTACCAAGTGTGGCTCCGTAGCACAGTGGTAGAGTGCCAGATTACAGATCCAAAGGTTGCAGGTTCGATCCCCGCCAGGTCCTAGGATTTTTATCCTGTCACATTCCACTTCTTTCACCTCTAGCAGTGTTGCTTATGTGAAAATTACTGAATATCATCGTGGTTCGGAACCCACATTAAACTGTAGATCCCCCTATAACTGGCTGGGTAAGTCAGTCGAAGGTCGGAGGAAGGCAACAGCATACCACCTCCAAATAGGACCATGCCTAGTAAAGCATTGTGGTGTTCAAACCAATCTTCGGATTGCTGACTGCTTTACCTTTTCAAAATACCAAACCAAACAATAGATTCAATTTCAGCTCTATAAATTCCCCCCCCCCTCCCCCATCTTTTCTCACCCCTCATTGGTTACGTGAAATATGTAGAAACACATGAGAATATTTCTGAGATGCAAAACTGTGTACAGTATTTTAAACTTGTGCTACTTGTGGTTATGACCACATATTAAAAAATCATGCCATATTAGCAGCTATGAACTCATGCAAAAATCCTAAAGCCTGGTGATTTGTTGGTATTGATGTAAGTAGACTCGTCTTCTACCACATTTTTTTATTAGCGCAGAAGTTTTGGCACCATTATTTACCTGTGATTCTGTAATGTGTGCATAGCACTGGTTATATTCAATGGAAAAAGTTAGTTGTGATGGCTCCTAATGCCATTTTTCAGAACTTTTGTTTGCTTTGAACCAGATTCTAAGCCACATGCAGTTTTCTGTGTCCTGAAAACAGGAGAAAAAAAAAGTGTGGCTTAGATTCAGGTAAATATGGTAATCTCTCTCTCTCTCTCTCTCTCTCTCTCTCTCTCTCTCTCTCTCTCTCTCTCTCTCTCTCTCACACACACACACACACTACCTTTCTTCTTCTCATTTTATTTCTAATTCTGCAATTAAAATTTTAATTCTGGGACATACGATAATTGTGCTTTGCCTCTGACATTAGAGTACTCAATGGCAATTTGATTTCTGCCACAGAACTCGTTGGACAGTTTGGCTTGACTCTGTACTATGTAGTATGATTTGAAGGTGTAGATGTTGCACTCATTTCAGAACTATAAAAGTATGTTGCAACATTTTGAATAGTTTTCTTAAACCGCCATGCGGGAATTCTGATTACAGTGGCATGAGAAATACCCTTGTCAATGTGTTGGCAATGTTCTAATTCCGGTAGCACTTCAGTAATATTGCTGAAATTCAGTGTTCTGCCATATTTAAATTTATTGTATGAGATACTAACATGCTAACATGCTGCATTTGCATACAATTTTGTACATGGACTTTTAAAGTTTCTGTAAGACCTGATGTATGCTTTCTGACGTAACTTCCTAAGAGCAGTATGGCTTCCACTAACAGTGGCACAGACACATTTGACAGAAGTTACAAGCAACAGTTCACTAAATACTACACATAGAAAGAAAGCACACAAGTGAGGATGAGTGCAGACTAACCATAGTCACTTGCAGCACTTACCACGGTTGGCATGAACTCCCCTTTGGAACACACGTGATCTTTTCAATTGCGCAACTGTGTGTTAATGACATTCTTCTTCTCTCGCGGGGGAGAGTGAACTCAGGAAATGTCCATGTCTTCATCTTCCGAATCTCCAGGGTGTTGGCTTAGGTGGCACTATGTCACCTGTGCATCAGGATGGTAGTGGTTTGAGCATGGGCTGGATCAACTCCCTCCCTTTCTCAGTACTCTAAGTGGTAGCTCAGGAGAGTCTGCAGTGACCTCAAACTGGGTGTCTGGTACAGGTGCTGGTGATTGTGTCTACGGTGATGTAGAGGAGGTCGAAAAGGGCCCCAATGTGGGTGGCAGTCCCAATTGGACATCGGCGATCCTGTGCACCTAGACAGACAGTGCTGGATGAAAACACAGTGCTGGTGGTCCAGCTCGATGTCTGTGTGGAGGACGCAGGAAATGCGAGAGAGTCTGTGGCTGGTGCCCATGGAGGACTTCCACTATGCTCTTCTCACCAAATGGTGTGAAATGGTATCAAGATAGGAATCTATCTAAGGCAACATCAGAAGAAGGCTGAACAAAGTGTTTTTTCATGTGAGTTTTAACTTCCAAACAAACCTTTCCATGTTCCCCTTTTATTGTGGGAGAAACGCATGTGTCAGTTTGTATTGAAAACTGTGAAGGTTGCAAAATGAACATAATTTGTGCAAAGAAAAATCTGTTGTCCAAGACCAGTGTTGTAGGGAAATCTTCAACAGGGAATATCTTTGACAAAGCAGCATCTGTTGGGCTTTGCTAGCACTTGGATGGATAACTGTCTGGGTCTTCCGAGTGCTGTTGGCAAGCAGGGTGCACTCATCCTTTGTGAGGCCAGAGGCCAACTGAGAGCGGCTCCGGTCATGAAAACTGACACAATGGCCAGGAATGCGGGGCGCTGACCACACCCGCTCCGTGCCACATCTGGTGACGCCTTCAGGGGGAGGATGATATGGCAGCCAGTCAGTACCCAGTGGGCTTCTCAAGCCTGTCAGATGGAGTTCAGTAATGTCACCATCCAAACATGGCCAAAATACTTGTCTCTGAGCCAGAGTGTTCATGCAGAAGATGCCCCAGTGAGCCACAAGTAAAAGAATAAGAATGTCCACCTGAATGGCCAATGGAATGATCACCCATGTTCCTGCATGATCTATCTCTAACAGCAGGACACCATCAATCACAGAGAAACAGTGAAGAAATATGTAGTAGTTGTGCAGGTTGTCTGATGTACAAGAAAGTGTAACATAAGGCTGATAATTTTGTAATCAGGATACTCAGCAGTTTCCCCTGCAATCTTGGAACAATTAATTAGAAAACAATAAACTGTTTGTTGAGCCTCAGAATTGCTATGAAAGCAGAGCAGCTCATCCTGTTCAAAAACTGGGTCTGGACTAGCTGGAAGTCAAGACAATGCATTTTTGTTAGCATGTTGACACATTCTCCGAAAACTGTCTTGAGCAGTTAAACCGGCAACCCACGCGCAATGGAAATATTTTAGGCCTTATAGCCACAAACAGGCCTGACCTTATTAACGATCTCTGTGGTAGAGACAGGAATTAGTGATCCTTATATTGTCATAGCGTCGATGGTGACCAAATTTCATAGACCAATCAAGAAGGCTAGGAGCATGTTTTTGTTGGGAAGAGCCGATAAGCAAATGTTAGGATCACACTTAGAAAACGACTGGGCATCGTTTAATTCCGGGACTATGGATGTAGAGGATTTGTGGACTAAATTTAGGTGCATTGTAAATAAAGAGTTAAAGAAATATGTGCCAGTAAAGACAATTAAGGATGGAAAAGATCAATCGTGGTATAATAATAATGTTAGAAAGCTGCTGAGAAAGCAAAGGCTGTTGCACTCTCGATTCAAAAAAGAACACGCAAATGATGACAGGCAAAAGTTGGTAGAGATTCGTGCGTCTATAAAAAGATCGATGTGTGAAGCATACAATAATTATCACAGCCATGCCTTAGCAAAAGATCTTTCCGAGAACCCGAAAAAATTCTGGTCCTATGTAAAATCGATAAGCGGACCAAAGCCCACTGTCCAGTCACTCGTTGATCATTCCGGTGCTGTAATAGAAGAAAGCAAACGGAAAGCTTAAGTTCTAAATTTAACCTTTAAGAAATCTTTCACGCAGGAGAACCGCACAAATGTATCATCATTTGATCAACGTACTAATTCCGAAATGGGGGACATAGTAATAGGTATTTCTGGTGTAGAGAAGCAGCTGAGAGAGCTAAATACGAAAAAGTCTGCTGGTCCGAATGGAATACCAGTTCAGTTTTACAAAGACTATTCTGCGGCATAGGTCCACTACTTAGCTTGCATTTATCACGAATCTTTAATTTTGTGCAAAGTTCCTAGTGATTGGAAAAAAGCGCAGGTGACTCCCGTTTATAAGGAAGGAAAGAGAACTGACCCACACAATTACAGGCCAATATCGTTGACATCAGTTTCATGTACAATTTTAGACCATATTCTCTCTGTCCTGACTGGACAGTGGGCTTTGACCCGCTTATTGATTTTACATAGGACCAGAATTTTTTCGGGTTCTCGGAAAGATCTTTTGCTAAGGTATGGCTGTGATAATTATTGTATGCTTCGCGCATCGATCTTTTTATAGACGCACGAATCTCTACTAATTTTTGCCTGTCATCATTTGTGTGTTCTTTTTTGAATTGAGAGTGCAACAGACTTTGCTTTCTCAGCAGCTTTCTAACATTATTATACAATGGTGGATCTTTTCCATCCTTAATCGTCTTTACTGGCGCACATTTCTCTAACCCTTTATTAACAATGCACTTAAATTTAGTCCACAAATCATCTACATCCATAGTCCCGGAATTAAACAATGCCCATTCATTTTCTAAGTGCGATCGTAACATTTGCTTATCGGCTCTTCCCAACAAAAACACGCTCCTTGCCTTCTTGATTGGCTTATGAACTTTGTAGTTTTATAAGTTTTTCAAACATTTTGGACCAAAATAATAATCTAAATAATAATTAATTAATAAGAGTGTCTGAAAGCCTTTAAAAAAAAATTTGGTAGTGGAGAGATTCGAAACACCGACCTTTCGCATCACAGTCCAGCACCTTGCCCACTACGCTACAGCTATAAATCAAAACAGAAGTTCTTTAATCTCATACTATTAATGGCCATTGTTAATTGATGGTAATATGGCATTTGTAGACATTAGATTATCATTTATCGTACGAATAATGATGTGTTTTTGTTAATTCCTCAGTGTGCCATTGCTTTGAAATGACAACGTGTAAGTTACACTAAAAAAATCATCAAATACGCGAGGAATGTCACATGACATCTCCGAACGGCTGGTTTTCATTAATTCAATGGAGGGTGTCAAATCTCCATTATTTTTGCAAATATGTCTCAAAACGATACGAGGTATGAAAAAAACATAAGGGAGATAAGTTGTAGAGAATTTTCTCCTCTACCAATTAGGTTATTCAATTTTCGTGTCAGATGAACGGTTTGTTTGCAATTACAATTATATTACAAACGGCTTTTTTTTTTTTATGCCGTATTTTTTGTCCAAAAAATTTGAAAAAGGGAGGATCTGGTCTCTGGCGGCGTACAATCATGTCTGTAAAATTTGGTGCTGATCGGTTGAACGGTTCGTCTTAAAAACAGGGAACACGTTACGTACAGACAGACACACATACATTCCAAAATTGCCAAACATAAGAGAGCAAAGTTGTAGAGAATTTTCTCCTCTACAAATTCGGTTATTCAATTTTCGTGTCAGATGAATAGTTAAGCCATTATTTTCAATTAAATTTCGAGCTGTCAAAAGACTATCGCAAAGGCCCACTTTTAGTGTTACTACTGTAACCTAAAGTGGGCCAAAACAATCAGTGTGTATGGTCCATCACTAATATCAGGATGTCGACGGGATGTAAACCTTAATCTTCCAGTCTACTCTGAAGAGTGGAGACCCGATTTCTGTCCATTTCCACGTCCTGGCACTGGTGCAGAATTTTTGAGTTATAGACAGAAGCAATATGATCCTTTTTGTTATGACTGCAGCATGTCGCCCAGTATTTAGGACAGTCTGACATGTCGCAACACACAAAAGAATTTGGATACGAGGCTCCTGTTGAATACACACATTGCTGGTGACTGCCCTGCTAATATGGTTGTAGCTGCTGCTGAGAGCAAGTTCCCCTTACTTGACACCTCGACATGTGCATACCGCAGCAAATGTGTAAGCTTCCAGGTTATTATTTATGGGTGGAGCAGTAGGAGTGGTTGAATAGCAGACACATCATACTATGCCTCAATCCAATTTCCCATCATCGGTGAAACTTTGATAGGCTGAGCTATTTGCAAAATGTCAGAGAAGGATGGATTTGCACACTGAAGAACACATTCTTGCACCTCCTGATATGAGGCTAAGTGAGCAATAGCATTCCTCATCATTTGGTCTTTGTACAACACCTTGTGTGTGTCTGTGACTAACTGACAATGACAACATCCTGCGGAGCTCAGCTGCCAAGGCACAAGAAGACTGATGAGCCTGCTTCCAACAGTGATAGAATTCAATTGTGCCACAAATAACATGAACACATTTACAGTTATGCTTTGAGAGGAGTGGGCACAGCTGATCAAAAGTAAGAGTCAACGGGGCCTGCAAAGAGGTCAGTTGATACAGTAACTGATACTGCATTAGCAGAATCCATTAAGGAAATATCACGCAACACAGTGTTTCATCTGTTACCCAGAAAGTTTGTAAATGATACCTCAAATATTGTCATTCACATCCCGTTCTTCAGCAGACTTGTCATATGCAGGAAAAGATGGAGAACCACTAGCAGCAAGCATTGTGGATTGATGGAGAGGGGGGGTATGGACCAACATAACTGTGGTTAATGTTGTAGGATCGGAGTTTAATGTTACAAAATAGTAAAAAAAACCTCTTGCTGCTCTACCAGCATATTAAATATCTTGTTCGCTGGACCGTCCGCCATTGTACTGTGGAACAGAGATCCGACTGCGGGAGAGAATATGATGGGAAACATTCCATCTTTGTTGCCAGTAAATTAACTTCCTAAGAATAGTACAGTTAGCATTAACAATGTTACAGGCACCTATGAGAGGAGTTACAAGTAACAATTCACAGAATATTGCACATATGATGAGCAGAACTGTGCATGTATTTAAGTAGAGCACATGAAACAAGCTTAATCAGTCACAGGCACTAACCATAGTCACTTGCAGGTGTAGTTTCTCCTGACAGGCATGCACTGTCTTTTCAGTTTGCATGTGCACTTATTGCAACACTTTCTAGTCCCATTTTTAAAAAACTTGTTTTTATGTTGCAAGAAAATAGAAACATGTCATTTCCTTTGCAAGCTTCTTTGAAGCAGTACACAAAAGTAGCTGATATTATTCATACAATTATACCTTAACATTTCCATCCATCTCGAATCATCACAATGTCATTGGGATGTTAAACCCTAATCTTCCTTCCTTCCTAACATTTCCACATTTATAGTGAACAATTTTGCTTTCCCAGTACCAAAATTTTCCTAAGAAAACTGATGTTCTGATACCCCATGAACACATTCTGTTTATGGAATAAAGAGCAACTTTCTTTGCAGTTATTTCTGTAGTATCTCCTGCAGTGGAGGAGATCACAGTGGAGTGGAAACATAACTGATAGCACTCAGTGTAAGCTGATCACAGTGGGTAGAACTGCCGTGAAGTAAGTGTATGCAGTTCGGTAGAATTTAGGATGTCACAACTTCACTATCTATTTCCACTCCATCATTATAGAATTGTTGACCCTGCTATGTCCCTGACTAGGCTGTTTTGTGTTATTGGCTATTCTACAATGTCCCACTCATGACAACCTTGGCTCAATTAACAGATCACGCATTAGAAGTAGGTGGCAATATTTTAGTGGCGACAAGTCCTTACCATTTCATGCTTACATGTTCACATTCAGTGCATGTGTAATGGACATTTACCAGGAACAGCTGTCTCTGCAACTTCTACAGTCCATAGCTCAGGAAGTACAGCACAAAGAACAGTAAGACCATTAAACTCTGAGACAGAGCACATGGCTTGTTTGCCTCTCCCCTCTACTGTTTGCTGCACTTGATGACTATTTGGAAATTTTGGGAGTATATCATCATCATTTTGAGCTGTTCTGTTCTGCTTATGGTAATTGCAGGTAGGCAGTAGAGTGCTTTGGTTTTTGTCCTCTAGTGCTCATTTGATTGAGCTGGAGCAGAAGCCCCTCTCCGAGCCTAGTGACTTATCTTTCTTTGTGGTCCTGCAACTTACTCCTGACAAGAAAGTCATGGGCAATGCATTGGCTAAGTCTGATCCTAGTTTGAACAAGATGCTTCAGTTGTAACATACTTCAAGGTTGCCACTGTAGCCCAGCCAGCTTTCATGCATGAAATTGATATTGCCTATGTTGTTGGTAACCACTGCCCTTGAAAGTCAACAGATGGATCTGATTCATCCTCCACTGCGTATGCCACTATGTGACACTTGGCATTTACAAGCACATGGTGCGCCATTGTCTTCTGGGAGCTTTCAGTGCAGTGATAATTCTGCTCTCTTTTCTGTAATGTTTACCTTAGTTCTAATTTACGAGCAAGTCAGAAGTGTCATCCCTACTCTGTGTTGTGTGGTGCATGTCAGCCATCTAAATCGCATCTGTCCTATTCTGACTACAGATGAAGAATTTGTCCCTTCATTGGTACAATATGTTCCGGGCATCAGGCGGGCACAGCCACCTGGTCATCATGTGTGAACATTCTGGCCACCAAACAAGGGGGTGGGGGGGATAAATCCAAAAAAATTATGACAATGCAAACTTATATGAATTTACAAAAGAATAGTACAGTAGGATATGAAATCCTTTTTCTCACTGTGTCACACTTAATGATCCTTCCCCCCTCCCCTTTTAATGTGTGAAGCAATTTATGAATGTCCCCTTAGTTCTGATGTTGTCACCAATTCCACAAATCCCTCCCCTGCCCTTCCCCCTTCCAAAAAAAGAAGGAAAAAAATAAAAATTGCATTCACCCCTGGTGTTTACTGCAGAATTGAGACAACAATGCTGCAGTACAAATCACAGCTGTGGCTGTAGCAGGTCCTATACTGCCCCACAAGCTCACATTGTATTTAAAATTGTCAAGGTAGTCAGTTGACTTTCTGCTGGACACTGGCATGGCTGTGTCGTTACGTAATGAGAACGTGTATCACTGGCTGGGTCTGCCTCTGATACAATAGGGTGGGTGCCAGGTCCTGTCTTACTGTCACATGTATATTCCTCTCAGTGGTAAACTGTTGCTGGAGGCTAAGCACTGTCTCCATGCAGCTCCAAGTCTATCCTTCATGGTAGCAATGGATGCCTCACAGTATGAGATCGCTGCAATGTAATCCCACAGATCACAAGAGTGCCCTATTGCATTTGCCTCTAAAATTTTAAGTGTTGCACAGCTAAACTATTCATAAATTGAGAAGGGGATTTCAAGCAGCATAAAAAGTTTCATGTATTTTATAGTCACAAATTTCACATGTTTGATGGACAACAGACCTTCAGTTTCCTAGTTTGGCACTCAGTCAAAGCTCCTGAGTAAGACTGTGCAATGTCTACACTGTTGGGTATTTTTTAAGTGGGTAGTTATGAAATACATTTTTGCCCCTCTACCCAACGTGCCATTGTCAATACTTTGTCCCTCCTCCCTCTCGGTCCTCACATGAAACTTTTTTGCCCTGGATCAGCACCTGCAACAAACAGTGAATGTGTTCTGCTGATGGCAAATTAATTTGCCACAGTAACAGCATGTGCCCATATCCTGCAGAAGGTTTTGTGGGCATTCGAAAAAGGGTGGCCAGAACATCGGCCCCATCAAGCTGACCCATCATTTTGGCACTATTTCACTCTGCTTTTCCGGCTCAATACCATATGTGGGTTTTAAACATTGACTACAAAAGAGTCTGACTTCTGGGTCATCAGTCCCACAGAACTCAACTTTGGCATGACTCACATTCAGAAATGACATGCATGAAGACATTGCCTTCGTGGCTCATTTACTGGCCCGGTATCACCACCGATATTGAATGTGTGTGCCACTCCTGTCCTACTTGCTTTCTCAATCAAGCATCTCTGACACAACATTTCTCCCCATCAGCCTTCCCAGGCAACTCACAGGACAGGGCCCACAGATTTAACAGGACCTTTTCTAGGGGCCATGTAGTTTGTGGTGGTTGACACCCTCACTAACTTCCAGTTTGTACTGTGCATGCCACTCACTACCTCCTCTGCTACAATCCAAATCCTTGAGAGGACTTTTACCATGAAGGGGATTTCATGTACATTGGTCGAATAATGGACTCCAAATCTTGTCGACCAAGTGTCAGACCTTCTGTTGCTATAATGGCATTGTTCACTTGACCCCCTTTCATCCCACCTCCAATGCAGAGGTAGAGCAGATGGTTCACACATTTAAAGCACAAATAAAGAAGTCTTTGTCATCAGCATTAAGTGGAGATGTTCTGCATGATTTTCTTGCAATGTACTGGTCCTCTCCTGACAACGACATCAGTCTTGCCTATATGGATAGTGGCTGTGTCTGTGCTTACACATTTGGCCAGAATCATGTGGGGTGGGCAGGGGCTGTAACTCTTTGATATTGACACTGCTGGTATCCAGATGAACTGCCACCATAACCAGCCTCCTCCTTCCTACACTCCTTCCCTTGGTGCCCCCATCTTTCTCCCTCATTTTGTGGGAAAAGAGCAGCCCTGGGCTGACGGTCCTGGATTGACTGGAGGCCCTATGTCCTGATTTTGTGGTGCTGTTGGGGGATCTAGTATCCCTGCCAGTGGAGTGGAAATATTACAGATAGTGCTCTCTGGTGGCCACATGGGCAGACCGACTAGCTCTGGGAGTAAGCGCATATGGCTCAGTAGAGTTTAAGGCATCACCTGTTTCCCGCTCCATCACTATACCATTGTTGACCCTAATTTGTTCCAGACTAGTCTGTTTTGTGTTATTGGGTTCTGATGTTGATCCGCTCATGGTAAACTTGGCTTGATTAATGGATCTGGCATTTGTATTAGGTACTGATATTTTTGTTTAGTTAGAGTGTTTGGAAAAGAATTGGTAAAACTGCTTCTCAGAGGTAACAATGGCAGTTACCAAAGACAGTGTTTACTTTAAAGGGGTGGAGTAGTGTATTCTTTTAAAATATTTTCTTCACATGAAAACGTGTCCCCAGGTTGTGGTCATCTGTTTTTGTAGAACTTTTTGATTCAGGATATGGGGATACTTTGCTAGGTTGCTACGGTATTTTGGGTTTCAATATTAGAACAGATATGCCTGTCTGATAAGTACAGGTTGTAGGAGAAGGAGCTTAGGTCTCCTCATATTGATTGGAAATAAAAAATAAAAATTCTTCCACATTAATACCAGATGCTTTCATGTCTCAAAATAACTTGCATTTCTGTGTCTGCGCTAATGATTTCTGCACTTAAAGATCACATGCTACCTCACATAGGCCCTAACTGTATTAATATCAATGATATAATGAGATAGTTTGCAACTCACTGCAAAGATGTTCATCAAGCTGTGACAGGCACATAAAAAAGACACTCATAGCTTTCAGCCACAGCCTTTGTCAGAAAGAGACACACACTCTCATTCATACAATCACACTTCACAGATGCACAACTGTCATCTCTGGCTTCTGCATTCCGAGTCACACTCTGCAGTGAGGTGACAGAAGAGTGACTCAGAATTAGGGATTGCACTCCAGCACGGTTTTCAATTCAATGGGATTCTTGCTGGATTGCCTTCTATCCAGCAGGATCCCACAAAGGTATATATTTTTTAAGTCTATAAATATTCTTTGTTATAGCTGTATGGCTACACATACAAAGCAGCAATCTATTACACGTTGTCCGTAATTGTTACAGATCTATCACCTTCTTTACGGAGTTACGGGAAGTTAGTAAAAAATTACGGAATTAAGACATTTTACAATCTGATGTTTTAAGAAAATCGGTATAGGTACTGTTTATATTTAGCTGATCATAATGCTACGAAAAGTTTTATTGATCGCAATGATTTTCTTCCTGAGTCCATAGATAAGCTGTAAGAAATGTTAACTATAGCATTTTCACTGCAACAGGTCCCGCCTATTCTTCTCCTCCATAGCTACCAAATGCACGCTCACCCACCAAAAGCTATGTAAATTCCTTGGTTACAACTTGTATTTGGTCTTCAGTCTCAGCTAAACAGTCCAATGTGTTTTATTAGGAGTCACAAGCTAACCAATCCGTTTCTGGAGAGAAAAGCTTTCCCTATTTCTTTTTTTTTTTTTTTTTTTTTTTTTTTTTTTCCTTCCCCGCCTGTTCTTGTTTCCATAGCAGGTTAGTGCCGCTAGAAATAAATACGAATTTTGATATTTCGGCAAAGTGTGATATTAACTATAGTAGGTGGTTTTATTCGTCATTTTAAAATCCAAACCTGTTCCTTCGGCAAGTATTAACAAGTGTTTGAAAATTGTAGAAATGTTTCTATGTCATCCTCGGTATTTAGAAAAATAATGTTGTAGGTTATTCCTCCTAACCTGATCCTGTTCATTTAGAATTGTTTGCATTTGAGGAATATACATATAGCATTAATGGTCTAAATCGCGCTCAGATTTTTTAAAATTTTCTTGCAAAGACACGCGTAAGACACCCCCTACCCCCTCACCCTCCCCGTCCGCAACTACTTCTCCTCCTCCTTTTCCTCCTCCTCCTCCTCTTCTTCTCTTGTTTGGTCTGTCACATTATTACTGACAGACTCGTCTCAAGGTTGGCAGCCATGCACATATGTGTTTTGACAACAGATTGCAGCAGTAGGCCCACTGAGGAGCCTTGAAATTAACCTTTAAAGTGAACTGCCATTCTGATGTTTCAATCAACTGCTGTCCTTCCTACCACCAAATAGTGGGTTTTGCAACCAAACATTTGTTTCATAATTGCGCTATGTTTGCAAAACTAGCTAACTGCATAAATCGGGTGCAAAAACTGCTAAGTCAATATTTAACTTTCTATTTTAACGTACAAAACATAATCACAGATTTTCAGCATTAATACTGAGTAATTAATTATTTTTTATTTATTTTTGAAGGAAAAAAATTAAGTCTGTAATAGGTTGGATGGGACGAGTTTTTTGCAATTATTTCAGTTTCGCTTATTGTGCAAGTGGCTTTTGCATTTGGGCTACTCATTTACAAAAAACATTATTACACCATAAAATTCACTCAAAATAAGATTAGAAACAGTAATTTGATGAAAAGTAAAGAAGCATTATATTTACTTACTCTGTGTTGTGGATTGACTTCAGAACAAAAACACACGTTTCCAGAGTCCAATGGCATCTGGCTGGCATGATGAAGCAGGTGACTCATAACGTGAGTTACTGTATGTACCACGTATAAAGCTTTTGGTATCACCTGGCGAGGATAGTAGGGTGCAGTACAGTGACCTGCCATGGTGCAGACTGCAGGTTAAATGGCCCAGTAGGACTCTTGTGTGCTTGATTCACCTTTGCCATGCCATGCCAGCTGTCAGTGAGCAGCACACCCTCACTTCCTCCGCTCCCCACTCCCACCACTGAACTGCAATTATTCAATTTACACACTGCATATGCATGCAATTCAAAATAAGACAAATAACTGAATGGCAACATCACATCACGGAACATGTTGGGATTTTAAGACAATGTGCTGTGAAGTGAATTTAAGGCAGTAAATTTGAAAGAATTTGTGGGATTTTATGCTTGTGGATCTGCTTGCGTATCCGCACGCTGTTGTGGGATCCAACAATTCCTAAAATTATGCTGGATCCCGCTGTATTGCGGGATTCCACTTTGCTGGATTGCAAACCCTATTCAGAATGCAGCAGAGGTGACAGTTGTGTGTCTGTGAAGTGTGATTGTATGAATGGAAATGGTTTGTTGTTGTTGACAAGGGCTGTGGCTGAAAGCTACATGTTATATGTGTACAAGTGTCCTTTTTATGTGCCTGCCACAGCTTGATGAACATCTTTGCAGTTGAATTGCAAACTATCCTCATTGTATTGTTGAATTCCACGTTGTACTTTTCATTTTTATATTAAGATCAGAAATATAACAGCACATAAGCTATGTTTTTGATGATAGTCTACTGTATTTATCCAAATCTAAGCCACACTTCTTTCCCATTTTTGGGATCCAAAAAATGGCCTCCAGTTTAAATTGGATGTAAAGCAAAAGAAGTTTTAAAAATTGGCACAAGGAGCTGCCACAAGTAACTTTTGAGATGGAATATATGCATCACGACAGGTTCTTTGCAGGCATAAAGATAAGTACTGGCACCGATATGTCTGAATTGCTGAAAGTCTGAATAAAAAAAGGTATCTTTTCTCAAGTTTCAAACATGGAATTTCAATATATCATTCTACCCAGGAAATATAAATGCTTATCTTTAAATGCAGGAGTCTTTCAAATATTCATACAAGAAAACAAAATTCTACAAATATATCACGATTTTTGAATATGTCTATAGACACCAATAAGGGGTAAGAAAAGTCTGAGTGAATTTATAGTATCAAAACTGAGGTGATTGATTTGGCGTTTTTTGTCTGTCAGTGCAGATTTGCAATGTTGTAGTAGTTTTGGTTGATTATAGAGACAATACAAGCTGACATACTTATGTTCACTCACACCTACATAAGTAGCCCCATGATTTAATCACAAGACACTAATAATTTGAAATGAGAATTCCTTGGTGGAGTGCTGTGCAGAAGCAAAGTTTCCATGGTGTATAATCAGAATCTCATATTCTTCTTCAAAATGCAGCTTCTGTCACCTGCTGCCTTATTCCATGCATTGAACAAGTAGCCGATACTTTTAAATTCTTGATTGTCAGAAATATCTTGATACATTTCTACAGATATATTTCACTATATTCGAGTTTGTTGTCAGGCAGAATGTATAGCACATCAGAAGAAGGATGAAAAAACAGAATTGATTACATACAAAAGGACTTAAGAATGACATTTTCATTGGCTGGCTGCACCTGACCGTGCATGCTTCGCGTTATTCATTTTGCTGTTACCAACATCTACACATCAGGCAGAAATCACCATCTCTTAAAGTGCATTTTTACCAAAATAACCTTGTTTAAGTTTGACTGCTAAGCTTATGACTCAAACCCAACAACTATAGCTGCATCTTCATCCATCCTAGCTAATCTGTATCTCATGTAGGAATTAACCAACTTTGTTTTGATTTTAATGTATAGCCTATAAATTTACCAGACCCTTTAATTTCGAGCTATTTTTCGGGAGCAGCTTAGATTTGGTCAAAAATGGTAAATAAGATGGCATTGAATTTGTTTTTCTACTGACCACTACTAGAAGTTAAGATACCTTTGAAGAAACTGAATTTTGCCAAGTTGTTTTTCTCCTGGGCACAGTCATATATCTTTTTCCTTGTAATTTTTTACAGGCTTCCTGCTCCAATGGACTGCCCTGAAGCAATATATCAATTAATGCTGGACTGTTGGCAGAAGGAGAGAACTCATAGGCCAACATTTGCATCAATAGTGAAGACTCTGGACAAATTGATACGATGTCCAGATACGTTGCGAAAGATAGCGCAGAACAGGTATTTGGACAATTAATTTAGTATACTTTATGTGTATCCTTCATTTTCTTGGGATTACAGTGTCCATATTTACTTACAGTAGTAATAATAGATTTTTAATACTCAATACTTGCATCAACAGCTTTATGTTTGAAATGGCACTTAAAATGGCATTAAATATTAAATGGTAGGAAACAACAACAGTTTTGCATTATACTATCAGTAACCAGTACATAGACTTACATGCATTTTATATGGTACACAGAGAGAATTTTTTTAAGAGTATTGTAAAACTGCATATAATTGCTGCGTTATCATGTATTGAATTTTTACTATGACTAGCTAGTAATGAATCTGCTTGATTTTCTGATTATGGAACATTGCTCAAGGAAAGAGGCTGAAATCATATTCATATGTTACTTTCCATTATGGCCCTTGCAATCTTATTACTATTATTTCAAGCTTTTAATTAAAAAAGAATAATGTTATTTCATGTGGGTTGCTTCTTTGTGATGGTGGCTGTTTTGTGGCTTCTTGTGTAATAAATGCTAACACTGTTGAATGTGGGAAAGTATATTCAGTGCTGAAAAATGTAGCTGAGCTTGCATTGTAGTATATTTTGTAGAAATTTGAAAGAGTTATTTTTGTGTTGGATAGGGATGAGCAGATATACATTAAGTTAGCATAAATGAACAGGCACTGTCAATATGCTATTTCATTTCAGCTTCTTTTAATTCTCAAGAAGAAAACAAAGATGCGGGGAAAATATACACTATGAGATGCTTAAAAACACATTCTCCTCACATGTACTAACCCAGTTTTGATATTCATATTTGTAAGACAAACTTTTTATAGATTTTGTGACACTGATGGCAAGTAGTGTTTTGATGGCAGGTATCATTTAAACAAACAGTAATTTGTGGTTATATCCTAACACTTTTTTAGAATATTTTTTACTTATGAGATACCTTCAGATGCACTCAAAATTAACTTAAGAACTAATGCCATAGTAGTGAAAGTATTAGAGCATTGAATTTGTGGTCATAGTCAGAAGCATGCCATATTATGGCTCAATGACATTAATTTCATATACTTGCCAGCAAAATTAACTGAACTTCTTTAAATTCTGTCTTTCACTTAAAAATTGGAGGGAGCACCTCTAGTAAAGTAATTCATTCGTGTCACAAAAAATATTAACAGTTTTATTATGGATGATGTATGAGGCTCTGTGAAGTTTATAGTGACATTTTCAGTATATATAAATAACTATATATACGTGTCAGCTGTATTGTGATGTGATGTGCAATGGCGGCTGTATGGTTTGTGCAGACGCCCGCCGCCCCAAAATCCTTATTATGCTCCTGCAGCCCTACGCATTCAGCCTCACTCATGATTTGCTGGGTTGCTTGGTGTTGCCAATGGTTTATTATGTAAAAGGTAGAGTACCACGATTAATATCTTTCTCCCTTACAAAAAATGATTGACAGACTTATCATGTAACATTCAGTTTCACTTACATAAGTAACAGAGTTAATATTAACTAATTTAAAGCTATGACATCAGTTCCTTTTTTATGCTGTACAAGGCTGAAATGTATCTCTCACCAAAAAGTGAATATTAACTCATCATAAAGTTTTGCTTTTAGTGTTTGAAAAAAAATTATGGAGTAAAGTTCTCAATGAGTAATCTACCAAAAAGTTTATGCCTTCATTCAAACTGCAGTAATATGGCAGTTGGTGTATTTTCTAACTATGTAAATAAAATTAACTTGCCATTATTGCATTGCTTAACAGTAGCTTAATGACTCAATATTATCTTCCGTTACTGTTGGTGTTTGAAAATTTAAAATGTGGGGATTAGTGGACCATCTCTCTCTCTCTCTCTCTCTCTCTCTCTCTCTCTCTCTCTCTCTCTCTCTCTCTCTCTGTGTGTGTGTGTGTGTGTGTGTGTGTGTGTGTGTGTGTGTGTGTGAGAGAGAGAGAGAGAGGGTGAGTGAGTGTGTGCACGTGTGTACACGCGCCAGTGTCTCATGATGCTCCCCTCCTACACCCTCTGTTGTATCACGTTTTCCTTACTGATGTGCGTGTGATGGTCTTCTAACCTTTCCCACATTTCAAATTTTCATTGTATGTTTCTTGGATACAGGGTAATGGATATTTCCTGCTGCATGTGCATGCTTTTTAGGAATAAATTATGTACTTTATGCTTTCTAACTATTGTTTTTGTGTTCATTTTAATATGTAATGAGTATGACTGTCCTTATCTCTTTGTAGATTTCATTAACACACTTGTATCACTAGTGCAGAGACTACAGATTTTGGGTGGCTGAATTCACAAATTTACCTAATCTTGATATTCATGTGCTTTATTGGACTTTATTATATGCTCACAAATAAGTATGGATAATGTTATTCATGCTTTCCAGTTTTCATTGATGTGAACAGAAATATTGTATAGTTTATATCACCCCATTATGGCACTGTGGGTACAAGTAGACTTTTTTTTTATCAAGTAGATGAAATGGTTACATGGAAGGAACCAAACTCCTATCTTTCTCCAGTCTCACTTTCACAATATTTAAGGAGTTTTGGTCTTATGCCAAAAAAGTAAATGGATCAAAAGCAAATGTCCAGGCTATAGGGGCATTGAAACAGAAGATGACACACAAAAGGCCAAAATACTAAACATCTGTCCAAAACTGTTTCACAGAGGAAGACCACACTGTAGTTCCTCCTCTAAATTGTCACATGACTGACAAAATATCAGTTGTCAAAATTAAATGGTCAAGCATCTGGTATGATCAGTTGACCTGCAACAGCTGGAGACAGCGGCAATGTGTGCATGAGCTGTGTCTGAGCAGTTGTGTGAATGTATGTGCACTCTCTTGTTCTGATGAAGGCTGTGACTGTGTTGCAAATGTGAGGGGATAAAGATCTTTATTGTATAATTACACAATTGCAGAACAATCACTGGAACCAGTTACTTACATAAAATATCTTGCAGTACACATAAGGAGTGTTTTGAAGTGGAGTGACCACATAAAATTAAGCTGAGCTAGAGTCTAGACTTATATTTATAAGAAGAATCCTCAGCAAGTGTACTCCATCAACAAAGGAAGTAGCTTACAAAATACTTGTTCATCCACAATTTGAATATTATTCACCAGTTGAGATTTGAACCAGATAGAATTGAGAGAGGAGATAAATGAGAACAGCATACTTCTTTACAGGTTCATTTAGAAAGGACAAAAGCACCACAGAGATGATTGAGCATCACAGTGGAAGATGGTATACTGAAGAGCCAAAGAAACTGGTACACCTGCCCAATATTGTGTAGGGGCCCCGTGAGCATGCTACACAACGTGCCACGGGCTCGACTAATGTGTAATGTTGAATGGTTCGCAAGCTGATGCTTGTTGATGGCCCAGCATTGAAATCCGCAGCAATTTGTGGAAGGGTTGCACTTCTGTCGCATTGAACAATTCACTTCAGTTGTCATCGGTCCCGTTCTTGCAGAATTGTTTCTGGCTGCAACAATGTTGGAGATTCGGATTTGCAATATTCATGGTGAAATCGTCGTGTGTTCAAACTCACTTAAATCATGATAACCTGCCACTGTAGCAGCAGTAACTGATATAATGCCTGCCCCAGACACCTGTTGCCTTATACAGGTGTTGCTGACAGCAGTGCCATCCCCTGAGTGCTTACATATCTCTTTGTTTGCATGCCTATACCAGTTTCTTTGGCTCACCAATGTATATCATGGTGTGTGATACTGTCAAAGTTCCAAGGTCATACATTTCTAGAAAAGTCAACCATGATATTGCTTCTTCCTACACATATCTCAAGAAGAGACTACGAGGATAAAATTATAGAGGTTAGTGCCCACATGAAGTCTTACTGGCTGTCATTTCTCCTGCAAACCATATGTGACTAGAAAAGGAAAATGAGGAAGTGATAGTGATGGAAGTAACTACCCTCTGCCACACATTGGTGTGGCTTTGGCCCTATAGATGTAGTTTTTAATCCACAGCCAACAGCCTGTTCTATCCTGCGACTACCTCCTCTCACCCCCCTCATACATACATACACACACACAGAAAGTATGGCTATGTACTAATGATGTGACATTTATCAGAAGTATTTTTTCAATACACAAAAATGTATTGATCTTAGATAAATTTGCATGTACCATGAATTATTTTTAAGTTTAAGAAAAGAGATAACTCTTCCTCTTACACTTTACTCCATCTCCTTCTTTCCTGTGTGTGTGCAGGGAGGAGAGGGAGTGTCAGTATATGGAACTAGCTGCTGGCAGTAGATCTACATGTAAAAATAGAGAGGGAGGTGTGTGTATTGAATGTCATATTTCACTAACACTATAGACCTGCAGAGTTACATGTATGTAGGTGTGATAATAATGTTGGGCATGGTGGAAGAAACGACTTATGCAGTGTGAAGTGTAGTAAACACATAAGTTATGTTAAATTTAAGGAAGATAACAAGAAAATCAACCCCCAATTTTGCTAAGGTGACAGTGGTGTTGTTTGGGTCGAGTGTCTGTTTACTTCCTTTTTGTGGGAAACAGTATGCCATTAAGTGTGGCTGATGATGTTGGTGGTTCATTTAATGTTTCACACATCAGAAGTAGTGAAGAAGTAGAACTGTAGTCGCATAAAAACAACACGCATTGTAAATAAAATGGCAGAAATGCATCATCTAAAGTTTGTAAGTTTATCAAGGAAGTCCTGTTAAGAATGCTCCAAACTAGTATTCACCATGTCACTGCTGTTTTACTTTGATTTTTTTCTAGATTATTATGTTCAATTACAAGTCATTGGCCTATTAAGAAAATAAATATTTCTTCGATTTATCCTGATTAAAATATGAATTATTGTATGTTGTAGCCCAGAAGTATTACTATTTTCATCAAGCCAAAAATCGTTAGATTTTTATCGTACATGGGTTTTACTGATAGCCCTTTTCAACAGTTGGCAGGTATGTTATTGGTAAGACAGAATAGGTAACAGAAAGGAAAATTATTAAATAATATAATGTGAAATGTGCACAGAATTAGTAAATGTCGTGTAATAATCACAAAATTTTGTGTAGGGCCTCCTCTGCTCCAGTGGCCTGGAGTGATACAGGCATGGAATTGAGTATACAAGTCCCACATACTCCTGATGATACTGCTGACATCAAATCATTTTCAGAGTGGTAGCCAGTTCTTGTCTGTTAGTGGGTGTGTGGTCCACAGGTCAGAGCCTATGTTCCATGGAATCCCATTTATCGGTGTTTCCCAACCTTTTTTAATATGCGACTCCCTTCCAACATAAAATATTTTGACAGCCCCCGCACCCCCTCCCCGAACCATGACACAACTACCATATATTTCTGCAGATAAGACGATGGCTGAAGCATAAAAAAAGGCCCCAGATTCCGAGGTTGTCTTATACGACAAAATGAGCAAAAAATTAGATTGAACTTTAAAATTTACATTGTGGAGGAAAGATTTATGAAAACAAAGGTTTGCATAATTTCTTTAAAAAAAATATTCGCTTTACGAGCTTTATTAATTTACTGAATGGACAAGGGTTAATATGATAACCTATACACCATAGAGCAGGAATAGAATTAATTATTTACAATGCAGCTTGATTTTACAATGTCACTTATCAAAAATAATTTATCAATATATCCAGAGTCACACTGAAAGGATAAGCGTATATTTATGTATGGAGCAGTGAAAGGGTTAAAATATTTTGGAGCTACACACAATTTTGGCTTCCTTTCAAATCATCTTCTGTTCTCGGGCAGTTTCATGTGTTTTCACCTGCATAATATATGCATCAGCGCAATTAAATGTCATCGCGGCGAAGGAAATTACTTTTCTCTTAAACTCTGCGATGTAAACCATGCTTCTTCACGAACGTTCAAAAACAGACTGCAAACACTGCCACAAAAGGTGAAATCCAATTGCGAAAACTACTTATGGTGGCTTCTAGTGGCATTTTTCGGAACTACCATTCACAAAACCTACTTATGGTGGATTCTAACGGCATTTTTCGGAACTTCCTGAAGCTTTGCCTCCCCGAATCTAAGCTGCAGGCGTATTTTTAGATCACAAGAAAAAATAGTGCAGCTTGCATTTGGGTAAATAGGGTAACTTGGGGGTCGTCTTATAGGCCAGATACATGCTTAAACTATAAAATTTTGATGAAAATATGTACCTTGTCTTATCTGTAGGTCGTCTTATCTGCAGAAATATATGGTATGTGTGTAATTTCAAAGGCAACAAATTTATTTTTCTTCTATTCTGCATCTACATCGGATACTCTGCAAATCACATTTAAGTGCCTGGCAGAGGGTTCATCAAACCATTATACTATTTATCTCCCATTCCATTCTTGTATAGCACGGGGGAAGAAAGAACATCTGAATCTCTCTGTTCGAGCTCTGATTTCTCGTATTTTATTCTGATGATCATTTCTACCTACGTAAGTGGGAGTCAACAATATATTTTCGCATTCAGAGGAGAATGTTGGCGATTGGAGTTTCGCAAGTAGCCCACACCGCAGCGATAAGTGCCGTTGTTGTAATGTTTCTCATCCCAGATCCTGTATCATTTCCATAACGCTGTCTCCCCTGACAATACGAAACGAGCTGCCCTTCTTTGGACTCTTTCGATGTCCTCCATTAAACCCACCTGATAAGGATCCCACACTGGGCTGCAATACTCCAAAAATGGACGGACAAGCGTAGTGTATGCAGTTTCTTTTGTAGTTCTGTTGCATGTTTTAAGGGTTCTGCCAATAAAACACAGTCTCTGGTTCGCCGTTCTCACGATATTATCTATGTGTTCTTTCCAATTTAAGTCTGAAGTAATAGTAATTCCTAGGTATTTTGTGGAGTTTACGGCCTTCACTTTTGATTGATTTAACTTGTAAACAAAGGTTAACGGATTTCTTTTCGTACTCATGTGGACGACTTCACACTTCTCATTATTTAGAGTCGATTGCCAATTTTTACACAATACTGATATTTTGTTCAGATCATTCTGCAGTTGGTTTTTATCTTCAGATGATTTTACTAGATGGTAAATGACGGTGTCACCTGCAAACAACCTAAGAGAGCTACTTAGATTTTCCCCTAAATCGTTTATGTAAATAAGGAACAGCAGAGGACTAACTGTTTTGTAAAAGAAAAAAAAAAAAAAAAAAAAAGAAAAAAAAATGTAAAAAAAAAAAAAAGAAAAAAGTACAGTACTGTACATTATAGGATACATTTTAGTCCATTTTTTTAATGGAACAAATCCTATTTTACATGAATTTTGACAAAATATATGTTTTGTGTGATGAGGTTTTGCATTGCAGAAGCGAGTTATGCTTGTTGAACAATGTCATACTCTATAGTCCATTTGTAAACAATCGAATTTTTCAAAATTACCTACTGTATCTTGTAAATTTAGCTATCACCTGTTACTTGAAAACAGTTTACCGGCCTTTCGTTGATTCATTGTTAACACAGTGTACTTGTTATAAAACAATATTTGTTCTATTCAACTGAGAATTGATGATCACCAAGGAATAAATTTTAATATAAAATCCATTTCACTTTTATTAGGTATATGTTTTTGCATTACGAAACAGCTAGTATTCAGACATGCATCGGTCTGGTTGTTTTATGGTGCAACTACTGTACTTACTCTTATGACGGCTACCCCTTGAACAAGAATTTGCGACCCCCGGGGGGTCGCGAACCACAGGTTGAAAAACATTCCCATATATAAATATCATTATAAATAAAAATTTATACACTCTGAGACTGTTTTTCATCTCAATAAAGTCAGAGACATTAATGATAAAGGTGAAGCATAGACTTAAAATTTTGTGATGCAGCCGGGAATCGAACATGGACCTCCATGCTTACTAGGCAGACATCTTCTGCTAGACCACTGCATCACTAGGAATTAAGGCACCTCGGAATAGTCTATGCATGATTTCCCTCCATGTCAGCTTCTGTGTTCCTATGAATCATTGCCAAATCTGCGAAGGCTCTCCATGCAGCAGAATAGCACCTCGGCAATGGACAGATCGGAACATTCCTGCCTTTAACCAAAAGCTGAATTAAAGTTTGTGACATGGAGGGACATCGTGCTTAGACTATTCCGAGGCGCGTTAATTGCTAGTGATGCGGTGGTCTAGCGGTAAGATGTCTGCCTACTAAGCATGGAGGCCCAGGTTCAATTCACAACCACATCACAAATTTTAATTCAATGCTTTACCTTTATCATTAATACCCATATATGCTCAGTAGGGTTCAAATCATGGCTCTTGGGTGGCCATCTCAGTCTTTGGTCCTCCCCTGCACATTCCGGAAACCATTCCTGGCAGCATGATAGCAATGTGGTGGTGCTTTACCATCTTGAAACACTGCAGAAGCATCAGGGTATTTGAAGACCAAAAATGGGTGGAGATAATCCAAGAGCTGGTCAACATACTGTAGACCATTCAAAGTCCCTCGCTGAATTAAGAGAGGCTCCAGTCCATAACAGAAAATGCGCACCAGGCCATAACAGAGACGCTACCACCTTGGACCACAACTTGGCAGGCAGGATCAATTGTTTCAGGTGGTCTGTGCCACATACGTGGTGCCTCTCATTGTCAAGGTGAAGTTGAATAGTGATTTGTCCATCCAGGTTGTGCTCTGCATTTGTTCCAGTGCTCATTCCTGGTGGTTGACAAATGCAAGCAATATTGCCCCATGACATTGTGATAACTGTGGCACCCATGTGCAGTGCTAGCTCCCATACCCCAGAGAACCCATCTTCTTACAGATTTTCCACAGGGAGACATTTTACTTATACTGTGTTGAATTGAGTCATGATTTGTTTCGCTGTTGCCCTTCTGTTGCTATTGATGCTCGATCAGTCATTGACAGTGCCTGAACAGCCAGTAGTTCATCTGTAGTGGACTGTGACACCCTTGGTTAACCATTTGTGATAACCCTGGACACAGATGAACATACTACATATGAAGTGTTGCATGTTACAAAAATCATTTAGATAACCATGCCCCGGTATGTCACCTACAAAACTCCAGCTGGCAGAGGACAGTGTAACACACAGCAGCACTATCACAGAACATTTGCTGTGTCAGTGTAGTTTTATATTTGAATACTTGATGCTGGACAGAGAACAGTAGCTAATTACAAAAGCAGATCAAACAGTAATGCACAACCACACCATTTTGTGGTTGAGAAGCCAGTAGTCACTAGGCAAATATTTCCATATCAAACTTTGTATGTAAATGGGTATAGAAACCCACTTCTTGGCACCAGAACTCCCTGTAATGAGCAAAGTTTGCATACAAAATAATGGTTGTTCATACACTTGGATTATCAGTCCAGCTACAGATATTTGTTGATTGAGACATTTATTCAAAGTGTAGTTCTTACTAAATGTTTGGAATGTATAGAGCAGATTGCATGGGCATTTCAGCATCTCCAGTTCTTACCATTTTCTGGATTTTATCAACCCTGCTGGTTAGCCAATTTCCAGGTTGACAGCAAGAGCAGATGTTGAAACAGAAAGGCTGCAATTGTACAACTGCTGCTTGTCAATGCAAATCCCCATATTGTGGCTTTTTTTCATGCCACAAATATGCAGTCAGGCTGGGAGGCATTAGACAATATGTTTTCTGATTGTAGTCTTGAAATTTGAGCCTGACATTGACATAAGTCGGGCCTGGCAAAGTAGCAATTGCTTTCCCCTCCATCTCAACTTGTGTATTGCCATTACTTATTTGCCACGGCCACTCCTGACCGTGGCATGGATGACTCCCTGTATATAAATGTCGTAAGATAAAAATTATTATTTGCTTGATTCAAACTTTTATACTTACATTGAAGAGATATTTAAATATTATATGGATTTGTTTAACATGGTCTTGACAAGTTTTGTGATATTGATAACAATTTGTATTGTAGCAATACTTATTGATTTCTGCACTACCATCGGCAGATTTAATGTTGTTGTTGTTGTGCTCTTCAGTCCGGAGACTGGTTTGATGCAGCTCTCCACTCTTCTCTATCCTGAGCAAGCCTCTTCATCTCCTCATAAGAACGGTGACCCATATCCATTTGAATCTGTTTACGATATTCGTCTCTTGATCTCCCTCTGCGAATTTTACCTCAGACACTTCCCTCCAAAAATTCACGATTCCTTGATGTCTAAGAATGTGTCCTACCAGTCGATCCCTTCTTTTAGTCAAGGTATGCCACAATGTCCTATTCTCCCCAATTCTGTTCAGTACCACCTCATTAGTTACGCGATCTACCCACCTAATCTTCAGCATTCTTCTATAGCACCACATTTCAAAAGCCTCTAAGCGTCTTTCTGTCTGAACTATTTATCGTCCATACAAGTCGTCCTGTACAAGTCAACACTCCACATAAATGCCTACAGAAAAGACTTCCTTACACTTAAATTAATATTTAATGTTAGCAAATTTCTCTTTTAAATAAATACTTTTCTTTCCATTCTCATTCTGCATTTTATATCCTCTGTACTGCAACCATCATACATGTTACTTTAATGTCCAAGTAAGTAAACTCACCTACTACCTTTATTATTTTGTTACCTAATCTAATTCCTGCAGCATCACTTGATTTTCTTAGACTGAATTCCATTGCCCTTGTTTTGCTCTTGTTAATGTTCATCTTATATCCTCCTTTCAACATACTGTCCATTCCGTTCAGTTGCTTTTCCAGATCCTTTGCTGTCTCTGACAGAATTACAGTGTCCAGTGTCATTGGCAAAACACAATGTTTTTATTTCTTCACCTTGAATTTCTCCAACTGTACAAAAGCAATAAATGCAGGTTTGCCTTTTCTTAACATATCTTCTAAGATAAGTCGTAAGGTGAGTATTATCTCACTTGTTTCTACATTTCTCCTAAATGCAAACTGATCTTTCCCAAGGTCAGATTCTGTCAGTTTCTCATTTCTTCAGTAAATAATTTGGGTTTTGTAATTTTCACACCTGTCAGCTCTGTCCTGACTTATACCTTAGGAACCTGGGTTAAGAAAAGCAGAGAGATGCAAAATATAGGTAAGTTCAAAGAAATTCCTCATCAACAATATTGTAATGACACAGCGGGGCAGGTTAAGAGATGAGAAGACCGGGGAACAATTGGTGGAGGAGGTCAGAGGATATAGACTTAAGTATTATGGATACATTTAGCAAATAAAGGATAATAGAATGACCAGGAAGATACATGGCATGAAGTTGGAGGGGAAAAGACCAAGAGACAGATGGCTGAAAAGAGTGGAGAACTGTGTGCAACATAAAGGAGAAAATGGAGTGATGGGGAAAGGCAGAAGATTTTGGAGAGGCTTATGTTCCAAGCAGTCCCAGCCAGTCTTTGGAAGTTGTGTAAAATGATGATGATGATGATGATCACTCAGCAATGAATTTCCCTTCATCTTCCCACACACCAATCCATTAAAAATAAATAAATAAAAATAAAAAAATAAAAAGTGCTATATTTCAAGAGACTATTGTTCTGACTAATATCTCTGGTCATGGTTAGTTAAATTATTTTATGGATGCACCCTTCCATGGTCAAGCTAATCACTATAAATATATAGTGGTTAAATCCTTACAGATTAAAGCTGCATGCTAGATCAAGATTCTGGTCCTAACCCTTTGAGCTTCTATCTGACATGCAACTTTAAACTGCTAAGACATTTCATAAAAACACTCACTTAACTACAAAATGAAATATTCATTCTGCATTTACAAAGTATGGTTACAATTAAAGCAGAGGATTTAGTATAAACTTAGTATAAAAATGGTGCTGCTCATCCCCATTTTCAAGAAGGGATGTCGAACAAATATGCCTATATCTATAACATCGGTCAGTTGCAGAATTTTGGAATATGTATTATGTTAGAGTATTACGACTTTTCTGGAGACTAGAAATCTGCTCTGTAGGAATCAGCATGGGTTTTGAAAAAGGCGAGTTTGTGAAACCTAGCTCACGATACTTGTCCATGAGACTCAGAGGGCCATAGACACGGGTTCCCAGGTAGATGCCATGTTTCTCGACTTCCGTTTGATACAGTTCCCCACAGTCGTTTAATGAACAAATTAAGAGCATATGGTCTATCAGACCAGTTGTGTGATTGGATTGAAGAGTTCCTAGATAACAGAATGCAGCACGTCATTCTCAATGGAGAGAAGTCTTCGAAGTAAGAGTGATGTCAGGTGTGCCACGGGGGAGTGTCATGGGACCGTTGCTATTCCCAACATATATAAATGACCTTGTGGATAAAATCGGAAGTTCACTGAAACCTTTTATGGATGATGCTGTAGTATATAGAGGTTGTAACAATGGAAAATTGTATTGAAATGCAGGAGGATCTGCAATGAATTGATGCATGGTGCAGAGAATGGCAATTGAATTTCAATGTAGACAAGTGTAATGTGCTACGAATACATAGAAAGAAAGATCCTTTATCATTTAGCTACAGTAAAGCTGGTCAGCAACAGGAAGCAGTTAATTCCATAAATTATCTGGGAGTAATGCATTAGGAGTGATTTAAAATGGAACGACCATATAAAATTAATCATCAGTAAAGCAGATGCCAGACTGAGATTCATTGGTAGAATCATAGGGAAATACAGTCCGAAAACAAAGGAAGTAGGTTACAGTACACTTGTTAGCCCATTGCTTCAATACTGCTCACTGGTGTGGGATCGGTACCAGGTGGGGTTGATAGAGGAGGTAGAGAATATCCAATGGAGAGCAGCGTGCTTCATTACAGGATCATTTAGTAATAGCGAAAGTGTTACGGAGATGATTGATTAACTCTAATGGAAGACTCTGCAAGAGAGACGCTCTGTAGCTCAATACGGGATTTTGCCAAGAAGTCAAGCAGTATATTGCTCCCTCCTACGTATATCTCGCGAAGAGATCGTGAGGATAAAATCAGAGCTATTAGAGCCCACACAGAGGTATACCAACAATCTTTCTTTCTGCAAACAATACGAGATGGGAATAGGAGGGAGAACCATAGTGGTACTCAAGGTACCCTGCGCCACACATCGTCAGGTGGCTTGTGGAGTATAGATGTAGATGTAGATCTCTTATTCCAGAAAATTGTTTGGAGTTCCTCTGGAAACAATTCAAAAGCGCCCTGAATTACAGTTGTACAACAGGCTTATGTACAACAACACATTACTCATGTTTGTGTAGTGTGGGCAACTAAGTCAGAATATTTCATTTATTTTCTAAATTCTAACAATGAAAAAAAATTCAAATATGGTTAGCCATACACCTTCTTCGGTCATTAATTAATAACTACTACCGTTTTCCTCCTAAGATGGGTCAAATAAGGACTACAAGCCAATTTCAATTCTTTATTTGTTACATGCTTTTCTCCCAGTGCTCTTCATCTGTTCCCAATGTTTTTTCTTGCTGTCTTGGATCAAACTCATTGATCTTAAATGAAATAAATAAAAATTGAAGATCTGTGTGGTTTATTGACTGTCTCACATTCAATATAAATGCTAAAAAATGCCTTTCTTATTTTTGTCATTACTTGAGACATGTTTTCTATAAATTTCATGATTACATTTAATGGTAGATGTTCACTTGCATATAGACAATTTGGCTTCACTAGTGTAGTGTAATGCCTATTTATTTGATTTGTAGATGGGGATTTTTTTAATGTGAAAGTTTTTAGTTATACCTTATGCCTTTCCCATTTCATTTATTCTTTCCTCTGTAGCAGCATTTTTCAAACCATTTTCTTGGGTTAACTCCCTAAGATAATTAAATTTTTCAACTTTTTCAATTTGGCCAATATCTGTTTTTGGAAGTTGGTGCATTCATAAGAATTTTTTGGCAGAAATTCTTAACAGCAGATTCGTATTTTTGGAAAGTATAAAATCATCTGCAAATTCAAGTCTGTATCTTCCATTTCCTTGCAGACCTATTAAGTTTCAACCAGTCAGTCATTCTTAACTTTTGGAAACCGTTCATTCAGATAATTTGAACATAAAAGTTTGAATACTTCTTCCTGAAAGTATCAGAGATTGTTGGTCACTATTTGTGTAATTTGTTGGATTCCATGCCAACAATGTTCTCAGATGGATGGAAATATTTGTCAGCCTTTGTCTTCCTTGGTTGTTTCTGTATGATTCCTTAATAACTTTGTAGCGCAAAAGCAAAGGGGATCACCAAAATTATACGCTGGATATGTAATTTTCTATTTAGATTGAACATATTCTCAGCAAATACGATTCATAAGCCAAGTAGTGTCCTAGCACTGAAAAGAATGGCTGCTGCATGTAATGTGGAAGTGTGTAATTACAGCACTTAGGTAAATCTTGGTACTTAGTTGTGTATGATAACTGTGTGGTTGAGGTGGTAGTGGTTTCTTAAGTTGAAAATTTATTATAATCTGGATTATTCTTCTGATCTCACAGAAAGTATTTTTCTCATTAATTTTCCTAAATGTAGTGCATAAACTTCACTGTAGCAATCAATGAGCTATGAGACAGACAAATGATTTACTGAAAGGCAAAGGTACCAAGTTTGAACCCTGGTCCTACACACAGCTTTAAAGTGCTAGAAAGTTACAGTTGATTTACTGTCTCCCGTATCCCTAATGGTGTCTGAATTGCATGGTTAAAATAGCCTCAAATCTTATTGTATCTAAACACATTAACTTGTTGTGTAGGCTGCTAATATTTGCTAGTTAGAATGTGGTTTGGATAGTGTAATAATTGCCATAAATTGAATTATGTTGTTGTTATTTTATCAGTATTTGTAGGTGTAGACTTAAAACAAACATGTTCAAAATGTTTTAAACTTGAGTTTGGGCTCTACACAGTATTACATCAGAATAAAGGCCCCAAACACATCTTAAAGTACTTGCCAAGCTTCCTCATAATTAATTGATCGTGACAGCAAAATAACATTTTGACTGAAAACACTGCTCATATGCTTATCACAATTTTGAAATTATTTTGCTGGATGACAGCTCTGTATAACTTCTTAAATGCATAGTTAACAATTTTTGACACTATGCATTACATTTTAAAGTGCTCTGGGTTGAATGGAGGGCATTTACAGGCAGGGGAGCACCATGCAGTATCTTCCCTTTAAAATTCAACAATGGATTTTGCACCTCCCCCAAACCCACTCACCAAGCCAAATTCTTATACTTCTATGTAAGAGTGGCAAGAACAGAGTGTCAGAAATTTCACAGAGGTCCTTATTACACTAGGCTGACAGTTGATGCAGTTGGGGCCTCCCACTGGTGGCACTGTTGCTATTACACTAGGTTTTCAGCTACACCACTGGTGGTGCAGCCATCACCCATTTTTCATTCTTTAGTAGGTGAGCACTCTGTTTTCTTGTACAAAGACACCATTAGATGTGCACCACACCCGCACCAGTGATGAGAGAAAGCTCAGCATTGTTCTTACATGAAACTTCAGAGCTGAGATTCCACGGTTCACGCGTAAAACTTTCCCCTGAGATTTTGTCTTTGGCGGTTGAAGGAATCCTCGGAGCTGAATTGGCAAACTGTAAGTAGAGCTTGAGTGAGCACCGTATATAGAGGCCATCCACAGGGTGCCACTGTCAGTCACATGATGTCGACTGCTCAACATATAAGGCACTCTCAGCCAGGAAGTTTCAAGTAATGACGGCTCCTCCTGTGAAAGTCTTCATTGTATGATCAGATCATTTGTTGTAACAGGAATCTTTATTTACATTTGTTGCATGTTGATTTCAATCAGTGAGTGATCACCTTCAGTATATTATTTTAGCTCTAAGGACCAAAATATCACTATTACAGTACATACATAAACATGACTTTTCAGTTCTATAGTACCTATTCCTACTGTTGTCCTGACAGTTCATGTTAATGTATGTACTGTAATATTGATGTTTTGGCAATGTACATAAGTCCTCATGGCTGAATTAATGAACTGAAGCTGATCACACAGTGATCAAAATCAATATGCAATAAATTTAAATAAAGATTAATGTTCTAACAAACATGCTGAGCTTCCTCTTATTGTTAGTGTGTGTTTTTTGTCACTTTCTTTTCTGTGCATTGTTTTATTCAAGTAAAGTGTATGCTTCAGTATGTCAATGGAATTCAAGATTGTTACTGTCGCAAAGTAGTGAAAGTGTAGCCATGATACGAAGCAGGAACACGAAAATTTGTAAGAAGCCCTGAAAGAGTGCCAGAAGTCGCTGGACACAGAAAGTTAACATCAAAGTTTTGTACAGTTGGAGGAGCTTATTTGTACATTTGTTGTTATGTTCCCCCATCACTAGTGCAAATTAACCATGTGTGGCCAAACCGAGTGTGGGTGGTGGGATTGGCGGCCCAGAGTAATAGGCTCTGCACAAAGCGAGGCCCCGCCACGGCTGCTCGCCACCAGTGGCTGCTGGCCTGGTTGCGGTGCCCGGCAGCCAGAATGTGGTGGCACCACTCGCTGCCCTCATCTTATAGGCACCGTAGCAATGCATTCCCAGTGACAAGCAGCACCACTGGTGGTGGGGCTGGCTGTACTGCCTGCTAGCCTAGTCTAATAAGGCCCTATATAGCAGGCATGATGGTTCTTATTATGTGTCCGATATTTTATTTTATGCTGATCATGAAGGTGGTGATTTGTTCTGCCCATTAGACAAGTCCACTACAAAAGTTCACCATTCTTCAATTTTGTTTTCTACCTTCCTGTTCATAGATGCATTTAGCTTGATGTTTTCAATTACCTGATATCTTCTTCTGCCTCTGGTCTTCTTTTTTGTGCATATTTTATCATTCAGTCAATCCTCTTACTCTGTCCTAGCCAATTTCTTTTCCTCTTAATTATTTCCAATACTTTAACATTGCAAGCAGTTTTTAATTAAATTATTTAAATAGATATTAAACAGAATGAGTAATACACAACAGTTTTGTCGAACCCTGTTCTTGATTTTAATTTCTTCTATCTTCTCATCTTTTATTTTTACTTTACTCTTTGTGTGAAATTAGAAGTTCATATTAGTCTTATTTCCTTCCTTGGAAGGAACATGTGGTTGAAAGACCCTTCAACATTGTGGTGATCAGAGACAGGCCACAAGCTGAGAGTGTTTTATTAAGGATGGGGGGGAAAATTTTACCATACCCTTTCAAATGAACCATCCTAGTGTTTGCCTACATTCTGGGATATCACAGAAAATCTAAATCACAATGGCAGAGACGGATTTGAATCACTGTCATCCTGAACGTGAGTTCAGTTTGCTATTGACTATGCCATCTTGCTCAGTTTGTTTCTTTCCAAGTAATACCAATCTTTTTCAGGAAATATGAATTCTATCAAAGGCTTTCTCCAAGTCAACATACACTACACAAACATCCCTACCTTTTGCTATGTGTTTTTCCACACTTATCCATAGCCGTTTAACTGTGGGTAACTTTGAGCCATCTCAAGCTAAACTGTTCAGCATCCCTTTCTCTCTTGACTTTTGATTCCAATTGTGCATTCATTCCTATGTGGAGTTTTTACCAAATGAAATATCGGTTATTTTCCTATATTTTGTACATTTTGTGAAGTTGTTTATTTTGACGTTGCCTCCATCACAATTTCGGTGTAGTCATCTGGCCACTTTCCTTTCTTGTAAATATAATTGTACAAGCACAAGCTCAGTATTTCCATCTTTCCTTGGTTTAAACCTTTGATGAGTTGAAGCAGAATCAAATCTCCACCATTTGTGTTTCCACATAATAAATCTGTAATTGCTGTCTCAACTTATTTCATAATCACTGGAAATACTTTGTCATGTTTTTCATCCTCCAAATTGAAAGAAGCTTGACAATCTCTTGTTTCATCTACTTCTTTTAAGTACCTCTCCCTTTATTCATTAGTCTACCGTTATCCACAATTTCCTTGCCATTCTTGTGTTTTATCCTCATTTTATTATTCCTCTTTCTCTTCCAGAAGTTTTGCTTATTTATTTTCCAGTGCATTAACTCATACCTCCCCTTCCCATCTAGTTCCTCTATTTTTTCATATTTGTATTGTAGCCATTCTGCTCTCAACAATATTAACAAAATGATGTCTTGCTACTTATCACATAGATGATACAATGAGTTTCAGAAGGCCCAACAAAAAATTAGCTTTAGACCCAAAACGCCTTCCAAAAAAATCAAACTGTTAAGCAGCCTCTTCATTTTGCCCATCTGCGACTCATTGTGTTATCTATGTACTGAGTAACAATCTTATCCTTTTCATAATATTGTTGTTATTGTATCATAATATTTTTTAATTCAATTGTTTAAAGTACCTCATTTTCTTCTACTTTCTTCTATCTACTCCAACATTTTTTATGCTGCCCACAGTGTTTGACACTATTTTCCTTGTTAAGACCAGTTGTTTATTATACTATCAAGTGTGGTAGCTACCCATTGCTTTACAGACATCATGGTGGTGTAGCGTGGATTTCTGCCACCCGGTGCCAGCCCTCATTTTGCTGCCCCCCCCCCCCCCCCCACAACAACAACAACAAAAATTGAGACTTTGACAATACGTACTAATATTGCTTCAGTGTTTATCAAAATAAAACAGACTCTGCAAATTATTTTTGCTGAATAATATTATTTTCTTTTATTTTTTAAGTTATGGAAAACAAATCATCTTTGAAGATTATTTACACGACTTATTTGACCAACATCTCTGTAACAGCAAACAAAAACTTCATAAATTTCAGATGGTTTGAACTAAGAAGAAGTCTTAGAATGAGAAGTAAATACTCTGTAAGATAAAATTTATGAGCCTGCAAGGATTTCATAGCAATAAGTTATGGTATTCTGATTAAAGTTGGGTGAATACTTTCACATGCTTTAGGCGTATAATAATTTCTTATCAGTAGACTTCAGTGCCCATTACATGAGTCTGCTTGTGGACAGACACACACCATTTTTTTAGGCTTACCAGTTCCAGACCTTTTAGACCATTTTGAAATCAAGTAAATTAAGTTCTACAACACACCTGTTGTCCACACTGTTCTTTTTTCTAGTTTGTCAGTAGATCTTTCGCAGGCATCCATGTGTTAGTTTGTAGATCTAGTAGTTTTGAAGGCTTATGACTAAGAGAACAGTTTTGTCTGTAGCTAGGGCATAGAGGTAAAGTAGTTGTGACGAAATATTCTTGTCTAGTGAATTAGGGTGAACCTGAATATGTTGTCTTGAACCAACAATACAAACTGAATTAACGGTTCCTTTAATGATAGTGATGTAGCGAAGATTACTTTGCGTAATGAAGTAGAGTGCATCTCATTTCACCTGGAGCATAGGGACGAGGACAACGGGCGGTCCCGAGGATGTGTCGGAAGTACGGGAAGAAGCCTTTAAATCGAAAGTTTACTTGCAATATCGAATTCCCAGCTCCTGTATTAGGTATAGATGTACTACCCAGTAGACACTAAGGAATATTTGTACCTAGCTGTGACTTGAATCTGGATTTACCGCTATTCGTGATCAAGCGCCTTGTTACTTTTACATTTTAAATTGACATCAAGGATGTCATCTACTGCTTTCCAATCTACATTTACTAAATAAACTTCTGGAAACCTCTTAAGTTACTTATTTTTTAACCAAACTGAGTAAATAACTGATTAGACCTCGGTGAAGACTTCCTGAAAATATATTCCTTTTTACAGAGTATTTTTGCTCAGGAATGAATATTCAAATGATCCGACTCCAACAGGGTGACTTATTTAGAAGTAGGAATTATTTTTCATAACACAACGAAAAATATTAGCGGAGCTTAAAAATGTACCAGCTGAATGCAACATAAGAAACATACCTTTTAATTTCGTGACAGATTTGTGTCTTTGTAGTGTCATTTCTAGAAAGTAGAGTTGATATCGCCAAGTAAGACCCAGCTCAGTCACTTCCTGCCACCCCCAAATATGTGCCGCCCAGGGCCATGGCCCCGGGCGGCACATATTTGGGGCCATGGCTCCGGAGGTAGGGTATTGTCAGTGGGGGCAGGAGGAAGTGATAGTGTGGCTGGTGCTACCAGGTGTAGGCTGCCAATGGTAGATGTCCAGTGGCACCTGATGCCAGAGGTATCTGCCTCTGGACCGTCAAATCTGCTGGAGGGCACCCCATAGACACATGCTGGAGGTCCAGATGCGGTGGCATGGGGTCCCACCGAGGGCACAGCTGATTGAGCTGGCGGGAGAGCTTTCCTCCTTCGACATCCACCGTGAACGTCTGCCGACTGCGTGTTCACTGTACTACCCTCGTTGCCCACCCTGGGTGGCGACTGAAGATGCGCCCCCAGACAAGGGTGCCTTGTGTGTATTGTCGAGGACATGCAGGCACCTCGGACCGTGGCACCGGGCACATTAGGTGCATCAGTGTCTGGTGCTGGCGGCCGTTTAGGACCTCCACCAGGCTCCTACCATTTATTGGCATAGTCTGATAAGTGCTAAGAAACAAGAAGAGCACAGTCTCTGCAGAAGACTTCTTCAACCACTTATGAAGATGCAAAATAAATGCACGCACCATACGCTCCACCTTTCCATTAGATTATGGGTGGAAGGAGGCAGAAGTGAAGTGGGAAATACCATTACTGGTGCAAAAGTTTTGGAAACCCGCTAACGTAACTGTGGACCATTTTCAGAGACAAGTGTCCAGGGAAGACCATAGATAGCAACGATCTGCACAAAGGCTCTGAGCACATCTTCCGTGGTAGTAGATGACATACAAATGATGTATGGATAGTTGGACAATTTGTCTACCACAACTAGCCACAATGACTGACAGAAGGGGCCACCAGATCCACATAAATCCGGTCCCAGGGTTGGGCAGGTGTAGGCTACGGAGCATGGAAAATGTGCATCGGGGAGCTGCTTGCTGTATAGCACACTGCAAACAGCGTGCGAGCACCGTCATGCGTATCATACCCCAGTGGCCACATTGCAACAGGGCCAGTATTCAAGTCTGTAATTCAGAAGTGAGAATGACATGAGGCTTGTATGAATCAGTACTGAGGAGGACACTGTCAATGGCTGACAACCGGTGTCAAATCTGAAAACACATGTGCAGCAGGCCAGCCTCTTTGGTGAACAACCACTTGGGCCACCCAGCGGCAACATACTTAAGTACCACACGGAGCACAGGGTTCTGATGGGTGGCTTATGTGATTTGATGGGCCATTATTGGAAACCTCTAGAATGCTTCTTGCAGGTTATCATCAATTTGGAATACCACCACTTCGTCTTTGTCAAAGGCAGGATCGGGGCCCATAGGCAAACACGATAATGAGTTGGCATTGCCACGGTGCATTCACAGCCGATAATGAATCTCATAGTGATAAGCACTTAAAAACAAAGCCCAACATTGGAAATGTTGCATAGTCCTATCAGGAAGACAAACAGTGCCACAAGGGATATGCAGTCCATGTAAGGTGTGGAATTCAGTGCCATACAGGAACACATGGAACTTCCGAACAGCGTAAACAATAGCCGAGGTCTCTTTTTCAATCTGAGAATAATATTGTTGGACTTCTGACAAAGTCTTGGAACCATAGGCAATGGGCTGCTCTGAATCATCATCTAGTCTGTGGACCATGACCGCTCCAATCCTTTGCTGATAGGAATCTGTTGCCAGAAGCAGCTGCCGGCCAGGTGTAAATTGCCAAGGTGTGGTGAGGATTTTAACAGCAATTTGATATGGGTGAATGCTGCCTCACATGCAACTGACAACACAAACAGAACACCTTTCTTCCTTAGTGTGTTCATTGGATGGGTGACCTCCACATTGTTAGGAAGAGATGGTGCCATCTCGCAGCAGACTCGGCCGTGGCGCGTATTTGATATGCTGCAGTCGTGTAGGCTGTGACTTGTGGTTGCATGCTCCAACAGTAGTAAAAGGTCAAGAATATTTTTTAAAACAAACATAAAGAGGAACTAGCCATATGCAGACATAAAATAAATTTAAGGTGTAGGGGAAAACTGAAATCACAACAAGGATAGATACATATTAGAGCAAAAATAAAACGAAAGGGATGATTATAACTAAGAAGCAACCAATCCAATCTCCCTGTTAATTATTTTCCTCTGATGCTAGTGGTGCGTGTTGCCCATGTACTATATTGGTTAATTTTTGATTATTTACCTTAAACTCCCAAGGGTATTATTTCCTGTAGTTGCAATTTCTTTACCTACTGACCCCTCTCTCTCTCTCTCTCTCTCTCTCTCTCTCTCTCTCTCTCTCTCTCTCTCTCTCTCTCTCTCTCTGTGTGTGTGTGTGTGTGTGTGTGTGTGTGTGTGTGTGTCCACAATAGCAATTTCATTCGAGTTCTGTGGAAGGTACACTAGCATATCTGTATTTGTTATGTAAGTATTTAACATGTGTTCTTGTTTTCTGACATGTTTTACATCCAAGAGGATCTCCTCAGGGTGGATCAATTTGAACGAAAAGTGTATCTAATCTAATATTCTCTCATCATATATACTTGTGTACACAGCAATATGATACACTGCAAATTTAAATGTAAGTATGTTATTAATTTTGTTTATTCTTTTGATGCAGGACAGCAAATCCTCTTGCTCCTGATGCTCCAGATATGACCCAGTTCACATCTGTTGAGGAATGGCTGAATTCCATCAAGATGGCACGTTACTTGGAAAATTTTGAAAGAGCAGGAATCACCACCATGGATGCAGTTGTTAGAGTGACTGTAAAGGAACTTACAGCATTAGGAATTACTTTAGTTGGCCATCAAAAGAAAATAATGAACAGTGTGCAAGCAATGAGAGCACAAATAACTGCCAATCTGTCAGAAGGCTTCCTGGTTTGACTCTCCTCCATACAGGATAGGTGATTCTTCTGTAGCCCTTCATAATGTAGTTTCACTGAGGAACTGAAGTGTGACTGGACATGACTCAGTGTGAATGTCAATTTTTTAGTGCGTGCTGTTGCTACCACAAGTATTTTCATTGAAAATTAATTTTTGAAAATTACATTATGCCACCATTTGATCAAAACTGGGAACCGTATTGACCAAGCAGACAATGTAATAATTTTTGTGGTGGTGTGACTGATGGAAGCAGAAAATATCGCAAATTTACTTGTAGGCGACCAGTATTCAGAAAATATATCTTTCAGCAGCATTTGTGGTAGGCACATTTGTTTATGAAATTCCTAAGTGATCTGAATCGTAAACTGCCATTTAAGAAATGTGTGCATTTACTTAACAGTTTCTAAATAGTCCACAAACTTGTCTTGGTTTTACAAGAAATATTGCTGCACATTGACAGGTGATGTCATTTTTATCTATATTATTAACTGATTTTTATTATTATTTATCTTGTACAGTATTTTAAGGCGCTAAATAATGATTCCTTTGTTGCTGTCAACTTTATATTATACATATTTTCTTTGTACATAGTTTGAAAACACGTCCATAAATTGTGTACAGTAAAAGAATTTAAGGGAATGCAACACTAACAATATACTGTCATACTTTTTTACTTATTTTATTACAACAATTTGTTCAAAGATTTTTCCTGTATATACTCAGGTATAAGCAATAACAAATAACTGATTCACATAGGATGGAATATCTTTGTAACTAACATGCCTATAAAATTTATTTCATATTTGTTTCTGTGGAGACATGGTAACTGGTCTCTACAAACAAAATGGGACTAGACTGAAAAAATTATAGTACTTAGTTTTATACAATCCTCAAGTGTGTCTTTCTGTCTTGTCACATGTGAAATGAAGAAAACACTGTAACTGTGTGCAAGTTGTGCAAAATTTTATATTGAATTTTGCTGTTGGGTATGTTGAGGCTCTATCTGTGCAAATCAAATTTGCATATTCATGAGAGGCCTAAGGGAGTTTTGAGACTACATTTATCTTTCTTTTCCATTTCACTGGGTCATACACATACCTCTATCTGTTGCTGGTAAACAAAGAAATGAATAGTGCAGATGGATTCAAAAATTGTGTGCCTAACTGCAGAACCAACCACAATCCCTATCCATCTCCACATACCCACAATCTTGGAAATGCATACACACACACATACACTATTATTTTTATCTCACTGTGTAATTTTAGTGTTTTTTTTATTTTTGAAATGAAGCTGCATTACGAAAGATACTATGTTCAATGGTTATGTTGTTTTAGATGCATAAATTGTAAATATTTGAGAGGTGCGAGAGAGTTCAGTTTTCAGGATACCTATATTTCAGTTCTGATCATTCTAAAACCATTGTTTAAATAATGCCATAAAAAGCATTTATTTGTAATGACAATTACAAATTTTACTGTGATTGGGAAACCATGCATTTAACTGCATTTTTGTTTATGTATATATTGGTCTGTCTGTCTGTGTGTGTGTGTGTGTGTGTGTGTGTGTGAGTGAGTGAGAAAGAGAGAGAGAGAGAGAGAGAGAGAGAGAGAGAGAGAGAGAGAGAGAGAGAGAGAGAGAGAGAGAGATGTATAGAGGTGTTAGGATATGACCTGAGTCATTTGCCATGTATATTTTAATATACAAACCTACTATTAAAAGAAATGGAAAACTGTTGTTATTCGGCGTAATGCTGAATGCCAAATGAGTTCCAAAATTATCTATATTTTCTCTGTTTTAAAAATTGTTTTCAATTTCATGTATAGTTTCCATGAACTGAAAAGCTGGACAATGTTACAATGCATTTATCAAATTAAGATTTGTGATTGTAAATGTATTCTTCCTGCCTTTTTAGCATAAAACTGCCTCCCAATAAAATATGTAACAGTGCCAAAACTAAATTCTCTTTGTAAGTTTAATAATTCCCATTTATTAAACTAGGCAATTACAGTGAATAGTGATTATTTATTTTGACATTTGTAAATAAATAGAGTATTGTTAAAACTGTAACAGCTTGCTTATAAAAATATAATTGTATGTTTTGTGATTCTTCCTGAGGCACATCTTGTGTATAGTGTTCTTTTAGTCCAAAAGCTGAAAGTTTTGTTGTACAGAATTAGTCTTCTTATACACGAGTATATACACATACTACCTTCACTCCTCAAAGAGAGAAAAAGATGACCCTCACAAAAAACATGTTTATGCAGTTTTTCTGAGTGTTGTGAATAAAAACCTTCCATTTCTCAGTGTTAAATTTTTATCTTGAGTTCACAAGCTTGTCTGATTACCATGTATATGAAAAACTACCTATGATAAAAAAAATTCTGTAAAATATATAAACAACTATGCCTATAACAAGTAATAGTTTCTTACAAAAGCATAGTCACACAGTATAATAATGTGTAAAAGCACAAACTTCAGAGACAGAGAGAGGGAGGGGGGGGGGGGGGGAGAGAGTTGTAGGAAGAGAGGGGATCAATCGAGTTTTTATGCAACTGAGTACATACACTATGTCTTATGACTCAGTGGGCATTATATCTGGGTTACCACACAGAAGAGGAGCTTGTTTGACAAACACTCTTGTTAGGAATGTGTTCAAGCTGCATCATGGGGAAAGCTGATGCACTACTTTAAGAAATAGCAACTCCAATTGCATGATTTGGCATTAACAACAAGGACATAACAAAGCTAACACATATCACTATAATGCTACCACCATTGATGCCTAAAATGCTCATTACATGATAAATCAGTGAGTGTCAACTACATCACAGCTGGGTAATATACTTCACTGAGATTAAACAGACCAATAGATTTGAAGATCTTTTGGATACCTGACACCTTAATTACATTAGCCAGCTACAGTCTAGTTTACTGCTCATATATCATTATACACAAACTTGTTTCTGTAGGTGAAAAGCATAATGGTATAAGTGACATTTTTCACGTAATTGGGTTAAGTGCACTTCGGACCTCAAAAGAAGGGATATTTGTTAGTGGCAGAAAGATCCAATGGCCTACTGTTAAAATCTGTCTTCTACTATGGTGTGGTATTAACTACACATATCAAATCACATAAGATATGCAATTTCAGAATGGTACAAGGTACAACATGGCTGATAGTCCAGAGAATCGTGATATAGGCTCTCAATTACTAAATGAATTTATACCAGAAATTAGTAGTTTTACCTTTCAGTGTTATTCAGAAACAACTGATGAAGAATTATCAGATGGTTATTCAGTTGCAGAAGAAGTTTATGTCCCTGACCCAGGTAACTAAATTTCAAAACATTTTGTCAACATTTTACCAATTACATAGGTTATGTATTCAAATTTTAATGAAGTTTGTGGTTGTTCCATAAAGTTTTGGGATTGCTGCAGGATTTTGTCGACTTCTTGCCATGATATTTCAGCTGATAACTGTTCAGCCATTTTCAGGTGATTGCGTTCCACTGGAGATTGTTAGTTCTTGATGACACCTTTATAACAAAAATTGGTGCAGAGGCGCATGCACATCAGTGGCCGTTACAAACTTGCCCTCTCTCAAATTTACCGCCCTCTGCAGAAAACAGTCAACAAGCGGTGTGCGGGCATCTGCATGAAGTTGAAACTGCATGTCCGTCTTCTGTCAGAAAGTGTAAGCACTGCATAAGGTAGAAATACAGGACATGTCCACCCTCTGTCTGAATGCGCACTCAGTACATTACTTGTCAGATATAGAAGGCCATAATACATACTCTTTGGTTTAATAGATCATCTTTGACTCTGTTCTGTATCTTATAAACAATGGCAACTAGCTGCATCATTTATGACAAAGCAATTCTTTTTTTGCCTTGTGATACTGACAGAGATTTATACAGATGTTTGATTCTTTCTTCATTCAGTCATGCCACGACCACCAAGAGTCTATAAAAACAGGATCAACTGTGTTTGAATAAGTTAATGAATAGAAGTCACGAGAAACAACGACAAACCAGCGGTAAGGCTACGGCTGAAGTAAGAAATTCTGCTGAAAATGTGAAATCGTCTGCTAGTAGCTCCAAGCGAAAAATTAGCAAGGTGAATGGTGCATACTACAGTGATGAATCTCGGTTTCTGGCTGATCCTGCACTTCTTAAAAAGTGTGTTCATGGCAAAACCCAAAATCTAAATGAGTCTCTAATTTCACTCATGGAAACAATGGCCTAAAACCACATTTGCATCTGATACAGTTGTCAGAAATGCAACTTATGATGCAGTTCTTGTATTTAATTATGGTAATGCCGCGAAGATGAAGGTATTAGAAAGAATGGGTTTCAAGATAGGAAATTTTACTCAAGACATCTTGAGGAAAATAGATTTATCGCATGTCTCTGCAGCTGAAAAGTCAGCTGAAGACCTAATAAAGGAAAGAAGACAGAGTGAGTGTTTTGGACATTTTCATCTTATGAAACGTGTTAGCATGGTAAATAACAATACTTTAACACTGGTAATAAGGTAATTACAATTAAAACAGAACACCTTTTTATATTTGTAGCTTTTATGATAATATTATGAATCATACAATGCAAGTATTTACAAGCACTGACAGTTATTCAAAATGAAAAAAAAGTGCATTCAATGCAACATCTTTGTTTTTCTGAGGCAGAAACGTTGAGGCTCATTTATTGTCAACTGTAGTGTTAATACCGTCAAGGTCGCCGGTACCTAACTTCCGACGAACATCAAAGGCCTGTCACTGGTTCGTTCCAAGACACTGGACTGGGGGCTTGGAATGTTCTCATTCATTTCTTACTTCAGGTCACTTAAAAAATTCGCCATGTGTAGAAAACATTGTGTCAGTTTTTTGTGATATTATTTTTATAAAAATGTTGACTGTGTAGTGTGCACAATTGCTACCCGGTGGTTTGTATGTGATGAAACAATAGATGAACCAGGTGTTGTTGTTTCCACATTGACAAAAAAGGAATACTATCACTCATCAAAGCAAGTAGAGAAAGGGGAGATATCAATGGCTCATCTTTATAAGGTGTGGACATCATCCTGATTCGTACTGAACGTCGAAAAAATTACATCAGGCCGCAATCCATCAAGGCTCATTTAAAGAGACAGGCACTTTCATCATCCTCTGAAGCACCTCAGCCTGCAACTCTGAGATCCAAACAACCGAAATTCAGTTTCAAAACAAAATGTTTCTTACGTGCCGAAAGTGTTGAAGGTGAGCAAAAGCAGCCCAAGGAGAGATGCAGGAAGATATTTTCAGCTACTAATATCACCAAAGGGCACAACAGAACTGACATACAAGTGACGAGTATGGATGCCGCTCGAGCTAGACATGATCAATGGGGAGAGGAAGTGATGAGGCATCTTTCCACCTCAAACGATTCAGTTGCAGAGGAGACTGTGTATCATGATGAATGTTGGTTGGACTTAGTGAGGCTGTTGTACCAAAAACTCTCAAGATCCACATCTGAAGACGTTTCAAACACAGTTGAAGAGGTTAGTGTCTTACTGGAGAGGAATACTGACTGTCAGTTCACTGTAAACAAAATTGTGTGTGTTACTACTGGGAGGAAACCCGAGTGGAGAACTATCAGAACAGAACTGTTAAAGAGGTATAGGGATCACATAATTGTGATCGCAGGCTCCAACAGATTTAAGGTTCCAATAATTTGTTTTATGGACACTGGATACAAATTGCTAACCAACAACTGGTATAACAAGGAAAAGGATGAGAAAGAAGAGTGACTCAGGATTGTCCAGAAAGCTGCTGAGATAATAAGGCAAGATATTCAAAGTGAAGTGTACAATTATAATACATACCTGCCAAGATATAACTTCTTGAAGGATGCTGATTCTCTCCCATAATCCCTCCAAACCTTTTTTGAGGAGGTTATGTTAAAAAAAAACTGAGGAAACAAGGAGGAAGTGCATTGTTATTGGACATGCTATCACATCAGTTGTCAGACCACGAACCTTCTTGTCACTGATATGTCCCTTCTGCTTCAGAGGAAATACGCCTCAAAGGACTTTATTGATCTTCTAAAAATTCTGTGTTTCAGCCATCCTACTATGAAGCTCAAGAACTGGAATTATCTGTGATTGCCCATGCACAGCTAACCTACAATCCAGCTGCATTCAGTCAACTTGTTTTTGATAATGTGTCACTCTGTTCATACATGTTCAAAGAAGATCAGTAATACCAAGATTAAACACAATGCCTACATCAGATGAAACTGAAAAACTAGGAACTATTCCACTAGAAACATACACTGTGATGAAAGGAGGTCTACGAAATGTGACTGAGGCATACAATGATATGCCAGAAGAGCCAACAAAACCTGCACCACATGACATCCTGTGGTTTGTTGCCAAAAACCAAGGTATTGTAGTCCCATAGTGAAAGGGATACATTCATTTTATAAAAAGAGGAATACTGAGTGAAAAGACTCGAGTGATTACCCTTCCTTTTATAGATCCCCTGCCATCAGAATATGACGCAGTTTATACAGCACTGCACTACGCACGTAAATTGTGTGATGAAACAAATCAAAAACATGTATTTATAAGTTTTGATCAGCCACTGTATTGGAAAGTGAGGGATATTGTTGCACCTGCCATTAATACACCACACAATGAGCTGTTGAGTTGTGTTGTACATCTCGGCAGATTCCATGTGCTGTTATCATTTTTATAGTATGTAGAGTACCTCACAATGGGAATTTGATTTGATTTTTTCAGGGAAGCCAAAACAGTATTGGTCCAACCCACCATTGCCCGCACCGAAACTGAGTTTATTGTGCGGTATCGCTCCCTGTATGTCTAGTAAAGCCAACCAATGCCCTTGAACAGTGCAAGGAGTCCCTTTACCAGTTCTTTATTAGACACAATTTCTTCGGGTCTGGTTGTCCCAAATGTTCTGTGCCTTTTACTCTCCAATGCAATGCATTCGAAGATTAGATGTGATGCAGTTTCATCACCGTCATCACAGATCCTACATTTAGGGTCCTCTTCTGTTATTCCCATTGTATGTAGGTGTTTTTTGAAATTCCCATGGCCTGTCAGCAACCCAACCATGAGTCTAATCTCTCTCCTGTTCAGACCCAGGATTGCAGAGCTTCTTTTAAAACATGGCTTTGGCATCATTACCTTGCCATATTTTTGTTGGTAGACTTTGGTCCAATATTCTACATGCTGTCTTCTGAGCCAGTTACGTAGCTCCAATTTGATCATTGTCTTGGTGATTGTCAGGACAGGTTCCGGTCCAATAAATGGAGTCTCTGCCCCCATCCTGGCTAATCTGTCGGCATGTTCGTTGCCACTGATCCCCGAGTGGCCAGGAACCCACAATAGGTTTACTCTATTGCTTTCCCCTAGCTCCACTAGAACCCTGTGGCATTCTGCAACAATTTTAGACCTTGTTGCAGGAGCTGCCAGTGATCTCAGGGCTGCCTGGCTGTCAGAATAGATATAGATGCTACAATCTTTGTAGCACCTACGCAAATTCTCCTCCACACACGCCCTGATGGCAGTGATTTCCGCCTGGAATACTGAGGCCAGTTTTCCTAGAGAGATGACGCCCTCCAGTCTTGGCTGCACCCCATATACCCCAGCCCCAACACCTTGGTCTGATTTTGACCCGTCAGTGAACCAGACAATATCCCCCGTACGGTGTCGAACTATTTTCTCCCACTGCTCCCTACTTCCAATTGTTATATTGAAAGGCTTGTTGAAGCAGTATGGGGTTATAATATAGTCGGCTGGCATTTCCCCAACCTTTCCTATATTTACCTTTTTGTGTCCCAGCCTCATCGCCGCTTTTGTGTCTCGTTTCGTCGTAGGTGTCGGTGGCCGAGTGGAATGAGACCGACACAGGAATATAGATAGCACGCTGGTGCAGGTACGGAGGGGAGCAGCCAGAAACTAGAAACACTAGGGTAAATTAGAACGAGATATATATTGAACAGAATTTATACAATACTTAACTTTTACAGAGTACTGCAGATACATAGTTGAGCTGGAGTCCTGCCTAGTGCCTAACTGATAGCCAAGTCTTCACTGGTGCCTATCGGATTCCGAAGTCTTAACTGGTTGCTATCTCAGTCCCAAGTGAACGATGTCGTTCACTGATGGCCACGAGCGGCGTTGTAGCAGAGGGCGCTCGTGGCTGTCGTCGTAAGAACGCCGCGCCGTGCGTGCATGGCGGCGCGCGGCGAAAGTAGGTGGCGCGCACTTTGTACTTGTGCGACACCATACCCCTCCCCCCCAAACCGCCGCGCCGTCGTGGCGTAGGGCTGAGGGCCACGGCAACGGCACTGGGAGGAGGGCCTGGGCGGGGGCGTTACTGGTGGGACGGGCGTCGTAGCTGAGGCTGGGATCGAGACGCTGTCCGCGCCCTGGTATGCACCTTGCGATCCGCCGGAAAACCCGCGAAAACCAGCGGAAGGGTGCCCGCCCCCGCCCAGAGGGAGCAGGTCATCTTCTTCTGAGGTGCGTGACCCAAGCTGGGGGGGCCCGCACGGTCCCGGAGTCCCTCTCGGTGACGCTGTCATCTGCGGCGGCGACAGCGGCGGCGACGACTGCGTCGGAGGTGTGTCGACGTCCATAGGGATCTCGTAGTCCGGGGACGAACGATGTGGTTGTGCTCCCTGGCGGTGAACTGGGTCTGGAATCAAGAAACCGGAGACAGGATCGCGCGGCCTATGCAGGCGCAATTGGTTTGCGTGGCGCCGCAGCTCCGACCCTGTGGAAGAACGTACAACATACATATTGCACCCGAGCACGCGCTGAATGATGCCTGGCAACCATGTCTTCTTCATACCAGCAAACACCCTGTACAGCACCGGCGTAGAAACCTGAAAACGCGTAGCGCCATACGAACCGACTCGGTGCGTGGGAGGCTGCAGCAGGTGAAGGAGAGTGCGGTGACGGCGGCCGTGTAGCAGCTCGGCAGGAGACGGGCCGTCACGTGGCATGCATCGATACGTAGACAGGAAAATTTGAAGAGCTTGCTGCCTGGAGTGCTGACCTTTCATCTTCTCCATGTGAGACTTGAATGTTCGCACGAAACGTTCTGCTTCACCATTGGACTGAGGGTGAAAAGGTGCGGTGGTGATATGCTGAATGTCATTCACGCGACAAAACTGTTGAAATTCCGCACTAACAAACTGAGGTCCATTGTCACTGACAATAGTTTCAGGCAAACCTTCGATGCAAAACACTGATGTTAAGGCACTGATTGTACTAGACGCTGTCGTTGAGTTCATGGCAATCACAAAAGGAAACTTGCTGAAAGCGTCTACAACAATTAACCAACGCGTATTCCAGAAAGGTCCGGCAAAGTCAATATGTAAACGTTGCCATGGTCCGTTGGGGCGTGGCCAGTCTGAGAAACGTTGCGGAGGAGCCGCCTGATGCTCCGCACAAACAGTACACTGTGACGTCATGTTCTCTATCTGAGCGTCCATACCAACCCAGGTACAATGACGTCTGGCCAGTTGCTTTGTCCTAACAATACCCCAATGTCCTTGATGCAGGAGGCGTAACACTTCACGTTGCAGGGAACGAGGAACAATCACTCGTGTTTGGTCGTTGTCCGTATGTAACAACAGAACACCCTGACTTAAAGATAATGCATGACGTTGTGCAAAATAACGTCGAACCAGAGGCCGATCAATGTCTTTGGCTCTGGCAGGCCACCCTGAGCGAACAAAACGTGCTACCACACTTAGGTCTACATCCGCAGCTGTTTCCTGTGCAACCCGACGAGAGTTCAAAGGAAAGTCTGCGACAGCGGAAGCATCCCTGGAGTCTGACAACATTCCATTTCCGAAGAATCAAATGACACATCCTGGCCCACCGGAAGTCGGGAAAGTGTGTCCGCGTTGGCATGTTTAGTGGTAGGTCGGTACAAAATCTCATACTGATAAGTGGACAATATCAAGGACCATCTCTGAAGCTTTTGTGCCGTTCGTGGCGGAATTGGCTTTGTGGGTGAGAACAACGACGTGAGAGGCTTGTGGTCAGTCAACAAATAGAATTTTCTGCCATAGAGATAATGATGAAACTTTGTGACGCCATAAATTATTGCTAAGGCCTACTTTTCTATCTGACTGTAATTCTGTTGCGTTGGTGTCAGTAGCTTGGATGCAAAGGCAATAGGACGATCGTGAGAACCAATACGATGCGACAAAACGGCATCCAGACCGTACGACGAGGCGTCAACTGCTAACACTACAGGCTTCTTGGGTCAAAGGGAATCAAACATGCATCACTGAGTAGTGCAGACTTTAGTTTGTCAAAGGCAACCTGACAATCTTTAGACCATACAAAAGGAACATTCTTCCTACGTAAGTGATGCAGTGGAGCTGCAATCTGAGAGGCATTGGGAATAAATCTGAAATAATAGTTAAGCTTTCCCATTACTGCTTGCAATTCATGCACATTCTTAGGAGGAGGCAAGTCTTTGATTGCTCGAAGATGTGACTGTAAGGGATGAATTCCTTGGGCATTAATCACATGGCCTAGGTACTCTATTTCAGTCTGAAAAAAGGAACACTTAGCTTTATTACAACGTAGACCTGCTGCAGACAAAACTTTGAAAAGGCACTCCAGGTTTGCTAAATGTTCTTCAACTGTACGTCCGGATACCACTATATCATCTAAATAGTTCGAGCAACACGGTACAGAAACGGTCAGCTGTTCCAAGAAACGCTGAAAAATAGCGGGGGCGGAAGAACTGCCAAAGGGTAGGCGTTGAAATTGAAAAAGGCCCATATGAGTGTTAATGACGAAAAACTTTTTTGACTCGTCATCAAGCGGAATTTGCAAGTACGCCTCTGCTAAATCAATCTTCGAAAAGTAGCGAGACTGTCCTAATTTGTCCATCAGTTCCTCAGGTCTGGGCAGAGGGTATGTGTCTACAATTGTTTGACTGTTCACTGTTGATTTGAAGTCCGCACAGAGACGAAGTTTTCCTGACGGCTTGGGTATAATTACTATAGGCGAGGCCCACTGACTCGCAGAAACAGGAGAATCACCCCACTATCTTGCCAACGTTTAAGTTCATCTGCAACTTTATCACGCATTGCGATAGGCACTGGTCTAGCTTTACGAAATTTTGGAACTGCAGATTCTTTTAAAGTTACATGTGCCACGAAGTCTTTTGCACAACCTAGTTCCGGCGAAAACAAGTCACTGTATTGTTCACACAATGCATTAATTTTGTCCTGAGGCACTATTGACGAAATTTGAAGCACATCTCTTTGAATTGATAAACCAAACAAGTCAAAAGCATCTAGTCCAAAAATGTTCTGTGTCGATTTGGCCTGAAGAACTACAAAAGCAATTGTTTTTGTTACACCTTGAAAAGAGGCGGGCAGGCTACACGTTCCTAGCACGGGAATATTTTGACCTGTATAAGCTGTTAACACTTGCTGTGACGGCGACAATTTTGGCGAACCCAGAAGTTCATAAGTATCTTTATTTATTAATGTGACAGCGGAACCAGTATCAAACTGAAATTGCACCGTCTTATTTTCTATAAAGAGAGTCACAAAAAGTTTTTGCTTGCGGCGCTCGACAGGTGCGCGAATGTGGGCAACGTCTGCTACGGTTTGTTTACTGCGCTTGCGCGGGCCGCGTAGTGAAGTAAGCGGCGCAGACTCGGCACGCAGCGGATTAACAACACTGTCACTAGATAGCACTACCGCCGGATCGGCGTCCGCGCAAGCATGCGAAGCTACTCCAGATTTACTAACTACTGCACTACACCTTTGAGTAGCTACTTGATGTCTACTGTCACTAGCTACACAGTACTGGGCACTATTACAAGGAGCAGTTGCAGAAGGCACTATTTTCACTACAGGAATGCACTGTTCATAGTCATTTTGCTTGTCCCGAACCCTTTTCCGTTGCACTGTTTTACGCGCTCGTCGGCGCTTGCTACGTGGTGCACTATATAGTTTTGCCATAGGCGCAGAACTACTTTCTTGCAATTGAGATCCAAGGAAAGCACTGGTCAATACCACAGCCCATATAACATTTACAGAATGAACTGTTCTCGCACTCTGCGAAGCACTGTTTCTAACGGTACCGTTCTTTGAGTTTTTAATTTGCATACACACAGACTGTACATGTCCTGATTTGCCACATTGATAACAGGTTGCGTTGCGACTAGGGCAATGAGCACGCTTGTGGCGAGACACACACTGGGGGCAAGATTTACGTACATTTTTCTGAAATGAGCGTTGGCGCCCGTTATTCAAATCACTGTTTCTAACACGACGGGGCGACCTTTGTGTCGCACTTTTACACTGTCTACTGTTCACTGTCTGTTCAGCACGTCCTGTACTATTGTACGAATTACTAGTGCTACACTGAGAACTACGGCTAGGAAAGCGACCGTTGCGGCGCACTGAATTAACACTGTGGCTTTGCATTTCTACATCTGCTAAGTCAAAAGTATCATGCGCATCTATAAGCTGCAGTACACTGTCGAATGAAGGGTCTGACTGCTTCAGAATTGCTGCCCTAATTCTGGGGTCCTGAATGTTCTGCGTAATCGCATCCCTCAACATCACGTCACTATACGAAAGTCCACAAGAGCAAGTAAATTTACATTTGCGGGTTAAGCCCTTCAATTCCGTAATCCACTCTTGGTGTGACTGCTGCGGTAATTTTTTAAGTCTGAAAAATCGGTACCGTGCCGCAGCTACGAGAACTTTTCTCTCATAATGAGCATTTAGTGCCTCTACTATTTGTTCAAAGTCTACATCACGAGGATATACGTCAGGGAAAAGTTTTTTCAGTAACACGAAGGTGTTGGTGCCCAACACAAATAATAGCAGATGCTTCACTTTCTGACCTGTAATTTGATGAGCCGCGACGAGTTCTTGAAACTGTGCGAAGTAGTCGCTCCATTCTTCCTCACGTTCGTTGTACTAGCGAAACGTAGGAAGCGTTGCGGCGGCAGGTGTGGGGTGCTGAAGCGGCGGCTGTTGTTGTTGGTTATCTGCTTGCACTGTGAGCTGGGCCACAGCCTGCAGGAGTTGTGTTATTTGCGCCGTCTGTAACTGAATAATTTCCATTAAGTTTGGGTTCGGGGTAGTGGCCATGCTGACCGATTAGGCGCCGCGCATACAAGTAAATTATAACAAAACACAAATGCAATATGAAAGAGGACGCGCTGCAACAAAAAAGTCCACAAAACACGTAACAAAATATCTTCCCCCAAAATTCTTATAATAAGGGTGGGTGGGCGGGAGCAATTTCTGTGTGCTCCGACTACTTCTGCTGTCTGGCTGCTGCAAGCGGGCTGGTCCACGGATCGTCTATCACTCCTCGTCGCCACTTTTGTGTCCCAGCCTCGTCGCCGCTTTTGTGTCTCGTTTCGTCGTAGGTGTCGGTGGCCGAGTGGAATGAGACCGACACAGGAATATAGATAGCACGCTGGTGCAGGTACGGAGGGGAGCAGCCAGAAACTAGAAACACTAGGGTAAATTAGAACGAGATATATATTGAACAGAATTTATACAATACTTAACTTTTACAGAGTACTGCAGATACATAGTTGAGCTGGAGTCCTGCCTAGTGCCTAACTGATAGCCAAGTCTTCACTGGTGCCTATCGGATTCCGAAGTCTTAACTGGTTGCTATCTCAGTCCCAAGTGAACGATGTCGTTCACTGGTGGCCACGAGCGGCGTTGTAGCAGAGGGCGCTCGTGGCTGTCGTCGTAAGAACGCCGCGCCGTGCGTGCATGGCGGCGCGCGGCGAAAGTAGGTGGCGCGCACTTTGTACTTGTGCGACACCACATACCTCACTCACTATTTTAGTGTGTGATTCTGGATATCCCAAAGAGTTCCAGTTGTTGCCAGATTTGAGTCTGTATGCACCAGCCGCTGCCTCAATCTTGACCCAAAGGTGTAATGGGGGCATATCCAAGCATGATTTCCATCCCAGCAGTCGGTGTGCTGCTAATTCCGCCTGTTATGGCTAAGCAGGTTAATCTCTGCACCTTACCAAGCTCCTTAGCAGCAACCTGCTGTTCTAACTTCTTCCACCACACGACCACCCCATAGGTGATCCTGGGTCTAATCACTGTGGTGTATATCCAGTGCATACCGTTGGGGCTCAGGCCCCAATTTTTGCCACAAGCTCTCCTGGTACTCACAAGAGTACCTTTTGCCTTGGAGCAAATATTCCTAATGTGAGGGGTCCATGGCAGTTTCTCATCTAGGGTAACCCCTAGATATTTCACTGTCCCCTTCACAGGTAGCACTTCATCGAAAAGCTTTAGATTCCAACTTGAATGTTGTATATGCTTCTTTTTGAATGGTACAACAACAGTCTTCTTAGGACTAACCCCCAGATCCTGTTTTCTGCACCAGTCTTGCACAATGTCCAGTGCACCTTGTGCCATATTCTTCACTGTGTCTGCAAATTTGCCAAGTATTAATGTGACAAGATCATCTGCGTATCCTTGGCACAAGTACTGCCTAGAGTTTAATTCTCCAATGAGATCATTCACCACTAGATTCCACAATAAAGGGGAAAGAACTCCTCCTTGCGGGCAACCCCTAGTGGTGTTGATTACCATTTTTTCATCCATCATGGTAGCCTCTACCTTTCTTCCACTGAGCATGGCCCTAGTCCACCTACATATAGTGGTCCCTAGGTCATGCACCTCTGCTGCCCTAACCATGGAATCGAAGGTCGTATTGCTAAAAGCCCCCTCAATGTCCAGGAAGATACTGAGTGCTATTTCCTGAAAGTGTAGTGCTTTCTCCACCTTCCCAACGAGTTGGTGGAGAGCTGTCTCGCATGATTTACCTGGCTGATATGCATGTTGGTTTGAATGAAGAGGAGCCCTACTTAACCTCCTTTCTCCAACATGCACATTAACCAGCTTTTCCAATGTCTTAAGAATGAAGGAGGACAGGCTGATTGGTCTCATATCCTTGGCCTTGGTATGATCAATTCTCCCTGGCTTTGGAATGAAGACAACCTTCACTGCCCTCCAGGCATTGGAAATGATTCCTGCTGCTAGGCTAACCCTGAATAACCTGCATAGGAATCTAATAAGATTTTCTCCCGCTTGTTGCAGGAGAGCTGGAAAGATTCCATCGGGGCCAGGTGACTTGAACGGTTGAAATGTTCCCACCGCCCATCGGACCTTACTGAAATCGACACACTCCTTGACCAGATCCCAGTCCTCTTTGCGAATACCTGAGAACCGTTGTCTCTCAGGAGTCGCATTCTGGTCTGAGTTATCCCCCAGAGTATATTGAGGAAAGTGAGTCTTGAGAGGCAGTTCCAGCGTTTCATGTGCTGTCTTTGTATACTCCCCATCCTCCTTCCTCAATGTTCCTGCTGGATTAGTTGGTACCCTAGTGAGGATTTTATGAAGTCTCGCTTGAGCAGCCGTGCCCTCCACTTCCTCACAGAATACCTTCCATGATGCCTCCTTTGCCCGTCTGATGGCAAAGTTGTAATTGACAAGGGCCTCACGATACTTTGCCCATTGTCCTTTGCGCCTTGCAAGGTTAAACAGTCTTCGTACCTGTTTCCTTTGCATTTCCAGGTTATTATTCCACCAAGGCACACTCCTATTTGTGCACTTCTTGGTGATTGAGCAGTTGTCCTGGTATGAGGTCACTATAGCAGAGGTTATGGCCTCTGCTACTTCCTCAAACTCTGCTGGATTCCTTATCGAAGTTTTAATTTCCGATAGGCTGAAGTCAAGGTCTCTCCTATATGTCTCCCAGTCTGTTTTCCTGGGATTCCTATAGGCCATGGTCTGTCTGGTTCACATTTCAACCTTGAATTTAATATACATGTGATCTGATGAGGATGGCTCCAGGACCACATGCCACTGTTTGACGTAACTTCCCATCATCATGGAACCAAAAGTTATGTCAATTACTTCTTCCCTTCTACTAGTCCTGAATGGAGGTTCATCACCCCTATTCAGGATCTCCAAGTTGTTAGATAGGAGAAATTCAAGAAGGTGCTCACCTCTACTGTTGGTGTCCTTGCTGCCCCACGATAGATTGTGGGCATTGGCATCACATCCCACCAACAGTTCATCACCTTGCCGATGGCAGGTTTCCGTCAGTCTCCTCACTTCCAAAGAAGGAGGAGAGCTGTCTTCGTAAGGAAGGTATGCTGAGGCCAAAACAATTTCCCTCGTGATACCTTCCTCACATTGCTGCATCCTGATAGTCACCAGGTCCCTGGAACAAAAATCCATCATTGGTATGAAAGGTATTCCATTTCTAACATAAATGCATGTTCTGGAGTTTTTTAGATTTCTAGCATAAATCAGTTTACCTCCAGTACCACTGAGGCCCGATACACCCCCTTTGTATAAATAGGGTTCTTGTATCAGGGCCACGTCCACCTCCTGTCTCCCCAAGCGACGGCTCAGGGCAGCAGTGGCCCCTTTACTGTGCTGCAGGTTTATCTGCAGCACTTGCAGTCCACATCTTGCTGCCATTATTGCCTTTAAGGTCTTTGATTACCCTGACGGTGACATGCGAGAATCCTAAAAACAGTTTCAGGCCATGCTCTCGCATTGCCTTCAGGGACTTCTCTCCGATCTCCACCACCAGGGTTGGTTCTTCCGGAACGACCTTTTAGGAACCCTTATTTTCTCAAACAGAGTCTTTGGAGGGACACCCTTAAGGATCTTTGGTATCCATATTGATACCTTTGCGGTCTTCAGGAGTTCGGTTGCTGTCTTGACCAGCAGCTTCGCATCCTCCCACGGGGATATCATGGGCACCTTGTCCTTAAGCCATACTGCTGAGTGCTCCCCCTCGCAGACAAAAATGAGGGCACCGCGATCTAGATAGACCCTCCTGAATTTGGGTCCTGGACCAGCATCCCCCCCCCAATCTCTTCAAAGAGGGCCATCTGCACGAGCTCCTCCTGCTGCGAGGTGATGCTCACCAGTGGGTATCCTTCTTAGACAACCGCCATTCTAAAGACCGAGACTGCAGTACTATAGGTCTGTTTTCCTATTTCCTGCCCCAGCCTTTTAGGATCACACTTGTCCAGAGAGGAGGGAGTCTTGGATTCCTCCCTAACCCTCTTGCCACTTGTCTTTGACATCGAGGGGGTCTGTGTATCCCCTTTGACCTGAGGCAGTTTCTTTTTGGGGGTCTTGGGCTCAAGCCCTTTTGATTCCTTCCACTTATGCTTAGGAAGCCATTCTTTTCCTTCCTTTTGCTTCTGTTCCTTGAGAAGTTTCCTCTTCTGAGCCCCAGACCAGACCTTAATCCTAATCTGGTCCAACTTCTCTGTTACAGTTCCCACTTCTTGCTCAGGTCTAGACGCTGATTCAGAAGTAGGAGTGCACTCCATCGGTCCTGATCCCGATGTCTGAGTATCTGAGGTCTCAGATTGCCCCTCAGATTCTTTTAAAATGCTTTCTTTCTCTGTGTTCATCTTAGTCCCACGAGATTTGGGGATTTATATGGTCCACACCACGATAACCCCGCGTGGTGCAAGGCTACTTACTCAGGGAGGTCGCCCGGTATCCCTGAGGCTCCGTTCAAGACACATCCACCCATGTGCCACGCACCCCTCGGCAGGGATCGCATCACACCTTGGGTTGGGAAAGGACTGGGAGAGGATAAGAAAGACGGGACGTTGTGGGACACGCTTAGTCAGATCCATCAGCTGAGGCCTTTCTGGCAGTAGGTTCTCTACCTTCGGTATAGCCCTCAGCTTCACGCGGATACGCAAGCCTCTCCACCCGCACTGACAGTGCTTCGTCAAGATGGTGTCCCTGGAGAGGTCACAATGGGAACTGGTTTGAAAGAATTTTTATCCACTATATACGCTCCATTATCAGTGGACAAAATGCTGAATGGGCATGCATTTGCCACAACAGTGTGAGGTCATTTTCTTGTTCAAAATACCTTGACAGACATGATATTAGACAAAATCGAGTTCTCGGAGGAAGAGCAGACATGCATAATCACTCATACATCAAATTTCCTCTCCAAACCTCCCTCACCAAGTTCTTTGAACCAAAACAAATTACTCCAATCTGTGGCTATCGAATTTGGAGAAGTGATGGGCAGGATCAGCAACAATGGACCTACTGCAAAGCTGTGGATCCAATACTTCAAAATGGTGTATTTAATAAAGGAGTACATCCATACTGAGACGTCTGCCAGTTTCCTTGCTCACCTGAACATATTTCCACGCTGCTGGACACATCCCATATGCCAAGTGTACGAGCCTCTGGTTGCACGTACATTAAGTGAAAGCGTATAAATGTGAAGACTAAAATCTCCCCATCGTTTCCACCTTCTCAATAATAATCAAGACGTAAACTGAATTGTAATATTTAAAGCATTTATTAGTAACAGTGACACAAATGTTTCGCCAGCCGCGATTACAGTGTTACAATATGAGGAGCCTACTAGCGGTAGCCCTCTGAGACGTCCGACATGCGTCCGTTAGCGACGAAGCCTCGATACAGTCTGCCGTGCCGAGTGTCGCGCACCCAGCACGAGGGCTGGGGCGGCATCGGAACAAAGGCAGTATACCTGCCGGCGGGCCCGCGGTGGTGGTCAAGCTGCCCTTGAGGTTCCAGCATTTCTCCCAGGGGGCAGACCTGACTAGGCGGCATCTCCGCCCAGCTACCAACCACCACCAGATGGCAACTGCGAGTCCAAACATCCTCCCACTCAAAATGAGGATACTCATTTTCAAAATCACAATCATTGACACACAAAATTCAAATGAGCAAAACAAACAAGAAATGTCAAAACAAACAAGAACTGGCAAAACAAACAAGAACTGGCAAAACAAACAAGAAATGGCAAAAAAAACAAGAAGTGGCAAAACAAACAAGATATTGCAAAACAAACAACAAATAGCACAATAGCAACAATGAGAGAAGTGGCCATAAACAGGCCTGGACCAACTTCAAGCAAGACACACAAAGTATACATCTAACACAATAAAAAAATACACATATATACAAATTGCACAATGAAGAAATCACTGCTTGGGGAGGGGACACAACTTAGCTATGGGTCTTTTGAACTGGTCGTTAGCAGCCTTCACTAACATCACACGAACACACTTGTCAGGACCAGGAAACAGCTCGAATATGACACCCAGCTTCCACACCAGGGGTGGTAAGTTGTCTTCCTTGATCAGCACGTGATCGCCGATCTGGGGTTGCCAGGCTCCCTCCGATGTCCATTTGGTGCGCTGCTGCAGGTTGTGTATGTACTCCGTTGACCACCTCCTCCAGAATGATTGGTACATTTGTTGGGTGAGTTGCCACCTGTGCAACCGGTTGGCAGGGATTTCCGGGACAGAAGGTTCAGGGTAAGTACAAAGGGGTTGTCCAATTAGGAAGTGACCAGGAGTGAGCGCAGCAGGAGAATCAAGATCGTCAGAGAGAGAACACAATGGCCTTGAGTTCAAGCACGCTTCTATCTGACTCAATACGATGGTTAATTCCTCAAATATTAATATTGAATTTCCAACAACACGTTTGAAGTGTGACTTCATGGACTTGACTCCTGCCTCCCACAGTCCACCAAAGTGAGGGGCACGAGGCGGAATGAACTCCCAACTAATCCCTCCTGAGGTCGAGAAGCTCACCCACCACCTCTGTAGAGTCACAGATCTCCATGTACCCTAGTTCAGCATATTCGTGCATGAACGCCCCTTAAATATCCCCTCAAGATGGTCCAATCTACGAGAGGCCTGTTGTCGTGACTCACCCAATGGTTTGCAGTCCAGTTTCATTGTCAATCGAACTACAAACCTACCTTCTTTGGTACGAGTTGTGAGGCGCTGAAAGTGAGCCTCACACAGCTTGTCCTGTTTGCTTAATGCCTTCGTATTCACTTCTTCTAGTATCCAAAATCTTTGCAATTTGGCATCTAGATCTAGACTATCACCCCTGACGAAGCATGATGTCACTGTGAAAGCAGGCGTGTTATGCGGAGCAGCCGGTATCCTGCCAGACAAAATCCAGCCAAATCTTGTTTCGACTAGTGAAGGATGATTCGGCTGCACTAGTCTTTCATTGCACAACACATCGAAGAAGACTTCTGCTCCAAGCATCAAATCTGTGGGGCTAGGTTTGTTGAATTCTGGATCAGCGAGTGGGAGTTGACACGGAATATTCCAGGAACTTGTATTTATATAGCTCGCTGGTAGGTTACTGGTAACATTATCCACAATAGCACAGTTTGTTTTCACCTGAAAATCACTAAACCTAGAAGACAATTCGATGTTACATGTTTGTGACACCGACGCTGTGAAGGCATTATTCACACCATTTACTGGAAATGACTGCTTGATACACTTCAATTTCAGTTTATCTGCCAAGCGCCTGGATATGAATGACAGCTGACTTGCACTGTCAAGCAAAACTCTGCAAGAGTGCTGCCCACCTTGGATGTCTTTGATGTTGACGACAGCCGTCGCCAACAAAGCATTGTGGTGGGTGTTTGTATTAGCACTTACAGCTTGATGAGCTACATACTGAGTCGTAGCTTCATCATTTTGACTGTGCTTAGAATCAGCTGCTTGATGGAGCAGTACATTGTGCCTGCCCTTATAGAATTTGCAACAGGAAAGCTTGCAACTACGCGCATAATGACCACTGTGGCAGCACAAGAAACAAAGCTTATTTGTGGCTACATAATCGCGCCTCTCACTGACATTTAAGGCAATAAATCCCTTGCAATCAGTGAGTGCGTGATGCTTTTTACAATACTCACAAACTACTTCAAAATCAGTACTGGCCAGATGAGCTTCTAACGTCCATCACCTCTTTTCGGAATGACTCAAACTGAGCCCTAATATATTCCTGAATCACGGAAATGTTTATTAGTTCTCAGTCTATAACGAAATCATTCCACTGTAGGTGAAGTTGAACTTATCTTATATGCTGGCTGAAGTCCATTGCGTTGCGATTTGTCTTCGGCATTCACTAAAGAAATTGATTTTACAGGAAATTTTCATAAAGTAAATCCATCTTAGTTGATATGGAAACGATTTTATTTCCACTTAAACATTGCACAATCAAGAAATGCAGCAGCAAGCTAACAAAGCTGCTTACAGGTTTCTGGCCACTCACAAACTCTATCCACGACTAAACAAACAATGGTTTCTCTCCAACATCTTTCTACATGACTGCGTATTAAAAATGATGACAAAGTTTTGTAATTCACAATTAAACAATATTCTTTTACATCAAATATGCCAAAATACAGAAATTTAACCATTACATTTAAGCTACGACTATTTATGTCAATGTATGTATTTATTTCACGAAATTTGTATTTAAATGTAGTGCACAAATTTAACGTCATCCTTTTGACTAGTGTTTACAGTCGTCAAATTATTTACATTATGTGTGTTTTTGAAATGCACACATATTTGTTTTGCCAATAGTGTGTAGGCGTATTATTATTGTAACATATAATTTTAATGTGTTTCGGTTTGCGGTCAAATTATTTATTAATATGGATTTGTATATGGTTGTCGTAGTTTTGTTAATTTCGAAGATAGTTTCTTAGTACCAAACGGATTATTAATTTTAGTGCATGAACAATTATCAGTATTTAATTTAGGATCTAGTGATATATAAAACATGGTCTGCCCTAATTTATTTAAACAATAGGTATATATGAAATCATGTTGTGCAATAGTTTATAACATGTAGCATTGTTGTTTTTATACAAATTAGTATCTATATAGGTTCAGCAATCTCCGAAACTAAGTATAATACATTTTTAGTGTTTGCAGCTATTATTTACGAAAGTATTAAGAACAGAAAATTACGTAAAAGGTCAGCTAAAGTTATATTTAAATGAACGTACTATTTCTTAAAAGTGTTTTACTAATAGTGTAAATAGAATTTCAAACAGAAGGCGAAACTGTAAAATATCACATGTCCGGTAATGAAGTTTTATTTTAGGCGTCAGATATTTCGTGTTTCAATGTTGGCAACTGATTTTTAGGAGTGTTCAACATAGCAGAAACGTTACAAGCTCTCCTCACATTTTTTACTTGAGTAGCACTGCTTGGATTACTCTGCGTCTCTTTGGGGGTATTATCCCTAAATTTAATCAGTTCAAAGGCTAGACATTTTGTTTCTAAGAACTGTATGAGTTGGTTCAATGTGGTGAACGTCGACCCAGACATTTTTTCCTCCCACTCCTGACGATCTGTGGGACGCATACTAGTCAAGATTTGTTCTGAAAGGAGAATTTCATGAAGTGGCACATCAGGCTTAAGAGCTTCTAGGGCCTTCAGATGGCTACATACATGGTTAATCAACTGCCGATAATTGGTTGACATACCGTGGCTGACGGTAGGAGAATTTAATAAAGCCTTAGCATGTCTGGCCGCGACTATCTTTGGATTATTGTATCTTTGTGTAATGAGTTTCCAAGCTACTGAGAAGTTTTCTGAGGTTACTGGTAAATGTTTTAGAATGTCCCTTGCTTCACCTCGCAATGTTGAATTTAAACAATGAAACTTTTGAACATCGTCAATTGAGTCATTATTCATGACGAGACTCGAGAAAGCATCTCTGTAGGATGACCATTTGAGATAATCCCCTTCAAAGGTTGGCAAATTGATGGCAGGTAATTTCAAATTGCTAACATTGCTCGAATGATTAGAGTTGGCAGGCACAGGCTTCTGAGCGTGCCTCTTCAATAAACCTGTATGGTACATTCAATGTGTTCACAAGAGACCTCGAAATCTGCCCTATCACTACTGTGATCTGTTAATTCATCGTCCATTTCGAGTTGGGATTGTGGGGACTCAAAATCCGCTTGAATTTGCGCCAATTTGCCTAATCTATATTCCAAGATTTCAATGCTAAGTGTCTCTGCATCTTGCATTGAATTACTCAAGCTGCCTTTGTAAGCCCTCTCTGCTTGACTAACCGAGCTCTTGCTGCTGGCTCCATTGTAGGGAAGAGCAGATTAGAAACTGTAAGCCAAGCGGTAACACTCACCAAGGCTGTAGCGGCGCTGAGGCAGTGTAGAGGCGGCGGCCGCGGAGCCATGTGATGCCGTCGGCAGACGTGATGCGAGCGACAGCTTCTGTTGGCGCCAAACTGCGGGTTGGTCGGAGATGATGCTGGTACGTGATGCCGTCGGCAGTCGTGATGCGAGGCGCAGCTTCCGTTGGCGCCAAACTGCGGGATGCTCGGAGATGATGCCGGTACCGTGTGCTCGCTTCAACGCGATCGGTCACAAGTACTGCACTCACACACCGTAGTCAAGGCTGTTATTTGCGTTGTCCCGTACAGACCTTGAGACACACAGTGGCGCTTACAAGCCGCGAACATGTGCAGTACACACGTCATTTACAAAGTTCATTTCCGGAAAGTAACTGCGAATGCGCTTTCGCGTAAACACTAATCTTGCGGTCTACGTTTTCGTGGTCACTGTATCCGGCCCGGAGGACCAAATGTACGAGCCTCTGGTTGCACGTACATTAAGTGAAAGCGTATAAATGTGAAGACTAAAATCTCCCCATCGTTTCCACCTTCTCAATAATAATCAAGACGTAAACTGAATTGTAATATTTAAAGCATTTATTAGTAACAGTGACAGAAATGTTTCGCCAGCCGCGATTACAGTGTTGCAATATGAGGAGCCTACTAACGGTAGCCCTCTGAGACGTCCGACATGCGTCCGTTAGCGACGGAGCCTCGATACGGTCTGCCGTGCCGAGTGTCGCGCACCCAGCACGAGGGCTGGGGCGGCATCGGAACAAAGGCAGTATACCTGCCGGCGGGCCCGCGGTGGTGGTCAAGCTGCCCTTGGGGTTCCAGCATTTCTCCCAGGGGGCAGACCTGACTAGGCGGCATCTCCGCCCAGCTACCAACCACCACCAGATGGCAACTGCGAGTCCAAACACCAAGTCTTGCCACTTATATGTACAGGATATGGGAAATCTTTATGCTCTATTGACACCAGAGGAGTACAAGGAGTTCTTGAACAAAGGCTGCTTCACAATGAGAAGCAATGATCAATTCAGGTCCGGCATGTGGTCAGATATAAAGATTGAGACAACCTTGATTGTGGTGATTCTCAAGCTGAGGTGGTATGACCCATGATAGAGGTATGACGGACAGAAATTTGAGTAAATGGGTAATTGGGATGACTGCAACTCAAAACGTGTGTTTCACTTGAAGAATATTGTGGTTTTTGTTTTCATCAAGTGAGCAGCACAAGGATTTTCGACAAGCTCATCAAAGTTGAGAGGCAAGTTCACATTGTCAAGCTTACAAAATGGTTTGACGATCACCCTACTTTTATGAGTACTGAGAAGATCATGTCAATAGCTTCAGGTGTTGTGGGAGATCATACAATCTTATGTCATGATGCAGTTACAATTGGCAAAAGAGCAATGGCAAAAATGGAAAACTTGCCATTCATAAATATTTAACTGTCATGGAAATATTAGGCTATTCCTCTTTCATCAGTAAATTCGACAATCAAAAGTGACAATGAAAAAGTTGTCGTGGATCCATTCTTGTTTTTTCAGAGTATCTCCATTGCTAAGAAATCGGACGAGGATTTGAAGAATTGTATGTGATGCGCTATGAGCTGGCTCCCTACCCCTTGGCGTTATTCAACGAAAGTGGAATAAGTAAGTGCAGGAAGTCAGCATTGTATACCCTTTTGAAACAAATTGATAAGGACATTGATTTAACAACCTTTTAATTTGTTATTGATGGGGGGATTACTAGTCCACAAAGTTGTTTGGCAAAAAGACAAACCTGTATTAACCATTTGTGATAGTTATGTTAGACTTTTGAAGACCAATTGGAGAGAGATTGGGAGAGATTGTACAGTGGTTTTTCATGGGTACTCTGACATAATAGAGAGCACAAAAGCGGCTGAATAAAGTCGACAATATTGGCTCAGGTGATGCGTGGAAATGAATGTCAATCTAGAAACTAAAATTACAGTAAAGCAAGAGGATTTCCTCTCCAACTTTAAAAATAAGAATCAGCTGATAACACTGTTGATGATGCAGCTACAGAAAAATAGGATAAATGCCGTCCAAGCTTCAGGTGATGCTGACGTTGATATTGTGGAGACAGCTATCAACAGATCACATAATTACTCAGTTCCTATTATTGGTGAGGATGTCGACTTAGTTGTTCTCTTAATAGCAAAAACTCCAACTGATCGTAACATTCTGCTTGTAGAGGAAAGGTCAAGACGTTTGTATATTCTTCACAACAGCAGCTGCAGGAATTGAAAATGAAGGACAATGCCCACTTGTTATTCGTACATGCATTTACAGGCTGTGACACAACATCCGCAGCGTATCGCAAGAATAAAGTGGGGTTTGTCACAATGTACCAGAAGAAGTCCAAAATCATACAAGATGCTGCAGATTTGCCAATAGTTCTTCTTCCCCTGACTCCATTGAGACAGTGGGAATCACGAGTGCTCTCTCATGGTATGCAGCTGAAGCTACCACAAAATCCCACAACGAGTTCCGCTACAAATCTTTTATAAAAGCAACTGGGAACCGAACATACGACCAAGTACACCTGTGGTTAGGAGAGGAACCGAAAGGTGGGGCGCCGAATTGGGGTTGAGAAAGAAGGAATGACCAATTTGTTCCGAAACTCTCAGATTTAGATGCTGCCCCTGACGAAATCTTGAAGATGATTTTTTGTCAATGCACAAAAGGATGTGACAAGTGGCAGATGCGGTTGCAGGAAAGTGTTGTTACACTGCTCTGTTATCATGCCTGAACAGCAAGGGCAACTGCAACAATGGAGTCGGCATATTAATTCAGAATGGACGATTTCTCCATTGCTGACGAAGATGAATGAGCCTCGACCATTCCTCCTCAGAAAAACAATGATTTTGCGTTAAATGCACTTTTTTTCAGTTTGAACTGTCTGTGCTTGTAAATATTTTCATTGTATGATTCACAATATTATAATAAAAGCTATAATCATAAAAAGGTGTTCTGTTTCAATTGCAATTACCGTCTTGTTATTGTTAAATTGTTGTTGTTTACCATGCTAGGATGTTTCATAAGATAAAAACTTAACAGTCCCTCAAAACACTCATTTCTAGGACATCGAAACTTAGTGCACATTTTATAAGTGATGTAACTTATGATTGGCTGAAGATAGGCAGCAAATGTGCATATGAAATTGAAGGGAATTAAATGCTCTACAACTTTCTTTCTGGCAATTTTTCTGAGAAATGATCGAGTGGATCACTAGAAATAAATTTTTGACAAAATTAGCGAGGTAAAAAATTTTCAATAACGTATCTCTCGCCTGTCTTTCTGATCATTACGTAAGATGTAAGTAGACGGCAGGAACATCTTTCTATGCTCAGCTTCAAATTCTGGCCCTCTTAATTTCCTCAACAGAATTTCTCGAAAAAAAAAAAAAATCGTCTTTCGTCCAGCGATCCCCATTTGAGTTCCCGGAGCATTTACATGACACTCGCGCATTGGTCGAACCTACCAGTAACCAACCTAGCTGTTCGCCTCTGAACTGCTTCTATGTCTTCCTTTAAACTGATCTGCTGCGGGTCCCAAACACTTGAGCAATACTCAAGGCGTGGTGGTACTAACGTTTTATACGCAGTCTCCTTTACAGATGAAGTACATCTTCCCATAATTCTCCCAATAAACCGAAGTAAGCTGCCGCCTTACAACTGAGGCCAGTCTACAAATACTGAAAAAATGACGACTCCCAGTTATGATTAAAAATTTATCCGCTTCTAATAAAGGCAAACAGCACATGTGTTGAAGATCTGTTCAGTGTATAGTACGATCAAGATGGAAAGAACGTGAAATAGCAACAGTTCACCAAGTTGAGCATGGTCCTAATATTCTATGCTGTGACTGCATAGAGTGGTACATTTTTGCCTCTGACATATTTCATCAGTTTATAATGCGACGATGTAGATTAGAAGATGTTTGAAAAATTTACGAAGACTATCGGTTATTCTGATTACGGAAAATGCGAGTCTACCATTAAGTGGGATTATAGCCTAGACTTAATTTCTGTCTGCGAAAGAATCGATCAGCAGTACATTAAACCGTCAGTAGCATGAACACCCCCACAAACCAGAAAATAAGACCCATTATATACCAGTTGTTAAACATAGCAAAAATCGTATTATTGCGTTTTCCTGTAAGCAACTTAATTTCTTTTGCAACAAGAAGGTGATCAACAAGTCGATCATACCATCGTTCACGCTCATTCCCACCCCAAATCTTGCTGTAAATGTATCAGAATTACGAAACGTCAAGATTCTTTTTCCTTTTCTTGAGAATCCTATGTTGGACATATTTGTATTACATTGGTTCAACCTTAGGCCAAATTCTAACTGGCGACCTCCATGTTACAGTCTCAGTTCCATTTCCATCAAAGGGAGGAAATAGGATAAGGGTTTAATGACATCTCGACAAATAGCGCAGATACACTACCTAAACCCGACCACGCTTCACTGTGGATCAGTCTCACACTAAAAGAATAAAAAAATGAATTAACGAGTTCCTGCCAACTCTCACCGACCTCAGTCAACTAAGTATTGAAAATCTGCCATTGTAAAATCAAGAAATTAAAAATTAGTAACATACTCAAAACTTTTCGGGAACAGCAGAAAATGATCACATAGTTACTCTTACAGAAAAGCTGTGGCGCTGGTGATAATGTGCTACAGCACACTGTAAATTACTATAATTCTGCTAGTTTTCTTCGGATGAAGATAGCTCAGTAAAATTGCGTCCTTTCGCTTGGAATGTGAGCCACATATCCCACGATGCCAGTTCTCTTCCAATGCGTATTAGAATGCTAGTAATAAGGACGAAAACGCATTTTGGAGTGCTTTTACCGCGATAGTTGGAAATCCGCGCTGGTTCGCGGTCAGAGAGACGGCGCAGTTTGTCTGTTCGCTAGTGCGCATGCGCAGACGTGACTTCAGGTAGTATATGACGAATATTTCGGCATGCAGAATCAAGTGGCACGCTGGCTGAGTCGTCTTGAGCGTACTTGTGGTGAGGCTCGGATTCAGATAACTCAGATTCAAAATTTTTAATTTCTGCCAATAAAATTAATATGTTTTAAAAGTTACGTTTACTACCCTCAGTGAATACAATTAGTTGGCAACGCCGCGATAGATTCCCCTGAAGTGTTTTACTGTCAGTGGCGGCGCGTCCTATGTGTGAACCTCGGAAAGAAGCTCGTCCTGAAAAAAATGTAAATAAATAAATAAAATAAGTTCTTAAACCATCATTCTTCGTTCTTCTATCAGATCATTGTATATGCACATTCAAAGTGTTTTTATCGCATGAGAAACGTTTTACGTCGTGAAGACAAGATTCGTAGTACGGTCGCCTAATATAAGCGGCAGTGGCCGCAGCGTCGCAATGTGCATGCGCGGCTCAGGTTCAAATTCTCTTCTGAACCCCCTGGAGGCAGTATATGGACGCTCCCGCGGCAGGAAGGGGCGAGGGGAAACGCCGCTTTTAACGTTGGCGTTGGAGCTGGTAGAGACACCAGATCCTGGTTACCCGAGCTCTGGCGGTTACGCACAAATGGTTCCGAAGCAAGACAATGGAGCTACTGCGCACCTAGCCTTGCGCATGGGCAAATCCTCCATGAAGGTAACATTCGCCCTTCATATTTCTTTTTGCGCATTGAAGATTTATCAAAAACACGTCGTATTTGGTAAAATATCTTATAACTATCAATTAAAAACGCATAACTATAAAAGCCTTCAGAAGATCCTATCATGAATAATAATAATAATAAAGTCACTACTGTCCACCTTGCAAGACCAGCCGTGTGGTTAGCAGTATTGCGTTGCGGTGTCAAATATAGTGGGTTCGACCCAGACTGCAACCAATCTTTTTTTTAACAGATACGAGTACAACAATGACTTTTGTAATGTTACTTGCAACATATTTTTCGACGTTTTTGCGAATGTGTCGCTATTTTGCTGGTAAATGACATTTATACTCTTTGTTGTGACATATATTCAACTGTTTGAAAAGAGGTGGCAGAGAGCAGCCTTTGCGCATACGTAAGGCAGTGGTGGCTCGTACAAAATTTGACCAGTGTGCTACAATATCACAAAAATAAACAGGAAACAAAATATACTAAAATAAAAAGCGTGACTGACAATGGAAATAACGGAGCTTAGCAATATCCCCACCACGTCAACTGCATTCTACACAAGTGACCAATGAAACTGCTTGGCTGAAAAGCGCAGTTTCACTCGCATGTTGGCTATACATTACTAATGTTGTTTGTGATTGAAGCTTTATTTACAGAAATTAAAAATTTGGACTCAGAGGTATTTGAATACGAGCCTCACACAAGTAGGTTTGAGAGACAACGTGCAAGACGCCTGAGCCAGTGCGCTATTTGACTCTGTAAGCAGCAATATTCGTCATATACTATTCTTCGGCAACCGTTACACGCAGTGCGAAGAAAAATATTGATCTGGTGCTGCAGTTGGTCTCAGCACACATGAGTCGCCAGGCCTGAAGTCACGTCTGCTCATGCGCAGTAGCGAACAGACGACTGCGCCGCCTCTCTGCGCACGTACCAGCGTGGCTGAATCTCACTTTAGCATACGGAGCTGGTTTCCAGCTATCGCGGCGAGAGCGTTCCAAAATGCGTTTTCATCCTTATTACTAGCATTGTAATTCGTATTGGAAGGGAATTGGAATAATTTTATTGTGATATCTGGATCGCATTCCAAGAGAAAGGATGTAATTTTACAGCGATTTCTCGCTTGCCTTCGAAGAGAAATGGCATAATTTTAGTAATATATTTACAGTGTGCTGCAGCACATTAGCACATTATCACCAGCCGCCACTGACGTAAGGTTAGGAGGGTTTGCGGCTTACAGTGTCACGTGACTTGAAGGTAGCTTGTCTCTTCATCGTAACAGTGTAATCAGTTACTTCCTGTGTTTTAGTGTTCATGTGTACATGCACATGTTCTTGGTGTTTATTATCAAAGAAAAACATCAAATTTGTTTGGAAACAAATTTCTCAGCTTTTAGCTTGGAAGAAAAGTGTGAAATAATGAAGCTTGGCAGGCCGACGGCTCAGCTCAAGTTGAAGCAAGCACAAACAAGCCGAGGTAAGACATTCTGCAGATCTTTAACGAAAATATATTCAAAAGAAACGGTTTGATCTACAAATAAACTATTTTGTTTTTCGTGTTTGTTGTTTGCCAAGGGTAAAGACACAACCTGGACATGTACTGGTGTTTCAGCTCTAGCTCATCTAAGCTCATCTAAGGGTACATCCAAGGATATACAAAATGATTTACTAGAGTGTATGTTACACGTGTGTCATGAGGAAATTAATGCAGAAATAGCTAAGGCTATGCGGTGGCCGAGCGTTCTGCGGCGCACCAGTCACAGTCTGCACGGCCACTACGGTCGGGGGTTCGAATCCCCCCTAGGGCATGGATATTTCTGCTGTCCTTAGTATAAGCTAGTTCGTAAGTAGTTAGTAAGTTTAGGTACTAATGACCACATAGTTAAGTCCCATAAGCTCTACAAACATTTGAACATTTTAGCTAAGGCCGATTTTGTGTCTGTGATAGCAGACGAAGCTTGTGATGTATCTTCCAAATTTCAGCTGGTAATTGTACTTTGTTATATATTATCTACGGAAGAGCCTGTTGAAACATTTTGGACATTTTTAAGTCCAACTGGTAACGATGCTTCCTCCTTAGCAGCTTGCATTAAAAATGTCCTCGTCATTGTTGTTCAAGACCGGAAGGGAAAAGTAATATCTCAGAGTTATAATAGTGCTTGCGTCATGCGTGGCCACCATGCAGGGGTCCAAACAATTGTAAGAGAAGAGTATCATTTCGCGTATTACTGGCAATGTTATGCACACTAACTGAACTTAATTCTTGCCCAAGCTACAAGTAAAAAAAGAAAGGAAGGAAAATTGATTTTCAGTACTATTGCCGTGGTATCAATATTCTTCTCTCATTCACCTCAAAGAGTGGCTGTTCTTGACGCCATTGTAAAACTAAGAGTCCCACATGGAACAACCACAAGATGGAACTTCAAATCAAGAACAGTTCCTGAGAATAAAGAGGCCATAATAGAATGTCTTCAACACATTGAAGATACCAGCAACCAGGCAACAACTGTGAATCAAGCATATGGTCTCAGGTTGAAATTGCAACAGTGAAATTTTTCCTTTTGGTTACAGGTATTTCATAAAATAATATCCCACGTGGATATCGTGTACAACCAATAACAGAAGCTCACCACTGATCCCATTTCAGTACAGGAAGCAATCGGATTATTCGAAAAACAATTTTTTAAAATTAGAGACGACGTTGACAATATCGTCATTGAGGAAGAACAAACTTTAGCAGAAAGAAGATGCGAGGAGACATACATAACAAGGAATGTAGGTAGCAGAAAAGGAAGTTTGTGACGTAATTATTCAGAGGAGCAAACAGAGGTTTGAATTATCCAGTCACTTATTGGCATCTACTTTATTTGGTCATCACTTTTTCCTTCCATCAAACGCAATTTTCCTGAAACAATTATTTCTGCTGTTGTGCATTTATATCCATTTCTAAATAAAGATAAGTTAAAAACAGAAGTACAGATCATTTATACTAGAAATGATTTTCAAGAAATGAAAAATGGAATAACGCTTCTGAGGTTTTTAATTGAAAATAATCTTCAAGAACCTTTTGGTGAAGTAATGAAGTCGTTGAAATTGGTGTCCACTATTCCATTGACAACGAGTGAAGCAGAAAGATGTTTCTCCACTTTGTCAAGAATAAAAACGTTTCTGAGGAGTACCATGGATGAAGATAGGGCACTCTACTCTTGGCACGCTATCTACTGAAAAGGAAATGATCCACAGGCTTACAGATTTCAACGAGAGTGTCGTAGACAAATTCGCCACTAAGAAGGATGGAATTTCTCTACAAACATACTTCTACAGGAGGTACAACCCCATGAATGTCGTCAGGCTCATTTCAAGGTAATTTTACAGCTACGTAAATATTTAATTAATTTAGAAAATTTAATTGAATCTCTTAGTTTGATAACATGTTATTTCCATCAAAATTAATTTCATGGGAGAGACAAAAAATTAATTAATCTACATCTACATCTACATAGATACTCTGCAAATCACATTTAAGTGCCTGGCAGAGGGTTCATTAACCACTTTCATAACTTTTCTCTACCGTTCCATTCTCTAATAGCGCGCGGGAAGAGAGAACACCTAAATCGTTCCGTTTTCGATCTGATTTCTCTTATTTTATTGGGATGGTCATGTCTCCCTAAGTAGGTGGGTGCTAGCAAAATATTTTCACATTCATAAGTAAAAGTCGGTGATTGAAACTTCGCAAATAGATCACGCCGCAATGAATAACGTCTTTCTTTTAATGCTTTCCGCCCCAATTCGTGCAACATTTCCGTGACGCTTCCCCCCCCCCCCTAACGTGATTAAACAAAACGAGCTGCCCTTCTCTGAACCTTCTCAATATCTTCCGTCAGTCCCAGCTGGTGAGGGTCCCACAAGTGGCAACAGTACTCCAAGAGAGGACGCACAAGTGTGATGTAGGCAGTCTCTTTGGTGGAGCTGATGCATCGTCTAAGCGTTCTGCCAATGAAACGTAACCTTTGGTTCGCCTTCCCCACAATATTTTCTATGTGTTCTCTCCAGTCAAAGTTGTTCGTAATTGTAACTCCTAGGTATTTGGTAGAATTTACGACCTTAATGTTTGACTGATTTATCGCGTAATTGAAGTTCAGTGGATTTCTTTAAGTGGTCATGTGTATTACTTCACACTTTTCTTTATTCAGTGTCAATTGCCAATTTTCGCACCAAGTAGAAATTTTGTCTAAATCGCTTTGCAGTTGCTTTTGATCCTCTGTTGACTTCTCTAACCGATAAACGACAGCATCATCCGCGAACAGTCTAAGGGAGCTATTCAGATTGTCTCCTAAATCGTTTATAAACACGAGGAAGAGTAGGGGACCTATAACGCTTCCCTGTGGAACGCCAGATATCACTTCTGTTTTACTCGATGACTTACCGTCAATTACAACGAACTGTGTCCTTTCTGATAGGAAATCGTGAATCAAATCGCACAGTTGGAAAGATATTTCATAAGCTCGCAATTTCATTAGAAGCCGCTTGTGGGGTACAGTATCAAAAGCCTTCCGGAAATCCAGAAATATGGAATCGATTTGAGATCCCTTGTCGATGGCACTTAACACTTCATGTGAATAAAGGGCAAGCTGTGTTTCGCAAGAGCGATACTTTCTGAATCCGTGTTGACTATTGGTTAATAGGTCGTTCTCTTCGAGGTAGTTCATAATATTCAAACAAAGTATATGTTCCAAAATCCTACTGCAAATCGACGTCAATGAGATAGGTCTGTAATTTTGGGGATCACTCCTATTTCCTTTCTTGAATATTGGAGATTATCACTCAGGAAAGCGTGAAGCGAATTTTTATCTGCTTTATTGAAGATATATTTTTCGTTTATTTTTTGTGCATTTCGGAATTTCGACATTTAGTCTCGCTACTACAACTCGATGTTCGCTAATCCCTGTATTTGTATTGATGCTCTTTACTATCTCCGGATTATTTGTTGCTAGGAAAATGTTCAAATGTTTGTTAAGCTTATGGGACTTAACTATGGGGTCATCAGTCCCTAAACTTACAAACTACTTATGAACTATTTACGAACTAGGACGGCACAAATATCCATGCCCGAGGGGGGATTCGAACCCCTGACCGTAGTGGCCGTGCTGACCGTGACTGGAGCGCCTCAGTCACCTCGGCCACCGCGGCCGGCTGTTGCTAGGAGATCAAGGGTATTTTCGCAACATAAAAGTGTTCTGTCTCATTTGTACAGAATGTGATACTTATGAATCTTTTCTTCAGGCTTAGCTTTGAGCTCTTCATTTTCAGATCGGAGTATTCTGTCGATATCTTTATATTCCATAACTGAAAATAAGAAGCTATCGTGAGAATTTTTATTAGCAAAATAGTTGCTGTAACAAAGAATTCCAGATTTTCGGCAGGAGTAACTTACCGCAACAAAAATATTTAATCCTTCATCTGACAACGTAATCTGACGTAAAATGTAAATTTGGATGTTTGAAAACACAGATCTATTTTAAATTGTGATCATTAAAATAATACTGATACGAATAACTATACTCTTTCTTACGTGTAGTCTTCACCATGGGCGCCCATACCTATGGGCAATGGGAGGGGGGCACAGTAGCTCCCCCTCCCCCCCCCCCCCAGCTCTCAGAAAAGGAAAAATATATTTTTGACAGGGCATTTTCTTTTAAAAAATTCATTTAAATATTATTATAAATATTATTATTTTAGAAACAGAACTAAGCTTTTAGTGGGTTTGGAACTGGAACTGTGTTAGGGTTCTTAAAAGTCGTCATTTATTATCCAAAATATATATAACAAATCATATACACTAGACCATCCACCCCCCCCCCTTCTCACTCTGAAAAATGTCTTATGGATGTCCATGATCTTCACCCTGTTTAAATTTCCGGAATATACACTTCTGGCCATTAAAATTGCTACACCACGAAGATGACGTACTACAGACGCGAAATTTAACAGACAGGAAGAAGATGCTGTGATATGCAAATGATTAGCTCTTCAGAGCATCCACACAAGGTTGGCGCCGGTGGCGACACCTAAAACGTGCTGTCAAGAGGAAAGTTTCCAACCGATTTCTCATACACAAACAGCAGTTGACCAGCGTTGCCTGGTGAAACGTTGTTGTGTTGCCCCGTGTAAGGAGGAGATAGGCGTACCATCACGTTTCAGACTTTGATAAAGATAGGATTGCAGCCTATCGCGATTGCGGTTTATCGTATCGCGACATTGCTGCTTGCGTAGGTCGCGATCCAATGACTGTTAGCAGAATATGGAATCGGTGGGTTCAGGAGGACAATACGAAACGCGGTGCTGGATTCCAACGGCCTCGTATCACTAGCAGTCGAGATGACAGGCATCTTATCCACATGGCTGTAACGGATCGTGCAGCCACGTATCGATCCCTGAGTCAACAGATGGGGACGTTTGCAAGTCAACAACCATATGCACGAACAGTTCGACGACGTTTGCAGCAGCATGGACTATCAACTCTGAGACCATGTGTGCGGTTACCCTTGACACTGCATCACAGACAGGAGCGCCTGCGATGGTGTACGCAACGAACGAATCTGGGTGCACAAATGTCAATACGTCATTTTTTTCGGATGAATCCAAGTTCTGTTTACAGCATCATGATAGTCACATCCGTGTTTTGCGACATCGCGGTGAACGCACATTGGAAGCGTGTATTCGTCATCGCCATACTGGCGCATCTCCAAGCGTTATGGTATGGGGTGCCATTGGTTACACGTCTCAGTCACCTCTTGTTCGCATCGACGGCACTTCGAACAGTGACCGTTACATTTCAGATGTGTTACGACCCGTGGGTCTACCTTTCATTCGATCTCTCTGAAACCCTATATGTCAGCAGGTCCTGTGCAGGCCTTTCTGGATACGGAAAATGTTCGACTGCTGGCCTGTCCAGCACATTCTCCAGTTCTCTCACCAACTGAAAACGTCTGTTCAGTGGTGGCTGAGCAACTGGCTCCTCACAATACGCCAGTCACCACTCTTGATGAACTGTGTTATCGAGTTGAAGCTGCTTGTGCATATGTGCCTGTACACGCAATCCAAGCTTTGTTTGACTATATGCCCAGGCGTATGAAGGCCGTTATTACGGCCAGAGGTGGTTGTTCTGGGTACTGATTTATCAGGCTCTATGCACCCAAATTGCGTGAAAATGTAATCACATGTCAGTTCTAGTATAATATATTTGTCTAATGAATACCTGTTTATCATCTGCATTTCTTCTTGGTGTAGCAATTTTAATGGCCAGTAGTGTATTTCCCTTTCTTTATGATAAATTTTGAAGCTCGCATTCTTCCTAGTTCCTGGTTCATAGTTTTTTTATTCCTCCTCCTTTTCTTGCACATAACTTCTGAAGAACTATTGTCTGAATCACCCGTATTGTTTTTATCACAAGCAAGCACAAAACTCTTACTGTAGGTTATGAGCACAACGTCAGAAACAATGGTTGCACTAGTGCCATCTGTTGTATTTTCGCCAATTTTAGGTACCGCAGAATTCAGTTACAGCACATGGCATGTTTTCAAACTGCACAGAGGTTTAAATGCTCAACACTTGCTGTAACAGTGCGTGTAGGCTGTGTCCACGTCCTTGGAGTTGAGAAGTGTTAGACTCTCAATTTGGTTCAAAAGCTGAACTCATTGATTCAATTATTTGAAAAGGGAACCTGAATAATGCTGTAATAGAAGTCAGTGCCGGATCTAATGGAGGGGGGGGGGGGGGGTGGAACCCAGCGCCACTTGCAGAGGTACGCCAAATTGTCTCTTTGAACGCCGAGCGGGGGAAAGAGAGCGACACTTAAGTTTCAGCCCCGGTTAGGAAATATCGTTGATCTGGCACTGAAAGAAGTGGGCCCCAGTCATCTGATGCTGTCAGTACAGTATTAATTGATATTTAAATAAAGGCAATCATACAAAGGTTAACGTGTTTTGAGATAAAACTTCAATCGTCAAAAACAACGTTAGTAATGTTTAGCCAACATGCGAGAGAAACTGCGCTTTTCAGCTAAGCATTTTCAGTGGTCGCTTGTAGTTATGTTGAACGGGGTGGGGATATTGCTAAGACGCATAATTTCCCTTGTCAGGCGCCTTTGTTCGTTCGGTGAAGAAGTGTATCGCGGTATATTTCTTCGTGAAAGTAAGCGTTAACTGTGCGAGCAACATGGCGCATTCTGTCGATGATCTGCTACAGAGGCCATATTCCAGTAGACCTTCGGAAAAAAAATTAAAAGTGAAACAGTAGGACTCCAGTTTAAATCTCAGTCAAAAGACTATTAGAGGTGGCAAAAAAGTGAGTACACGAGGAAATTTAGTATGAAAGTGTGTGAAAACTGTTGGGTTTGTGGATGTGATATTCGCAGTGTCATTTTTATTAGCTCCACATGTTTGTAGTTTGGGAACAGTGATGCGTAGAGTACAGGTGTAGTGAAAGACCTCGGACGTCTTACAAGGAGAGCACATGGGTATCGAATTTTAGATTTTTTTTTTTTTTTTAATTTATGGTACGTGACGTTCAGAAGACAAACAATAATCAGCCAAAGCCATTCGACCCAACTCTCAAAAAATCTCGAGAAAATTGACTTTGAAGTATACGTAAGTACCAATAATTAAATCACCTGCACCATCTGTCAGTGTAGGTCAGGTAGTAGCGTTCTAGTTTTCCCAATCCTACGGCAGAACGCGTTCGGTGTCGGTGCGGTGCGGACACAGTCAAGGCCTGGCCACACAGGACGCGGGCCACCGGTGCGGCAGTTGACCTCGAGCCGTTGCGAGTCGGCCACGTCGTTGAATCCAAGGACGTTGGAATAAAGAGTGATGGCTTTATCTATGCCGAGCAAGCACATACGTCAGCTGAAGCCTGTCCGCCATTTTGGTCAGTTTTGGAATGCTATTTCTCCGTTAAAACTATGCGTAAGTCGACCCTTTTACTGTTAATGCATTGAGCTGACTGTCAGGGCATAGTATGTACTTTCAAACAATACACGTTCTTGAATAAATAGTAATAAATACTCATCGTAATATATTTGAAAACTTAATATTTAACTGCTAATTTTCACTCTTTTAACACGTTGTACATCACGGCAAAACCGTCGTACGTCTTATTCCTGTTTTAAGTGACATAAAACAACAGCTCTCCGATACGAAAATTCTCCAAAACTGAGCAATATGGTGGAGGCAGGCTTGACTTTTTCAGCGCAAGGGCGTCTCCCTGTATTCTAACCTCCGTGGTTGAAACGCTCGCTGCTGGATGGAGTCGGACACGCCGAGTGCGGCGGACGCCGAGTTATTTCAGCGCTCCGTCAGTGCGGGCTTGTTTACCTTCGCGAGGCACTCACGTAGCGGCGTATTACGCAGGACAGCATATCATGATGGCTCTTTCCTACAGGAAAACGACAGTAAAGTTCACTTTCGACGCACACTATTCGAGACCGATGGCACATGAAATTGAACGATTCTTGCGAGATGTAGTGAAACTAGAATCACCGGAGCTGATATGGATCCACCTGTCAATAGTGGCAAGCGTAGTTTATGTGAAACTTAAAGATGAACCTGCGTCCGAGAGACTGGTTCGTCGATCCACTGATGGTTATCGATTTTTCCACGCCGACGAAATCGTCGGTGTGGTTTCAGTTGATCACTATGGACTTGGATTAAGAACAGTACGTGTCTTCGAACTTCCATTTGAAGGTCCGGAGGACAGGGTTATCGATGCATTCAGGCCTTACGGCACGGTCCTTCATCATGTTGCGGAGAAATGGACAAGCTTTGAGACATATCTCCTACTTAACGGCGTGCGACAAATACAAATTGAACTCCGGAAACACGTACCTTCTTACTTGTCCATAGACGGATGTCGAGCCATCGTTATATATGACGACCAACCGAAAACCTGCTGTGGATGCGGACAGGAAGGTCACGTCCGATCAGTGTATGCAGTTACCTCGGGACATTGAAGAATCACCACAGCAGATGACATCGCTGCCCATCACGTACGTGGATGCACTCTGAAAGGAAGTGAATGACACATACGACATGGCATCATCCAGGGAATCAACGAGCTTTGCTCGTGATCACACGCCAGTAACAGTGTCAAATCCTGAGCTAAATGTCAGGGAACCTCAAGAAAGCCAGGAATCTACTGCACTCCCATTGAATCCACCTTCAGAAAAGGAGATGGCCCTGCAAGACCAACAGTCCGACCAGAATTCCGCAGAGGACGTAAAGACGACACGACGAAAACAGCGGCCACCAAAGTAGAGGATGAAGCGGCGACTGTCTATGGAAGAAGAGAAAACCAAAGGGAACGACTAACAAGAGAGTGTGAACGATCACGGATCGTTCCTAAAAACTGGCATGGACGATGTCGCACCCACAGCGTTTTCAAGGGACGGGGAGGAACTGTATCCCAGAGAAGAAGCGATGGAAATGTTGATATCACAGAGATGAGTGTCATCTATCTTTTGTCACAACGAACAGAACACAACGGCGAGCGCCCAAGACCGTTTATTGGGAAATTGGGCACTAGAAATGGAGCAGGACGACGAAATACAAGAGGTGGAGGCGCAGTCGCGGCCACCAGCCCACAAAGAACCGGAAGGAAACACAGCCTACGGCCCTAGTAAAGTTGTGTCAGGTGGCCGAGCCCAGGAAGAACCACCTGCTGCTACCTGGGTGACGTTACAGCAGCTTAAAGCTGGTACGATGTCCCAGGTCTATCATATCGGCACTGTTAACATCAGTGATATCAGTAACCCGATTAAGATTCAAATGATACAAGATATTATGAGAGCAGCAGACGTCGACTTAGTTCTCCTGCAAGAAGTGCGACACTATACCTCAACAGAGTTTTATGGCTTAGACACATATCGCCTGCCAATGTTTATGGTGGCACGGCCATTTTATTACGAGAACGAATACTCGCGGAAGATGGAGTACCTACCATCGACACGCGGCGTCGCACTTACCATAGGAGATGTCCGTCTGGTGAATGTTCATGCGCCGTCTGGCACATCAAAAACAAGCGAACGAGCTGTCTTTTATGCAGAGGAAGTGACACCGCTCTTCGGAGGACGACACGGAAATTACACTCCTGGCCATTACATTTGCTACATGCTACACCACGAAGATGACATGCTAAAGACACGAAATTTAACCGACAGGAAGAAGATGCTGTGATATGCAAATGATTAGCTTTTCAGAGCATTCACACAAGGTCGGTGCCGGTGACGACACCTACAACGTGCTGTCATGAGGAAAGTTTCCAACCGATTTCTCATACACACACGGCAGTTGACCGGTGTTGCCTGGTGAAACGTTGTTGTGATGCCTTGTGTAAGGACGAGAAATGGGCACCATCACGTTTCAGACTTTGATAAAGATAGGATTGTCGCCTATCGCGATAGCGGTTTATCTTATCGCGACATTGCTGCTCGCTTTGGCCAACATCCAATGACTGTTAGCAGAATATGGAATCCGTGGGTTTGGGAGGGCTATACGGAATGACGTGCTGGATCCCAATGGCCTTGTATCACTAGCAGTCGAGATGACAGGCATCTTATCCGCATGGCTGTAACAGATCGTGCAACCAAGTCTCGATCCCTGACTGAACAGATGGGGACGTTTGCAAGACAACAATCACCTGCACGAACAGATCGACGACGTTTGCTACAGCATGGGCTATCAGCTGGGAGACCATGGATGCGGTTACCCTTGACGCTGCATCACAGACAGGAGCTCCTGCAATGGTGTACGCAATGACGAACCTGGGTGCACAAATAGCAAAACGTCATTCTTTCGGATGAATCCAGGTTCTGTTTACAGCATCATTACGGTCGCATCCGTGCTTGGCGACATCGCGGAGAACGCACATTGGAAACGTGTATTCATCATCGCCATACTGGCTTATCACCTGGCGTGATGGTATGGGGTGCCATTGGTTACACGTCTCAGTCACCTCTTGTTCGCATCGGCGGCGATTTGAACAGTGGACGTTACATTTCAGATGTGTTATGACCTGTGGCTCTACCCTTCATTGGATCCCTGCAAAACCCTACATTTCAGCAGAATAATGCACAAGAGCATGTTGCAGGTCCTGTACGGGCCTTTCTGGATACGGAAAATGCTCGACTGCTGCCCTGGCCAGCACATTCTACAGATCTCTCACCAGTTGAAAACATCTGGTCAATGGTGGCCGAGCAACTAGCTCTTCACAATACGCCAGTCACTATTCTTGATGAACTGTGGTATAGTGTTGAAGCTGCATGGGCATCTTTTCCTGTACACGCCATCCAAGCTCTGTTTGACTCAATGCCCAGGCGTGTCAAGGCCGTTATTACTGCCAGAGGTGGTTGTTCTGGGTACTGATATCTCAGGATCTATGCATCCAAATTGCGTGAAAATGTAATCACATGTCAGTTCTAGTATAATATATTTGTCCAATAAATGCCCGTTTGTCATCTGCATTTCTTCTTGGTGTAGCGATTTTAATGGCCAGTAGTGTACATTGTCGGCGGCTATTTTAACTGCGCTCCTTGCCCGGCATTACACATAGGTGCTGGTCCGCGATCTCGCACTGTGCGACACGCCCACAGATCCGGACAGGGTGTACGTGTCGCGAGGGCTCCGAGCGGCGACCATTGATACGGAGGTGTGGCCCACGACCTTTACAGATCACCAGGCTTACACATGCACTGTCCCTCTCCCAAGACAAAATACTTGGCGAAGAAGGGGCCCATAGAACCTCAATGTTAGTCACTTATGAGATGAGAACTGTTACCAGGAAGTAGAGGAAACTTGGCGACATTGCCAAAGACGTCAACGAGCATACGATTCTACTTTTAAATGGTGATTATGCTGTGTCAAATCAGCTTTACATAGAACATTCATACGATACGGACACGTCAATAGCTGTTGGCAAAGGGCGACCTCCGAATTTTATTTCACCAATCTGCACGAGCTAGCAACGCAACCACCATCTCCCGACCGACATCGAGCTGTCCTGCGTATCAAAGCACAACTGCTGCGTCTTATGGCAAAGGAGTTAAGGTTCGTGCGAGAATGGTCGATGGACTATGCAACCATTGCTACACTACATTGTGTGAGAAAGACGACAGCGACAACGCACGCTGATACGGGAGATTGAAGCGGCAGCCAGAAAGACTTTCTACGTGCTTTCAGTCACCACTATCGCAGTTTCTATGCGAAAGAACATCTTGATAGAGCAGGACTTGCAGATGTGCTTCAAGAAATGCATTCCGTTGACGTGGTTGAACTTATGGAAGAAATCACAATGGATGAACTGAATGCAGCTGTAAAACGCGGCGCACTAAATAAAACTCCAGGGCAAGACGGACTTCCTCTTGAATTCTATCGTACCTTTGCGCCCCTAATGGGACGGATGTGGATACAAAAGTTCAACGAACTTCTGACACCGGGAGTAGAGGTTCCTACCGAGTTCACTGAAGGTATCATGATACCCGTACCCAAACGCAGAGGAGGCTGTAGACCACAAGATTACAGACCATTGACATTGTTTAGTCATCGTCACCATGTGTTTGGTCCTTCCTGGCCTATCTTTCAGGAAAGGTTCTCTCTAAGGGCGCATGATATACGTGGACAGCTGAAACAGCTATACATATTAGTAATACAAGTTTTATTTACTATTATTTACACAGTTACTCAACTGATGAGAAAGTTTTCTGTCTCTTCTCGTGGTGGCGTCTTCTTGTAGCACGATGCTAGCTGTGCTTACTCATAGTCACTGCCTATTTCGGAGCCGAGTTCAGATGGTCCCTTCCAGACACATGTCGGCATAGATATAGCTGCTTGTGGAGTGCGTGCTTTTAGGTTGCTCCCTCCAGGAGGCACACTGCCGGCGTGTGATTGGCTGCCGATCATACGCTGCCTTGTTCACTATCGTTCTCGTGCGTCTGGCGTTTGGCGCTGACTTTCCGCCACAACAGACATTAGTGAACGGAGACTATAAGATATTTGCACACATCCTACATCCACGCCTGCAAATGGCTATAAAGGACAAAATAGCCCGGCACAAACATGCCTAGGTGGGAAAAGCAACATACACATGGCATTAGGGGCCTACATGGATGTCATAGCATTGATATCAGTATGCAAATTACGAGGAGCCCTGACGACAGTGGATTTCGATCACGCTTTCGACAGAGTGAATCATGGATTTTTATGTGCGGTCATGGAAGGCATGGGAATTCCAGTCATGTTTGCGGACGTGATCTTGCGTTTGATCAACGGTGGGCACTCGAGAGTTCTTGTGAATGGTACCAGTTCAGAACCTATCGACATCATGCGTTCATGAGGCAAGGCTGCCCTCTGTCAGCTGTTTAATTTGCAATTGCTCTTGAGCCTGCTCTACCTGGATTTCAACGATGCCTCGAAGGAGTTTGGTTGCGAAACGCATCATTCCAATATTGTGCATACGCCGATGGCGTCGTACTACTGGTCAAGTCATGCGACGAAAATCCAGGCGGCCCTGGAATGGCTACAGCAATATGGAGCGGTGACAGGGAGTGTCACCAACCTACAGAAGACCCCGATGCATGGAAGTGGGCAGAGGGCTGCTACCAGGGACGGTTGTGCCAGTTACCACTGTTTGTACTCTCGAGTGTTTTGTGAGTGGTGTTCCACAGGAATGTATGGTGTACAGCGGCGGATAATTATCGAAGGCTACTACGCCAGATCCGCGCACAAGTACGGCAACACAAATTGCGTGCAACTGACATGCTACAACGCACACAGTAAGTTAACGTCTACTTAGCAACCAAAATAAGTCACTATGCGCAAGTAGTGGGGTAGTGGGGGTTTCACGCCACTGAGATTCGCGCGTCTTTTGTTTTTTGGCGGGAAATTTGAATTACGCCCCACCCCTCCTCCCTCGGCCAATTGCCGGACCGCAGATCAAAAGATACCGCCACAGGATGATTGATAGGTCTTCCTGGAAGAACGAAAGATGATTGACAGTTTACATTTAGGTCCTTTTGATTCGCTACTTGCCCGACCGCTAATCAAAGGACGCCGCCATAACGCACTTAAGGATGATTGACAGGTTGCAACACCTCCCTCGGCCACACACGACGCCCCGCCCCCCCGCCCCGCCTCCCCCCTCCACCCCTCGGTGCCGCCACCAGACAAGCGGCACCTACGACAGGTCCAGACCTGTAGACCCATCGACATGTCTGTACTCGCACCCTGGACCACACACCTGGCCGGTTCGACGCCCCCCTCCACCCCTCGGCACAGCCGCCAGACAGGCAGCACCTCCGACAGGTCCAGACCTGTAGACCCCTCGACATGTCTGTACTCGCACCCGCGACCCCTACTCGCTCGGCCGATTGCCGGACCGCCGCCTCCGCCGCCGCTGCCGCCGACAGATGCTACCCCCTCCTCCTCCTCCACGCTAGCGACCGGTTGTCAAAGGACGCCGCCACCCGCCCTACCCGTGAGGACAAACAATACCGCGACGATTGTCTTGACCGCATCGACACCGCCCCCGCCCGGCAATTAAAAAAAAAAAAAAATGCCCGCGCGCCGGACCTCGCGAAGTATATCGTACTTAGTATTAAAGGAATTGGAACGGGTCGTAGACCCAGTGCTTCAGGAACGCACACATTAAGGAATATTTTCGTAAAAATACGAAACACTGCACGCGCAGAATAATTTTGGCGCGCTAAACGGCGCAGGTGGCCGACTGTCTAAGGGACCGCGCGACCGCTATTCTGCCGGCCGCTCGGTGTGACAGCCGATGATGAGTGCACAATGGGCGGCCGAGGCCGCGGCCCGCGCTGCGCTCGCGGACACTCGTTGTGACGGCCGGTGACGAGTGCACAATAGACGGCTGAGGCCGCGGCTCGCGCTGCGACTAATTCTTACTGTAGCGGAACACATCTGTTTGAAAGCTTTCCTGGAAAACTTCAGAGCAAAGTGCTTTCACCCATTTCCGGAAAGATGCTTGTTATTCCCCGAGAATCTTTTCTCGCAAAATAGAATGCACCACTCTGCGGTTTTCTCTTTTCACAGAATTCCGGGAAAACAACAAAAATGTGTACCTGTGCAACGTGCTTATAGGAAACACCCAAATATCGACCAGTTCTGGAAAACAGGGTTTTTCCCTTCCAACATGTTGAGACTTGCATGCTTCAACCGTCACTCATTTGACTCGAGTAGTGCATTGGGGGGTTGATGGTGGGGGTTGGGGGCGGGTGAGCACGTATAAGGCTCTTACCAACATGTTGAGACTTGTATGCTTGAACCGTCACTTATTTGACTCGAGTAGTGCATTGGGGGTTGATGGTGGGGGGTGAGCATATATAAGGACGAGCAGCTATGCCATGGGACTCCTTCTTCTCCTGCGTCTTACTCAGTGAAGATCAACAATATCAACATGAAGAGATCCGCCGCCATCGCCGCCAGCAGCAGCAACATCGCCACCAGCAGCAGCAGCAGCAGCAATGGGAAAAAGTGTCGACGAGAAGAAATTCCGGGTAAGCTGACTTAGTTTTCATACTTGGTGCATAGTACTTATTAATATTTCGGTACTAGTTTGAATTTCATTCACGCATCACATTGTAATGCATTTATGTTTTTTTTTTCTGTAAGAGAATCATTTAATAAATCTTTTGGTTTTCGTAGATACGCGATATTCCAAACAAATAAGTCACTTACAGCCGAAACGATATGCGCCTTTAGTCCCTACAATATTTTCTTCGTCTCCATTTAAGCTGTAATTAATTGAAATTTTTTTTCCGCGACCTGTAGATTTGACTGGTTTTTTTAGCGAAGTTAAACGGATTTCTTTCACATTTTTTTAGTTATTTAGGATTCTTTACAGATATTGTAGTTGATCTTCCTATAATCCCGAAATTCCAATGCATTATTATTTTTTTTCTATGTAAGTTAAATATATAGTCTGAAAATTTTTGTTGTTGCTGTTGTTATAGCATTCATCCCTGAAATGCTGCAACAGCTAGATGAAGAGCTAGCTGCAGCAGCAGGAAGGCAACGAACACCGCATAGTCCTCCCACCCAGCATGATTTAAATGGCATCCCTATGTGGGTCCATAATCAGGCTGCGGAATGGTAGGAAAGGCAGCAGCGTGAGACATCATGTAAGTACTACTGCTGCCATTTATCGTCATTTATATATATATTTTGGAGTGAAAACATGTTCTACAATTCATATCTACCCTTTTTTTCTTTTATTACAGCCGATATTATTAATAATCTAAATATTATTGATGAGATGGTGCGGAAACATACGGGAGGAAGAAGGGTGGAGGAGGAGGATAGCCTCGACCGGTGGCTGAATTCAGGCTCACAGGAGGCGGCGGTGACGTCAGATGCGTGTCGGTGGGCTGAAATCGGTAAGTTTATCTTCCCCGTATTAAGTAAATGTTGTTCGGTAGCATAAGCAAGCATTCTGAGTGTATTATAACATCGTTCGTTTTCTTTTAACAGAGAGAGACCTTGCATCCCTGACTGCACCACCACCACGACCCGTCTCGCCAATCCACGACGTGGTTCGTGTGCCGCGGAGCCTCGCGCGGGTCACCGAGCCCGTAAGACGCGCGCCGCCCGTGGTTGCGCCGATAACGGGCGCTCTTGCCGCGGCAAGAGCCTCCTCGCCAATGCGGCCGGCGCGGGTCGGCGCGTCTGCTGCCCCCACCACCAACCCCGCTAGCCACCTGCCTCTGGAGATGGGCGACAGAGCGCGCCAGCACCCCCACCAGCAGCAAGCAGCCGGCTGGGGTTTGTCATCGCCGCCGCCTGCGCAGACTGGCGACCGACCCCGTGGCCAGCGGAAGGTATTCACTCCCAAGCGCATTGCCCTCCAGTCACCGGCACCGTCAGCTTCGTCGTCGTCGTCATCATCATCAATGTCTCCATCGACCACCAGTAGTTTTAATAATAATAATAGTCCTATGGCTAGCGGTAGTTCCCTCTCCCGTCCTGTTGATAATGTAGTAGGACATCAGATTCCGGGTGTTATGACCCCACTTCAGTACTCGGAGATCGCTAAAGCTTTTGAGGGGCGCATCTCTTTCACGAGGATTGAAAACCCTCCAGCGGGTTATCGCGACCCTGTCGTGTTCATGCAGGCATGCTATCCCGTGTTGGAGGCTGAGCTCCTCAAAGCAATAAGTGATCCGCGTAATCCCGCCGTTAAATGCAGTGCAGTCCTGTGCTGTGAATTAACGCATGCACGAAGTTCACAGGGCGTAGTGGAGGAAGAAAGAAGTCTTCACTACCTCTGGGGATCTAACGGTGTGATTACGCGGAGTACTTCGATCGCCGAGTGGTATAGGGAATCCACCTTGAGTGTAATTATGAACCGTTTCTCCGAGATGGAGGTACGCGGTTCGGCACATGCACTCAGCCAAGTAGTACACCTCGACATCCATATTCATGTCTATGATCCAGTAAAGGGAGGGTCCAGTTTTATTCAACTTCCTGCTGATATTAAGAAAAAGCTAGCTTGCCTTAATGTATATAATGGGCCCAAGAAAGCTCGTAGTGGTCAGACCATTGCTGGAGACGAATATTGTTTCGCATGGTCAATTCTGGCTTGTGAGAGAAATTATCATTATAGAGATCATCCACAGCGCACAAGTACTTATAAAGTACCCGAAGGTGAAATTCCCGGAGGGTATAATTTTACAGGTATAGAGTTCCCAGTAAAACTCCAGGACGTTCCCAAGTTTGAGGCCCAGAATCCCGGAATATCGGTACATATATACGGACTGGAGAAAAGCAAGCCAGAAGAAGATAAAGAGGATAGTCATATCGTAGTCGGACCCTTCCATTTTTCTAAATTTGCAGGTGAGCGCAATCTTCACGTAAACATGCTGCTTATCGCCAATGGTGAAAAGCAACATTACGTATGGATCAAAGACATGTCCCGCCTCCTTTCCTCCCAATTGAATAGTCACCGTGGTAAAACCCATATATGCTACAGGTGTTTAAGTAACTTTTCACAGGAAAAGTATTTACAGAAACATCTTGTAGATTGCGAATCCAAGGAACCGGTACGTGTTATTATGCCGACCTCTGAAAATAATTTCATTAAATTTAAAAATGCTCACCATCAGGAAAGAGCCCCTGTAGCGATCTATTGTGATTTTGAGTGTTTACTTGCTCCAATTGCTAGATGTGAAGGTAACCCCCTGGCCTCACATACCACCTTCACACAAAAACACGTACCGTATGCAGCAGCGTACCAAGTTGTATGCACAGTCGACCCCTCTTTGAACAGATTTGACTCATATGTAGGGGACAATCCCGCGATATGGTTGCTCAATGAGCTGGAACAAATTGCCTGGAAAGTTGACAAACTTTACAGTCGAAATGTTCCGATGACTATGTCACGAGAGGATGAGGAGTCGTTTAAAAAGGCGGTAGATTGCCATATTTGCGGGTTGCCATTAGATAGAAAAGCAGAACTTCCCCGTAGAGACCACTGTCATCTAACTGGAAAGTTCCGTGGAGCAGCCCACAATGTATGCAACTTGAAGTACCAGGTTCCACACCATATACCTGTATTTTTCCACAACCTGAGTAGTTATGACGCTCACTTTTTAGTTGAGCACTTGGATAAATTTGGTCAAAAAAATGATCAGGTTAGTGTCCTGCCTGATAGCACTGAGAAGTATATTTCATTCTCTAAACGAATGACACCAAAAATTACGCTGCGCTTCCTTGATTCGCTACGTTTCATGCAGTCGTCTCTTTCCAAACTCGTTGAGACTCTACCTCAGGAGGATATGCATATCACACGATCTGCATATTCTGATGAGGAAAAGTTTCAACTAGTAACGCGAAAAGGGGTTTTCCCATACGAGTACCTGGACTCTATGGAGAAACTCCACGAAACCAAGCTTCCCGACATATCCGCATTTTCCAGTTCACTCACAGGCGATGCCATAACTGATGCGGAATATGAGCATGCCGTAAATGTCTGGCGGAAATTCAACATCCCCAATTTGGGTGAATACGCGAGGATATACATGGACACAGATGTGCGCTTACTTGCGGATGTTTTTGAGAAGTTCAGGAGTGTATGCTTGACCACGTACTCCTTGGATCCCGCCTTTTATTATACGGCACCTGGGTTGTCTTGGGACGCAATGCTCAAGAAGACGAAGTGTAACATCGAACTTTTAACCGATCCAGATATGCTTCTCTTCTTTGAGCGCAGGATACGTGGGGGACTTTGCCAGTGTATTCATAGGCACGCTAAGGCAAATAACCCACATATGGGTTCAGGGTACGACGCATCCCTCGATTCTTCTTATATCCTTTATTTGGACGTTAATAATTTGTACGGGCACGCAATGATGCAACCTCTGCCAGTTGGGAGTTTCCAGTGGGTGCCCGAAAAAGAATTAGAGGGATTAGGTGGAAAATTAATGGGTCTCTCCGCTGAATCTGATGTTGGGTATGTAGTAGAGGCAGATATTGCATATCCAATTAGTTTGCATGAGGAGACAAGCGACTTGCCATTATGTCCAGAGCAACTAGTTCCACCGGGAGCCAAGGGTTCCATCCCCAAGTTGATGACAACGGTTGCAGACAAGCAGAGGTACGTGATTCATTACCGTAATCTGCAGCAGTGCATCAAAATGGGAATGGAACTTGTTAGAATCACGCGAGCTATATCCTTCAACCAATCCCCATGGTTGAAGCAGTACATTGAACTAAATACGGCAATGAGGGCGGTCGCGACTAATGATTTTGAGAAAGATTTTTATAAGTTAATGAACAATTCCATTTTCGGGAAGACCATGCAGAATGTAAGACATGAACGCGATATTAAACTTAGAACGAGCTGGGATGGGCGTTGGGGTGCACGAAAATTAATTGCGTCACCAAACTTTAAAAGGCTCACCATATTTAATGAAAACTTTGTTGCTGTGGAGATGATGAAGACTTCAGTAGAGTTCACAAAACCCATCTATCTCGGGATGTGCATACTTGATCTGTCTAAACTCCACATGTACAGGTTCCACTATGAGATTGCTAAGCCTCATTTTGTGGAACCAAAGTTACTGTATATGGATACAGATAGTTTCATCTATTGGGTGAAAAACTGTGATCCATATGCAGTAATGAAACGTATCGGTGAAGAATTCGATACTTCCGGTTATAGGGCCGATAATCCTTACGGAATTGTTCCACAGAACAAGAAGGTTATCGGTCTTATGAAGGATGAATCGAATGGTTCACCGATTGTGGAGTTTGTAGGCCTCAGGGCGAAGATGTATGCATTTCGCACCATAGATGGGGACACTCAGAGGCGGGCAAAGGGTGTTAGACGATCGGCATCTCGTGTACTGACGATCGAAGACTACTTGCGGTGTCTGTACGCAGGTGTTCGCGGCGCCCCGCCGCAGCCTACTCACAGAGTCCAGCAGGCCAGTATTCGATCGGTAGGACACGAGGTGTACACCCTGCTGCAGTCTAAAGTCGGTTTATCTGCTCATGACGACAAAAGGGTCATAAGTGAGTGCGGTATAGAAACTCTACCGTACTCACACTATTCGCTTAGGGAGAGAGAGGGTGTTGGGGGGACACTAACTGAAAAAATGTGAGTGAGAATGAGGGATTTCGTGTGTTTGTGTGTATGCTTGTATAGAATAGTGTGACCCTTTTGTCATATTGTACATAGGTGGGATAGTATGAATGTGTTGTTGTTTTGGGGTGGGTTGCATGTATGCGTGCGGGTGTGAGTGAAAGTGTGCGCGTGAATCTGGATAAAAAAAAATAAGTATAGCTTTTTTTTTGTTAAATAGCATGTCAAGCATGCAGCGAAAAAAAAAAAATCATACAATTTCATTGGCGATGTAAGCACAGTATATGCGTGCTGTGTAGAAATAAGTATGTTTTTATTAACTGGCATACGCAGCATGCAACGAAAAAAAAAAAAAAGTTTACGTAGTACACCTGAAGGCAGTGTAAGCACAGTGTGTGTGTGTGCTTCAAATAAAAACATGTTCGTAAGCACTATGTGCTATTACTTTATTCCATTAGTTTAGTTTAGTTTATAAGTTTCACCTACCGCTAGCCATCCAGTCAGCTTAGTTTTTAAGTGAGTGAGTTCCACCAAGTTTGTTCTAGTCATTATATAAAGGCAGAAACAGTTCAATGTATAACTTATTAAGAAACACCCAACAAACGTTCCTACTCCAGTTTACTGAATTACCTGGAACAGAATGCTATAACATATCGAGTATTCCAGCTTACTGTACTTTTGTCGTCGCTTCAGCTCATGTGTGTATGTGTAGCCGTTGTGTGCTATCTTGGTGGAATTTCACATTAGTTGTCGTAGTAGTAGTAGTACATTAACTTTAGAAATGCGTAATTTTAAGGGGAAAAAAAAAACTGAAACGCTTTGCGATGTACCTCTGCGTAAGAAACCATCACAAAATTGTAAATGTAATGCTCTAGCATAAGTGCAACTAGTGTTAAGAAATCTGCATAAAACTGTGACTGTTCAAAAAGAATAAGATTTTTTTTTATTCAATAAACCTGTAAAATTGATACTGGCGTTATTATTTGATTTCTCCCAGCCCATTTTTTTTAATATATGTTGTTGTTTTTTTCACTCTTCAAAAATATGGAGAGAAATAGATGATTTTTTGTGCACACTAAGCAGTAACATCTGCATTGCACGCACTCTTCTATAAGGATAGCTGCATTTACACAATATTTTTTGTACAATAGGCAGAAACATCTGCATTGCACGCACTCGTCTATAAGTCGAGCTGCATTTAAACATACAAAGTATAGCTCTTAAAACTAAGGTGAGGTAGGAGATTAGTTAAATAACAACACAAATGTTTCTTAGGCAAAATTTAATTTATTTTCATTCTTTAACCAACATACAAGCATATGTACATTATCATTTGCACACACAACACTATTTTTCTTGCTCTTGAGTTTATGCAGAGCAGGACAGCCAAAGGAACCCAGGTCTTGTAAAACAGCATTCTTGAAGAGTCGTCGCAGCCAGGTAATCTTCTCTTCTCCTTTGACGAAGATTATTGTTTTAATGTTGTCGAAAGCTTGGAGAGTCTTTAGTAAGTCTTTATAGGGAATGCCGGGCTCGTCCCAGTGAATTCCATGGTAGTTACGAGTTAACCACATAGCGCACTTCCTGGTCTTAACACACTTCACATCCTTGAGTAGTCTTGGTGATTCAATTCTTGCAGAGAACGTTTTTATCACTTCGGTGAATGCTATGAGTGCGATGTCTTTCAGTATGAAACGATCGCGCTCATGGTCTTGGAAGCCTTGTACGTCAGCAACGATGTGTATACTTCGAGAGCTCATGATGAACTGTCATTTTTTATACTGACCGCTGTACAATATTAGTGAGCGGGCTGTAGTTAATTATCCGATCATGCAGGACTAAGGCATATGCAGCAGTCAATTGTGGGAAATTTGCTGAAGCTTCAAATTCAATCCTCACATCTATAGGTCCAGATTTAATTACTTCATTCTGCTTGGAACAGTCAATTACGATTATAGGTGCCAGTTCCTTGAATTTTCGTGGACTGAGGGAACACCCATCTATTTCCTCGACGTCGTCATAGTAACTAGATCGGAACCTTGCGTACATGTCATATGCTAGACTGTACATATTTTTGTCCCATTGCAGATGTAAGTTGTCATAAGGGTAGAATTCAGAATTCAGGTAGACTCTTGCATTAGTTAAGTTGCAGTTGTCGAATACGGATGAATCAATTGACAGATTCCCTCGTCTGTTAGTCTGAAATGCCAGTATGATGAATCGAGGTGTCTCCATTTGAACAGAGGTTTTAATAGCCCAGGTCTGTCTACTGGCAGTAGGTAGCATAGGATACTCAAACAGTTCCCATGAGCGGAAATGTAGCGGCAGTAAAGCACCTGTGTTCATTATTTTTAAAAGCTTCAAACGCTCCTCGTCTGATACACTGATGTGAGGCATTTTCCATGTTAGAGAGTTTATGATGAACTCGCTTCCCCCTTCACTTGTTTGAATATATGAGTTGTTGTCCGTCGCACTTCGTATCAGAATAAGTTCCTGTTTAGCATTCATGATAATTCCATGCATGTCCTCAAAGTAACCCATTAACAGTTTTAGAGGTATGCACGCCGTAAACCGCAGGTAATCAGCCGCTGATCGATCTGTAGGCTCATCAATGTACCATCCTGCATTTTCCAGTGAGTTACCCTCAGTAGGAGCTGCGGAGATGTAGGTCTTAAGAGTCGATGCTATTCCAACGTTTCTTGTGCGATCGATTTCAACTCCATTAAGTTCATAGCGTATCTCTTGAAACAAGAATGCTAGAGCATTACGTGTAAGCTTCACATCTGCTGCAACAGGTTGATTAGCATTTTTCTTCCTAAACGATCCATCCAAGTATAGGAAACTCCGACACGGCTGGGTTAGAGCGTCCTGGTGTTGAATGACGATCCTAATTTCATCGTTTTCGTTAAATGTAGTTGAAGCAAATGGTTTATGCGATAAGTATTCTTGACGAATAATGCGCTCGTCGTGAGTTGGCGCTTCAGTTATATTTAGCAATGACATCTTTGCGAGGTTTCAGCCCAATTGATTTAAGGAACTCGTAGTTCACACGTGTTATCGCTTTGAGGTTCAACGGTGAACTGACGCTAGGTGCTATACGTGTAGAGGCTTTAAACCTTATGCCCATCCTGCCTTAGATGTAGCCGTACAATGATTTCCTCTCCTCTGAAGTCGACAAGATGGTTATTCTGGTCTACGATGCGCAGCTATAGGTAGTCTAGTGTCTGCACCGTCACCGGAAGGTATATTGCGTTTGTAGGAGTCTCAATAATCTTGTATCCGGAACCAACTGATGGGAAGAAACCGTAAATTGTATGAACCAGTCTGTCGTTTAAGTATGAGTTCGTTGTGATGTTACACTCAACGCGAATAGTGCTGACTGGGAGTATATCTACAGTCTGATTGGAACTGTAGAATTTATTGGAGTCCTTTTTCAAGATTTGTCCCTTGGTGAAACCTAGTAGCTGTCCTATTGAACCTTTCTGACTGAAGTCGATAGTTGCATTCAGAGTCCTTATTTCGGATTTAAGAGTGCTGGTGTTTGCACGTAGCTGAATCCCTTTACCGAGCTGCTTTAAAACTTCATTTAGTTCATCTATATCATATGCACCAGGTTCTATTACCACAGTTTCTTTTACACCATTAACTTCAAGATGTAGTTTATTATTAGCTTCCGTGATATTCGGGATAGAGTTATAGGTTTCCAAGCCAATCAGGGCGATGCTCCACTCTCCACTACTTAAATCAATTGGAGGGAAGTAATTTGCACTTAACACAGATGAACGATCTTTTAAAGTCAGAGTGTACGACATGACCGACAAAACCCAACTGGCGAGAGGTTTTGAATGTTCATCCTTATATAGCTCTCTTCGTATTCGATAGAAGGAACATCAGACACAAATGTCCACAGAGGTAAGTATCGTAATCCTGGTATCGATAGACATTGTAGAAAGCATGTCTTCGGTTGTTTGTAAAGTATTGCTGTAGTTCTTCTGGAGGCTTGAGGTTTCCGAATGAGTCGAAATACAGTACACTACTTGTATTCTTCTTTCCAACATATGCCACCCAATGAGTTCCAGGTCCACCAGCAACATCCAAATTAACTATACCGCATTCACCTGATTTCCACATAGTCTTCGGTAATGTATCGCGCATGAAAACTCCTCGAAATCTTGGAATTTTGAATTTTTCTTTGGTGAACTTGAGGAGATCGGTATTAGTAAGAGGTCTATCTGGTAGAATGGTTAACGGTCTTTTTTTTTATTTATAAAGAGCCCAAGTCCTTTTTTGTACGGTTTCAGGTAGAGTCCTTTTCCTTTCGCAGCCGCCTCCATCATTCGGTTATGTCTTCTCGCCTCCTCTAGTTGCTGCTGTGCATTTTTAGCATTATTCACAGTTCTGGCAATAGCTGATGCGCCGCCGGCCAGGGAACCAATCGCAGAGAGTCCCGCCAGAGCTGGAATGAGAAAAGGAATAATTCCACCTGACGTCTTCGGCAATGGTAGAACTCGAGGTGTTTTAACTTTTTTTTCTGTGTGATTACGGTTCTTCAAAGCACTTTTAGCTGCATGTAGTGCAGTCAATATACATCCCGTCATACATCCGCTCTTCTTCTTCTTATTCTTCTTTAGCGCGCGACGTGCTGCATTCATAACTTGACGGAACCCCAAACCAAGCTTAATTTTAGCACGCATGGTTTTATCGACTGCAAGTGCTGCAAGACGTTGACCAATGCCAAGATCCTTCCGCCGTCGTATTGCTTTAGCTTTATCAGCTAAAATTCGATCGGCAGTGTGACGATCGCTATTCGACGCGTATGCGATGTCGTGTTCTTTGCAGGCTTCGTCGAGCAGGTTAATCCCCTTATCACCTCGTGCTAGACGTTTTTGAAGCTTTGTTCCAGGTCCACAGTAGTTATATCCGGGAATGTGAAGCTCAACTGGTAGCTTGTCGAGAAGACCTCCCGCTCCTTCGACACGTCTCCTACCGCGCATGGTATGCTACTGATGTACATGCGGTCCATGCGTCTCATTATATAGCAAAGCGTCAATGGCAATCCAACTATTGTCAGAAGAGGGGAATCCGAGCCATTTAACTAGAACTCTACTCCCACGGCGTCTTATAACCTTCTCCACGAGAAACACATCAGGTTCTGAGCTCTTTTGCAGTTCCTCCGTATAGAAACTTCCAGCGATTTGTTCCCCTTTGCTGTCCTTTAAGATATATGTCCTGGGATTCGTTCTTTGAACTTTGGTGACTGTAAATATCTCTGTTGACCAGTTTGGGAGGTATGATTTCTCAAAAGTAGTCTTGTACTTTGATATGCGCACCAAGTCCCCCACATTAAACTTTTGCTTTCGTGGGTCTAGCATCTTAATTCTGAAGTAGACTGTTTTTAGGAGTTCGTTATCTCGAACATCAATAGGTCTCATTTTTATAGTCCTGTGTACTGTTCTGTTGTACTTTGAAATTATCTCGGGGAGAGTATCAGTCCACTTATGTGAGCCGTGGAGATTGAAACGCATCCACATTTGAGCTTTTATAGTCCTGTTCAGTCGTTCCACGATGCTTGCTTTCAGATGCGTGTATGTAGAGTAGTGATTAATACCATACCGATCCATAACTCTCTTGAAATATACATTATAAAACTCAGTCCCGTGATCTGTTTGAAGGTTGACAGGGCATCGATTCGTACCCGTCTGCAGTAGTTGCTCAAACACTTGTGCAACGTTCTTTCCTGTTTTGGTTTTCAGCGGTAATGCCCACGCAAATTTCGAGTATGTGTCGATGATCATTAAAATATAGTTGAAACCGCTATTCACTCTAGAATACTCTTTCATATCCACCAGGTCAGCTTGCCATAAGTCATCTAAGCCTTTAATCATAATATGTCTACGAGGATACGTTCTACGTGCTGGTCTATGGATTTCACGGACCACTGTCTCCATTCTTATTCGATGATGCCTTGTTGTCTAAGTTGTGAAATTATGGAAACAATCTCATTCGAGTGAGCTGTATTACCAGCAGCTGTTGATGCCATTAGCAGACGTAGTCTCTCTATTACTTCATCTGGATGACTGTAATATATATACTCTGGGGCTTGCCCGATATCCATACTTTTATTTTGAATGTCTATACCATCACCATCAATTTCACCCCCCTCTAGCAGTGGTTTTATAATCTTCTTGTATTTCAAGCTGCTTTGGCTTCGCGTCTTCTTATGCACATCAGTCAATTGTAATATTTCCCCATAGCGCTTCAGATCTGCAGATGTGTATTTCTTGCTTTCATCTTTAGTAGGTTTTAGCAAAATAAGGTCCAATAGACCGGGGGTTCTTTCAAACTCTCTGTCACCAATCTGAATTGTGTTCTCGGTTAATTTTATAGGCTTTGAGCCTAGCATATACGGTTTTACTTTGCTAACACCGTATATTTTGTCTATTCTAGAATTGCTATGATTGCTGATGAAATTCGCGATTGAGTCTTCTTCTTCTGGACGTGAAGTCGTTTTGAAATGCTTGAGGGAATCAGTAACCGGTTTGAACGTTTCTCTTAATGTTTGTTCGCGGTTCAGCTGCCCCAACTTTAACAGTCTTAACTTCTCGCGAACGGCCTTTCGCGCTTGGATGACTTTCTGTTTGGTCGACATCTCAACACGTACTAAACAGACTTCTGGGTCGCATGCTCTCTTATATAGGGCCGCTATTATTAATCTTCTTCTTCTTATTATTATTATTAGTCTCAATAACAACTGCAGACGCTGTGATTTTTTCGCTCTCAATATCATCGATCTTTGTAGTTAAGGTGTTCACATTTTTTTCAAGTACATCAACACGTGCATTTACCTGATTGTTAAGTACTAGGAGATGCGTAGCATACTGCTTTAGATCTGTATGTACTTTCTCAATTCGACGCTCGAGAGTTTGGAATTTTGAATCCATGTACATGCGTATGTTCTGCCTTTGTACGCCTCGATCACTAGACATACGTGCGAATTTGTCCATGTCGGTGCGTAGACTGTCGCACTGACCTAAATGCGCCGTTATATATGTAGAAAATCTTGAAAGTTCCGTCGGTACCTACCGTCATTCAGTTTCCTTGTTTTATCTATAACTAGAAACCCGTACTGCGAATGATTCCAACAGTCTGCACAGATCTTTACAAAGTCGGTGAATGACATATCAGTTCCGACATGGGCGTTGTAAATATGTTTTAAATTCAAATTGTCTTGTTTGAATGCTACAATGAGGTTTGCATTATCCCGCAGCAACTGTTTTGGGATTCTGGAATACGTTTGGCTTAGATAAAATACATCAACGCCCATATGCCTTCCGAAACAGAAATATCTACGAATCTGGTCTTGGTTTTCAACTGCAACATCGTCAAATATGAAAACGGTGTTGGGTTTTACTTGCTCAGGAGGGGGGATATCACCACTTTCGCTGTACGTTGTATAGGTGACTCCTTTTACGCCTCGTAGTATCTCCTGCAATAACTGATATTTGGGTTGAGAGAGAGTTTTAGAAAATACACAAACATGTTCAAAGTACACTCCATCTATATGCGTGAGCAACGTCATAAGAATATTTGTTTTACCGCAGTTGGACGGACCTACAATTATTGCACGTATATTATCAGGAAGTAATGATCCGTTCTTTTTCTTCTGGGAATCCTCTCCCAACCCATCACCAGACCAGTCACCAACTACGAAATTTTGTTGTTTCTCCCACCACGACATGTTATCGACTAAGTCAAGTAGAGGTCTACAATTAGCTATATATAAATTCATTCAGTTTCAGTATGACCGATAAATAAGAAAAAAGTTGGTGATATAATTTTGCTTATATACAGCGTTTCTGAATCACAGGTGCTAAGACACGTTCCATTTGCTGTATTCGTCGGTGGAAGCGCTCCCGATCTAGTGCATATTGCTGCCACTCGCCTTTACGAGCTGCTGTGTATGCAAATCTCCAACTGATCATTAAGTGCGACTCGTTAGCATAACGAACCTTCTTCTCCCCGTCACCACTCATCTTCGGACGCGCGTAGGCATTTTTTTTTTTTTAATTGCCGGGCGGGGGCGGTGTCGAAGCGGTCAAGACAATCGTCGCGGTATTGTTTGTTCTCGCGGGTAGGGCGGGTGGCGGCGTCCTTTGAGAACCGATCGCTAGCGTGGAGGAGGAGGAGGAGGGGGTAGCATCTGTCGGGGCGGGCGGCGGCGGCGGAGGCAGAGGCGAAGGCGGCGTCTTTTGAGAAGCGTTCAGGCAATCGGCCGAGCGAGTAGGGGTCGCGGGAGCGAGTACAGACATGTCGAGGGGTCTACAGGTCTGGACCTGTCGGAGGTGCCGCCTGTCTGGCGGCAGTGCCGGGGGGGTGGAGGGGGGCGTCGAACCGGCCAGGTGTGTGGTCCAGGGTGCGAGTACAGACATGTCGAGGGGTCTACAGGTCTGGACCTGTCGGAGGTGCCGCTTGTCTGGTGGCGGCACCGAGGGGTGGAGGGGGGAGGCGGGGCGGGGGGGCGGGGCGTCGTGTGTGGCCGAGGGAGGTGTTGCAACCTGTCAATCATCCTTAAGTGCGTTATGGCGGCGTCCTTTGATAAGCAGTCGGACAAGTAGCGAATCAAAAGGACCTAAATGTAAACTGTCAATCATCTTTCGTTCTTCCAGGAAGACCTATCAATCATCCTGTGGCGGTATCCTTTGATCTGCGGTCAGGCAATTGGCCTAGCGTAGAGGGGGGGGGGAGGGGTAACGGTACTCGCGCAATGCATCATGGGTAGAATCTCAGTGGGGTGGAACTCCCATTACCCCACTACTTGCGCACATACTGCCGTTACCCATCACGAAAGCGTCAAGGTTACAACAGCCATCGGTCATTTGGTGAGTGCTGACCTACTCTTTAAAAATCCGCTACGATACCCTGACATAACCACCGTGGGAAGGAGACGTCGGACTCGTCAACGCGAGGAACAGAGCTCGAGCGATATTTCTTCACACAATGCAAAGTTTTTGGAAAACCGAACACCTTACCTTAATGGGAAATTTGATCGATGAAGTGGCCCCTCAATCACTCTGTGCGCCGGTCAGTGTTCGTCTCATAACGACGTCGCTAGCACACCGTAGAGACTTCTTCATCGAATACAGTTACCTGCAGATCGTTTTGCCGGAAACCAGGCTGCCCACAACGAAAAGATTTACCAAAAATTATTTCGGTAACTCCCTTGCAATTTGATCGAACAAAAATACCAATCAATGCAGTGGGGAAAAATTTGGAGCGCAGTACATCTTCCTTCGCTCCCAACCAAAGTTCGGGCTTTGTGGTATGTACAAGTGAACAACAAATACCCGATCCGACATCGACTACATTCCGTCCTCTTGGTCGACATGCCAATATGCCCACAATGTGACATCGCCGACTCTGATGATCATCGTTTGGTTTGTGGTACGGCAATTGGATGCTGGCTTGTCACGAAGAAAATGTTGGCCCTAATAATGCGTACGACACACAGGACAATCCACGCACACGACATAATCTTGCCAGACAAAACGTACTGCCCCACTGCTGAGACAAACGCTATGAACTGGATAAAGGACATGACGATATATTTTTGTATTGTAACGAAGATAAAGACGTCTTAGACAACACACAAGATTATAGAGACACGAAAAATATAGAACATGGTTTGTAAACTATTTGGATTCATTATTTACGGACCCTCCGGCTAGTTGGGGCGTTCCATGTACGAGAAGTTTTAAATATGAAGTCACATACAGGAACCAATGAACATGCCTGAGCAATCAGGGAACGGTATCTTTTAAACGCTAACGAGAAGACGACCAGGATGCGTGCCAACAGGGCCGTAGCAGGATCCTTTCTTTTTCTCTTTTTTTTCTCTTGTTGTTGTTAGTACGAAAATTAACCTATGTGGCACTAGGAGACATTTTAAGTTTGTGTGTGAGAAGAATGGCACCTTCTGTTTCGTAATGTATTAAGTTCATACCAATAAAGAACTTTAATAAATAATAATAATAAAGAAGCAAACAAATGAAAAAAATCGTGCCAAAACAGGTTATTTTAATTTTATTCCGCTGTGTTCGAATACTTACACCATTTTAATATCTAATGGTAATTTTTACGAAAACTGCACGTATTTTTGTTTCTTTGTAATTTTCTATATTTTATGAAAGGTTGTTAATAATTATGGTTTCAATCAAAAATCATATGTTAATTTTTTACAGTATTGGTTTTACTATTAGTTGACGACGGTAGTCTTTGTTTAGTTTGTGAAGAGCTACGACGCTATTTTTGGAAAGTCATCTACATATCTACTAATATGTTTCCAAGCACCTAACCTGCTCAACCATCGTTTTACGTGACGACTAAGTGTTCAGTTCTTCTACATACACATAAACAAAAAATGATAACACGCATAATTAGAGATCTCAGAATGTTTTATGTAACAAAATTAGAAAACAACCTGTCACAGCGGGGTTCGAACCACCGTCTCTAAGTTTGAGAGCCCGGAACGCTACCTCCTTTTTTCTCTCTCTCTCTCTCTATGGTTACATGTGTTTCTTGCGGTAGTTGATCGTGTTTGTTCGTTGTTGTTCGCCGTTTCCTTGGCTCAGCTTTTTTTGTATTACGGAGGGTGTTAGAGTGCTGAACCCTGGCGCCCGGCAACCACCTGAGCTCCACCGACAGATGCTGCAATTGTTTTAATTATTGCTACTTACGTGGACTTGTAAAACTTCAAAGTCGATTTTCTCGAGAACTTATTAGAGTTGCGTCGTATGGCTTCGGCTGATTGTTATTTGTGTTCTGAACTTCACGTATCGTAGATATAAGGAAATTCTAAAATCTGATACCTATGTGTCCTCCTTGTTAGTGCATCAATAAATTAAAAACATAATGGAAATCATAAACTTATAAACAACATACTTGATCGTAGTGCATTAGGTAACGCTTACATCGCAACAATTTTAAGTCGGACGAAATAGTGAAATACAATCAGCAGGTTAAGAAAAACAGGAATGTGCTATCTAGAATTATTGTTTGTATAAAATTCTGTGGTGTTTTCAAATTGTCGAAACATCGGAAAATCTAGGTGTCTTTTGGGTCTGACAGACTTAATTTCTAATACTGATACTGCGGTTAAAGAACATATACGAGAAAATTAAGTTTTTAAGGGTATTTCAAAATCCATTCAAAATGAGTTGCTAGACTGTATGTTGGAAATTTGCCGTGAAGCTGTTTCGGAAGAAACAGCGTGCTGCTATAATGGCAGATGAGATAACATATGTTTTCGAGAAGACACAGTGTTGCGCTATGAAAAGAATGATGTGAAAGGTTCTGGGGTTTTCTCAATCTTGAAGGACATAATGCTGATGCTCTAACTACTTGTATTTTGAATGTTGTAGAGTCTTTCTTCAAAGATGCATCAGACTAAATTATCGCTCAAACATACGTGGTGCATATGTCATGAGTGGTTGCAAAGGGGATATACAGGCAAAAATTAAATCAGTGTATCTAATGCACATAATGTGCATTGTTATAGGCAAGTAAATTTGACTATGGAACACACCGCTTATCACAATGTTACCTTGAGTATTCTCTTTAAATTTATCTGGCATCTCTGTCTGCTTTTCTAGGTCATCAGATCAGATTCCGCCTTAGAGGAATTGGCAGCAAGAAGGATTCTTAATGGGCAACTACTACGTGGAATTTCAAATCATGCACCGTAAATGTGGTCCATGAAAATAAATTCTTGCTGTTGGAATATTTATCAATGCTGGAAAAATCATCTTCCAACAAAATATTTTGCCAAGCAGTTGGACGCCGTTGATTTCTGCAGGATGAAGAATTCCGCTTTTGGCTATCATTCTTCGACAAAGTGATGTCCCATGTAGATATGATGTACAGCGAATTGCAGAAAAGATAGGTCGATACTGTGAGAATAAAATGTTCAGTCTCCCATTTCATACAGCCCATTAATAATATAAGAGCTTCAAAAAAGTGTTCAAATGTTTGTAATGTTATGGTTCCTAACTGCAGTGGCCATCGGTCCCCAAAGTTACAAACTAACTTTTTTTTTTTTTTTTTTTTTTTTTTTTTTTTTTTTTTTTTTTTTTTTCCAAGCGAGAACATCCGTTCGCTTACAATGATTTTAAGCTCCATTTTGGATGAGCGACTGCTCTTTCTTTGTACCACAAAGGAATGTAATCTTTCGGCAATGGCGTGAATTCCTCGGCAACACACTCATCGTCATCTTCCCGTACACCCTTGCACTGCAATGTAAAGGATTGTGGAATTGCCACTTGCAATTTGAAAAACCAAAACAAATGCGTCAACGTAACGCTGATAAAAACAATACTTACCGGTGTATACTCGTGGTGTTCATCTATCTCGTCGACACCTATGAGTTCCTCAACCTGAACTACTTGTCTGTCTGCCAACATGTGAAGTATTTCATTGGCAATCTCTTCGCCCATTGCAAGGGACGTTCCGGATATCGTACTTGGCAGTGTGTCTGTGAGCAGATTCCAATTGCGAAACAAACATTCGGCGTATTTTAAGGCGTTAGTGAGTTCGCCTTTTGACTGCTCATCACTCACATCCATTTCCGAAGAGTTTTCGTGTGATGGGCCTGCTTCTATCATAGCGTATTTGTTCTCCACATTGCACTACTTGCCGCACGCATGAAGGATACGCTACGAATGACTAACTGACTGGCCGTAGCATAATAGTCCACTGGGACGCGTCACGTTGGTACACACGTCATAGGAGGATAGGTACTAAATGTTGCCCAGATATTATAGGTATTAACAAAAGACTGTTTACTGATTTAGAAATATGCTTCAATCGCCTTAGAGGTGTGCTTAAAAATATATATATATATATATATATATATATATATATATATATATATCCGCGCAATACATAACATATTGAGCGAATGTTACTTGTTTTTATCCTGACCATTTACTGCAAAGGTTTACATAAGAATGGTTATAAAAATATATAATTATGCACAATCATCGGACAGGGGTGAAAAGTAATTGACCCATGTCGGACTTGAACCCAGGTCGCCTGCAGGGAAGCCTGGCATCTTGCCCATTACACCACGCTGCCTCGGTGAGCTGTAACCACCATGTATAAGTAGACATGTTAAGCGTGGTAATTTGCTGCGAATTTGATTTCCATTTTCTTAGAAATCAAGGCCCATTGGAACAAATCATTTTATCTTGATGGTCTGGAGGAATTCCCTGACAACATACCTACGACCCATCAAATTCCGTTGGTACCATACTTGGTGTTCCCCTGTCAGAGCAAGCGTGGGAGATAAGTATTTGTCGACAATCTGATGCACGAGAAGTTTGCGATAGGATTAGCACAGCGTTAAATTAGGGTGACCATATTTGTGAAATCAAAATACGGGACACATATGGGTGCCGAAGATTGAGAAACCAAATGTTGCTCTCACCTCCGGCGTCATCAATATGACTTATCCCTTAAAGCTTAAGGCTAGTTTGCCATGACGACACTACGTTTCATTAAATGGCCCTATTGGCCAGCGCGGCAAGCGTACGCGTAACTCGCTGACGAAACTAAACAGTTTCGGCACCTTCCAACTTTGGCGAAATTGATTGCGCGTGTTTTTAGGTTAGGTTATGACCAAAACAGAACAAAATACAACATTAAGGAGGGAACAGTAGAAATAGTTCAGTTTTCGACATATATGTGATACGTAGGTCAGTGGCGGATTAAGCGGGGGGGGGGCGGGGGTTGGAGGGGGGGGGGCGGAGGGGGCGGACGCCCCGGGCCTCCGGTGTTGGGGGGCTCCAAATACCTGGAAAGGACCACAATTTTTATTTTTTATTTATTTATTAATTATTATTTTTTTTTTTTTTTAGTGCGCTTGGCATCTCTTTCTGCTGGGGCCTCCAAATCTCGAAAGCTAATTTTTCAGACTGTCCCGTGCCTCTCGTCCTGGAAGGGGCCTCCAATTCTTTTTTATAGTAATACATGTATTTCGGAAGTGGTCGGGGGGGGGGGCTCCTTTCGTTTCGCCGCCGCCTGGGGCCTCCAACAGCCTTAGTCCGCCACTGGCGTAGGTGTTTATGAGATTTTAGCGATGAAAATTTCAGGAATAAGCAGCAGCGTGTTGATGATCTTGAAGCAATTATCCGTGAATGAAATATTGATGGGTTAACGATTAGTCAATTGCAGACTAAAATACCGGTACATTCAATTCGAAATACCTATACAAACTAACTATGGCAATTATGGATTTCAGAACACGGTACAGGTGTCGTAGAGAGGAATATGAATCTGTACTTGGCAAGAAACGTAATGCAGTTTGTAATTTCAGTTCTGGTAACAATGCTTCACGCATAACAGAGTCTTGTTTCTTTATGGTATTACTGACTCTGTTTAAAAAAAAAAAAAAAAAAAAAAAAAAAAAAAAAAAAAAAAAAAAAAAAAAAAAAAAAAAACCACACGTGAACTGCTCTGGTGGCATTCTAATTTGATTAAAATAACTTCTAGGGTCTTCACCCACAATTTCTTTCAGCAAGGTCGTTGACCAACCGAGCTGACGTCTTTTTTTTAATCCAGTCACGAGCCCAAACACGTTTCTTGTTTCCAGAATGAAACTTCCACTCAGCAGCGGAGTGTGCGCTGATATGAAACTTCCTGGCAGATTAAAATTGTTTGTTGGAACCGGGACTCGAACCTCGGACCTTTGCCTTTCGCGGGCAAGCGCTCTACCGACTGAGCTATCCCGACACGACTCACGAAGCCGCTTCACAACTTTACTTCCGCCAGTACCTCGCTTGAAAAGTAGGAGGTGAGGTACTGGCGGAAGTAAAATTGTGAGGCGTCATTGTCAGTCGTGTCGGGGTAGCTCAGTCGGTAGAGCGCTTGCCCGCGAAAGGCAAAGGTCCCAGGTTCGAGTCCCGGTTCCGACTCACAATTTTAATCTGCCAGGAAGTTTCACGTTTCTTGTTCTTTTTATGTTTAGTCTTATGCAGTGAATTCACATAGAGAAGCAATAGCTCCGCCACAACTCTTCGGTTACAAAAACTTTCATTCCACGGCGACTACGGCACTCACAAAACAACGAAACTGAAGTGTGTAGTATTGGCGTGGTGTCTACAGAAATACACAAAACCAGATGCGCGCAGTTCATTTCACGCAGCGAGTGTCGCAACCTGGTGTCGTCGTGTAGAATAGTGTTTACATATTATGGTGGCCTTTATATCGCTCATTAAATGAGGCTTAAAAACACTACTTAATTACAGTAAGAAAGAAAGTCGTTGTTTCTCCCCCTCCCCAAATCACGAAGCTAACATTTAGTACTGGTGGTTCTCGTATTTACCTCTCACGAAATAACTTAATAACTTCTTTAGTACTGTGTGTTTTCTACAGGAAGTGCTACTTTTGAGTATAAAAGAATTGCCGCAACACGAAAAGTATTAAATCTCTGAAACAACATGAAACCAATGCGACAATGGGACAAACTACATATACGGCAGTCACAGCAACTGAGATATACTAAGTCAAACGCTAATACAAAAATTAACCAAACATACTAGTACAACAAAAGACGAAATAAACTGCATTAAAATTAAAGAAATACTATATTGTTTTATAGCTGTCACTTGTAAATAAGTAGGAAATGCAGTTGTTATTACTAACACATTTTACTTATTTCTCTCTGTTATATTCTGCAGAATAATGTCATTCAGGAGTTCGGTATTATCACATAGATCTTCATAAAATGAAGTATTCTGAAAATAAGTTCTTTTTACAATTATTTTCTTCTCATTTTGCACACCATATACGTTGTTTTCGTTTTGAATTAACTAATTGTGATGAACACACTGCAACATCATTGGTGCCAGGTAGAGTTAGCACAAACCCAGTTATGAGTTGTAAATTTTTGCACCAGATATCTTCAGATGTAAGTTAGTTGAAAATGAGAGATCAATTATCATCAACATGTTTCACAGTTCTCAATCGATTTTCACTTCACATATATTTTTAACATAATTCACTTCCTCATAAAGCTGGTCTTCACATCTTTCTTTCAAACTATTTTTATCAGATTCGGTAAAGTTTTAAGACTTTACTGAAAGCACTTCGCAATATAATCTATTAACGTCTCATGTAATGAGCTTGAAATGTCCAAGAGTTGCTAAATACATTATCAAAAACTTCTGACAAATCGTACAAGACTGCAACAAATTTATTAAACTTTTCGTACAATGTTTGCTTATCAATTTATTTCGTTTATAATTAGTACGCTTTTTTAAAAGCGCGCAAATAATCTACGTGTAAATTGCTTTGTCAACATCAGCAATTTTCTTTTAAAGCACAAAACAGTGGCAAAAAGATCGGTAATTACTTGACGAGTACATCAATATATTCATGTGAGTTTAAGGTCGTGAGAAATACCGAATCTAATATTAATAGGGTTTATCATTTTCGTTTTGAAGATCTGAATTCATTCTCAGCCACATTATATCCTGTAATTTTATTCTACCACGAGTTCCAATGCACACTTCGGCACCGAAACACAGAGACCACACGCCGTGGAGGTTCGAGTCCTCCCTGGGGCATGGGTGTGTGTGTTGTCCTTAGGTTAGTTTACCTAGGTTTAAGTAATTTGTAAGCTACGGACTGATGACCACGCAGTTTGGTCCGATAGATTTACAAACAAACACAAACAGAGACCACGAACTAGAAACGCTAATCTTGGTGCGCGCAATGCTAGCAGTGTGGAGGGGTAGCTGCCCGCGGGTATGCGTGGGCGCCCGCGCCTGCTTTTGCCCACTCCTCACCTAGATCATTATCATTTAGACGCAGCAATGTTGTTAGAATATTCAAAGTTTGAAGAATACTCTAGAAGTTTCCTAGCCAGAGAACATAATGTTGCGGTCCATGTCGGAGAAACCAAGGTAAATGACGCAACTCTCAGTATTGTATGAACGATCAGACTTCAGAAATATTGTTGGAGCTGTACTATTACTCTCCCCATTTCCACACTTCCTGCCCCAACCTCATCGTCCCCCCCCCCCCCTCAAATCCTGTAACACCTGCGGCGAAGCTCCCCCACCTTCGCCTACAAATGCAAGTCCTGCCCTCCTCCTACCAAAAAATGATTCACAGTCTCTGTCCGCCCCACCGATCCCCATATGCCGCAAATAATTCATTGTGCCCTCCCCCTAGTGCAGAGGACATCACCCGCTTCCTTACCATTGTCCTCCAGAACTTTCACCCGTTCCAATGCCTCCACACCCTTCACCAAGTCTCCCTTGCTGCCCGCTCCCTTTTCAACCTCGACTTTAAGGCCATTACATCTCAAAACCACATCCACTTCCCCATTTCCTGCACCAACCGCCAACCACTCTGATTTAGTCCCTCTCTTCCTCCACTCCTTTCCTCACACTCATCATGGCGCAGCAACAACTTACCCTCTTATTCTCCAACATTCTCTCCCTTCCCACCAACAAACTCCTACTACTGAATACCCTCTCCCAACACCATGTCAATGCATTCCTTCTTAATGAAATCTTTCTCCTCCCTCGCATACAAGTCAACACCAACCCCTATCTCGTCCACCGTCATGGCTCGCCCCGCCCATGGCACGGGGAGGAGTTGCTCTTGGTCCCCTCCGACACCAACCAGTTCGGCCACATCTCATCCTCAACATCCCATACAAACACTTCATACACACCCTCTTCCTCCGCTCCCTTACCATTACCTGTGAAGACTTATATGTCCGCTCCCACACCCCCATTTCTTATGACTTCCTTGCCCATAACACCTTCTCGATCTATATGATTGCTGCTGACCTTAATATTCACTCCCGAACTCCTGTCGAACTCCGCTGATGGCATCAGTTTCTTCCCACCATTAATGGCGACGTCGTTCCCCTTACCCGCCGTACCCACCTTTGTAGCAACACTACCCCTTGCATCGTCATCATGTTCCCAAATCTCCTGGGGCGCCAAAGTCCTTGACTCCATTGGCAGTGACCACGACCCAATTTTCCTCATCCCCAAAATCCTCGCCCCCCTCCACCTCCCAAACTCGTCCATGATTACTCCCAGGCAGACTGGGATGCCTTTCTCCTCTCCATCACTCACCAAGTCGAAAGTCATCCCATTCCCCTCCACTGTCCTAATGATGTTGACCATGCTGCCCCACCCTTCCCCCACAGGCTGTCCTGCTCCTATGGGAATCCCACCGCCTATAACGCTCCTTTCTCTGCACCCGTGACTGGGATACATTCCTCTGCCACCTGCAACTCCAGTGACATGTATCCCAGCCTGTGGAAAACGTCCCATGTCCTCATGTTACTCAAACCGAACAAACCTCCATATGACACCTCCTCCTATTGGCCCATTTGCCTCTTCCTGGTGTTCAGCTAGGTCTTTGAAAATATCCTTTTTTATGCATCTACCACCATCTCCATATTCATCACCTACTGCCTGACACCCAGAGTGGCTTTTGACCTTCCTTCTCCTCAGACGACCAAGTCCTCCACCTCATCCAACTTCTCTCCCTCCAGCTCAATTCCCATCATGCAGCTATCTTTCTCTCCTTGGACCTGGAAAGGGCCTATGACTGGGTCTGGTATCCCGGCCTGTTCTTCAGATTCCACACCTATGCACTTCCCATCAACCTCATCCAGGTCATTGCCTCCTTTCTTTCCAATTGCCCTACCTGTGTCACAGTCCATAATTCTGACTCCTGTCTCTACTACCCCTCTGCCGGCATGCCCCAAGGTTCCATCCTCTCTCCCTTCCTATAGCTCCTCTACACCTCATGCCAAAGCCTGCCACTCCCATCCACCTCTTCCAGTATGCTGATGACACTGCCTTCCTCGCCTTGGTTCTCACCCTTGCCCAGTTCCTTCATCTCCTCCAGCAATACCTTGACCTCTTTGCCACTTAGTGTAACCAGTGGCTCCTTTCTACGAATCCCACAAAAACCCAGGCAATCACTGTAGGTCGAACCACCCCTTCCTTTCCTCCCCACAACTTTAACCTCACCCTACTTGGTTGACCCATCTACCTCAACCCCATCCTTAAGTACCTAGGCTTAAGGAAGGAAGCTTAGGGTTTAACATCCCATCGAGAGTGTGGTCATTAGAGACGGAGCTTACGCTCGGATTTTTGGGGAAAGATGTGGGAGGAAATCGGCCAAGTCATTTGAGAGGAACCATCCCAGCATTTGCCTGGAGTGATTTAGGGAAATTATGGAAAACCTAAATATGGGTGGCCTGAGGTGGATTTCAACCACCATCCTCCCGTATGCGAGTCCAGTGTTTTACCACTGTGCCATCTCTGTCCTGGACTCCCCACCTCCGCCCTACCCAAGATAAAGCTCGCTCCCATCTATGCCCTCCGTATTCTCTCCCATGGCAACTTCCACACCCTCCCCCTCCTGGATAATGCCCTCTGCCCTGACATTTATCCTTCCTACCAGCTGTGATCCTCCATCTCCCTCCTTCCACCTATCACTCACAAAGGGCCCAATCCCTCCTGTCTCTCCTACCCACTCCTCTCTCCCCCTATCCCTTCACTCTCCCACCCCTCCAGGCTTCTTGGGACATCCTGCCTCACTTTCCTCTACCTGACCCAGTGACCCCTCCCTGTTCCCCACCCTTCACTCCTCCTCCCGCCCCCTGCCCCCACCTTCCCCTTAGCTCCCAGCCCTCTCACTCTGTGCCATTATTGTGTGCTGGTGCTAGATCCACGTGTGTTTTACACAGTGTGGTTTTTAAAAACGAACAGTGAACGGCCAACCCCAGCCGACACCTTGTGCTTTCTTTTAGATATTTTCTGTGCTATGTCATCTCCGAGTTTATTTATTTTTCTTATATCCATTTTGTCACCATGTGTATGTTAAAAAGACTGCATTCTTTGCTCCATTTTAAAACTCATGTAATTTTCTCCAACACAGTCATCCTATTGATTTTAATTACCTACAAATTTTATCACCGTTACTTTCTTTGTATACTCCGTTATATTGTTTAAATCTCTCTTGGCTGAAGAGTGCCTGCGTGCGGTGACAGCTCGCTCCTTTCAGAGGAGTTGAGATTACAATAAAGAAAAAAAAATACTATTTCTCGTCAGACAGGAAAACTCTTCAGTAGTAGACTTACCGGAGCAAATCTCCAGTAGTTTCGCTGAGGTGTTGCAGGCTCTCTGTCCACAGTTCGTTCTTGCCAGGTTATCGTGCTCGTCGCTTTGTTGTCATTGGCCATCCTTGTGCCTGGAGCCCGGGCAGCCCACCCGCTGCTGTCGTCACAGGTGCCTCCCAGCACCACCATTCGCCATCACCACAGGTGCCCCTTTCACTGCCTTTCGCCGCCGTTGCTGACGCCGCCTTCCCTTCTGCGTCTCTGCACTGATTCCCGATCTGTTCCTCCGTTGCCCCCCTTTCTTTGTTCTGAACTTTTCTCCCACTTCATTCCCAATCCACGATGTCTGATTCCCCTGTCACCACTAACCTCTATGCTCCCCACCCCGCCGTCTCAGGCCCCCACCATCACTATCTGTATACCATGCCACCTCAGGGTTCCGAGACCACCATATGGAGCCCACACACCATCAGCCATCACAAGACCTCCCCCTCTCCGTAATTTTATCGCCCACCTCTGCTACTGACCTCTCCACCAATTCTATCTCCTCCTCCCCCTCCCCACCACCCCCACCTCCTCAAATCCCTCATTCTGCCTCTCCTCGCCCTTCCCTTCATGTCACCTCACAACTTCCCGATCCTCTCCCCTGCACAAATCACCATTGCCATGTCACAGTGGCAGGTGTGCCACAGTCGCCATTCCAGGATAACTGGCAAATGGGCCCCACTCCTCGCCATATTCCCGTCCAACCCATCTCCCAACCCTCTTCTATTCCTGCCAAAAGAAAAAAAATCTACGTCCAAGTGGGTCAGCACAGAACCTGCCTCCATTGTCCCAAAGAAGCTACCCCCCACCCCTGCATCTATCCCTCCAGCTCCCTCCGCCACCCTACAGACACTACCCCCCTCCTCTCTCATTCTGTTGACCCCACCATCAACACCTATGTCCTCTCCAATCCTGATTCCTGCCTCCTGGCCAACAAGGCTTTGTCCTTGGAGATCAGGAAGTACTACCCCCCCCCCCCAATCATACAGCTCATTCCTTGCAGAGATTCTGACCTCACACAGCGCCTTCTAAGAATCCACTTTGGTCCCTATGCCTCCATCACCCTATTACTCACCTCCTCACTCCACTAACCTCAAACACCTCGCTGTCCGCCCACCCTCACTGCCGTGACCACCAAGCTAAGCCTGGTGATCATGGAGGAGGAGGTGCCCATCCCAAATTATCCATCTGCTCCGCCAAGCGACTCAACAATGCCTCTGGTCCCACATACCTAATGTGGGTCTTCACAGAGTCTGCATCCTCCTTACTGAGGAGGCTCTAATCTACGACCAATCTTACAAGATGGATCCCTCTCAGTCCCCTCCCAGATCCTACTGTTGTGTGCGGTGTCTCGTGTACAACAAACACCTCATGGAGAACTGCCACAACACCACATCTGTACCCATTGCAAATCCAACAATTTCTTAAAACAATGCTCCCAACCTCGCCTCTCCCCCACCTGTAACACTTGGGGCAGCTCCCATGCCACATACTCCTACAAATGCAAAGCCTGCAGTAGAGCACATCATTCAGTTTGTAACCACCCCAAATATCCACCCCTTTCAGCGTCCCCACACCCTCCAACAGATTGTCCTCACTACCAATACTGTCTTTCAGCTTGAACTCTGTGCCACTTTTTCCCACTACAGCTCCCATTTCGCATTGTCCCAGCAGGTTACCCTCATTTAAAACACACCTTATCCCTTTTCCTGTCCACACCTCACCCCATCCCCCACAGTCCACATGGCACGCTCCACATCCTACACCCTCCTCTGGTACAATATACACTCTTTCCCTGACAACAAGAACCTTTTTGTACACATCGTTTTCCATCACCTTATTGACGCTTTCTCCTCATACCATGAGCACCTCTCCTTACCTCCTCCACTACATAAATACCCCCACACCCCTTGCTCGAGGCAGAGTGGCTATTGGCCACCTCCAGCGCTACCCAGTCTGGCTACAGCCTCTCCTCAATGATCCTACAGAACACTTCATCCTTAGCTTGTTTCTTCCCTCCCTCACCATCACTCTAGCAACCATCTACATCTACAACCAAATTCTCCTCCTCTACGATTTCCTATCCCAGATCCTACATGACCTGTTTTGTTGCTGTCGACCTCAACCTTTCTTCCAGTTCCCCCGTGAACTCCAACGGTGGCGTCAGTTTGTCACCATCTCACTTTAGGGTTACCTTGTCACCCTCCTGCAACACACCTCTCCCAAAAGCAGCATCACCCCCAATGTCATCCAGGCATCCCCCAACCTCCTGGGCGCCTTACAGCGGATGTCCTTCACCTCAAAGGCAGTGATTATACCCCTGTACGTCTCACTATTGACCGCCCCACTCATGCTCCCCATCCTGATCCTCCTCCAAAGCTAGTCAATGACTACTCCCAAACCGACTGGGATGACTACCAGCAGTCCATAGACACCTTGATCGAGAGTCACTCTCTCCCTCTCCACATTCCTACCAACACTTAATACACCTCCGCTTCCTTCACCAGACTGTAGCTGACACTGTGATAAACCACATCCCAACCAAAGTCGTCCACCCCTATCATCCCACCTTCCTCTACAGGCCATCATACTTCTCCATGAATCCTGTCATCTCTACAACTCCTTGCACCTTTGGGACACAATCCTCTGCAACTGACAAAGCCAGAGATTCATCAGAAACCTCCTAGCTGCGGAGAAATGACGAGCTTGGTGGCAGACATGCATCCATTTAAATGCCACAATACCTGTAAACTCCTCCAAGTCCTGTGAGCCTTTCACTGCCTTATTGGCATTCATTCTGCCCCTCATTACCTTCTCCTTAACAATTTCTAACCCTTTCCCGACAACACCAGTAAGGCAGAACATTTTCCTTCTTACCTCATCGAAACCTTTTCCATCCCAGGCAGTCCCAACTTTGCCTATTCTCCCTTTCCTGACGTTCATGAGCAAACCGACACCCTCCCTCCCTGCTCACCACAAGCTTCCAGTACTTGAACCACATCCCACCTTCAGAACTAAACATTTCGATCACAGCTCTAGACATACAGTTAACACTCTGCAACAAACCCAACACTGCTCCTGGAGCCAGCCGCCTAACCTACCACCACCTCCAAGCCTGCCCCCAGCCCCCCCATCCTGCCCACGCCTCCTCTAAACTGATTTCTTCCCTGTACTGTGGAAAAGTCCCATATCTTGATGTTCCCTAAGCTCAACAAGCAACCGTCCACAACCTCCTCCTACCATCCTATCACCCTCACCTTGGTGTTCAGCAAAGTCTTGGAAACCAACTATCCCATCACATCCATCAGCACCTATGTCAACACCACCTTCTTCCCCTCTCCCAATGTGGCTTTCATCTTTTCTTCACAGCCAAATACCAGCTCCTTCACCTCATCCACCTCCTCTCCATCCAGCTCAATTCCAGTCACTCCGCCATCTTTGTCTCCCTTGACATAGAAAATGTATATGACTGTATCTGGCATTCCAGCCTCATATTCAAACTCTAGCCCTACACACTTCCTATTAATTACGTCCATCTGATTGCTTCCTTTCTCTTCCAATGTTCATCCTATGTCACTGTCTGTAACTCTAATTATCGTTTGTTCTGCCCCTTTGCCAGAGTGCCTCAAGGTTCCATCCTCTCCCCTCTCCTCTACCTCATCTACTCTGCTGATATGTTCCAACCCCAGCCTCCAGTCCACCTCGTACAATATGGTGACAACACCACCAGTAGGTGAGTAGGGCCAGTTCCAGGACAATAGGGAAGTGAATAATGGGGTGGCACCTCCTCCACCACTCTCTAGAGTTCACGTTCAAGGTCACTGACCTTATGAGCATGTTAACCAGGACACTATAGGGCGGGTACCAGGACAACCAGGTCTGCTACTGGGACAATAGGTCATGAATAACAGGGTGGCACCCCTGCCACTCCCTCTCTCCCTAGAGGTCAAGGTCAAGGTCATTGACAGGCATGGGAGAGAACTGAGACAAACCCCCCATGAGAGAGCTTGGACAACCCCCTACGAGGATGGTTTCTGGGAGAACCGTCACTAATTCATGATTTATTACCCTAATTATAAAAAATTTACATGATTTATGACCCTAATTAATAAATTGATATGATCAATGACTTCTACGAGACCCCCCTACCCGTACCACCACTCGCTGACTAGGAGACCCCTCCTACCCTGCTCCTCCCACCACTGAACCCAAGTTCACATTTCGGGAATTGAACCCGCAACATCCCACCTCGGAATCCTCCCAGTGTCCGTGTTCTAAGTTTTTTATATTGTGTAGAGCCATAGCTGTTTATGTAAATAATTCAATTCAGAACCATAACTCTATAAACAAATATGATTTCTGTCACGCCACGGACCGCGTCAACCCCGTGGCATCGCAAAAAACGGCGCGGCCGAGGGCGGCGCGGCCGAGAGGCAGTTCCCTGCGCGCTGCGGGCCAGGCGAGGGGGCTTCTGCACTCCTACTCCAAAAATCTCGACTTCCTCCCCATATGAGGACGGTGTCCATCATGCAAAAACTGCACCGCTAAGCCTGCCTCAATGCGCCGTAGTCAGCGTTCCGATGACAACTCTGTCGCTGTCGTGTTGTTTACCGCGTGCCATCACTATATCTGGCGTCATGTAAGAAGGCGCTTCCGCACATAGAGACAGAGCGATAGGGGAAGCGAGGAGAGGAGGAGCTACTCCCGCCCCCCAACGGCTGCCCCTGCGGGAGAAATTGCGCAACTCCAGGCCAGTCATGCGCCTATGGAATGAACGTTAGTGGCTGTCACTGTGGTAATGGAGGGGGATGCGCAGAACGGCTGAAAACGTGGCCACCTTTATACCTGGCGCCGACTATAAAGAGAACATGCCCGTGCATGCTGCTTGGTGTCGCATAGGCCACGTCTATGGCAAATGTTCCGCTGCTGTGCACTTTTCTGCAGTCCCTAGTGGCAACTGGCCCTTCGCGGAAGACCGGCAAGCAGGAATCACATTGAGGCACTTGAGAAGGTTCACTTAGTCCAGTCAACAAAGAGCGAAATATAGCGAATAGGGGAAAAATCGTATAGGCGCAAATTTTTGTACAGTGGTAAGGAAGACCGTCATGAATGACATGCTGAAAGTCCCGACCTGTAAGGTGTAAGTAATTTTGTTTGCTTCTTCCAAGGAAGGGTGCTTATGGCCTAGATATTTAGCGCCCTAAATAACCAATCATCATCATCATCGAGGTGTGAGCTTGAGTGTGGGTAGGCGTTTAAAGGTATACTTTTTACGTTTTTCTTAAATAATTCTAAAACCGTGATCTCTATCGAAAAAGTGCAACAGAACAAAATTATCTGCATACAATTTACTACAAAAAGCTCCTCTTCGTTATTTCTCTAGGATTAATATTTTGTGCGATATGGAAGAAGTAAAATCAGCAAATTCTTAAAGATCGAAATTTTATGCTGTAAAATTAAAATATAAGGTCGACTGAAGTAGTTTGCAATTGAATAAAAATATCTGTACACAGCTAAAAGCCTCATGCAGTCTTATGGGATACATCGTGTGCTTGTGATGTGGTATAAGGGAAGGGGAGGGGAGGGGGCTGGACGGCTGACCTGTAAGGTGGCACATGGACAAACGCCTCCCTCTGTTGCGCGAACCCCAACCTGGATAGCAGCGTTTCTGTGTCAGCTTCAGTTGTCTCCAATGAGCGTGCGGAGATGTTTATACTGTTTGTGTTGAGTTTATTTGAGTTCTTGTTTCCAGTAAGCGACTTTTATTGTCAAAGGCATCTGTGAACAATGGCTGAGAAGGGTTTAGTTTGTGATTGTGATGTCAGTGAGATTTATAACAACGGGGAAAAAGGAATAAGTGGATTTGTTCATGCAAGTAATTTAAGAAAAGATGGAAATGCTCGAGGTTTTCTGAACAAGAAATATGGTGTTGTTCGTAAGTCTTGCAGGAAAGAATACACAGGAACATTTTTCCTTTCTTTCTTTCTCTTCAGACCTTTTCCTGCTCATGCAGGGTCGGTTTTTTTATTGGGATTTGGCGTGTTAATATTGACAGGGTGGCCGGATGTGTAAAGGACAGTGATATAACTGTGTAAATAACTTCATTGCAAATATTAACATGATATCTCTGAGTTCTGTGTGTGTTCAGTTGTTTTGTAAGTAACAAAAAGTGTGTTTGTAAAAAAGCCAAATAAAAATTGTAATAAATATTCTCCAGCGGATATTTCACGATTATAGTAAATACATCCGTCACGTCAGTAATAATTGGTGACCCCGACGTGATAAGAAGAGGGGACGGCAACAAATGCGAGCACGATGACAAATAGTAGCATGCCAGAAGATCGACTGGAAGTGAATAAGGTCAGTATCAAACTTCCGCCTTTTTGGAATGATAAACCCGAAATTTGGTTCTATCAAGTTGAGGCACAATTTAGCATTTGCGAAATTGTAATGGAAGAGACTAAATTCAACCATCTAGTGTCGCAGTTAGAGCCAAAAAATATCGAGAATATCTGGGACATTATTCGCAGCACAGAAATGAATAAATATACGCTGGCTAAGGAACGTCTGCTCAATGTTTTTAAAGAAAGCGAAAATAGGCGCATCAAAAGACTATTCACTGGAATTGATCTAGGAGACCAAAAGCCTAGTCAATTATTACGCAAAATTATCGGCAGGATTTTAGAAGTGCCAGTTGACAACACAGTTGCTCGTTGTCGTTACTGTGATACTAACTGAAGACAAGATGTGCTGATAGACCATCAAAAAACCAAGAACACGCATGTGCCACTGAACCGTTGCAGTCTCAGACACAAAGGAAAATTGATTTCCCGAGTGCAAGTGTTGATCTGAATCAAGCAAGAGCTGAAGCTGAATGTGCGTTATTTACAATGTGTCACTGTGCAATCCGTAGTGTGGATCATCTTACTGATTTGTGTAGTAGGTGTTTCATGAGTGATTCATCTAAGTTGAAACTTCACCGCACAAAATGCAGTGCATTAATAAAAAATCTCATGTTTCCTCACTTTAAGGAAGAACTTAAAAAAAGATGTTTCAGAAAGTCCTTACAGTCTGTTAGCTGATGAATCAGCCGATATAGGAGTGAACAAACAGTTGGGGTTGTGCATCATTTATTTTTCTGAGACTCAAAAGAGGATAGTATCGACATTTTTGGGGTTTGTATGAGTTGGAATCAGGCGATGCAGATTCAATTGTGAAGATCATAAAATTAGCTATTTCTGATTATGGACTGAATGAAAAGAAATTTAGAGGTTTGGGAACAGATAATGCTTCTGTTAATGTAGGGATCAACAACGGGATTTACCAAAAACTTAAAGCAGATGTAGGTCATCTTATTTTGGTTAAATGTGTTTGCCATTCCTTACAACTGGCTGTGTCTGCTGCAGATGCTGATACATTACCTAGAACCTTAGAATTTATGATAAGTGAATCATAAATTGGTTTTAAAAGTCAAGTACACGTCAGGAACTGTATAACACCCTGTTCAGTACAATTAACGAAGGTGCTGACCCGCTCAAACTTGTTAGGGTCTCCACGACAAGATGGCTATCAATTGAACTAGCAGTCAGACGCGTTCCTTCACAGTATATGGAACTAAAGACTCATTTTCGAACTGTGAGAAATAGTGAAAGGTGTTACACAGCTGAAATGTTATATCAAATGTACAAAGATGAGACAAATGAATTTTATTTGTTATTCTTAAAGCCAGTGCTAGGTGAGGTGCAAGTGTTATTAAAGCGTTTCAAGCTCAGTCTGCCGATCCCAGTAAACTGCTTAATGATCTCATCCTTTCAACTCAGGGTTTAGCCAAGAGAGTAGTTCTTCCTGGCTGTAGAGCAGATTTGTTAAGGGAAAACGTCACAAAATTTCTTGATCCTAAACCATATTTGGATTACGACGCCGAAAAAAAAAAAAAAAAAAAAAAAAAAAAAAAAAAAAAAGAACTGGAGGAACTAAAAATGTCGGGAGTTGTGTCATCGGAAATAGAAGCTGACCTCAGAGAATGGTGTGTGGATTTTTTAGTAGCTCTTGTAACACAGCTGCAACAGCGCTTGCATCAAATGTAGATGTTTTGAGCAAGATCTCCCACCTAGCACCAGAAAACTGTTTGAAAGTGCATGAAGAGTCAATCGTCGCCCTTTCAGAACTGATGCATTTTCCTCCCGAAGACACGTAGAAAATTGAACTTCAGTGGGCTAAGTTAAATTTAATTGAGTGGAAAAATGTTAACAACACTGTATCATTCTGGAGTGAAGTGTTACAATACAAAGATGCGAGTGGCGAAAATCCCTTTCAAGAACTGTGTAATCTTGCCAAGTGTTTACTAGTATTACCATGGTCAAACGCCGAAGTAGAGAGGGCATTCAGTCAGCTAAATTTGGTGAAGACGAGACTTAGAAACAGGATGGGGAACAGAATGATTAATGCCATTCTGACCAGCCGTGCAGCCTTAAGAAGATTGGGGAAATGCTGTCGAGATCATGAATTTCCTGACAATGTTTTAAAAGGATATCGTTAATATGACTACAGCTGCATGTACTTCGGGCGCCGATCCTGTCGAAGATGATGGTGATGAAGTCGAGGACGAAGAACTGACATTGTCTTAATGGTATGTATTTGTTGCTGCAGCACTTTAGCTGAAATCTAGATCTTCTGACATAAAATAAAGACAATAGTATGACTGACGCTGACCTTTCCAGACTGGATTACTTTCTGCTTTCAAGTTCAAATATTTCACAATTTGCTGGCTGTACCCGACAAGCATTGCAATGGCTCAAAGTAATTATTGTTTGTTTTTATATATAACATGTTTACTGAAGTGCTTTTGAATGAACAATATTTTTTTTTGTATTTCCGTCTAGTGTGTATACAGATAAGTCAGGTACATAAAAACTACTCCTTTAAATGCATAGTTGCCTCCAAATTTCAAATCAATCGGTCAAGAACAAACGAATAGACAGTGGTTTTTTTGCATGGGAACTTCGGAAAGTTCGGTGTTTTTGGTGGGATTTTACGGTCACTTCGGTGGTTTTTATCATGACCTCGTTGGCAACCCTATTACAGACGGTTAAATGACGTAACAGTTCCTGACCGTTATCCAGTACCAAGAATAGACGATTTCCAATATATTCTGCAAGGGAAGAACATCTTTTCTAAAATTGATAAGTTTAAGGCTTATTATCAGATACCCATTGCTGAAGAAGATAAGCATAAGACAGCCGTAATAACACCATTTGGTCTTTATGAATTTAATGTTATGAGTTTTGGCCTGCTGAATGAACCTTCAACATTCCAGAGATTTATTAATGAAGTTGTGTTTGGACTAGATTTTATGTTCCCTTACCTTGATGACATTTTGATCGCCTCATCTAGTATTGAAGAACTGCTCACAACTCAAATTAGTCCTAGAGCTTTTATCTAAATATGGACTATGGATAAATATCTCCAAATCAGTTTTGGGAGTAAATGAAATAGAATTTCTGGGCTACTGGATAATACCCGAGGGATCCCGTCTACTACCAGCAAAAGTTCAAGCTATTTTGGAATACAAGTTACCTGAAAAACTGCACGAACTCTGTACATTTCTTGGCATTGTTAACCAAAATCGTTGCTACCTTAAGGATGTAGCACAGACTCAGGCTGTTTTGCATGACTATCTCAAGGGAGCTAAAAAGAGGGATAATAGACAAATTCAGTGGGCTGAGGAAGCGAAGAAAATGTTTGAGGAATGCAAACAGGATATTGCAAATTCTGCATTATTGACTTTTCCTAACTCAGAGCTACCTTTAGCATTACACACTGATGCATCAGATGTTGCTGTTGGTTCTGTACTCCAGCAATTAGAAAATGGAACTTGGAGAGCAGTTGCGTTCTTTTCACAGAAACTGAGTCACTCACAGAAGGTTTATAGTAACTATGACCGAGAATTACTGGGAATTTACCTGTCTGTGAAAAAGATCAAACATTTCACTGATCATAAGCCACTCACATTTACTTTTAAGGAAAACAATGAAAAAGCATCCCCTCGACAAATGCGACATCGGCAATATATCTCACAATTTTCAACTGATATTCGTCACATCAGTGGCCATGACAATATTGTTGCCGATGCTCTGTCCAGAATTTATGAAATAGCAATAATAGACTATGATGAAATCGCCAAGAGCCAACTGCAAGATCAAGAATTACATCTCCGAACTGGGAACAACTCCTTAAACTTCAAGTCATATCAGGAAAAACATTGTGGTGTGACACTTCAACTGCAAATATCAGACCTTACATTCCTCAAGCTTTTGGTCATCATATATTCCTCCATTTTCATGGTTAAGCTCATCCTGGAATAAAGAGTACAGTGAAACTGTTAACCAGCAAAGTTATCTGGTCTGACATAAAAAGATATGTGCAACAATGGACTAAATCCTGTGTTAACTGCCAGAATACCAAAATTACTCGCCACACAAAATCACCACTAGAAAAATTTGAAGAACCAGATGAACGTTTCAGTGTTGTACACATTGATATCATAGGACCTCTGCCTCCATATAGTGGCATGACATATTGCTTGACTTGTACTGATCATTTCATGTCCTGGATGGAAGTCATACCACTTGAGGATATCAGTGCTGAAAAAGTAGCAAAAGCCTTCTACCAATACTGCATTGCTAGATTTGGCGTTCCATCACAAGTAATCACAAACCAAGGAACACAGTTCAGATCACAACTATTTAATAATTTGGACATCATCTGTGGAATGAAAATTCAACACACAACACCATATCACCCTCAATGCAATGGCAAAGTTGAGAGGTTACACAGAACTCTGAAATCTGCAATCAAGGCTCACAACACTTCCAACTGGAATAATACTCTACCTACTATTCTACTAGGATTGCGAACTGCAGTACGAGACACATCAAACTATTCTATTGCACAGATAGTATATGGGAAAACTATTAAACTTCCTGGTGAATTTTTAGCAGAGCCAACTAAAAAGATTGACCCTGATTCATTTACATCTGATTTGCAAATGTTACAAATGAAACCTAATAATCTTACATATGATACAGCACAATCAGTATTTGTACAAAGAGATCTGATGACTTGTTCACATGTGTTCTTAAGATATAAAAAGATTTAAAAAAGAAAAAAAAATTAGAACCTACATATGATTGTCCGTTTCCTGTCATAACAAGGCATGAAAAATATTTCACTATTATGAAGAAGTGCAAAAACATAAATGTGTCAGTGGCCAGACTTAAATCAGCCTATCTCTTGTGCAGAAAGAAAGGGAATTAGAAAACGTTCTTCCAAACTTTGGGAAAGACACTCAACCACCAAAGTCCACAGAGAAACCACCTCCAGCTATCAGAGTATCAAAGTCAGGAAGACCTATAAGAGTTCCAGCTCGATTCTTAGACCGAGTTATTTCTGTGAAAAATAAATGAAGTCACATTAGACATTGTAAAGATAGATTTTTTAATTGTGTTATATCTTTATCACTTTTATCCTATTTGCACTTGTGTTTTTGTAACATATCTTTTATTATTCCAATATTATATTGTTTGTTTTAAATTAATGTAACATCAGACTTCGCCGCCCTGTATTACTTCATAACTTTGTTACTGGTGGGGGCATAGTGTACAGGACAGTGATATAACTGTGTAAATAACTTCGTAGCAAATATTAACATGATATCTCTTAGTTCTGTGTGTGGTCAGTTGTTTTTGTAAATAACAAAAAGAGTGTTCGTAAAAAAAGCCAAATAAAATTGTAATAAATATTCTCCAGCAGATATTTCATAATTTTAGGAAATATATCCATCATATCAGTAACAGGTGCCCTTCCTGCCACAACCCCCTACCCCCCCCCCCCCCCCCCCGCCGGGAGGAAATGAGTATCCCAAATGTCTGTGTATAGTGTGATATGTGGGAAAGTATAAAAGAGGGGTTGCCGATTCTGTATCTAAAATAACATGTAGAAAGGAATTATTGAATAAAACGGGGAAGACAACCATGAAAACCCCATTCATGGAGCTGCCCGAGGATAAGATGCTGCCAAGTAGTATCATAGGCCTTCTCTCTCTCCCTCTCATACACACACATCCTGAAGGTGATGCCGATCCAGGAAAGCCTGTTGTGTAGGTGCCTCCAGAAAGGCCAGGTTATCAATGGTGGAACGATATCTCCTGAACCTATACTGAAAGCAGCTGAGAAGCTGCCTGGATTTCAGCATCCAGACAAGGTCTTTCCCACACAACTACTCAGAGCAACACTATGACAACTACTTGGGCACATATAGTCTTTCCTGGGTTTTAAAAGGGGGCTGCCGTGTGGCCACAACAGGCAGATTTGGTGCACCTCTGATGTCATTGTGTTAAAATGGCCTTCCTCCACGAGTCAGAAGAACTGGCCTGATAAAGTGAAAAAGAATGAGGAGGATTTCCTTGTTCTGCCCTGTGAGGTGTCTGTCGTATTATACTCACGACCTGAGGATGCGCCTCAAGTCACAGAAAACACTGAATCCAGCTCCCATATGGAGAATGGGCAGTTATACTCCTCTCAGCAGCCACCCAGTGGCTGCTGGAAAGCTGCGTCGTAACCGGCAGAGGCGATAACTGTAGAAAAAATAGACAAAGTCTCGCAGGCTGGTCTGGAGAGTGCCATTTCCCATCACAGCAGCCACTGGACACATTCCTCCTCACCCCAGAGATCCTCCTGCTAGTCTCCTATACCTGTAAGCTTTTTGTGGAATGGTTAAGGGTATTCAGAACTGTTGCCACGATCATTTCTTGCGCTCACATAAAGCTTTACATTTTGCCCTCACCACACGAAATGCTGCGAGGTTCTCTGCAGTTGGCCAAATTGTAACCTATGCAGAGCTGCATGCCGCATCCGTATTGCAGAGTGCCATCCATTACTCCACCAAGGTACGTTCTGCCTTCTCAGTCGTCCAGTAGACTGTGGAATGGAAGCTGCAGCGGTGTAGTGGATCGTGTGGGTGATATGATCCACCCATTCCTGGACACTATCTCAATGATCCAACACAGAATGTTGGCTGTGAAGTGTCCAGTCTGCTTGGTGGAGCGCCCATTATTGTGGGTGTTGTAAAGGCTCTATCTGGCTGATTGATCCAGATTGGGAAGTGATCACTGCCATGAATACCATTAACCTCTTCCCACTGAGCAGTATAGGCAAGGGGTGGTGAGCATAGCATAGGATTGATGGCAGAGAACGACCGTTGCAGTGCGAAAGTGTATGCTCTGACCTTTATTTGATGAATGGGCACATGACGATAAGAGAAACCTCTTAACTGCTCTACCCCTGGGGCAGGTCACTACAAAGCCTCAAAGCACATTGTGTGCATTAAAAACATCACAAAGGATGAATGGATGGGGGAGCTGTTGAAGGACGTCTTCAAGAGCCTCTTCATTGGAGGATTGCGAGGAGGCAGATACAGGGAGCATAGTCAGTTGGTGGCGCATGTGCATTGACACTGAACAGCTTGTAGGGTTATGTTAAGAGAGATGAGTGCAGAGTGGTAGGCTGTGTTGACGAAAACAGCCATTCGTCCTGTAGCAGTCTCTCCGCTAACATCGTCCTTCCTGTGGAGCAGATATCCACGTATCTCAGCATTATCGGAGGGCTTGAAATTAGTCTCCTGGAGACATATACACATAGATCATTCCTGCGATAATAAGCGTAGTTCTTCCATATGAGTTCTAAATCCCCGCAGGTTCCATTGCAGGATAGGAGTCATTTATGGAGGAGGATGAATATTCACCCCCCCCCCCTCTCTCTGTCTCTCTCATGGGACTGGCCACTTGTAACAGGAGGTGGGTCACCTTTGGGGGTGAGATGTTGGCCCCAGTGGAAAGTCAGTTTTGGAATGAGTTGACTGCCTGAGTTACATCAAACTCCATGGGTTCTGGAGCCGAATCACATGGCACACCAAGCATAATTATGTCAACCAGGTCTGACTGCTTACTTATAGGTTTCACTTGGAACTTATTCTTTTTTGCCTTAGACTGCTTTTTCGATGTTTCAGTAGCGGAAATGGTCGCTACACTGGTCTTCGGAAGAGATTCCAGGAGAGAAGGTGGTAGGCACTCTCCACTGTTAGTAGCAGTACTTCGTCCCAACATTTTTGGAAGGGGCCATAACTTTTGCCACATTGCATGTGCATTAGCACGAGCAGGTGTTAATATCAACACTCAAAACTTGTTTGTGTAGAAACATTAGCCTTGGAAACTGACCTTTGAACAGTAGCAGTGAAAGAGGTGACAAAGGAAGGAGGCAGCATAGCCTTGAAGATCTTTTTGGCCTCATTATAGGGAATTCTCTTTGTTGTTTTAATTTCCTGCACCTTCTTTTCTTCCAAGTTATGCTGCAGTCCCTACTCCAAACTGCATGTTCCCCAGAGCAATTGATGCACTTTGGAGGAGGTGAAAAATCTAATGTCGTGAGCTGCCTTACCTCATTTTCCACAAGGAGCTTCTCCCTTGCAACCAAGGGCGGTATGTCCAAACCGATGGCACTTAACACATCGTGTTCGGGACATAGGACCATACTTTTAACCATAAGCAGCCTGCTTTACCTAATTAGGGAGTTTTGAGCTATTGAAAGTGAGGATAAAGGAGTTGGATTTTATTATCTCATCTACACTCTTCATAATATTCTGAACATCAACAATACCATCTGGAGCACCATTCACCTTTCAGTTCTCTAATTGACATGTCCCCGAGATCCCTGCAAATTACTATACCTATACTGCAGTTCAGGGTGCATGTAACTGTCTCAATGGGTTATTCTCCAAGGCATGCAGCTTTCTGCAACTTCGCTGCTTGTTGCGTAGTAGTAGTTTCTATGAACAATGTTCCATTCTGCAAGCGTTTTACAGATTTCAGGTCACCAGCAATACCCTCCAGACCCTTCTGAATGTAAAAAGGTGACTTTTTTGAAGGTACCATCTTTCTGCCTGATAATCAAAAACACATTCTGTGTTCTGTAACTGTTCCCACCCCATTTTGAATGAGGTCCAAATCAGGAGGACTGGCTACCCAAGCCCTCTTATTAGGTTGGGTGTTGTTACCACCCAGTGGTTCACCCATCCCACTAGGATGTTTAAAATTACTGATAGTTCCATCTCAGTCCCACGAGTAGCTAGTTATCTGGGCACGTATAACAAGTATAAAAGAAGTAAAGTTAATAGTTGGGTGTTTTTACTGGCCCCCCAGTGCTGCTGTAGCAGTTTTAGAATCATTCAAAGAAAGTCTACACCAGGTAGTGCATAGGTATCTGGGCCATGTAATATTAGTCGGAGGAGACTTCAACCTTAAGAGTATAGATTGGGACCTCGCTAGTTACATTTCAGGTGGTACAGACAAGCAATCTTGTGAGCTACTTTTGGACACATTCTCCGAAAACTGTCTTGAGCAGTTAAACCGGCAACCAATGCGCAATGGAAATATTCTAGACCTTATAGCCACAAACAGGCCTGACCTTATTAACGATGTCTGTGTAGAGACAGGAATTACTGATCATGATATCGTCATAGCGTCGATGGTGACCAAAGTTCATAAACCAATCAAGAAGGCTAGGAGCTTGTTTTTGTTGGGAAGAGCCGATAAGCAAATGTTCCGATCGCACTTAGAAAATGAATGGGCATCGTTTAATTCCGGGACTATGGATGTAGAGGAATTGTGGACTAAATTTAAGTGCATTGTAAATAAAGGGTTAAAGAAATATGTGCCAGTAAAGACGATTAAGGATGGAAAAGATCCACCGTGGTATAATAATAATGTTAGAAAGCTGCTGAGAAAGCAAAGACTGTTGCACTCTCGATTTAAAAAAGAACACGCAAATGATGACAGGCAAAAGTTAGTACAGATTTGTGCATCTATAAAAAGATCGATGCGCGAAGCATACAATAATTATCACAGCCATACCTTACCAAAAGATCTTTCCAAGAACCCGAAAAAATTCTGGTCCTATGTAAAATCGATAAGCGGGTCAAAGCCCACTGTCCAGTCACTCGTTCATCATTCCGGGGCAGTAATAGAAGAAAGCAAACGGAAAGCTGAAGTTCTAAATTTAACCTTTAAGAAATCTTTCAGACAGGAGGACCACACAAATGTACCATCATTTGATCAACATACAAATTCCGAAATGGGGGACATAGCAATAGGTATTTCCGGTGTAGAGAAGCAGCTGAGAGAGCTAAATACGAAAAAGTCTGCTGGTCAGGATGGAATACCAGTTCGGTTTTACAAAGACTATTCTGCGGCATTGGCCCCCTACTTAGCTTGCATTTATCGCAAATCTTTAATTCAGCGCAAAGTTCCTAGTGATTGGAAAAAAGCGCAGATGACTCCCGTTTATAAGAAAGGAAAGAGAACTGACCCACACAATTACAGGCCAATACCGTTGACATCAGTTTCATGTAGAATTTTAGAGCATATTCTCAGTTCGAATATAGTAAATTTCCTTGAAATGGAAAAGCTTCTATCCATGAATCAGCACGGGTTTAGAAAACATCATTCATGTGAAACTCAGCTTGCCCTTTTCTCACATTACATCTTGCAAGCCATGGATGAAGGGCAACAGGCGGATTGCATTTTTCTCGACTTCAAAAAGGCGTTCGACGCGGTGCCACACTGCAGACTTCTAACGAAGATACGAGCTTATGGAATAGGTTCAGATTTGTGACTGGCTGGAAGACTTCCTAAGTAATAGAACGCAGTACGTTGTTCTCGACAGCGAGTGTTCATCAGAGACAAGTGTATCGTCAGGCGTGCCCCAGGGGAGTGTGATAGGACCACCATTATTTTCTATCTATATAAATGATCTGATGGACAGAGTAACTTGTAATTTGCGGCTGTTTGCTGATGATGCTGTGGTGTATGGGAGGGTGTTGTCTGTAACTGACTGTAATAGCATACAGGATGACTTAGACAAAATTTCTAGTTGGTGCGAAGAATGGCAGCTAGCTCTCAATGTAGAAAAATGTAAGGTGATACGCATGAGTAGAAAAAACAATCCCGTAATGTTCAAATACAGCATTAGTAGTGAGCTTCTTGATGCTGTCGCGTCGTTCAAATATCTAGGCGTAACATTGCAGAGCGATATGAAATGGAACGAACATGTAAGGACGATTGTGTGCAAGGCAGACAGCCTACTTTGGTTTATTGGGAGAATTTTGGGAAGATGTACTTCATCTGTAAAGGAGACCGCGTATAAAACACTTGTACGACCACATCCTGAGTATTGCTCAAGTGTTTTGGACCCGCAGCAGATCAGTTTAAAGGAAGACATAGAGGCGGTTCAGAGGCGAGCAGCTAGATTTGTTACCGGTAGGTTTGACCATTGCGCGAATGTCACGGAAATGCTCCGGCAACTCAATTGGGGATAGCTGGAAGACGACGTTCTCTTCGTGAATTTCTGTTAAGTAAATTTAGAGGGCCGGAATTTGAAACTGAGTGTAGTATGATCTTGCTGCCGCCTACTTACATTTCGTGTAAAGATCACAAAGACAAGATAAGAGAAATTAGGGCTTGTACGGAGGCATATAGGCATTCTTTTTTTCCTCGTTCAATTTGGGAGTGGAATAGGAAAGGAAATGCCTAGTAGTGGTACAGTGTACCCTCCGCCACACACCTTACGGTGAATTGCGGAGCATGTATGTAGATGTAGACAGAGGTCCTCATGCCTAGGTAAGATTAATACACAGAGGCTCGTTTTTTTTTTTTAATAGAGGTTCTTACAGTCTTCACAACCCAGGCAATTAAGTCAAGATCCCCATTCTCCGGTACACATAATGTTCCACCGCTGCACCACACAGTGGAAGTGTGCCCAGCAAATTAATGCTGAACCCCTTGAGGGGCCCCACTTCAGTGTTTACGTGTATCACCTGTGAAAAACTGATGATAAAAGGGGTATTGCGTTATTTCTGAAACAATACTGGTTCACAAAATAACGCAATGAAAAATAGTGTTGCAAGGCTACTACTGCAAAATAAATAGAACAGAGAATTCTGTAATTTCAGGTAGGCTCCCATAAGACCATAATTTTGGTCTAGAAATTGTGATAATTACGTACATATCTTAATACTTGGCACTTCTGCTATTCCCACGTGGCAGAAAATGAAAGTGTGATCAAGCCCATTAGTTTAAACAAGATTAGTTCACAATTAAAGCAGACAAAAAAAAATTCCAGCTATTTCAACTACACCCCAGGCATTATGTTGCTTGTATTATGTAAGGCAATGCTTGGCGAGTGGTACGTGTAAAGTTTCATTAGAACAAAAATATTCTATGGTCAACTTCATGCATCCTCATGATCCTGCTCATTCCTTCTATTGGAATTCTACAAAAGATACTTGCTGTATTAGAAAATGTTCAAATGTTTGTTAAGCTTATGGGACTTAATTGCATGGTCATCAGTCCCTAAACTTACAAACTACTTATGAACTAATTTACACTAAAGACAACACAAACATCCATGCTCGAGGGAGGATTCGAACCCCCGACCAGGAACGGCCTTGCACATCTGAGCGTAACACCTCAATGCACTCAGCCACTTAAATCATAAAAGCACAATCATCATAAGGAAAGCAATACTGTATATTTACTCTGAGACTGGGAAAGAGTACAGTATTTGAAATTTATTCAGTCTTAAGTAGAAAATTATTCCAGACACGCAGTAGGTTTTTAAAGTAATTATTGTTAGGTTTTTGCTTGAAGTTGATTTCTCATAACTAGTATTTTTATTGGCATGAAACTAGTTTTCATTGATTTTAATTATGGTTTACTAAATGAGAGATTAAAAAATTTACAGTGTACAAAACTTAAGAACTTCACACTTTTAAAGGTGCGCTTAATATATATCTAGATAAAAAAAAAAAAACACCAACAGCTGAGACAGGGTCAACCCAAAAGTACCCTGGATGACATGTAACACATTTTCATAAAAAAACCGCCCACACTGCAATCCGCATGTCATATGATAATACTAATTCTTGGCTGATTCCACCTGTAAAATTGTGGTTTACAGCTGGTTAAAGATGGGTACTGGCACACAATGAATTTTCTATACTGTAAATCTGATCATATGCATTTAAAAATGTAATCAGTAACACAGTAGAAACCCATTTTTACACTTTTCAAGGGACTTAATGAAAATTATGTAAAATGTGGGAAATAATGTTTTTGAATGGTAAAATATGCTTACTGGACCACCCTTGCATTTCGTGGTTTATTTGTGATGTATGTACATAATAGGCATATAAAACTCACAAGTAAGTTTATTTATTCTGTGATAAATGTAATCCGAATTTTGTGCTATTTTAAGCGCCAGGTGGAAATGGAACTTAACTTTACAGGAAGTCTAAATTTTTGACGTAATTTCATTCATCATAATCAATTGTCTGTAGGGACCTGAAAATTTAGCATCTATTTTTCCAAAATTAGCACCTATTTTTTTGGACATAAGTATATAGCCAATTAATTAAGTATCTGGTTACTTCCTCTTACAAATGTACAGTATGTTACACCTTTTACGCAATAAATGCTTCATTAACTATTATTTAATCAATATATTTAAGGAAGGAAAGGATATGATATTTTACAACCCCCCTTTTTTAAAATAATAATAATAAATCTTAAAAGGATTGTACATATTTCAGCATTGCTCTCTTTTAGACTGCATCTCCTATCTGTCACTACTGTGTTGTAGTGAGATCAAATAGTCCACAACAAAACCAAACAATCTTTTGCAAACATTCAAGATCTTTGTCAGTGTGAATGGCACAACATTATTGATATCAACACTATCACTTTATTTAAGCTGCTGTTGTAAAATTCTTTTTAAATGGGCATAACCACTACAAACCACTTGTCTTGATAAACTTGAATATATAATCTCCATAACAGCAGCTTTTTCAGAATTGTTCAAAATTATATTCCTTGGAAAAAGTGTCTGAGCTATAGACTAAAATCCCTTACATTTTGGGTCTTTGGTACTCAGTAAAGCCAGTTAGCTCTTGGCAGAATTATCTGTCTTGCTAAACTCATATTTACATGCAGCCTGCTCTAAAGTATTAAGAGCATGCAATGCTTCTGTTGTTCCTTCTGAGAACTGTCCTTCACATAGTTCCCAAATTTAATTCTAGATTGGCCAGTTTTGGGTACAAAATATAAGCTGTTGGATATATTATTATTATTATTATTATTTTTTACTTTTCATTTTATTTATCTTTTCTTTGAGAGAGACTCATTTAAGAAAAAACCTTGTTTCACAAACCATACTTTTTTTACAGTAATGTGTTATCTTAAATGTGGTTTGTGTGTCAGGTGTTGCAATATTAGAGTAACTATAATGTAATGCAAACACACGAAAATTTTCCAGTAAGTAGGCATACTGGTATATCTTGTTATATAGCTACTGCCATATATAAAAGTAATTGTACTCACAAAAAAGTGAACTATGAAAATGTGGAGCACATGATTTTTACGTAAAAGGAAGTTCAAAATTTTGTTAACTACAATAAGTTGGGGATTTGTATGTTTTAGTTGCGGGGAAAATTCTGAACTGGTTACAGGTAAGATGATATTCATTTATCTCCGAGCACTACCAATTTTTCTTTGTTCCTCCCGAGTTTCCATATAACCACTGTGAAAGTGGTAAGCACAGATTTCCTCCCACCACTACTTGCCCGGCAATTTAACCGGCACAGCAAGGCACGCCCCTGCCGCTCTTGACAGCCACTGCTTGAATCATCAATTTATAGTGACAAAAGCAGCAATTCATATACATAACATTAGCAACAATATACAGTAACAAACACTTTGCAATGGGCTTATTTGCGAAAATGCATTCGACTGGAGGGTAATTTAAAAGATAAATAGGTTAAGAAAGTCGCGATTGGTAGCAGAAACATTTTAAAAGTCAAAACTAGCATACTAATTTTGAAGAGTATCGCTCAAGGGTACGAATTATATGTTGAGAGCACAAGTTTCTTGTGCACATTACTTGAACTGCGAACTTCCGTTCGTTGCAAATGATGTGATATTCTCGTTGCACACAAACATCGCATATTCTACGAATAACATTTAGTGCACCGAAACTAAGGGCTGTTTTTTTTAATTATTTGTAACATTCACAATACTGTCAAGTCACAAAAGCAAATAACTTACCTGGCAAATATTTCTCACGCAATGTCCTTACACATAGTAGCTCTCCGTTAGATATGGCTTAAATTTCAAGCTTTGCAAGTGGAATGTTGGCCTTTGCAAACACTTAAACAGTTCTTTTTGTGAAATTGCTTTTTTCTAATTTTCTTCTTTTACCACTGTTTAATGTTTCACTGTTTAGAAGCACCAGCACTTTCTCACATGTGAACAGAGTGCTTCTCTGATTTAATGTGATTTTCCATATTGTCTTTCTTTTCCCACCCAATTCGACAGATGCAAAATTTGCAAAACACCATTTTGCCATCGGTTGCATACAAAACTTCATTACCATACTGTCATGTCCTTTCATACGCATTCATAGACTTGCGACACACATTCGACAGTGCTACACACAATGACAAAATAAAGAAATAGAAACAGCACAGATACCAAACTGAACGCTAGTGCGAATTCTTTTCTTTGTTAGGCGTCAGGCCCCATGTGACACGAATGCGTCCTACATTGCCATATGTGGCATTTATCTTGCCCAGAGCTCACTCCAACATGACAGTTAATGCAGCATCCCAGCTTGTGGGCTCAATTATATATGCTGGAGTTTGTGCACGGGTGCACTCCCCCTCCCCCAGCCATTTTTCTCTCGTTCCAAATCATGAAATACTATAAAAATGTTTTTAATGAGTTCATAGGCAGAAAATGGTGTGAAGCCTTCTGTTGCCAAAATTCGCGACAAAGTAACATTTATTACGTAATTTCGCATTTTTCAAATTTTGAGCTGGAATTCGCATATATTGCAAGTAGCGAATTTTTCAGGCCCCTAAATGTCAGCAAGCCTTTAACTGTCATTCATTATGTAGTGAAACTGCAAAAGTTCTATACTTTTTGTATTTTTCTATGATTTTCACAATGATATTCGAGAATTTATTCACATTTTAGGGTGGAAACTTTGGTGACATCTGCACAGGGTCGGCATCTCAGACAATAACAGCATTTTTGCAGTTATAATATACTGTGCCCCTTCAATGTGCAGAAAAACACAAACTATCAGTCTCACCGTTTATAAAATTTCACATAAAATACTCAAATATTTGCATTTCGCAGTAAGAATAAATTCTCCAAACATCACACATAGCAGAAAAAACTACAAGTTGCGTTTGTAAATAAAGTTAAGCTGACAATTGGCACAGTAGCTGATGGGAGTGTCTTGAGTCAATTGGGCGGCAGGCACATATGGCAAACACCTAAACAAAATGTGTGTGCGTTTATTCAAAGTGCCAAGAAACTCTACTGCGAAACATTTGTAAACACTATACTTGAAGGCTAAAGCCATGCCAGCTTCAGTTAACGTCAATTACGTTGTCGTTTTTCTTCATGAACATGCTTTCAAAAATTTGATACGCGGGGAAAGTGTCAACATGTTAACGCAAAAATGGTGGGAAAACAAAATCCGGAAATGTAAAAGCGGGGTTATACTGTATATTCTTATTCAGTACAAAAAGTACCCTTAGTTATACAAAAGCAAAGGCTTGTAATTTAAGAGCAACTTTAATGAAGATTTTCAAAAGTTACTTTTCAGAGTGTGTGTGTGTGTGTGTGTTTTGAGCCCTATCTACAAGAGGCTGTAGATAAAGCATTCGATTCTGAAATGATCACGCAGAGAGAATTTAACTGGTCAGCTTGACAAGAATTTACCGAGCAGATAAAAATCAGTAGTGTCAAACTTTGTTACTTATCTGCTTCATTTATACAGTTAAATGTTTATTCAATAAACACAGTTAATTCAGTATAAACAATCTTTTGATACAAAATTATTATAGTTTATATAAACAAACCTTTCACCTGGAATACTTTGAAAGTACTGAATTTTATTTCACAGTCATACATTTTTTTTTTAATTGTATTGTCTATCAGATTTTTTGTTAAGTGTAAAAAATGGTACTTTCCTCATATTGAGAATTTGTAGAACTAGTTATTGTAATATTTCACAAACTTTTAGAACATTTTGAATTTGTGCCAAACGGTGGACAGTTGGCCCCATCATTATTTAGAAATTGCAGGAGACATCACACATAATACGAGAAAGCGCAAATGGCTTTCTTTGGTGTTATGTTTGGAGCACGATTTTGGGGCGACACAGACTAATGACATGTTGAAGACCAGGAAACTATCATTTTACTTATATGTGAAATAAATCTGAGTAAATATTAAAAAAATACTGTCTTGTCACAAACATCTAGATCCTATTCATAATTAAATATAATGACTGCCACATTCCAAGAGAGACAAGAAGAGCATTTATATTTGTCTTATGATACCTTTGCCACTGAAATATCGAGATCACTTCATGTGTTCCTTTAAGTTGGTAGTGTGACTGACAAAGGAGAAATGTGAGGCACCACAGCCACTGGACCAATTACAGCACAGAAACAAAAGCAGGCTTTGATGTTCATGCTGCCATGTTACTGGAGTCTACATGAATATGGTGTTTTCGTGTACGACCGCCTGCAGCTGTATTATTGTGTTACCACTTCAACTACAGTTTCTGTTTATCAAATAAATGTTAGGAAAAAGGCATTATTTATTAAATGCAATCTATTGAGCTGTGGAAAGCCACTGAATAGTTGGGATGTATATTACTATGAGTGCGGCTCCGTAGCACAGTGGTAGAGTGCCAGACTAAAAATCCGAAGGTCGCGGGTTCGATTCCCGCCAGGTCCTGAGATTTTTATCTGTCACTTTCCACTTCTTTCACCTCTGGCAGTATTGCTCATGTGAAAAATACCGAGTAGCACCATGGTTCGGAACCCACGTTAAACTGTAGGTCCCCCTATTACTGGCTGGGTAAGTCAGTTCGAAGGTCGGAGGAAGGCAACGGCATACCACCTCCAAACAGGACCATGCCTAGTAAAGCACTGTTGTGCTCAAACCAATCTTCGGATTGTTGACTGCTTTACCTTTTTTTATATTACTATGAAGGACTTGAGTTTTATGAGTAATAAGAAGTATTTACTGTTGTTCATGGGCATCCATCAGTTCCTGTTGATAAAGTTTTAAAACATACCTCAAAAGTGCCTGGGCCTTACTAAGAGAAATAATGGAAGTGATGCTACTTCAAGGCTTGCGAGATACATAAGGGAACCATGTGGAACAAACCCACTGTGGAGAAAACAGTGTACTTTTAATGTTTTGACACCCAGGTCAGGCTAAGCACACTGTTGGGCAATGCTCCACTGCAGCTGCCACACAGCAATCTAGCTCTCTTTAAAAAAAAAAAAAAAAAAAAAAAAAAAAAAAAAAACCACACACACACACAATTTCCTTGGGAGGTAGCATCGCAGAATGGTTTTAGAAAGTTAAACAACGGAAACTTTCTTGGAACAGCCCAATTTATTTCACCTCTTGGTACCCCCTTACATAAAACCACAGGAAAGGACACACATACAATTACTGTATTTACCTGAATCTAAGCTGACACCCAAGAAAGATTAATGGTGGGTGGGGGGATTTAGGCTGTACTTCAAACATGTAACAAACTGGTTCATTCTAACAAGATCACAATCAGCTGGATGAATGCAGTAGTCTAATTAGCCGTAAGCTTGACAAGTAAGACTTTAGGTGTCTTAAGTTTCTGCAAGTGTAACTGTTTCCAGAATCAATTCTCTCACTATGCAACAGAATATGGACTTTATTATTTCATTGTAGAACTGTAGAGTTTTCTTTACAATGCTCATCTGTACACTACTATACAATGTAATACATTTTCAGCAATTTCGTAATTCAGAATCCTATCACATAAGACATTTCGGTTTCTTATTTCGAAGTTTCATCTATTACGAAATGTTTTTCTCCGTTGTCAGAAACACATTCCTTTTTATACTTACACGTTATATAATGGCTTACACACACACACACACACACACACACACACACACACACACACACACAGTGACCAACATTTATGATACCTTGGAATCTCCGTATAGACAACACACCAACGCTGAAGTGAGATGTTTCAGTGGCCCAGGTATAATTCCTAAATCCCACTCCTCTTTCCTTGATTTCTAGTTGTATTATGCCAGTTAATACATTGGTTCAAAGTACAAAAAAATTGTTAGAAAGTGGAAGATCATTATGTAAATTTGGAAGAGAGCTATTTCACGATTGTCACAGGGTTTAGCTCTTCGTGTTTAAGGTATATCAAGAAATTCATTTTTCACTTGCATTTGGTTAGGCATAGTTTCTTTACAGCTTCATACAGCATCCAAAGTTACATTAGTGACTTTGTAAAAAAATACTTTAATGAATGCCAAAATCTCAAATGGTATTTTAACCAAAAAATAAACAACTTACTACTTATGAATTTTTATACACTACAATTATCTAACCTGAATCCTAACTCATTGAGCAACCAGTTGTTTTGAATTATTTATCTATTTATTTCATTTCTTCCTTTGTCATTAAGGAGCCATATTTTCACAAATACCAAATTAAGATTTTCCTGTATGTTGATCAATGCAACAACCAATAATGATAAAAATAATAATAATAATGATTACAGAGTCTGTATAAAATGTATAGGAATAATTATTTGTTGGCATGACTATACCTTGCTGCACACGTGGACTGAGCATGCTTTGGGTGGTGGGGTGAGAGAGGGGGGGGGGGGGGAGTTCCAACACACCCAGGCATCAGTCACCTACAAGTGCTTGTCCAGGTGTAATTGTGATTTTAGTGGAACCCTGTAGAATGAATATGCATTAAAGAATATCAGCAATACACCACCAACTTTTGTGTTGAACTGGGAAGGGGGGGGGGAGAATCTGGCATGGAAACAATGAACAATTTGTGAATCATAGCAATGGATGACAGCATGTCAAAATGCAGGTTTCAAATGACAAGCTCTTCAAAGATTGTAGAGTATGTGAAGGACAAGCCCTATATTTAACAGCCACTGACATCAATAACTCATGAGAAAGTCAATGTACTTGTTGAGTGCTGAATTCAGACCATTTGGTGATGCAAAGTGATGACCTTCTGCAATGTCTTTGACAGGGGAGGGGTGGGGGGAACCCCCCCCCCCCCCCCCCCCACACACACACTCTTTTGAGACAACATTATCACAATACACCAAACTTGGATATTTGAATATGACCCAGTTCTAAATAGCATACTGCGTGTTTTAAAGGTTCGAACAAGCAATTCCATAGTGAGAGCCACACATATTTGCTGTAAAGGAGGTGGTCCACCATGAACCACTGAGGCCCAGACAGTGAATGGTGCTGTTTACCAAGCAGTGCTAAGACGACATAAGAAAGGCCAAGAGGCTAAGGCCACCCATTACCGTATACTGGGAGTACGACAGAGCATCTAGCCTTACCTGCTCAAGTTCACTGACTACATGACAGTAACTGACACTGCTGTGATTCCCCAACATTCTTAGTCTCTGTTGAGCACTAGAAGGTTATTTCCAATTCCCATAAATGAAATCCTACCTCAAAAAGACATGACTACACACCCCGAAGTGCTGCTGAAGCTTGCATGCATGCCCTTAAGGACCTTTTCAAAATCTGCCTACCAGGAAGCCTTTTAACTGTGGAAAAATGTGTTGGCAATGTGTCAACACTCAACAGATGTACTTTAAAGAATTTTAAAACTATCTCAGATAAGCCTGTTTTTCTGAAACTTCTCCCTATACTTTTTATACAAACCCTGTACAATAAATAATAACAATGATAAAAGGAATGCCAGATGCAGTGAAATAATGTTTACAAAAATACTTTAAAATAATCAGAATGACATGATAAACTTATACAATAAAAACAATTTTAGCACATGTGGAACTTTTATTGTAAATGGTCAAATCTCTCCTATAAACATATGAAGCTCTTTTAACAGTCACCAGTTTCTTTCAAACTTTTTTGTGCTACAAAGCACTTCACAGTATTTTAACTTTTTAGAATGAGACACTTCACAACAGCCAGATGTTATTACATCCACCATAAAGATAAAAAGGCTTCGTCCACTAGGTTTGTTCTTGATAAATCACGGAAGCCACACTGCCAAAATTATGGTGGAAACAAGCTCTTGTAGTTACTGAGTTACCAAAATGAATGACAACACATCTTTAAAAATACCAACAACTGATTTACAGCAATAAGTGTGTGTGTGTGTGTGTGTGTGTGTGTGTGTGTGTGTGTAAGTAAGAGACAAGCCAGTCTCAGCTCTGTTCTTGACTCAGGGCACCATACTTATTGCCCAAACTAAGACGTGGTCCTGAAGCTGCCATAGCACTCTCCACATATCGGTTGGAATGGGATCGACTGTTGCGGACTTCTTCAAAAGCACCTTCATCTCTTCTCCTGCAACAGTGACCAATAAAAGCCATTTGCAATAATTTTGAAACAAATATGACAAAATTAAGCAGTCAGCAGAGCAAATGTTGGTCGCAACATCACAGTGATCTCATTGAATACACTATGATCTTGCAATACCAACCACTATGATCTTTTAATACCAATAGAGAACTGGCTAACCTATCCAGTTACAGGCTAATGGGGCTGAACGTTTCATTTATTTTGGAAAACATTATTTGAGCATGTAGAAATGGTTGAGGTATAAGAATTCCACATGGGTGCGTTTACTACAATGAACTGCTTCTTACGTTTCATTGGGCAAGCGAATAGGCTTAAGGTGTTCACAGTAATAAATATTGAAAATGGCTGTATTTTGTTTGTAATTACCACTGCCACCACCTCAAACTTCTCAAAGAGAGATACTTTTACTCATATGTGGGCTGAATTTCTTTGTAGAGCTCAATGGGAGTTCACCCCTTGCTCCTTAGAAAACGAATCACACTTTGATGTTCTTATGCTGCAAAGTTGTTTAACATAACCAACATTTTTAACAACCTATGGCAGGGCCACGTGTTTGAGTTACTGGCAGATAAGGCCAGTCCGAACCAAAGAAAGTACAATACTCTGAATGAATGTCTTCACTTTGCATGTATAGCGTTACTTTGGCTAAAAAAAATTAAAAAAGGGACAAAGACTTTGATTTGCCATTGTACCTACAGATATAATGAATTCTCACCTAAATTTCAAAAATATTTCACACATCAGGGTTAGTGGTGCAACACTGACATCTACAGCAAACTTTTGATTAGCACAAAACAACTACTACCAAGATTAATTAGCATATATTCTTATGATGCTATTTGACACAGCGAAACTTTTCACCTTAGTGCACTGTGGTGAGATGCTCATACCCATGTTTGGTACATAAAATAACTCCTTTATATGCTGAATAAAACAGTTCCCAACCTTCACACCTATACCACTGAGAATATCAATACTGTCCAAGGAACATAACTGCTATGACTATTTATCATCTGAAAGAACTGTGAAAGGTCTTCCCCCTAAATTTTGGGCTCTTAAAATTTATTAATACAATAAAAAAATCATACTACTTTCAAAGGAGATAAGCTGTGTGCCTGAAGCATGAACAATACCACAAATATTTGCAGTGTGTAAGAAAGTACATGTTAGGTCTTTAATATGAAAGTATTGATTACAATGTTACAATTACCAACTAATAATGACCACCGAAAGACCCTTATACTACACAACTTCAAAAAATGCACAATTGTCCCAGAAAAAGTGTGGTGGGAAGTTGTTTTTATGTCTCAGTTTACAGTGTGACAGCCATTGTGTGTGTTTATTGGCAGAAAATGTTTCACTAAAAGTTCCTTAGCAAGGTACTTAATACTGGGGCTACAGAACTGAATTCCACAAAGAAGTTAAAAACTTGAGTTGGGTATTACGTCACTATTTTCTTTGTATTGTAAGAGAGAATTTTGAATTGTAAGACTTGAAAACTTACTTTCGACCTTGAGCTCTAGGATCCACATTCTTTGAAGCAGAGAGAGTGGGGAAGAATTCTTCACTGTGGATGTCGGGCGCAGTTCTGTTCTTCATCCGAGGACCTGTAAAGATATTAATTTTTTTCAGATTACACAATCACAAAATCATTGGCTACTTAGTAAAAACTCATCAAGAGAAAACCTCATTTGTACCAATTTGGGAGAAAGTCCAACATCAAATTACAATTAAATTGATACAGAACTATTTTCAGAGCAAACTACAATAAGAGCTGATTAAATTAGCTTTTAAAACAAGGTGATCCTAACTCTGAATAAAGAGAAATGGGTTTGATGAAACACATGAGGGATAGAGCATGTAAATTACACGTAACCTTGGATCAAATGGGAGATGAATTCCAACTACTACACAAATCAACCACATTAAAAGAAAAGTAGGATTACATATGAGAAGAGATTTTAGATGGGAAGGCTCGGTCAGGATTTGGCAACATAATTGTTTAATAACATTCAGGTTTAACTGTCAAGACTGCAGACACCTATTAAAGGTTCACTGTATCAGTTGCCTCCAGTGCACAATGCAGTGCTACAACTTGTAAAAATACAGTAACTGCTCATCTTTGTGACTAAAGTTTTATACCCATGAATATATCCAAGTAACTAATTTAGGATTAAAGGAGACCAATCACTGAATAGTTGATGGGTTGAGTTTATAGGCTGACACAAAACAGAAGTGAATATACAAAATGTTCACCTGCACAACCTAACTTGAGAAAAAAATTACTCAGAGCAAGTTTGCAAGTTTCCTGCCTCCACTGCTAATGCCTGTTGACAGCTGATCACACCTGCTATCCGGTGAATGCTTATTACTAAATTGTCTACATTCTATTAGACGTTTCCCACTATATTTCTTTATGAAACCTTATGCTATGAAGTTAAGTTCCACATACAAGCAAAGTAGTATGATTAACAAGTTTAAACAAATAACATTTAATACCATCTACTACTATCCTCACTGTAATTTCTCCTTGCATTCCTTTGCTGAGAAAGCACAAGTGTCACCATTTTGACAAAGTGCATCAAGCATTCTGTGTGTTACGGACTATAATGGGTATCAGAAAATTTAAGTACAAATTTGTCAGCTTGCTTTATTTTGGTGTTTGTCCCCCACAATATTTTCCCCCCTAGTAACCTGTCACATAGTTTCAATAACCAATAGAGTAGTTTCAGAAGTCATTTAACATGACATATTATCAGCCATCTTGTAGAAGCTTGATATGTATATTTGACAGTATTTCCGATTCAATTCATATAAAACTGTTTACTCAAAACAGCTTGCACAGTTATTGACAGACAAATAGTAATATCCAAATACCTTATTAATTATACACATTGCAATATGCAACTTTGCAGAACAAATTTTCATTCCAATAAAGATTTTTATGACAATTTAAATATACCGGGTGATCAAAAAGTCAGTATAAATTTGAAAACTTAATAAACCATGGAATAATGTAGATAGAGAGGTAAAAATTGACACACATACTTTGAATGACATGGGGTTTTATTAGAACAAAAAACACGAAAGTTCAAAAAATGTCTGACAAAGGGCACTTCATCTGATCAGAAAAGCAATAATTAGCATAACAAGACAAAGCAAAGATGATGATATTTACAGGAAATGATCAATATTTTCACCATCATTTCTCAAAAAAGCTGTTGTCGAGGAATAATGCTGTGAACAGCACTGTAAAGCATACCCGTAGTTATGGTGAGGCATTGGCGTCTGATGTTTTCTTTCAGCATCCCTAGAGATGTCGGTTGATCACGATACACTTGCGACTTCAGGTAACCCCAAAGCCAATAATCGCATGGACTGAGGTCTGGGGACCTGCGAGGCCAACCATGACAAAAGTGGCGGCTGAGCACATGATCATCACCAAACAACACGCTTCACGCATCTAGCAATACTTTATTTTTTGTTCTAATAAAACCCCCATGTCATTCCAAGTGTGTGTGTGTCAATTTTTACCTCTCTATCTACATTATTCCATGATATAAGTTTTCAAATTTATACTGACTTTTGGATCACCCAGTATTTAGGAACAATGAAAATAGCATACCAACAAGTGAGAAATTAAATGTATTAAATATAATGACACGGGTGAGACTCAATCTCAAAACTTGACAAGGAAAAACAGTGAGTACAATGAAAAATACATTGCAATATGAAAACTTTTGGATCACCTTTTTCTGCAATACATGCTGCAACAAGTACAGCATTGAATTGATGATAGGTCCAATGTTCCAAAACACATACAAATCATGTAAAGAGTGACAGTGGCACCTAGCATTTCAGTTATTCCCACAAATGCTATATAGGGGAGAAGTCCAGCAAAAAATGCAGGCTATGAAAAAACCTAAATGCAACATAGGAAGCCTTTAGCTGTATTTTTTGTTTCTTGTTGTTTGAGGACACAAAAGAATTATGGTCATAAGTACTCATCACACAAAGTATTGACTGCAAGGACTAAGCACAGGCAGAGTTTAAATTCCCTTGCCATGTGAGGGTGATGAATATAAAGTAAAACGTGGTCAACAGAGTACAGGTCAACAGCTAAGCACATCAGACAATGCAGACGGAAAACACAAAATTTGACGGAGAGTTGAAGAATGGGGACAGCGCCAAAAGCTGGTGCAGTTGAGGATTGGGAACAGGGGCCACGAAGTGAAGCAGGGTCACCGCATAGTAAATGGCTGTGGTTGAAGTGACAGTGTCCTATGTGCAGCTGGGCTAGAATAACCACCTCACAGTGAGAGCAATACTGCACACCTGGAGAGTGAGGCACAAAGGTCATTTAACAGATCATAGTAGGTAGCAAGCCAAGGGAGGAAAGCTGCATCTTTTTTGCAGCATGCGCCCTCTGATATGACCAGGATATGAAAACACCACTGTTGCCTCACTGACAGCTAGTTAAGGTACTCCTGAATCAACTGTAGCATGGGGTGGACAGGATATAACATGCAAAGGCTCTGGAGAGCAATCACAGAAACCAAGCAGTTGACACTATTAGGAATACCTGATGTATTGGGTGACCTGATAAAGAGTAAAGAACTCCACAGTAAGATCGAGCACTGGTCAGGCAGAAAATAATGAAAGGAATAGTTGCTGGGTACAAAGACACACTTGACACCAGGGTCGGTCGGTCTTTGAACTGTAAGTGTAGACGAAGGTACTGTCATCAAGCTGCATGCTGAGTGCGAGAAACTTGGACAGACTAGGCTTGGGATAGTGTCTTTAGAAAGCAAATGGAGTACAAAATTAACAAAGACCTCCAGATGAAGCCAAGGTGGGAAAGAGCTCACACCCACCAGGAACATGACAGGGAGGAAGTCTAGCCACCAAAGCAGCGGACGAAAGAACTATAGGAGATAGCAGAGAAGGAAATGTAGGTTCGCCAGTGTTGAGACAGATGAAATTAAGGTGATTGAAGATATCATCCAGGAGAAAGACTCTCCGACAGGGGCATGGAGGGCCCCCAGAGGTGGTGGTGGGTGTTGAAGTTTCAAGTCACTGACCAGCAGAAATGGAGGAGATGCTGATCTAAGGTGCAAAAGATTTGCCATGGTGACAGCAGTAGATGGGGGTATGTCAACACTGCACAATAAGTAAGTAAAGCTATGAAGGGAAAGTGACAGCTACAGCTTGAAGCTGGGTATCCAAAGGAATGGTGGGGCTATGTATGTAATTCCATATAAACAGCACGACTTCATCATGAGCTGGAATCCCTGATGTGGGAGGAAGGCCAGAATGGACTAAAATTAAGTGTGGAAATGAAAGATCATATGGGTTTGATTTTGTTTCCTGAAGGCAGAAAATCATTGGGGAGTTAGTTCACAGAAGAAGCTGCAGTTCTGCCCTACTGGATCGGATGATGCAAATGTTCTACTGACGGCTAGCCATAGAGGATGGAAAGGGAAGAGCCTAAGTAAATTACTTCTCCAACTCTGGCACCCATACAGCTGCTTGTATCATAGTGAGTCATCCCAATTGCTCACTGCACAATCCTTCCTTGCTATTTTTATGGCCAATATTATTCCCCTACCAAACGGACTAAAATGTAAGAATTGTCATCTAACACATCTAGCTGGAATTCTGTGCCAGTACATAATGTAACTGTACCGGTAGCCACGTGTTATAATGTTGGCATTAGCCAATCACATGACAAATGTGATGTCATGAAATCTTTGTTTCAAGAGGGCAATTACTTTTACTGAGCAGGCAAGTGTACATACAAGAAACTGTCAACCATAAAGCAGGAACAGCATTATTTACTTCATGGTCTGTACAAACCACTAATCAAGTCATTCAATGTGGTTTAGATGTCCAAAACATTAACTTTTTGGCAGTTATGTTCTACCTTGTGTTGATGTTGCCAACAACCACACGAGGCCACCGGGATGTTAAGTAAAATTTTATCTTCTGTGTTGCTAATAATCAGTAAAACTTACTAGAATGTATCTCTCTTGGCTGATTCCTCAAATGGGGTGGCAAGTATGCAGAACCACCTGTATTCATATATTCAATATTCTTCTCCTCCACTGAAAAATTAATAAAAATTGCATCAATATTGTACAAAGACTTATGTTAATGTAATTTCAACAAGTACGGAAATATTTATTATGCTACCTGATGAAATTTTATGTTACATATGCACACACTGAAGCAATATGTAACAAATTAGTCTAAAGAGTAAAAATCTGTTGATATCCAAGTAATTTATGCAAAATATACACTGTTTCAAATTAAGTACCCAATGCACAAGTTTGTCAGCACAGTAATTCATTTGGAGAGAAGCTCAAAGTCAAACAGTTACTACTGTTTTAACATTAAAGAAGTGTTTAAAAAAAGTCAAATACAAAACCAACTATCAGGAAATCTAAAGCAGCCCCCACATGGTCAATAACATTGACAATATTTCCTGGCTGCACAATAATATTGACGTTATAGGGGTGAGATTGAGAAGAAGTGCAATAATATTGAGAACATCAAAAACTTCTGAAATATATTGTGCTGCCTGTAAATATTGTGCTGTCTGTGGGCAGTAATGACAATATCTTTGACATATTATCTTGCTAACTTTGACGTTGTTATATTTGCTGTTTGTTTACTTGTACCACGTGTGTTATTTTCGTGTGCTGCACAATGAGTTGTACAAAACAAAGTAAAGCAATAACAACAGCAGCAACGTTTTTATCGTCCAACATTTCACACCACAATATTATTGAGCAGTCTAGGAGATAACGACAATAATATTGCACAATATTACTGACCGTGTAGAGGCCACTTAATGTCAAATCTTAGCTTACATCAACATTTCATCTTGACTAAAGGATGTTTTACCTGGTTGTTCTGGTTCTGGCTGCGATTGTGGAGCAACAATTTTCCATGGACCCGATTGAACCTTGCGCCGAGGAACTAATTCACCCGCTTCATTTTCCTCCATAATATCTTGTTCTTCACCATCACAACCACCACCTTCACTATCACCCTCTGTTATAGTCAAGTTTCCAATACGAAGACCAGAGTAATCCTTCTTTTCTTCTTCAAATTCCTTCCATTCATCATCTTCATCCTGTAAAAATGTACATTAAATTTTGTAGATGACATCACCGATATAAAGTAACAATAAGACAACCATCAAATTTTTTCATCCAATATTAATGTAGTTGCACAATGATCTAAAACTTCATAGATTAATTTATTCGTTGTTCAGGTTTTTTTTCCCCAGAGAGAGAGAGAGAGAGAGAGAGAGAGAGAGAGAGAGAGAGAGAGAGAGAGAGAGAGAAAATATCGCTTCTCACCCACAAGAGCCTGGTCTTAACTGCAGAGCTACCCTACCGACTATCCTGCCTATCTTGTTACTCCTTATGTTCATCCAATGAAATCATATTTAAGGGCCTAAAGCTTAATTTTAAATCCTATCTAATTTCTAAATAATATTACAATTTCAAATATACTAGGTGGGGGGCAAATAAAAATGTCCCACATGAAGGTATTTGATTTTGAAACCATTTGTGGCAACATTAACAGAGAAGCAAAAGACCTATATTTACTAACAAAGGGGCAACTACACATACAACTGGTTCAACCTTTGAGCACATTTAGGCCTACACCATTTTCACAGCGACAGAGGTGTTACCAGAGGTCAGTCTGGTCACAACCCTAAATGATGCGAGGTGTCCTCATGATCAATATTTAATAAACTTTTTCTTATAGGCCCCGTGCTTGTCACACAGCCTCACAACAGATAGAAATTTCACAAATTTTTCTAAATTCCATCTAAATATGCATACTGATTTGCAATGCCAATATAAATCTTCAAAACTGTATTATGTATTATTATACAATCTGTTTAATCTCAGTCATAAATATATTCTCAGTTCTGTAACCTAGTATCAACTAAAAAATTCACATTCCTTTTCCCTTGTTTATTCCTTTACTTCAAAATCCTCAGTGCTCCCCAGAACTCCGTACGGCATTGCAGTTTCCTTGCAACTCCCTGTGTGACATCACACACCCGCGCAGCCGCACGAATCCCAAAGAAACACGTCTGAGAAGGGGGGGGGGGGGGAACCAACAACAGAAAATACAACAGAAATCCTTACACCAAAAATAAAAGAAACAAACTATATTAAAATTTCCTCCCACCTAACACTTATTTGACTTACTTGTTTATTTAGTGGTTTGAATGTAAGGTTCCATTTATTGAAAGACCATCCTTAAAGAGTATTTAAAAACTGAAGCTGAATTTTTAATATGAAATGACATCACTAGCACTGCAGCTTCGATCCATATTCAGCAACTTGCTGGCAAGAGCCCAAGAGATGAATGATGGCCACTTTCAACAACAACTATAGTCATGTTCATACTGTATGTCCTTTCCTCAGCTGTGTTTTTTGTACCCTGGAGCTGTTCTCCGGGCCACTTATTTGCTCCATCCTCTTACTGATGTGATTTAATGTAGTTATCTGTAGAAATTTATGTTTGCAGTTAGGAACTCTCCGGAAGTGTAAATGTAGGTTCTGCTGCCTTATTTTTTAGCTGTGGTACCTAAGGGTAAATGCCTGCAACACACAATGTTACAACACGAACTAGCTGAAACTCTCTGGCATCTAAAATTTAACAATTGCCATGAGAAGCCTTTGTAAACATGCCCAACATGTAGTTATTTTCAAATTCAAGGTCCCTAATTACTTTTTTTATTATTATTGTGTATGCTCTAGAACACCAATTTTTACTAAAGTATATTTTGATAATTTTTCTTGATTTAACTTTGCCAATTATAGACCGCAAGGAAATTTAGAGTTCTTGGCTTTCTTCTTTTCCTCCCAGAATCGCCTCTTTGGTCCTTGTAACTACAAGAACACATTTGAGGGAATGCAGTTTTATTGGTCCCTTGGTCTCTGTACTTTGTACTCATTGGAATTACAGCCAAACAACATGCCTCAACAGTGTGTAGCATTTTAGTAAGTAGCCACGACACAGTTAAGTCACTTGAGCTGAAAAAATGATTGAAGATGCTACTTCTGGTCCACCCATAGCTATGACTCCAAAAATGGAGGGCGAAGTGAGAAAATTATGACTGTTGCAAACGGGCAGATCCAGGACAGCCTGCTGGGGAGGGATGGGGGGGGTGTGAAAGAATTCTCATTGTCAGCTAAACTCAAACTCCGGCTCAGTAGAAACAGTCTAGTACCAGCCACCCCCTTTTACACCACACCCAATCAAACACAAAAGTCTTACAGTTTTGAAAACTTCAAATGTTCAAATGTTTGTATAGTCTATGGGATCTTAACTACGGGGTCATCAGTCCCTAAACTTACAAACTACTTACGAACTAGGACGGCACAAATATCCATGCCCGAGGGGGGATTAGAAACCCCGACCGTAGTGATCGTGCAGACCGCGACTGAAGCGCCTTAGTCCCCTCGGCCACCGCGGCCGGCTTTTGAAAACTCTGTGCAGTGATAACAATAGCTTCGCTTGACAGAAAAAAAGAAAAGAAAAAAGAGCTATTGAGGGGGGGGGGGGGGCCCTCACGAATGACCCTTCGCCACCCCCCCCCCCTGGATCCGCCTATGGTTGCACCTTACCATAAATGGTATTATGAAACTGGGTACATGAAATTATAGTCTTTTTCCCCCTTTTCAAAATTGGCATACATTTTATTTATCATAGTGATTCTACACATATTTTAAAGGTGTGGAGACAAAGCTTTAGTGCTTTGAAATTGACTTAAAAAACACATTGGGGGATTTTTTGAATGGACTGTTTGCTTTTGCAAAAGTATCAACTATTTTCTGAATTTGCCTTGGTTTTCTTATTGTGACTAGTTTTAATCTTTCAACAAACAATTCTTCTGTTGAGAAGTACCAGCACTTTCCCACAGCCGAACGGAATACATGTCCCATTAAATGAGTTCCTCCACTATTTTTGTTGTTCTGTCTAATACAGTAATTACAAAATCAAGAATATTAATTTCACCCATTGCAGGGTATTCGTTGTCATACTCACTACTCGGCAATGCTGCAGACAAAGTGCTTAACATAGAAGTAGAACCAAGAGTAACTTTATTAAGGGTTGAAATTTGTTCATTCAAAATATGCCGATACTTTTCATTTCCCACACTATGGTGCAGACTGTATACATTCGCAGATGGTCACGAGTGTAAACAAACTAGAGTTCTTACCCTCCAGAGGAGAGAGATGGTGCAAGGAAGCATGTCCAGTCTTTAGTGTACATGTTTTGAAGCTTAGATTCATGTTCAGCAAAAAACAAAACTGTCACAGGCCTACCCAACCTTTCTGATTTTGAGAGGTGTCATTGTCAAAATCCACAGTGGACCAAGCTTAAAACATTCATTTCAAAATAAGATAAGCAAACAACCAATGACATTGTTACTGAGTGATTACTTCCTGACATTGGCAGTGAATTCACTGTGTTGTAAAATAGAAACTTATGGCCTGACCTCTAGCGAAATTTGATGCAACAATGTTTTCAAACACCTGCCACCTAAACTTGTACATACCATTTTACCACCCCAGTTGGCACAGATCTAGTAAATAGAGGCCAGTGTTACATCACCGTGGACATGGCTTTTTAAGTTGTAAACACGTTCTTATGCACTTATCTTTCTAAATTGGGCTTTGCCACATTATGCAAAATACTAGTCATGGAAAATCACAACAATTTCAAAGGGGGGGGGGGGGGGACCATTGTTAAAATTGTTACTCTGGACATTCACTAAAATATCTTTTCTTGGAGAATTTCTTTTTTTCCATTGTTTGACATGAAATTCATATCGATATGCGCATTTATTGCAAACTGAGAATTTTTCAAGTGCCTCTGTATGACCAGAGTGTAGTATAACATATAGCTTTCCCTGTGAATATTCTAATGATGTTTGAAATATCACATACAGGTCAAACAGTATATCAATACTGACTGGCACACTGAAATATGTAAAGGCCTAGATTTTTTAATAAAATTAAGGTTTCCCCCACATTTTTTCAAGAGTTGAAGGTTTGCTGGACACCATGTAATCTATGTTACTGATTCTAACTATCATTCACAGGCAAACTCCAGAAAGAAATTTTATCTTAATCATTTCTTAGAGTTGAAATGGTGGATGTGAAAGACATTTATAAAATTCAAAGTCTCAGGATCAAAGCCTACAACTGCATTAACAAAACTGGAATGAGAAATTTAGCAATTCATAGAAGTAAAATACTTTAAAGGCAATGAATGCGAAACTTCCTGTCTTATTAAAACTGTGTGCCAGACCGGGATTTGCTTTTTGCAGGCAAGACCCAGGTTCTAATCCCGGTCTAGCACAGTTTTAATCTGCCAGGAAGTTTCATATCAGCACACACTACACTGCAGAGTAAAAATATTATTCTGCAAAATATTACGTCAAAATTACCACTACGACCTCGTACAGTAGGAACAACTTTAACAAGCTGAATATTACACGTCAGCACTGGGCACAACAGTAGTTGCTGTCACAGATGCCGGCCTCACAGCAATCACTATGTTACATAGAACATTTACAGGGTTATGAAACTACATGAAAAACAAACTGAATAGCATCAAATTTCAGTACTGCCAATAGTTACACAAAACAGAGTAAAACGTAGAAAAGAGTTTCTTTAATTTTAATTTTTTCACTTCAGACACTCATTTGTATGTTTATTTTTAGCTTTGTGTGACAATTGGTGGTGCTGGCTAGCCACTATGTCTTTTGAATTAACACCCCCCCCCCCCCCCCCCCCCCCAACGCATGCACGCACGCACACATTGAATACATTTGAACTTCTTGTTCCACTGCCATGTTTGTCTATTAACCTATCATATAAATACACTTCCAATAGACACACACAAGAAACTTATCAGGCATAGTCAATTTTGCTCTTTATTCTGCGAGATTATCACACCCTTTCAACAAATAATGTACAGTGATTACCAATTAAATTATTTTAATTTTCATACCTTATTTTACAGACAGCAGAATATTCTAAAGGTTTATGTGAGCTATTACTTAAAGACTTCTCAGCCTTCACTCAGCACTGTTTCGATAAACAGATTTTTCAACACCTCTTCCTGTTTTGTGTTAAGGCCTGACTATATCTCCATCACAATATTTAACAAGGTAATTTACACATGATTCAGTACATTGTTATTTCATTTATTGCACTTCTGCTTGGGGGGGGGGGGGGTTCCATCAAATACTGGGAAGGTTTCCATTGATCTAGCATTCTAGATTATTCCACCTTATTGTCCCATTAATAATAATATTAAAATGACGATCAGTAATAATATTAAAATGACGATCAGTCTCCATAATTCTGAATTTCCAAAATGCATTATACTACTACCCAAGTAAATAAATTCTAGACAGTTCACCATTTCTATGCAATTATGTCCAGCACTGGGATACAATTTCATAAAGAATGTCACCACATTGGAACATCCAGTGATTTTCTTTGTTGTAGAAATGTAGATTGGCACAGAAAACAAATTGCTACCATACTAACAACAAATGTAACTTAGAACTGTAATTGTACAAGAATATTTTCTCTGTGGACATAATAATTGATTACATGAAAGAGGTGCAATGTAGTCTCTTAAGGGAGTTGTAGCAGCAGTTTTTGAACAGCAGGTAATGACCTCAGTCCATTAGAAAATTGGGGGATGTCAGTGGTCAAACAACATCGCGAAAATAATATATCGGTCCATTTTCCACTTGGCTAAAGTGAGTCAGTAGATTTTTAAAGATATTTCCAAACAACACACAACCTGCTAGCACCAATGATATTAACATTAGAATCAGTTACATTCACAGTATAGGAATAAAATTTATAAAAACTGAAGACCGAGATGGCCAAGTACTGTTACCTCCCAAAAGTAAGCACCAAATTTCCACTAAAGTTTATATTTTTCACAAAAAGCAAAAGTCTTTTGCAACCTCTGTGCTGGAGGTGAACTGATATTTTTTACTGAAGTCTTCTTTTTTGGAGGAAATTAAAATTTTAATGCCTTTTATGTATTCATGTCTGTACTTTGCCATTCAATGTTACTTTTATTTTTGGGTAATAGGGCCCGTAATTTGTTTGTATAACCTGATGTTTAAATGACTGGTGTTGAATGTAAATGGTAAACAGACATTTTCTAAAACTCATCAAATTGATGCAACGTAAACCAGACAGCCATCTGGTGGCATAAGACTTTAGAATTTATAAAATTCTTTTAATTTTACATGATTCATTCTTGACTAAATGTTTTTTAGTATATGAACTTTATACATTTTCGATTTTAAAGGATGAAATTTAAGTTACTGTTACAGTACCAGAACTGGCATTTCTTGTAAAAAAAAAATGTGTGCTGTGCAGTTGCAAGATGTAATTACAGGAGAAGAGGGACATTTCAATGAAAATCTATTTATTGAGAGTTTCCAAAATTGGGCAAAATAAGGCTAAAAGTATATATTTTATCATGCAATTGTTTATAAAACTTTTATTGTAGAACATGTAAATTTTACCATCCATTATTGCCTTTTTTCTGCTGAACAGAGATATTGGAACAGTCTATTATTGTGACCTCATTCGTAGTCCAGTGGCTCATTATAGAGAGCACAACTCACAAGACTTTTAAAAAGCAAGTCAGGAAGAAGTAGTTTTGTGCATTAGAAGTTCATTTGATTTGAGTATTGTTTCAAAATTAATTATTCTGCTTTCAATATAAATTGTCCCTCCCATAACACTAAAACATCATTACATTTTCTTTATCAAAAGTACTTTTCTGTAATTGTACAAGTGAACACTGAAAGTAAGCTAGTTTACATGTAGGACACAGTTGTTACACTCCTGGTAAAATTAAAGTATGTTAAGAATGAGGTGTGTGTTACAGGTGGGACATTACACACTGTATTCTCTGCAATGTCAGGCCATAGGTTAAGGGAATACTGTTTTAAAATGAAGGTACACGTTTTGGGCATTTATTTTGTCAAATAAACTAATAAAATATATGAGTGATTTAGTTAATCATGGCAACCCCTCAGTTTGGACTTTTTATTAGAAGCCATAAAAATGTTGAAAATAAAGCATCCACAACTTAATGAGCTGCACATATTTTCCAGTAGATGTATTGGACAGTTAAAAAATAGATTCAAATATTTAAGAAATCCATTGAGATTAGGTCTGTAGACTGGAGTTCATTTGCCACAGCACAGGGCAAGGGTTCTGCTGATATGTGGTCAGGTCTTTAGAGAGCTGCCTAGAAAAGGGTTGCTGGAACAGATTTTTCTGGAGCCTATCCTATTTCCAAGTTGCAGTCAGATTATTTGTCTTGTATCAAAGAAGGTCTACTTGATAGTTGGAACAACAGCAAAATCAGAGTCAGTCTGTTGTTACTTTGGCAGAATTAAAACGACAAAAAAGTGATCAGTTATACACCAGTGTTTGAGATTTTGTTGCAGTTCTTCCAGTGAAGGGGACAAAATTTCTTGCAATTCAGTAATACATGCAGAAGTTAAACAAGTATAAGAGTAAAATTACTTTACATAGAAAAAGTGGCAAATTTTGGATCTGGCTTGCAGTAAAGGCAAAGTTGTGTATACCAACATTGATGAATAACAGGACAGTTCTCATTTGACTAGAACCTTTTAAAAAGTCTGATTGGGTTTATTGTGAGTGCTTGTGCTTTTTTTCATCTTGTTGTTCAGTTTAAATAGTATGTATTTAGTTGCACTATGTAATCCAATTTAATATTCTATGTAAATCATACATACAATTTGTCCCACCCGTAACTAAACGACAGATCATATGTAGTGTCATGAATTGGTATAACTTTGTAATTATTATCTCCTTTGCTACATGTCCCTTTATTAGAAGAATGTGAATTTCATTTGAATGTGGTTTGGCCGAACTGTGGCCACTAACAGAGCAGAATTATTGTTTTGATGTCAAAATTATTCAGTTCCTTGTCAATTTCTTGTACCACCTGTAATGCTGGTTATATTTATTATATTGCAAACAAATAGGTATACCTGAAAATTGTATTTGTTAGAATCAAAAGAGCCATTTTGTTGCTTAAAACAGTAACTTGATTTCAAATAACTTATGATTTATAAATGTAAAACAAAAAATACTAGTCCAAAGCAGTACAAGTGTCCCACCCGAAATGCTGGAATTGCTCAGTACCAAGTGTGCAGGTACATTTATATATTTTAAATAGATGTATTTCAATTTAAAGAAACATCTTAAGTGTCTGGTTTATTGCATGTAAAACAATTTATATAGTTTGAACTAATAACCTATACAATGCAGCAACCTTGACAAGACAGTTTTCATACAAAGACAGCAATTTAAAAAATTATGTTCAAGCCACCTTTTAGCACACTACTCAGGTAATTATCTTTAATCTGCAACTGTATTCGTAGTGCACTGTTTATGAGGTTTCAGAACTGGACACATTCTACAGCCCACCTATGAGAATGTGCAGACAGCTTGAAATTTTGAGAACAATTGATATCCTGCTGAAAATAGGATTACCCACAAAAGCCAACAGTGTGGGTTAAAATCTCTAACTACAATTTTTGAACTAAACCACAGTTTTATTTTGATCTGTAGGAAAACATTCAATATGGAATGAAAACATACTGCATCATCTATGTTTCACCTTTGTCACATTCAATAGTAAAGTATCCATAGTGTTAAAACCAAAATTTAACATAGATACGGTGAATGGGAGAAAGTATATACTGATCAAAGAGTAAGAGATTATAGTAAAGAAATAGAAAATTTAATCCTACTTTTTCTGAATGTTTCATTCAATCCAATTTCATTTTTTTATTCGGGAAACTTCAAATATGATAAAAAAAAGCTCCAATATGATGCCCAAACCATATAGGGAACAATTATAACTACACATACATTTTGTTGCCTATTCTGCAGAGGAAAATTAGTGGTAGAGATGGATTAACATAAAGAAAAAATTATAACTTTACAAAGCTTATATGACAAAATTGTCGCTCACCAAAAGCAGAATGCAAACACTGAATCTTTCATCATGGAAAAAATATGATGAAAGCAATAGTCAACTTTTATAACAATTAGGAACACTAAATAAACCTAGGAAAAACATTCATTCAAGAATGGTTTCACTGCTATCACAGTCACCTCTAAAATCAAACACTGACAAAAGTAATGTGAAATTGCATGTATTTCACTACCTATAATGAGCTTACACATTCACGCGAAAGGCCTGCATGCTGACAATGTCTGCTCATCATATCAGAGTGCTGCAGGTTTGTTTGAAAATAATCTCCATATAAAATTCCATGAAAAACTAAATAACAAATCAAATTCATAGGTTTCATGGAAAGTAAGGAAACTAAGGTGTTCATGATGAACATTAAGCAGGTCTTGGTCACTTCATATTTGTACTCCAATTGTTAAGAAGTGCTACAATGACCAAGGAACATGCAGATAACATACATATAATACCTTCATTTTCAACACATTAGCATCCAAAATGGAATGTAGCTTAATGGAAAGGTTTTTGCTGATTTGTGTCATTTCTAAACAGTATAATTCAGACAGGGAAAATCCATGCAAGCAGTTTAGATCTCATGCAAACAAATTGCAAGTGAAATGAACAAATGTATCACACACACACACACACAACACACACACACACAACACACACACACACACAACACACACACACACACACACACACAACACACACACACACAACACACACACACACACACACACACACACACCCTCTCCCCTTTTTAAAAATTGATAATTTACCATTAACAGCAGCATAGATTTTTAAACTGGTCTAACACAGTAGCCATTCCAGTGAACACAGCACAGCCAATGGCAACATGAAGTGAGCTGGAAGAGCACTTCTACTAAAATGGTGCAATTGATGTGATTGAGAAATTGTGCAGTATCAGAAACTGAGAACCCTACCGTAAGATGAGGAGATTGCAGACTGCTGAGTGCAACATTATGTTAAGTTGGGCTCGCACAAGTTTTGTTCACCTCAAGCTTTTCCTTAACCTTCCATTCCTGTACATAAAATAAATACAGTGCCAACGATACACAAAATGTAACATTGAAAGTATGCATCTGGCTGTAATATTATTCACAGACTTCACATTTGTTCTAAATTGTGTGTAGTGATTAAGAATCTGAGAACTAACAATAACTGTTACCTATCTGTATCTATTTGAAATCCCCATTCATTGAAGACATAGTCAATTAAGATGTTGTACCAGCTAAACTCCAAACACCCGTTAGAACAATTTTAATGTTACAACTGTTAAATAGCCTGACTGTAAAATGTTCCCTAAAAAACTGCAGGCGGATCTACCTCATATCTACAAAAACACTACCAAAAACAATACAGCACCAACAGACTAACTCATATCGATGTTCCGAATTTAACTGTTTATATCACAGCAACAACATCCACGAAGTGTAAAGCTCAAGAAAGCACTGCTGAATACAGTACCCATTAAACTGATAAAATTCTTTGTTAACAGATTATGGACTGTAAATGTGTGAAATTTTTATAGGTTAAAATAGTGTAATTACTTGTTAGGGTTATCTTGCCCCAGCTTAGAAGAAACAAATCTGTTGAAATCAGAAAATGTAATTATGTCATTTTAGCAGTCCTGCTTTGATCTGTATATAGCATGTATAATCCTGAACTCAATTTGCAAAGCAATGGTTTTCTAAGCTACTACTGTTTATGGGGCTTCTTTACAAAGATTGTAGTCTGACTTCCAAAGTACAAAACATTACTATTGCATTTGCTCTCAGCAGCAGAGGAAAAACAGTGTAATAATCAGGAGTCAGGATATACCTGTTTTCTGCTATACCTTCAAGGCAACATACAGCACTGAATGGAAGAGACTTGCTACTTCACAGGAGATTCAGAAGAGGGATTTACATACCAAATGAGACAGTAAAAATATTATGTTCAGGATTTTGAGATAGTGCACATTTAGGTTAGAGAAAAATGTGTACACAAGAAGACATTTATGTAACAACACTGTTTTCACTGTAGGCATACTATTAGACAGCAGGACTAATCAAATATAAAACATGCCAATATAAATTTCATATTTAATCTAAATTACACTATATGCATTTACAAGCAGTTCAGTGTCAATCATAAGCGAACAGCTGAAACAAATACTAATTTCTAATTGTGACCATTTCAGCCAAGCACAACTAAAGTGTCATGCAACTGCCTGAACAATGGAGATGCACAAAAATTACATGAATTTTGAAGGCAGGGAAAAGTAACAATGCAGACGATGTAAGTACAACAAATTGTATTAGAATGAAAGCTAAGTAAAGTAATTCACATGCTTTGTTGGCATACTGTAGAGTCCTTCAAATGGAAGGAATATGAGGATTTTACATATATTCACAGCTGAAATCTACCCTTTCAACTTACAAATATAAAAACTGGTATACATAAATGCAAAGAATGATTCTTTCACAAAAGCCAAGAACTTTTTAATGAATAGTGCAATTGTGTGTGTTTTACAACTTTATTTTTATTTCATTAACTTGTTTTTAACTCAAGGCTATCTTCAGACTTCCCATTTTTATTTAATGGGACTTTTAGGACACACACAAAATTGAGCTTTTAACTCTATATGATGCTCTAACAAGGATTGAAAGAAGATCCAGTCAAAAATATTTAAATTTTTCCATGAAAAGACATGGATATATTTCATTTTGACACGTCTAATGTATGTACAGCATGAATGAAACTTATACAACATTAGCAATAAATGCTGCAAATTCTTAAACCATCTCTGACCAATAAACCAATTCTTACAGAGGTATTGTAATTCAGTTATATTAGTAGTAGTATACATTTATCAAGAAAACCCACTAAGTAGGTTACACAAAACAATCAATTTGCAAACAGATGAAGTTACAACAATGTGAGTATAGTTCCCAAAAGTTCATACCATCTCCAAAACCTGACTGTCCAATGAAGTTCAGTTTATAATTGGCTTTTATTGGTGTATTCTCACTGCAATTTGTACTAATAATGCCAATTATACAGGGCAATTAAAAGAGAAGACAAAAATCTATACAAAATTTGATGACATGTAGAAGGAATTGAGCACACATTTTGCATAGGAACCTCTGCCCAGAAATGTCATGTGATGACACTGAGCACTGAATCTTCAAAACAAAAAATTTCTGCTAAATTCTAAAGTGAGTGGCACTCACTATGTTCGCAGTTCACATACTGACAACGCCTTTGTCAACTGGAAAATAAATTTGGAAAAATTATTGACAGACTAATCTGTAACAGATCAAGGTTAGGATGGGCCAGTAAGGCCAATGAATACGTAAAAATCTGGCTGTGGTTAGGCATATTAAAATTCAATATTCTGAAAAACTCTCTAGTAGCTAGACAAATGAGCTGTTCCACCACCTTAGCTACCCATCACTGCCCACATCACAGAAAGAACACAAACCATCGGTTCTAGAATTTTACCAGAATCTCTCCTACTGCAAGCTGTTTGCTTTCCATATTTTGGGAGAAGTCAGTGTGGATCAAAACAAAAATATGTCTAGTAAACATGTGCTCTAAAATTCATACCTTTAGAATTACTAGAGCACTACTCCAGCTCCAATACCATTACTGTGCAACATCTGGTGCTCAAGTGCTCATAGCTCTTAACATATGCATTTTAAGAATGCACGTTTACTAGAAGGCTTTTATTATTGTGGTCTGTACCACCTCCCACAACAAGAGAAGCAAAGAGTGGGTTGTAAAAGATTTATTTCTCATTATATAAGGTGAATAAGTGCTCGTAGTGTTGTCTGAATATGAACCAAATGTCCAGAAATATCAAAGTATTACATACCCACACCTCTCACCAAATCCTTTTAACTTTGTAAGGCTTTTATGTTTTTAAATCACCCAGTCTATGCAGTGTATAAAATATAAATTGGAATGTACATGAAGTCCTTGCTTGCAATCCGATCATTACTCCCCTCCCTGCCATATAATGTACAAATTTCATAACCATTCATACAGTAAGTTCTTGACATTCACATATAGATAACTTTCACAATGTTCAAATCTTACACTAAATTATAAAAATAGTAAAAATGACGTTGAAATGAAAATTTATGCACAGTTCTTAAAGAAGAAAGAAATATTCAAGTAATGTTCCGTCAATTCTGTAGAAGTCAGAGACCAAGCTTGTGCTTGACTGGGTGTGATGATGGGGGAGGAAATTGGCCATGACCTTTCATCAAATGGACCATCCCACTACTTGTCTTGAGTGATTTCAGGAAATCATAGGAAACCTAAATCTGGATGGCTGAAGGCAGATTTGAACCATGTTCTCCCGAATGCAAGTCCACTGTGTGGTAAAAGTTTACGACGCTTCTCGCTGGGCTCCAGTGCTTATGTTGGCAACAGACGAACAATGAAGTGCAGAACTGTGTTAATATTTTTCACAACCTACTGAGTAAATATTGCTACTCTTTTCACTTGCAGCAAAATTAATACTGTTCCTGCTCTATGGTTGACAGGTTCTTGTATGTACACTTGTCCATTCAGAAAAAAAATATTGTTTTAATTGAAGTTGTCAAGAGAAAACATTTATTGGTCATCTGAGCCACCGCCATTACCATTGGTGCCAACATAACCACTGGAGCCCGGCGAGAAGCATAGTAAAATTTAACCCCAGTGTGTTATAACTACACTATCTTGCTCGATCAGTCCTTCAATTATGCCTATATGTATCTAATGCAAAGCTCTTCAGTGTACCTTTGAAAGCCTCAGTTGTACAAAAACAATAATGTGACTAACGTCACTTTAACAGCTGACAATTCAAAACTGATCTACCTATAATACACAAAACAAGTTTTAATTTTAACAAAATATTTGGGTACACATTAGATTAAGCCACATTGAAAATGGAATCAATTGCATCTACAGCTTTGCCAATTTAATGCACACTGAGGATAATGAGGGACGGAAAAATTTCACGAAGATAATTTTAAACACAATGCAATGTTTTAGGAATTATACTTTATATTTGTAATTTTTCCAATGAAATGTAATAAATCTGAAGGCAGAAGGTACTGACTGCCGAACCTACATTTTGACTAGTTCCTTTGGGGCAGAGTTGTGTATAACCTTAAAATGGTAGTTCATTTAATGTGTACTAAAATTTTATGTAGCTATGAAAGTTGCAATGAAATAACAAAAATTATAGTGAAAATTACAGATTTTAGAGAACTTAGAGCAATACTAAAATTGGCATCACCTTGGCTCAAAAATAAAACTATCCTATCATCACTAACATAAAACCTGTCTACCCAAAACCAATTCACGATAAACATTTCCAGTTCGAGGAAGGATACTCTATTTAATGCAAACAACATGTGCTGAAATATGTATGGATGTTAAAACAATGTGTCATACATAAGGCAGATTTAATCACAAATCTAATACAGCAAGCATAGAAGATACAAGAGCTCCACCATCACAAGATGATCCTCTAAAAGTATCGTTCATTCCATTTCCACAGAAAAAGAAATCTCTTCAGAAGTACATTGAGAACCAGTCACTACATGTGTGTAGCAGTTTTGTTTCTGTAATTTACAATCACTGCATTTCATCAGTAAACTACCACCATTGATTGACAGTGGAAACAGACTTTTCAGCAAAAGCTATGTAATTAAACTGTTACATACACATAGGGGTGTACACCCACATGTACAATGGGGAACAGAAAGATTATCTGGCCTGATAATTTAAAGTCTAAGAACAGAGCAGTGAGCATGCCCTAGTCCTGAAGTGCGAGTGTTGCTAACTCTAGCGGTCTTTAGAGCTTTAGCTCGGTGTTTACATAGTCAAATAGAAGCAATACAGTAGTTAAGACACGGTATATGACGAGATCCATTGCACTTTAACTAGTGCATAATTTATTTTGGAAAATGTTCTTAGAGCATGCAGGAACGGTTGAGATAAGAATTCCACGTGGGTACATTTACTACAACAAACTACTACTCCATGTTTCATTGGGTGAGTGGATAGGCTGACAGTTTACGAAGACGGGGGGGGGGGGGGTGGTCCAAGAGTGAATACCACTTGAGTTAACTCCCCCCCCCCCTATTGTTTACATTATGAGGCAGTTTCAATATTGCATTTCTTTTCCATACACACAACTACCCGTGCTTGTATGCTGCATCACCTTATCCTACCCTACCTGTATACATTTATGAGGATAAGTTGCAACACCCCATAAACATGATTGCCAAGCTACATATGGGAACATAGAAAAATATTCACACAGCTCGTATTTTTGGCCACAGCCTTTATCAGATAAAGATCACGCATACATTAACACAATCAAAATGACAAATCACACACACATCAGCCATGCCTGGCCTAACCATTCAGGCAGAAGCAGCTAGAGATGCTCACGTGTGTACGAGATGTGCTTGTATAATTGTATTAATGTGTCTGTGCTCTTTCTCTGATGGAGGACGTGGTTAAAAAATGTAAGCTGTGTGACGATTGTCTTTTCTATGTGCCTCTCCAAGGTTCAGCAAATGTCTTTATAGCGAGTTGCAACCAATCTTCATATTACTGACATATTAATTGTTTATTTTTATATATGTGTATTAATAATTTACTGTATCTGGTGTTTTACATTGTTATACTAAATGCTCAAAGGATGAATGAAATAAGCTACGAAATGTTTCATCACATCCTAGTCCAATGCAAATGACAAGTACATACTATTCCCAATTTCTTACTTTTGCTGACAAAGAACTAGCAATACAACACTACCAACACATCTATGGAAGAGAAGGACCCAACAAAGCAACACTGACCCCATCAGATGTGCAGAAAGGCTGAGATAAGAAACCTTATCACATAATTTAAGCTCAGATGGAAAAGTCTAGGGAAGGAATTGAAAATTGTCAATTTCAGTCAGACCATTCCAGTATAACCTTTATTAGTTTGGCAAGTAAAATTTTACAACCATATTGCCGGGCTCCAGTGCTTATGTTGGCAACAGATGAAAAATGAAGTGGAGAATTGCGTTAATATTTTTCCATGAGCTACAGAGTAAATGTTATTGCTGCTCATTTCACTTGCAACAAATTGCATACTGTACCTGCTCTATGGTTGACAGGTTCCTTTATGTACCCTTGTTCATTCAGAAAAAAAATAATTTTCTGTTGAAATTGCAGCTGTCACGAAAAATATTTATTGGTCATCTGAGTTGCAATCATTACCATTTGTGCCAACATAACCACTGCAGCCCGGCGAGAAGTGTCGTACAATTTAACCGTTTGGCATAAAATCACTGATACATTGGACTTGTATAAGTCACATTGTTATAAGCACTTAGTATGACAACTTTCTAAATTTATGAATTAGAACAGTTAATGCCAATCTGGATATAAGTAGGTGTCACCAGCATTCATGATCAGGTGTAAAGATTTAAAGAAACTGTTCTACCTTGACAATGAGAACTACTGGTAATAAATTGTCTAACAACTGCTCTATGGTAAAAAATACAGGGCACCGGTACTATGTAATTAAAATCCTTCTGGCTTTACTGACATATATGAAAGGTAAAATTTCGAAAAATAAATAAGTACAAAAATAATGTTAGGCTGTTTCAGCAACCTTCTTCAGTCCACTGCCAGAGTATAGCAACATGCACATGGTGGAAACTTGGGTTATTTTGGCAACTAGTATTTTAAGTATTGTGTGCCTTCAGCCATAACAATTTGGCCACTGGCCATAAAAGTGTACATATTTTATAGGGAATTAGTCATTTAACCAGATGGGTGTTAACAGCTCAAAATACCAGGCAGGGTCATATGGACACCCATTTCCTTTTCGTTAGGTTCTTTCAGCAAAAATCCCCCATCGTTACTGCCAGATGGAGCAGTACAGTAAGATATTTACTTACAGAGTAATGGTTTTCATGTATTCCATAATCTAATAAGTGCCACAAGGGGCCAGACCAACCCTCACCTTGTACAAGGAGGGTTAAGAATCAAATTATGCACATTAATTGCGAGTAAGCCTGCAAGGCACAATATATCAATGACAAATTCATCACTTTAACCACGACTGGCAATCTATCAGATTCACAATGATCTGTCAATTGGTTGTTAGGCCTACTATGTAATCACCTAATCAGTGCTTGTGTACTGATATTTTGGAAAATTCATACAAAATGGGGTAAAAAGTTTATGTACTGGACCACATTCCCCTTAGCAATTTATGTATAAGCCACACTATGGTTTCAAAGTTCCAATGTGTGTAAACATGTAAAATGCATATTCTGAAGCACAATGTTGGGTGAAAAACTTGTGAATCATGTTATCACAGATTCTGCAATTTATATACAGTTCAGATGACAAGTGAAAAAGAAGTTTGTTGTCAACTTTAGCAGATGCATTCCCATGTTATTACAACTCTTCGTTTATTTTAAAGGACAGGGGCTTGGAGGGATGTGGCAGAAGAAGACAAACCGCTCCTAAATATTATGACATTTGAAAAATAAATGCAATCATTTTAGTAACAGCCAAACCACAATCACTATTTCTCAAATTTCATACAGTAAAATAACTGTACCACGAGTTCAACAGCAATAGGTCTACATGCTTGTCAAAATACATTTATCAAATAATACCACCCATATGGTAAGAACTCGTGCTGCAGTGTAGGACTAAGGTATATAACGAATTCTTTATATTTAAAAGACGTTTTTTGTATAAGGTTGAAAATTTCTTTTCTTACAATTTACATGAATTACTGACTGTTTTCTGGTACTCAGCCTCCGAACAAACATGCCATTCATTACCGTACCCATGAATAATTAAAAAGAAAAGACTTATATTTGAGGGTTTTAATTATACATCTACTAGCATACCCTACGATGATGGTAACTACCAACAGACAGCTAAAAGTTTTCGAAATAAACGAGGACAAGAAGTACGACGTGCCCGCTGCTCAACACACAAACATCAATAACACCATACCAGTTAACCATTACGAATATAATGGGGGGTCTTTAATATCAAACTGTTTACGCAAATTAATTCTGGATACATCACCCTAAAATTACTCCAGTTACTTTCTCCATCCACCACCTCAGCACGTGACAATACATTGATCTAAAAAAATAAGCTCATGCATTTCTGCAATGCCCAAATATTCTCGGAAAAAAGAAGAGGTCTTTAATTAAATTTCAGTGGTCTTCTCTCATGTAAATCAACTGAAATTGCATTATAACTTATGAAACACACAAGTCACTTACCCCAAGGATGAAATAAACGTGTAGCATAACCTATACGAAAATTTTAACGAGTATCACGGCAAATACATTTACTCTACTTGCAAGTCCTTAACCACAAGGACTTCTTACCTGTGTCTGGAGAATATTATCGTCTCCATCCGTGCCAATCTGCTGTAACGGCATGGGTTTTTTTGCCTTTTCAGCTTTTTTACCAGCATCTTCAAGTTTCTTGGCGATTTCATCTGTCGTCGTAAACTTTTTACCCTTACTTTTCTTTCGGTCCTTTTTCGCAAAGAAATCATCTAAATCAGCCATTTTAATCCTAAGCTAAGCCTATTCTCTAGCAACCCGTACTGTTCTCACAAGCACACAACCTTTTTGGACTTTCAGCACAGATGATACACACGTAAGGTAGTTTCACTCTGAGAAATTAGAACAGAACCCGGCAAAATAGAACCGAACTTACTATATCAACTACTTTTTTAATCACCTAGTAATGCCGAGTTTAGAAATCTGTACTATTAATATCCGACTGCCAATCGCCACTTACAATATTTGAGACAACTCGTTTTTAAACTATACTGTCACATAACATGAATACGCTACAGGGGCCGTAAGTATAACTTCAGAAAAATTTTGAGATAAAAGAAGGGAAATAACGTTTCCATAGTACTTTTAAGAACTTTTGCGACTACTTATTTGTTTCTGGACTAACATCAATAATTTGTTTGTACAGCACAGCAAAGCGATCAAATTATTCCAGCATGGGAAATTATTTTCGGTTAGTCATCATACCAAGGACGGATATGGCATAATTTGTCGTAATATGGTGCCACAGTACCCGTAAGAAATTTAATATTTTACCAACGCATGGAGAATGATTCCTCAAAACCCTCTGTGATCGCTGACCACCTTTCCTTTCATACGACGGCGGTAGCCTCCTTCAGGAGCTGTATTTTATTCCTGAATTATTAGTTCTTGAAACTTTATTGGCTTCGCGGATGAACCAACGCCGATTTCCAAGCGTCTGTCCCGTCTGCGACACACTCCCGTGGTCGCAAACAAACCTGTGACTATCTATGCTGCCTACCATGTTTGTGCGCAATAATACTTGTTCTATTTGCCAGGGGTCCCATATGCTTGAGCACTATTCTACAATGGATGACACAAATGTTCTGTAGGCATTCTTCTTTCAAACCTTATTGCATTTACCAGTAGAGTATCATACCAATGAACCATCATCATCTGAAGACACACCCTATGTCGTAATTCCATGTTATATCCCTAAAAATTGTTCAATTTATGCATTAATTGTTGCTTTGCACATATTATGACTCATTTGTATTGTGATCATGAGATACTAGGTTCTTGCATCTTTTGAAATGGAAAACTTTACATATATAAACACGAAACAAGATCAGCGGTGCCACAAATGTTGGGGGGGGGGGGGGGGCGAGTTATGACGCAAACTGCGTCATTGAAATTTCGGAGGGGGGGGGGAAGGGGCAAAATTAGTCCTTTGGACAGCCTGACTGGGGGCTTTATAAACCATTTTACAAAACGTGAAATTAAACATTTTTTATATTGAACAGAAAAATCATATTTATCCAGGTCGTAATATCTCGGTGTGGGTGGTTGGTCACAGTTTTTTTTGGGGGGGGGGGGGGTGAGTCATTGGCCGAGGGGGGGTGGTTGGGCACCTCTGCTTTCGATCATTATTGAAATCGCATCAATACTTACTGCCAGGGCCTGTTGAACTGTAGCCAGTCCTTAGGCTCACATACAACAGTGCGCCATTCGTCTCTATCTTCAACTTCTTCATTCCTTCCCATCTTCAGCAGATTTTTCCTAACTTTATCCTTCCACGTCATTCATGGCCTTCCCAGAGGCCTCTTTTCCTTTTTACTATCACATTTCATACAATGCTGATATTTTTTCTCACTACATGACTATACCATCTCATTCTCTGGCTTTTGATTATGTCTACCATATCTGGCTCTTTGTACATGTCCCAGATCTCCCTGTTTCATCTTTTCCTCCAACCATTATGTTCTGTTACTGGACTACATATTTTCCACAGCAACTTGTTCTCAAATGTGATCAAGCTTCTCAGTATCTTCTGTGTCATTGTCCATATTTCACGGACATTATAGTCACTATTGGTCTGATGATTGTCTTATAGAGTCTCATCTGCAATCTATATGACAATAGTTTTGACTTAAACATTGAATGCAAATACATGCATAGCTCTATTTCCTGCTTATATTTTTGTTAAAATTTCAGCCTAAAGGTTGTTAAAAACTCCTAAGAATGTAGAACTGTCAATTGTTTCAAATTCTAGATCGTTGATATTTATTAGCACAACCAATAAATTTGCCCCACTATCACACTTGAATAAGGAAGAGGCTCCAGTAGAAGTAGGAGTAGTTTACATGCAACAGAACTCCATTAGGAAACCAAAGGTTTCAAAAAAAAGTAGAAAGTAGGAAGAAAGTTCTGTTGCTAGGTAGCAGCCAAGGAAGAGGTGTGGGCCAGATTTTGCAGGAAAAATTAGGTGACAGGTACCAGGTCACAAACCTTTTCAAGCCCAGGGCATGTCTTAGCCAGATGGTGGAGGATTTAGGTCCTCTGTGCAAAGATTTCACTAAACAAGATGTTGTGGTAGTGGGTGGAGTGGGAAACAGTATCGATAGAGGTTAGGGCTACAGTATTGAGTGTGACCTGGTGAAAATAGCCTCTACAACGACCCACACAAATGTTGGTCTGGTGCCTGCTTTCATGCAACATGATCAGCCTCAGTTGAACCACTCTGCAAGGAGGGTCAATATGGAGTTAGATCACTCGCGTAAGGTGGCCACTCTATCAGACATTGGTTTGGTTCCTGTGAAGGCTATAGATAGGTGGGACGTCACAAGACATGGCCTACAACTCAATAGGAAAGGGAAGGGAAAACTGGCTGGGTTAATAGCAAAAACCTTAAGGAGAGACACTGCAATTTATGAATGTTCCTCTGTTTTAGGCTAAGACCAGGGTCCAATGGGAAGCTCAGGCAGAGGCATGTACTAAAGATGCTCATAACTCACATGAATCTGACAAAAGTAAAGTAAAAATAATGTTACCATATTTCACCAAAATATTGGGGGATTAAAGAATAAAGTAGATGAACTACTGGTTTGTTTAGATGACATAGAATTAGAGAATGTAATAGATATACTATACCTATCTGAGCATCATATTATAACAGATATGGAAAAATGAAACATAAGCAGTTACAAATTAGCAGCACATGTGAATAGAGAGAATAAGGGGAGAGGAGGAGTTGCCATCTATGTAAAAAGTTATCACTGTGTTAAAAGTTTAGAAACTCCAAAGTTTTGTGTAGAGCAACACACAGAAGCACGTGCCTGTCAGCTTAAACTGAACAATTGTTCTTCTTTTATAATTGTAACAGTATATAGGACCCCTTCAGGAAACTTTCAGTTATTCATGGAAAATTTGGATGCCTTGTTGTGCTATCTGTCAGATAAGGAAAAACAAATTATTATTTGTGGGGATTTCAATGTTGACTCACTAAAGGAGTGTAATAGGAAGAATGACCTGGAAGTCTTACTTGGTTCTTTCAATTTGTCATCTGTAATTGATTTTCCTACTCAGGTAGTAAAGGACAGCAGCACACTGACAGAGAACTTTTTTATAGACCAAGATAAGTTTAAGAACAAATGCTTGTCCTGCTGAAAATGGTATTTCTGATCATGGTGCACAGCTAGTTACAATAAATGACTTATTTCCAGGCTGTAATTCAAAACAACCCTCCGATGTTGTACATTCAGTTTACGATTCAACAATCAGAAATTTCAGGGAAAATCTTCAGCAATTAGACTGGGATGAGAGGTATAAAGAAGCTGATGCTAATTTAAACTATAACTTATTTCATGATTCATTTGTAAGAGTATTTGAAAATTGTTTTCCCAAGAAAATAGTTAAATATAATGATATGAAACCAAGCAAGAAACCATGGCTTACTAAAGGAATAAGAATATCTTGTAACCGAAAAAGGGAACTGTATCTAACAGCAAGAAAGAGTAATGACCCAGAAACAGCCAAATATTATAAAAACTACTGTGCTACACTAAGAAAAGTTATTAAAGAGTCCAGAAGCATGTGCATTATGTCTGAGATTAGTACCTCTGATAACATAATTAAAACAATTTGGAATATTATTACCAGGGAGACAGGGCAACGAAGAGTACAGGGAGACAGCATTACCATCAAAGTGAATGAAACGTTTAAAACTAACAAGTCAGAAGTTGAAAATATTTTTAATAATTATTTTTTAAATGTTGTGGAGAAAATAGGATCTAACTGTTCATTAGAAGAAGCTAGGCAGTTAATGGAACAGGCCAACAGGCCATACCCACACAATTTGATACAATTGAAATTCCATTCACATCTCCTTCTGAAATTAAGAAAATTATGAACTCTCTCAAGAGCAAAAGCTCACATTGAATTGATGGTATTTCCAGCAGGGTAATAAAAGCTTGTTCTCAAGAAATAAGTAGGATTCTTAGCTACATAGTCAATAGTTCTCTGGAGCAGGGTATTTTTCCTGATAGACTGAAATATGCTATAGTTAAACCACTGAATGATGGTATTTCCAGCAGGGTAATAAAAGCTTGTTCTCAAGAAATAAGTAGGATTCTTAGCCACATATTCAATAGTTCTCTGGAGCAGGGTATATTCAATAGTTCTCTGGAGCAGGGTATTTTTCCTAATAGACTGAAATATGCTATAGTTAAACCACTGCAGAAAACAGGGGATACGTCAGATGTCAACAACTACCACCCAATCTCACTTCTGACAGCCTTATCCAAAATTGTTGAAAAAGTAATGTATTCTAGAATAGTTTCACACATAAGTAAAAATAAAGTTCTAACAAAATGGCAGTTTGGTTTTCAGAAAGGCTTTTCAACAAAAATGCTATATATACTTTCACCAATGAAATATTAAACGCTCTGAATAACCGGACATCACCCGTTGGGATTTTTTGTGATCTATCCAAGGCTTTTGTTTGTGTAAATCATAGAATTCTTCTAGATGAACTAAAGTATTGTGGTATGAATGGGACAGTGTGCTAATGGTTTAAATCATACCTAACAGGAAGAGTGCAGAAAGTTGACATTAGTAGTTCTCATAATATGCAAAACACAGCTGATTCCTCAAACTGGGGAGCAATCAAAAATGGGGTGCCACAAGTTTCGGTCTTGGGCCCTTTGCTGTTCTTATTATATATTAATGACTTGCCATTCTATATTCATGAAGATGCAAAGCTGGTTCTTTTTGCTGATGATACAAGTGTAGTTATCACACCTGACAGACAAGAACTAACTGATGAAATTGTAAACGACATCTTTCAGAAAATCATTAAGTGGTTCTCAGCAAATGGACTATCATTAAATTTTGATAAAACACAGTACATACAGTTCCATACAGTAAATGGAATGACACCATCAATAAATATAGACTTTGGTCAGAAATCTGTAACAAAGGTAGAATATTCAAAATTTTTAGGTGTAAGCATTGATGAGATGTTGAACTGGTAAAAACACATTGAAGATCTGTTGAAACGTTTGAGTTCAGTAACTTCTGCTATTAGGGTAATTGCAAATTTTGGTGATATACGTATCAGTAAATTAGCTTACTGTGCCTATTTTCATTCTCTGCTTTCCTATGGCATCATTTTCTGGGGTAATTCATCATTGAGTAAAAAAGTATTCATTGCACAAATGTGTATGACCAGAATAATTCCCGGAGCCCATCCAAGATCATCTTACAGACACTTATTTAAAGAGCTAGGGATCTTCACAGTAGCTTCTCAGTATATATATTCACTTATGAAATTTGTTATTAGCAATCCCACCGAATTTAAAAGCAATAGCAGTGTACATAACTACAACACTAGGAGAAAGAATGATCTTCACTATTCAAGGTTAAATCTAGCTTTGTCACAGAAAGGGGTGAATTATGCTGCCACAAAAGTCTTTGGTCACCTACCAAACAGCATCAAAAGCCTGACAGACAGCCAACAAGCATTTAAAAATAAATCAAAAGAATTTCTGTATGGCAACTCCTTCTACACTATAGATGAATTTTTAGATATAAATTAGTAAATTTGAAAAAAAAGAAATAAATACAAATAATAACAATAAAAAAATGTGTCAAGCAATATCTAGTACAAAGTAATAATTTGTAAAGAAACCTTTCATTAACCTGACACGTTCCACATAATTACAAAGTGCCGTATTCATGATCTATGGAACAAGCACTAATCTAATCTAATCTAATTTTGGGCTGTATGTTGGGTCCTTCTCTTGCTACTACAGTACTAATAACTTGGTCTCAGCATCATTTATCGTTAGTCCCTTTCTTCCAGCTTCATCCAACAGCTCTCTTCCCATTTCTTCCAACTCCATCAAGTTTTTACCAATCAGAACGATATCATCTGCAAACGCCAGTATATTTTTCTTCCTGCCTATGACTTCTCCGGTGTTTTCATTGTTAATTTGTGTTAGGGTTTTGTTCAGTGCTATATTAAACAGTATTGGCGATATCCTGTCTCCCTATCTGTCTCCTGATTTAACCTCAAATTGTCCTGAATATGGTTTTCATTGTCTTACTATGCATTTTGATTGATTAACACACAGCTAGGTCATACTTGTCATTCCATACTCTCATATCTACTTCCACATTTCTCCTCTTGTGATCATGTCGTATGCCTTGTCAAAGTCGACAAACAAGCAGTATGTATTTTTGTCGTATTCCCAGTTCTCTGTGAAAATATGATCGGTGGTAGATTTGCCTACCCTAAAACCTACTTGTACATCTTCTGCTATGTCTTCACCATAAGGCTTGAGTCTGTTCAGTATTATTCTTGATAGAATTTTGTATGCTAAACACAGGAGAGATATATCGTTGTAGTTCTTGGTCATTGTCTTATCGCTTTTTTTCCATATTAGATATATGGTGGCTACTGTCCATTCCTCAGGTATCTCTTCCTCGTTACATATCTATGTTACCAGTTCTTGAATCTGTGTATATATGTCCTCACCAGCTTTTCTGGTACATGATCTATCCCTGCTACTTTCTTGTTGTTTTGCAACTTGATAGCTATTGTCACTTCTTCTAATGTTGGCACTATGTTTTCCAGTTGCACATGCTGAGATGTTTCTCAGTCTTGATTATCCTTCTTGTTATCAGTTTTCAAAGTTCTCCTTCTCATTAGTGATATAATTCCCATCTTTGTCTATCATCATACCAGCCACTGGTGTATATCCCTTTTTGATTGTTTTTATAGTTTGTAAAACTTAACTGTTTAGCATGATTCTTAAGGCCATTTTCTGCCTTCCAAAGCTGCACATTGATCAACTTTCTCCTCTCTAAATCTTTTGGAAATGCTTTTCCAATTTTGATTTATAGTTTTTATATTAAATCTATTAATTATTCTCTCTGATACATATAGTATTTTTCTATCTTTAAATGTTTTCCAATACTCAGAGTTGTGTACATTTAACACATCTATTTCAGAATCTTTAGTATTTACAATGTTTTTTGAATCGATGTATTTGTTTGGAAATTTATCAACTTACTCTATTAAATCATGTTTATATTTTTATGAATAAACTCATATATTTAAATATAAGCTATTCCATGTGGTTCTAAATATTCCTTCTTTAATACTTTTATATTCTGCACTTCATATTTTATGTATGTTTTAGAAAAGTCGTTATAACTCTCTGCTAATTTTCTTAAATAATTTCTCATATATATAAAACAATTTTATTAATAAGATGAATTTTTATGAATGTGATGAATAACGTATTTTTTATTAAGTTGATTTTTATGTAGGGGTGATGACTGACTACATTATTTTTAATATTAAACTTGAATTTTTGTGTGGCTACAGAAAAAAAGTCCCTTATTTTTTTTTTTTTATTAAAATGATGATGTCTTCCATTATTTTACATACATATATAAATGAAGCTACAATTACTTTTGTTTTTGGAAATAGTAGTTGCTAGTGATGAAAATAAAGCAGTCATATTTTTAACTGAGTTTAGTTTCGTGAGTATTCCATCAACAACGAAAATCAGTCAAGTGAGAGAAGAGGTATTAAAAGAATGTTTCATGTTATTTCAACTAATGCACAATCTTGAAATAACTGGTAACTTAATTGAAGATTCTTTATTATTTATGAATAAACTTAGATGTGTTGTAAAAGATTAGTTTGACAATTATAGAACGTGTATGTATAAATGGAATAGAAAATTATAAAACGGAATTACAAAGGAGAAAATCAAAATTATTTAAAGTAACAGAAACAGTATTACATTTATGGGAAATTATATTTATTTCAAATTTTATTTTGATGTTAATAATCCTCATATTTTCATAACAAGTAAAAGAATAATATATTTAAGTGAATTATCTGCTCATCAGTGTTCAGGAGATCTAGATGGGAACGGAAATGGATTCTTTCCAACATTGAAGAACGAATTAGTAGAAATAAATTTGGATAAACATGATTGAAGTACACAAAATTAGCAAACAAATTTGTTACAAGTTTTGATTAATGAAACTGATCTTTCTTTAGCTTTCATACATTTAGATGTTTATGGATCAATAATGTATCCTTATTAAAATGGATCAAATGTACAATTAAATCAAGATGACATAAATGTTATTCAGAATCATTCATACCACAAAATATTCCAGTTGTTTCAAGTCCTAGATCTGGTGCTGTATCATATGAACTATTCTGTGAAAATGCAAAATTGGACCACTTATTATTTGTGAATGGAGATTTATATAATTTTTATCAGAACTGTTTCGGATGAATACTGAAGGACAACAGACTACCAATTGGTTAACTCCCTCACACCTAGATTAAAAAAATGGAATATCTCAAGCACCCAGTTATGAAGTTGTATTAATTGTTAACAATATGATTTATTTAATAACTATTGAAACGCCTCAGTTAAATTAGGGAAATTTTACTTTTTCCAAAACCCAATAATTTTTTTCTACATTAAAGGCGCAGGTTAAAAACAATCGAAATTTGTTAAATATTGCAGTATTGACAAGTCAACTGATAATATTACTTTGCAGAATTACACAAAAGATTGTAACAAAACAATATGCAGACAATGTAGAAATGAATTTCATGTAAAAAAAATTACAATGAAAAATTTCAAAATATTATTATAAAGATCATTAATATCGAATTCCTACTACAGTCTAAAATATTATTTTCAATGAATAATGACAAAGATAAAACTGTACCATCATAAAAAATTAAAGGTTGTCAGGAAAATAAAAAATATTAATGTTTTATATTAGACCATCACATAAAATAAACATGATAATAAACGTACTTTAGAATAATGTCACATTGAAAACTGCAGACAGTCCAGAATTCGAAGGCTGGTCGTTAATAGGGCACAACACTTTACACTTAGATTATGTTTATTGCTAACACAAGTGTACACTCAGTACAGACTGCCTCCTGCTTGGAGTGCTCTGCTGTTTATACATAGAAAGAATTTTCTAGAACTTACAATTAGATCAAACGTAGAACATTCTAGATATAGTAAATACAAAGAAATTTTTTTCTGCTAATGGTGGGATTTGAATCAGGGACTGCCGGCGATGCTAACCACGGCACCATGCTTTCCATTACAAGACTAGTGGGATTGCTTCCCTTTCTGAAGAAACAGCGACCTGCTGTTAGGTTCCCTTTGGAGTTACCTGCAGGGTCATAGGTCCTCTTTATGGCAGTTCCAAAGAATCCTTCCATTCTGCCTGTGCACCTTCGTTACGGTGACTTTGACTGGCGCCACACCCTCCTGTCATGACTTCGTCTTTATCATAATGGTCTTCAGAGTCCTTGAACAAGAAGCTTTTTCTATCTATCTGTTGTTTGGGATCTTGGTAAGGCTTCATACGGAGGATGTGCACAATGTCTTTTCGTTTTTGTCGGTTTGAGGACGGCTCATTATCCTCTTCAGTAACTTTTCCAATAGCCCAACTTTCCATACAGGGGTAAAAATCCATATCAGATCTACTGGGCTGTACACAACAGGTCAGTGCTTATCGTTATACCGCTGGCGGTCATTCTCCTGGGCGTCCAGTGTCCACATGTGAGCCAGCTGTCTTGGTTCTTCGACCCGGGTGAATAGCTGTTTCACATAATCGTCCTGAGTGTCGTCCAGTTGTAACGGGAACAGCGTATCCATTGTCATCTCAACTTCACGATCATGGAGCAGGAAAAACGGCATAAAGCCTGTGGTGTCTTGCCTTGCTGTATTCTAAGCAAATGTCATGACTAGCAGTATTATATTCCAATCCTTCTGCTCAATGTACATCGACAGCATATCTGCTAACGTGTTAAAACGTTCTGTAAGACCATATGTCTGAAGATAGTAAGCAGTCGTTATTCTGTGGACAATGTGGTAATGTGACATTACCTCTTATACTAGTTTTGACATGAATACATTTCCTCGATCAGATATCATCACACGTGGTGCACCATGCTTCAAAATAATGTCGTCTACTAAGTATTTTTCGATCGCTGCAGCTTCTTCATTAGGCACAGGTTTGGTGGTAGTGTAGCGGGTGAGGTAGACAGTACAGACTATTATCCATTAGTTACCAGATGTCGACTTCAGAAACCTACCTAAAAGGTCGATTCCAATCTGGAGGAATGGAGTTGCTGCTGGTGTAATTGGCACCAGATGCCCTGGAGGTAATTGCTGGTTCATTTTTCCATCTATGGCACTCCTCAAGTGCCCCACACACAAGCGACGGATCGCAGCAATCTGCCGCATGGGCGACCGATCGCTTCGTAGATGACAAGTGTGCGGACAAATCACAGCGATCGGTCGCCAATAGCTGATTGCATGGAAATCCCAGGCAATCTGGCCGATCGCATAGGATTCATGGATGCAATATGGCTGCCTGGATGCTTAGCAGCGATGTTTGCCAATATGCCTGTGACTTATTTTCTAGTTATCAACCGTGTTTGTGATTCGTTTCGCTTTTCCACTTACAATAATAACTTTACGTTACAATGAATAATTTTTCGGGGATCACGAACTTCTCTCAGCAATGGAGGCCAGCGTTCTCGCTTATATTAAGAAGTAATAAAAAGTACACCCTAGAATTTCTGCAGTGTTCAACGTTTTGAAGCTTGTGCTCATAGCACTGGAATTGGTAGGTCGTTCATAGTGATAGCCAAGAAACACTTGAGTTCTGTCTGATGATTTTGATTTATTTATTAAACAATTGAAAGTATTATTAAAGTTTTTAACTTCGAAACAGTATGATTAATATGTACCATAATATTAAAAGGGAATTCAATTGTTCAAGGCAAATCAGCAAAGCTGTAGTGAAGACCCTAATCTTTTCATATGAACTAGCTCTCCTTTTCACAATTTATAATCATGGTTGTCAGCAGTGGTGCTATTTATAACATTTCTGTAAATACATCGAGAATGAAAAACGAATTGTGTACCACAGGTACTTGAAGTTAAACAATAAGACGAACCAATAAAGAGGAATTGAGGTTAATAAACGAAAAAATAAAACATATTACTGCACTAGAAAGAGGTATACAAACCATTCGGCGGCACTAAAAGTGTAACGTAACCAAAACGTCATAGGAAAACGGATTCAAAACAAAGTTTAATGATCCACAATTCCCATTTCTAGTTTTTTTTTAATTTAAAAGTAGGCGTATTACTCGTCAGGATGCACAAATCAACTCTCACTGCTGTTAAAAAATAAAAAAAAGCTTTTCCATTCAAGAATGCGTTGGTAATTCTCGTAGAAATTGCTTGACAAATCGCTCGTACGTGGAGAGTTGGAGGGGAGTGATGCATTGCAGTGATATTGTATGCAACGGATTGCTGCGATTCGTCGGTCATGTGTGGGGGCCTTTACACTGACTCACATAGTGCTTGAAAGATCGGTAGAGACCTTGCAAGTAATACCTACGTATGATTCTGTCTAGGGTCTTCAGGAATCCCAGATGACTTGATATTCAAGCATCATGGAAATACATGCGAATAGCTGGCCGGAAATGAGATGGAACAACCAGTAGCCATTTGGGGCTAGGTGGATCGTAGTTGTTCTTATACAATGTCCCGATAATAAATTGAAACCCTCCTTTGGTCCGTTCTCCTTTCTACGATGCCTCTATGGTTTATAATCATGCAGGATTGTCCCTCTGTGAAGCTGTGATGTCACCTAACTCAGTGAGGACTAAAATTTAATCCAAGCTGTTGTGTTCGGCTAATGGATTCGGCAGAAGGCAGTTGGCGCCCTCATATTTGCACCCGTTTCTGAATACCGCCTGTGACATTGTACTCTTGCACTTCTAGTGCCCATCTTGGTGGTCGATCTGATGGATCCTTCAAATTGGTCAGCCAACGTTAAGAATGATGGTCTGTCACGACACTGAAAGGTTTACTGAATAAATACGGCCAGCACTTGTTAATATCCCAGATAACAGTGAGACACTCCTTCTCCGTTGTAAAGTAGTTTATCTCGGACTTTGAGAGAACTCTTGATGCGTAGGCTATCACCTATTCAGTACCATCCTGAATCTGTACAAGTATTGCAGCAATCCCACAACTGCTAGCATCTGTGTGATGTTCGGTTTTCGCATTCTCGCCATATAAGGCTAGAACTGGTGCGGATGTTAGAGCCTCCTTAAGTGCCTGGAAAGCTCTTTCTTTCGCCTCATCCCAGTAAAACTTGCCGTCTTACTGAAGAAGTTCTTTCAATGGACGTGCCTTGTTACAAAAACCTACTATGAACTGAGGGTGGTATGAGCACAGCCCGAGAAAACTTCTCATTTCACGGATGTGCTGAGGAGTTGAAAATTCTATTACTGTAATTACGGACACCATCTCCGTTCACTAGGTGCCTAACGATTTTTATCTCTGTGCTGACGAAGAGGCACTTCTTTGGTTTGAGGCAGAGTCCTGCTGTCTGAACACACTTCAACACAGTTGACAGGGAGATTAGTTGTTCCGCAAATGTCCTTGAGAAAACGACAATGTCATCTAGATAATAAAGATATGTCATCCATTTAAGATGTCGAAGCAAGTTGTATGATTGGTTGGGGTGTTAAAGGGACCAAACTACTATGGTCATCAGTCCCTTGAAGCAAGTTGTCCATCATGCATTCGAATGTGGCCGAGGCATTACATAGTCCAAATGGCATGATTTTGAATCCTAGAGGCTGTCAGGTGTAATAAAAGCAGTGTTCTTTCTGTCAGCTTCGTCAGCCTCGATTTGCAAGTAACCTGTCTGCATGTCCATGGTTGAGAAGTATATAACTCCTTTCAAGCAGTCTAAGGTGTCGTCAATGCGCAGCAATGGGTAGTCATCTTTCTTTGTGAATTTGTTCAGCTGCATATGGTCAACACAGAAATGTCACTTGCCATCCTTCTTCTTCACGAGGACCACCGGAGACCACAGTCAATGGCAGCCTGTGATGCCTGAAGGAAGTCCCATCTGAGGATGGGACTACAAATGCAAACGGCTGTATCCTGTAGTTGATAGCTATTCTTGTGACACATGTTCCTGCTGGCTGGACGTATTTTCCATTTGCGACTTTCAGCACAGTTGCTCTTGTAACACAGAACATTATCTTCTTTAGATTGCAGCAGTAGTCCTTCGACAATACAAAGAAGGAAGCTCCTGAATCGACTAGTACCTGGACGGGATATCCCGACATCTGAGCAACTGTCGTCCATAGAGGATTTTCATCTGCGGCGGCCTGACCTCTGATGATGGTCACCTCGCCTCGTTTTCCTGAACCCTGCGGTTAGGTGTGTGGCTGGTATCTCTATAACGCAACGAAGAACAGCAGCGGCGTGTTGGACAGCGACCACGTCCAGGATACGGCGAAGAGCTTCGCCCCATAGGGCGACAGTAATCGTCTGCAGTTGACTGCTGTTGAAAGGACTGCTCTGATGGTTGACGTCTTGTGGCATAATAATTGTCAAATACTCGTTTTCTCTCCCTACAGTATCGTACGACATGTCCAGGAGGCCCAAAGTGAAAACACAATGGCGTGTTGTCTTCTGTCCTCCAGATATCTGTCCTCCTGTGAGGCGTCATAGTTGCCAGAGGATTTGGTTCTGGCCGTATCAGTCAGTTCCTAGGCTTTCGTTTGGCGGCTGCAGCATAAGTCATAGTAGGGCGAAGTCATTCTTCATGTCAGGTGCGACTGGTGGGGCTGACAGGCGCTAATGTTTGAAATACCTCTTCCTCAGCAGCGTCAGCTCCCTGATGACGTACAGGACTGACATCCATGGCCATAATCTGCTGCTCGCTTGGTCCAACAGTCCCGGCTGCTATAAACTGTTGTAATTCGTCTCTTAAAATTTGTCGTATGAGAGAAACAAAATCATGTTGGTCTTCCACAACGGCCATAGGGACTACATTTGGGACTCTGTCATACTTCTATCGTCCAACCCTTCTCTGTTGCATCACTTTAATTTTCTGACACCATTGGATAAACTCTTGTGTCGTTGAAATGTATTTTAACAGAAGAGCTCGATGCATGTGTTCTGCAATGCCCTTCATCAGGTGTTAAATTTTATTGGTCTCAGTCAAAACACTCTGTATATACGACTATGTTGACTTACCATGTCGTTGGGCCCTGTTCTTCAATTTCTCTTCCGATAAACAGACTTGTTGCTGGAGATCTCCATACGTCTTCTGAAGTTTTGTTTGGAATTTTTCCCAGCTGTCGAGTGTGTCCTCCTTATTTTCAAACCTCTTCTGGGCCATTCCATCTAGGTAGACATATATGTTTGCCAAGCACATTATGTGGTTCCACGTATTATACTTGGCGACTTGGTCGAATCCTTTCAGCCATTTGTATGGGTGCTGTACAGCGTCTACAGAGAACACCGATGGGTGTGCAGCTGGCTAACCTCTGTTTTCGTATCCATGGGTCTGTTGATGATGTGGACCTTCGGCTGGCCGCAGTGGCCGAGCGTTCTGCAGGGCGCCAGTCACAGTTTGCACGGCCGCTACGGTCGGGGGTTCGAATTCCCCCTCGGGCATGAATGTTTGTGTCGTCTATAGTATAAGGTAGTTCGTAAGTAGTTTGTAAGTTTAGGGACTGATGACGCCACAGTCAAGTTCCTTAAGCTTAACAAACATTTGAACATTTGGACCTTCGGATGGAAGTAGTCAGTAGACCCTTTGTTATTCTTACTCTTGTCCATGTAAGCATGGCTCTTGCGCTGCCTAATCGGAGCCACAATGATGCAGATGTACTGCAGGATACCCAGCGCCTCCACCAGAAATTGTTGAAAACTGCAGGTGGTCTGGAATTCAAAGGCTTTGTACGTAGACCATGTTGATTGGTAACACAAGTGAACACTCAGTACCGACTGACTCCTGCTTGGAGTGCTCCACTATTTATACATAGAAAGAATTTTCTGGAAGTTACAATTACATCAAACATAAGAAAGATGTAGACCATTCTACAAATAATAAATACAAATAATACATTTTTCTGCCCATGTCGGGATTTGAACTGGGGACTGCAAGCAATGCATTTCATTGGAAGAGTCACGTCAATATATTAAAAATAAGAAATTAGAAATATCTAGTGCATAAGTTTCAACTATCTATAAAATAATAATTCTTTCCAGTCAAATATTGAAGAATTAATTTTTTTACAAATCTAGTACTTTTTACTTCCTATAAATAGAAAAGGCCAGATGGAGGGATTCACAGTTTTCCAGCTTCATGATCGTCGTTGGAGACATTATTATGATATATTAAATTAAATATAGCTGATCTAAATAGATTCATTAAAAGACGATATGGAAGTGTTTGGAACCTATTACCTTTTTCTGCATTTGAAAGGGATGATGATGTTTTCAAAGCTAAAGATGGAAAATCATTTAAAAGATATTTCTATTTTCTACTAATGAGTTTGTAAAACCAGAAGCTGGAACTAATCAAGAAAATTTCTTTCTTTTTTATATTAATTTACTTGAGAAACCCAGAGTCAGAAGAACAGTTAAAGATTAACTAGTTGATACTGCATTTGGTAACATTTTAAAAATATACGTTTTGAAAGTAAAATAAACCAAATTGAATCTAATCATTTCTCCACTGCAGTAAACATGAAAATTATGAAAACTGTAAAAGACAGTCTCAAAATACAATGTGGATTGAAATAACTTTGTGGCATTTTTTATCAAATATAGTCAAATGAAATATGAAATTTGGTTTCCAAGCACAAAACTATTGGCTGACAAATGAAAGAGATTTAAAAAAATTTAAGATTTGTAAAGAAAACATTTTTGCAAGAATAGGTGATTTTTAAGCGTGTGACTGAGGATGAACATTAAACAGAATTATTGATTTACAGCTGGGAATTAGCAGATATAGTCTTCTAAGTGGACCAACATGCACTGAATTACCTAATAAAATAAAATCTTACTAAAGCAAGTATTAATGTAAGAAATAAAGAATAAAAAACGTTTTCTTTGGCCTATAAAATCGGCGTTTTATCCTGTAGATAAAAATTCTGAAAGAGAACAGAGTAACATGTTGGTTTGATATTGATGAGAAACTTGAAATATTTTAATTTCCTTGTAGTGGTTAATTTTATTCCAAAAATTGAGAGTAGAATTAATATATGTATTAATGAAAATTATCAAATATATCCATTAAAAATTGTAATATGTAAGAAGGAGAAAATATAAATCTCCTTTATTTTAAAAATAAAAATAGTTAACAACATTGTCACAAAAAATTTAATTAGACTTATTTCAAGTTAATTTAATAAATATGAAGTATGGAGAAGTTGGATGATCACACCTCAACTTGTTTAATTAACAAACCATCGAAAGTAGAAATATCAGAGAAGGTTCATATGTACCTTTCAAAAATTATCAACACACACACACAAAGTTCCATTTGTCATTTGTGCTGATTTTAGAGGTTTACTGTTGAAGATTGATGATTGTCAACTGACCATAGAAAACTGATATACAGTGAAATATCAGAAACGTGAACCAAGTAGAGTCTGTTATTATATAAAATATAGAAATGAACCTTATAAATATCCTGTTGTTTATAAAGGAATAATTTGTCATAAAATTTAAACAAGAAGCTGAAGAAATTGGAAGAATTTATTTTGTAGTTTAAGAAACGAAATTGTTAACTCCTCAAGAGCAATGCAGATATGTAAGATCAAAAAATGCACTTTGTGTGAATGTTATTATTCAGTGAAAAATAGGAAGGGTGGTCATCATGATCATTTACCTGGAAAATTTATAAATCCATTAAGAAATAGAGTAGTTTACAGTTAAAACATCAGGGTTTTGTAATAATGTATTTACATAATTTATCAGGATACATTTGTTAGGGAAGTAACTTGGTTTTGATAATAAAGTAATAGCTTTATTACTAAATAATGAAGACAGATATACTAGTTTTGGTAATAGGACTGAAACTTTGAAGACGAGATTTAATGACACTTTTTAATTTATGGCTTATTCACTTGACAAACTTTCGTCAAATTTGGGAAAGAAGCGAATGACAATTATTACATATTTTTTCTCAGAAAAATTATTCAGTCTAGTTGTTCTTTAGAGGGGACGAAGGTGCTAGGTCATTAGTCCCCTTTCTCACTAGTGATCAGAAAATGTGTATATCCATTTGGATTCTTGTAAGAGGTTTGAAGAAACCAATTACCCACAAAGGAACAACTTAACAATAAACTGAATGATTCTTAAATAAGGGATGAATATTATAAATATGCAAATTTAATTTGGAAAAAATTTAATATCATAAATCTTGGAGCATCCACATCTGATGTATTGTTCTTAACTGATGTCTTTGAAAATGTCTTAATAACTTCAATAGAACCATATGATGTACATTCATTTTGGTACTTCACTGCACCAGGGTTATCTTGGGATGCAATGTTGAAAGTCACTAAACAACTACTACAATTTTAACATAATTATGATATAATTCTACCGCTTGAAAACGAATTATTAGGAGGAAGGACATCCCAGTGTAGTAAAAGGTATGTAAACACAAATGTCAATATATGAAAGATTTTGAAGCAAAAATTTTACAATATTATTTAACTTATTTAACTGCAAATAATTAAAGACCTTGGGGGAAAATAATGATAACCCTCATTTATAAAGTTTTGAGATATGACGAATTGTATGCTTGAAAAATAATTTCCATTACATGTTTCAATATTTATAGTTGTCATCTCTCTGCAGATTCATGTACTACTTGAAGAAAATGGAACATGCTGTCAGATATGATTGTTTGCACCAAATACATTAAAAATACAAAAGTTGAGGGATATCATTATTTACCCTCGACATCTTCAATTTATGTGGTTATGCCATTAATCAATACTTACCACACACTGGATTTGAATAGGCTGAAGCAAATAATTTTGATTATTCAAAAAATGTGAAATATCAGATAGTGCTTCAATTAATTATATTTTTAAGTACATTTAGAATACCTAGATAATTACATGATTTTATATACAAATTTACCATTAGCTGCGGATAATAAAATTGTACCGAGGAATTGCAGAAAGTTAACTATTAAATACTTTAGAAAATAAAAATAATTATGCAGTTCATCATACAAATCTTAACAGTACTTGTCTTTAGGAATGAAATAAGCAAAAAATACCTAGTTTTAAAATTTAAACATCCTTATGGCTGAGGAAACATACAGATTTCAATACTCAAATGAGGACGCAATCATAGAATGATATTGAAAAATGAATTCTGTAAGTTGATGAATAATTCTGTGTTTGGTTAGACAATGGAAAATATAAGAAACGCAGTCAATATAAAATTAGTTTCACAAGGAGAAAAAAAGTTTAAGGGAATAGCTAAAACAAACTTAAACAGAGAGCTATATTTAATGGAAATCTTATCACTGTTCATATGAAAGAAAGAAAAATCTATGTCAAGAAGAGTATATTACATCTGTCTAAAAATTTGATGTAGGATTTTTACTATATCTACATTTACATCTTCATAAATACGCATTGAAGTGCATGGCAGAGGGTTCATCGAACCGCTGTCATTATATTTCTCTACAGCTCCAGTCTCTAATACCTCATAAGGAAAAAGGAACAGCAAAATCTTTCCATTTTCAATCTGATTTCTCTTATTTTATTTTGATTAATATGTCTTTCTATGTAGGTGGGAACTAACAAGATATGTTAGCATTAAAAAGAGAATGTGGATAAAAAATTTTGCAAATAGATCTCCTCACAAGAAATAATGCCTTCCTTTTCATGATTTCCACCCCAACTCGTGTATCATTTCTGTTTGGCATCACTATTCACCACAATGCCGGTTTTCTACACAAGCTGCCGCGCCACACATAACAAGACACAATAAATCACTGCATAGTAATTTGGCCGCCAGAGGTGTCCACAGTCTTGGTATGTCTTTGCCTGCTTTGAGCACTGGCCAATAGGAAGATGGGAGCTCTGCGAGATATGCCAGTGCACTACAGGAACAACGGAGAGTACAGAAGTCCCCTCCAAAATATGTGAAAGGTGGTTGAAATCAGGTACATGATGTTCATAAATAGTCACTGTATTTAACAAAAATTATGTGACAAGTTATCAAAAACATGATACGTGTGAAAAGTGTCAATTCCTTCAAAGAAAAAAGAATTATACAAAGAACAATGACTTGAAATAGAACTAACAAAAATTATCTAATGATCGGAAAGCTTTCTACGAAATAAAGGACAAAATCTTAACACCAAATGCAAAATTACAAGTTCGACTTACTATAGTCATCAATTTGCCGTATTAACCTATAAAAATGTATTTAAAACTCAATAGGAGGTTAAGTACTGAAACAGACACGCTCGATTAAAATCGACTATGAGGATCACGCAAACTCACACTACGTCCCATCTATCAACCACCATTCAATAATATTCTCGCCTAGTTGATGTGTTGGCGCTACATTACCATATACAGTAGAACAGTGTCAGTTAAGTGGAAGAGTCGTTGGTGGTAGTGCAGACTGATGGATGCGGTCGCGGATGGAAAAACATCAACACGATCGGCGTGGCATTTACAAAAGTATTCGAAATACGGGAGAAATACAGCAATTTTCCAAACCAGTGCTGAATGCTGGTTTTCAAGAATCAGTAAATTATACTGATTATGAGTGAGATTGTTCAGAACAACATCCACTTAAGAATATTTACTAGTTTCTAAGTATATTACTGTGAATGCAAACAGCAATCACACAGATGATTTCTGAACTGTGCAATGGGTACACAATATATTCTTAATCTACCAAAGGTTGCCACTTGGCGAACCAACTGGACAGAAATCGAGAGGTCCAAACACTTCAGAGTCCTCCACCCGAATTCGCTATATCGAGAGTCCCAAACACTTTGGAGTCCTCCATGCAACTCTTCTAATATCTCCAAAAAACACCCTTCAAAATTCTGTCTCACAAACTCCTCCCACATGTGACGTCAAGGCAGTAGGAGAGAAGACCTAATGGTCTAGCCAGTCATATAAAATGACTATTGTTTAAGCTACTAGGCTCCTCCCATTCGAAACTTTCTGCAGCATGAGCCACACGTAGGCCTCAGTTCCAAGAAACAGCACGAATTTTTGTGTATCTCGATAAGCATCTGCAGACAGCCAAATTATTTTATCACCTCATAGGCGCCAACCCCCGTCGCGGACGAACCGTCCCATCTCCACTAAGAAACACCCTCGGCACTCCACGCCTCTATACGTGGCGCCTTACTGATGGGCTCCAGACTGTCCAGAACAGTGTTATAATTGCCCGCAGTTTGCAGGTACGCCCCGGAAAGGTCCCTGCATTATGATCCAGGACAATGTCTTCCTCCGGGACACCGGCAGACCGTGAGGGTCTGCGCAGAGTTTACAATGCTGCAGGTCTGGCTTTCTCCCTCCAAAGGCTACCGAGGTGTGCACTGCCCACCCGGGGTGGCAGCGGCTTTTCGCTTTATATGTCGACGTCCAGGAACGTCCGTGCGAGGTCAGGGCAGCTTCTGACTTCCCCCACCCCGCAATAGGGCGGCATTCTGTGCCGCTTTTACGCTGGTGGCGGCGAGTGCCTAGCAGCAAGTTGCCGGGTGGGTTGATTTGATTTGATTTTTCCAGGGAAGCCAAAACAGTCTTGGTCGAACCCGCCACTGCCCGCACCGAAACTAAGTTTATTGTGCGGTATCCCTCCCTGTATATCTAGTAAAGCCAACCACTGCCCTTGAACAGTGCAAGGAGTCCCATTACCAGTTCTTTATTAGACACAATTTCTTCGGGTCTGGTTGTCCCAAATTTTCTGTGTCTTTTACTCGCCAATGCAATGCATTCGAAGATTGGATGCGATGCAGTTTCATCACCGTCATCACAGATCCTACATTTAGGGTCTTCTTCTGTTATTCCCATTTTTTGAAATTCCCATGGCCTGTCAGCAATCCAACCATGAGTCTAATCTCTCTCCTGTTCAGGCCCAGGATTGCAAAGCTTCTTTTGAAACATGGCTTTGGCATCATTACCTTGCCATGTTTTTGTTGATGGACTTTGGTTCAATATTCTACGTGCTGTCGTCTGAGCCAGTTACGTAGCTCCAATTTAATCATTGCCTTGGTGATTGTCAGGACAGGTTCCGGTTCAATAAATGGAGTCTCTGCCCCCATCCTGGCTAATCTGTCGGCATGTTCGTTGCCACTGATCCCCGAGTGGCCAGGGACCCACAATAGGTTTACTCTATTGCTTTCCCCTAGCTCCACTAGAACCCTGTGGCATTCTGCAACAATTTTAGACCTTGTTGCAGGAGCTGCCAGTGATCTCAGGGCTGCCTGACTGTCTGAATAGATATAGATGCTACAATCTTTGTAGCACCTACGCAAATTCTCCTCCACACACGCCCTGATGGCAGTGATTTGCGCCTGGAATACTGAGGCCAGTTTTCCTAGAGAGATGACGCCCTCCAGTCTTGGCTGCACCACATATACCCCAGCCCCAACACCTTGGTCTGATTTTGACCCGTCAGTGAACCAGACAATATCCCCCGCACGGTGTCGAACTATTTTCTCCCACTGCTCCCTACTTCCAATTGTTATATTGAAAGGCTTGTTGAAGCAGTATGGGGTTATAATATAGTCGGCTGGCATTTCCCCAACCTTTCCTATATTTACCTCACTCACTATTTTAGTGTGTGATTCTGGATATCCCAAAGAGTTCCAGTTGTTGCCAGATTTGAGTCTGTATGCACCAGCCACTGCCTCAATCTTGACCCAAAGGTGTAATGGGGGCATATCCAGCATGATTTCCATCCCAGCAGTCGGTGTGCTGCTAATTCCGCCTGTTATGGCTAAGCAGGTTAATCTCTGCACCTTACCAAGCTCCTTAGCAGCAACCTGCTGTTCTACCTTCTTCCACCACACGACCGCCCCATAGGTGATCCTGGGTCTAATCACTGTGGTGTATATCCAGTGCATACCCTTGGGGCTCAGGCCCCAATTTTTGCCACAAGCTCTCCTGGTACTTACTAAAGTACCTTTTGCCTTGGAGAAAATATTCCTAATGTGAGGGGTCGATGTCAGTTTCTCATCTAGGGGAACCCCTAGATATTTTACTGTCCCCTTCACAGGTAGTGCTTCATTGAAAAGCTTTAGATTCCAACTGAGTGTTGGATATGTTTCCTTGTGAATGATACAACAACAGTCTTCTTAGGACTAACCCCCAGATCCTGTTTCCTGCACCAGTCTTGCACAATGTCCAGTGCACCTTGTGCCATATTCTTCACTGTGTCAGCAAATTTGCCAAGTATTACTATGACAAGATCATCTGCGTATCCTTGGAAAAAGTACTGCCTAGAGTTTAATTCTCCAATGAGATCATTCACCACTAGATTCCACAATAAAGGGGAAAGAACTCCTTGCGGGCAACCCCTAGTAGTGTTGATTACCATTTTTTCATTCATCATGGTAGCCTCTACCTTTCTTCCACTGAGCATGGCCCTAGTTCACCTACATATAGTGGTCCCTAGTAACCGGGTGGGTTACTACCAATGAACCGAAATCATGCAACGACCATTCCTATCATCTGGCATTAAAAAGTTTTCAAGAATTAGAATATAAACAACCTATCAACCAAGGAAATAAACGAAATAAATAAAAAGGGGAATAAAATGAATAAAATATCATTGTTACCTCTCAATGCCCCACTACCGACTAAAATTTTGGATGTGGATAGTCTCATATAAGGGTTTATGAGGCTATAGAACAGGAGACATTTTCCCATTCACAATATAAAAGTTAACCAGAGTATAGCCAGTCAATATGAATTAAAACACCCTAAATTAAGACATCCTAAATACGAGATAACATGGTTGAAAATCTACAGAATTACTCACACCCTAGGGCTCCATTCATTCAACCTAGCTTTCTGTTCGATGGAGAGTTACAAAGGGGTGGATTTATATTAGTTATATTGCCTCCGACCATCCAGGCCCTAAACACCATCAAAATTTACATTCCTATTCATTGTATTTCATTCATTCAGTCTTCTTCGTCAGTCTTATGGGCCCTAGATTTTAATAAACATCCATACCCAAGGATAGGAAGGTAGAAAAGAAATTAGAGAAGCTAAACATACTACTCATGGAGGATGAGACGATAGTATAAACATCCTAATGTAACAAATAATGAATTTTATAAGAATATGCATGATTCACAACAGCTTTTTATGGTAGGTAAATTAAATAAATGAATATAGTTATTTGAAAACAACAATTTAAAAAAATCAAACTATCAATCAAAAACAAAGCTCAAAAATGTTGCAGTAAACTAAACATGAATATGAGAATATAAAGTTAATATGTTAAAAAAACTATGCAACTGTATTTGAAATGGACAAGTGAAAGAAATATAATAAAATCCTAACTCTACTGATAAACACTAATAACTTACACAAATGCCACTAATAAAAGGAATTCATAAAGATCTTATTCTACTAGTGAATGAGAAACATATATTCTGAAGAACTAATAGGAATGATAGAGAAAAATAAACATTAGTCTGAGTGTTTTCTTTTTTAACTGTCCAATCAATAATTTTGGTACTAGTGCAAATATCACTGAAGATGGACTGCTTGAAATGTTTTTTTGTTTTTTTGTTTTTGTCAGCCATCCACTGTGTGCACGGCTGTGCACACCACGATGCTGGTTTATCTAGTAGTGATGGTCCAAGGAGTGGGCCGGGTAGCCCCATACCTGCGATCTGGAACATGCGCGATGTTGTCTTGATGGTCTCTGATGCTGTTGAGCCGCACCGCGAATCTCAATCCTAGGCCTTTGTTCTCCTTCTGGATAAGATCCGTCAGCAGAATGCACGCCTATCATAGGGAACTGAGACTGCGGCGCCCAGTATTCGTGGTGTCAGTGGCAGTAGCTGCGGGTGAGTCATGTGGACGTGGTCTTCTGCCGACAGCCGGTCGGTGGCGCCCTCACCGGTCGTAAACTCGTGGGCCGGATACAGTCGTCAAGCTGTCTGCAGTGGCGGCTCCCGTGGGGGGTAGAGCCGACCGAGTGTTTCCCCTAGGGAGGCATGTGGCTCGTTGGCTGCGGTCGGCCGTTTTTGACAGGAGCGAGCTGCCCCATGCGTTCGGTGACTGGTGACGAGCAGCCCCTGTCTGGCTGGGGTAGGGGGTAGGGGTGCGTGGTAGTCTGATTGGTTTCCCTGGAGGCACGTGGCCATGCTGCTGCCTCTGAGTGACGGTTGCTATTGTGCTCTGCTTTGTAAGCCACGCCACTATCTCAGTGGATCATCAGCGCGGCCTGGCGGCAGGTGGCTATCTTTCACTGGGCTCTGCCTACACGCAGCATGGGGTTGTCGCCCCTGCAGCTGACCTGGTAACATAAAGCAGACTGTTCCTCGGGACTCTCGCTTCCTCATTCTCCACTGCCTGGCCGCGCTCGCCCTCGTGTGGTGACTCTGATATGCAGGTCACCGCTGCAATGCGTTCTGCGCGTCTTTATGCACTGCTGCTCGTGACCACTGTGGCGATGTGATGCGAATGTCCGTGCCCAGTATTCTGCGCTATTTTGCATGTCACCCACATCTCAGTTACTTCTGCGACTTCTGCACAGCCCTATAGTTTTTTTTTTTTCATAATGCACAGATCACAAATTTTAACAGTACACATACATTTACGAAAATTAAAGTTCGACCATGGCCACTTTTAATCTATCATATAGAATAATAATGAACAACCAAGATTCCAATATTATAAGAGTGTGGCATGACTCTTGAAAATACATTTTTAAGCAGATTGCTCATATATAAATTATTGTCAGTAAAATTTAATTAGATATACACTTTGAATTTCTTGAGACAAATAAACAAATTTTATTAACTTATATATGACTAAATTAGAATATTTACTTAACCTACTATGGCATGTTAGCCTAAGTCAAATCACGTCAGTGTGTCTCTGTCAAAGAAATGTCAGGGTGGTCATTAACTTTACATAGGAAAGATCCAAACTACTATTCTAGAAGTACTGCAGAGAGAAGAAACTTTTACAAAATTTACAACAGGAGGAGATAAGGAGAGGAAAAGATTTTCAAATAAAAGAATTAATTGTATACTATCCTTCAATATCCTGACCCTCTGGTCCCTGTCTGAAACCCCTGCAATGATAGTTGAAATATACAGAATAGATCATCTCCTCTCATCATCGGCTCTGGCCATGTGTCATACTGTATGTCAGTATCTGCAACTTAAATTAATTATTAGTTCCATTCCAGATCGTATCCCCCTCTTTTAAATTACTGATCATTTAGGGTCTATCTAGTAACATTATGAATTCATTAGTTTCAACAAGTGTGGAGCAACATATTTTCCTATCTCTCAACTCGGGACAGACACACAGAAAAACGCGGCCATCATCAAAAAGCCCGAATTATCCTCACGGCAATCGCAATGGAAAAAAAGACTCATAATACCCTACTTCCAACGCACCATAGCATGGCCAGAGAAAAAAATCACAATTTCTTCTAAATCTAATGCAACCACAGTGGGAGCTGTCCAATAACGTAGGAATAAAATAAAACAATAAGTGGCAAATTCCCACATGTTGGCGGAATTAGCAACTTCCTAATCAAGGGCAGCAATCCAAGGGAGCATCCACAAATGGAAAGAATACTTCAACAATAACCAATTTCAGACAACGAGGATTCAATCCCTACATGATGGAATTCAATGAGTCATCGGATGTTGCACAACGGCGTAGATGACGGTGACAAACAAATTCAGTATCACCAACCAGACCATGATCTGAATTATCAGCATGCCGTAGGCACTAAAATGCAGACAATATTACGACGACATTGAGAAATCCTTTTTACATGAACCACAAACAGAGGACCATAAAGCAACACTGGACAAAGCTATGGCAACCAATTCTCGTCTAACCAAAGGATCCTTAGCAATACCTTCCTTAACCACAAAACATTGATGAAACATCTTTACCCAGATATGAATTAAAAGTAACAATCACTTCATAATAAAATTAAAGGACAAATTATGCAGCAAATTTTTAGAAAAACAGATACTTATGTGCACTATTCTTAATCTACAGCACAAGATAACAATACAAAAAGAAATTAAGTATATATATATATATATATATATATATATATATATATATATATATATATATATATATATATATTATTTCCCTCTGTTCTAGAAACGGCTAGACGTGATAGAGTGACAGATGTGGTGCACCCCTACAGCTTTGCCAGTCTTAATGCTTTCCAACAGGGCAGCACAGGGATGGACCATTTTTCTAATTCTCAGTTGTCCGTTATACACAGAGAAGAACTTATGGCATAGTTTCTTTTCTTTATTGGAGAGATGAAAACTTTTCGCAAGTACTTTCTCCCCAGCCACAAAACTCCGCGAACTGGCACGCCTGTCCGCAATCACTTTGCGCTTATTCGCAGTATCCTTGATACGCTGAATGGCCAACTCGATCGCCCTATTGTGACGATAGCAGCGCGACGGCGGGAAATCCACGATCTCTTTAATCAAATCCTTAGGCTCAATATTTTTGAGTACCATGATGGGAGCTAGACAGGTCGTACTGTGTGGAATGTTGTTCATCACGTCTTGGAAGTCACTACGGAATACGTCCCAAGCCACATGATACTTATTGCAGTATATCCTGCACAGATTCCCAATCTTACTCATTATAGGTTTGGCGGGGTTGCTCTGGGGGTGATATTGTGAGGTGAAGATTGGCTGGATCCAGAGACGACGTAATGTTTCTCTCCAAATTTTCGCCTGGAACTGTGGTCCGTTATCGGAAATAACTCGTTTGACCCTGCCAACCTGTTTCACAAAATCCCTACAAAAACCCCAGCTAACCGCACGTGCCGTTGCTCTCCTGAGGGAGTTAGACTTACGATTTTCGACACCAGCTCCATAACAATTAGGACGTAACGGTATCCTCTACTCGTCCTTGGTAGAGGACCCATTAAATTGGCACAGGCTACCTGTCGAAGGCGTTGAGGGATAATTGGGTAGAGAGGTGCTTGCATATTCACAGTGCAATGTTTTTCCTTTTGGCAAGGTTTGCAAACTGCAAGCACTTTCCTGATTCTCCTTTCCATATTAGTAAAATGACACAAAGACTTTAATTTTAAGTAAACTTTCCTAGAACCAATATGTCTAAGACAGATGAGTGTGCCAAATTACTTTATTTACAAGTTCATCAGGCACGCACACATGCCAGGGATGTGCCTCACCACCAGAGGTGTAAAACAAAACTCCTTTGCGAAGCATGTAATATTTGCGAATCGCAGACTCGCTCTTGTCTCTTAGCCGTTCGTTAATTTTCAACAGGTCAGGGTGCTTGTCTCGTTCCTTGCCAACAGTGCGTAAATTCGTAGAGAGAAAGTTTTAGAAAGCCACCTTCTTGATATAGTACAAACTGTAGAGCTCCTGCTCTAGTGGCTGCTGGCCCAATTCTTCGAAACCAACAGGTGATCTCGAAAGTGTGTCGGCGATGATGTGCTCTACGCCACGAACATGTTCTATGGTGAAGTCATATTCCTGAAGGGTCAACACCTATCGAGCAATTCTTTTATTCTTCAGTTTTGCAGACATAATAAATTCTAATGCCTTGTGGTCGGTATACTCCCGGGTTTTTCGGCAGTACAGAAAGTATCGAAACTTTCCGAACCCCCATACAACCGCCAGGGCTTCCAACTAGGTAACAGAATAGTTACGTTCGGCTTTATTAAGAATTCTGCTCCCAAATGCAATGGTTTGAAAATATGATTCCCTCCATCTATATATTTCTGGAATATCACTACTCCCAAACCCGTGTACGAGCTGTCTGTTGCCATACATAACTCTTCCGAAAAATTTGGATGAGACAAAATTGGAGCCTCTACCAATGCTTGCTTCATACTCTGGAATCCCACTTCTGTCTCATCATCCCAATTCCAGATGGTGTTCTTTACCATGAGAGAACAGAGACGTGGCATAGCCAGCTTTTGGATCAAGATGTATCGTTTATAGTAATTTATGATTCCTAAAAAACCTCTTAATTGTCTCTTATTTACAGGAGTCGGAAATTTAGCTATGATTTCCATCTTTTCGGGGTCTAGTGCAATGCAATCTGCAGAAATAACGAGTCCCAAATATTTTACCTTAGGGGTCCCTATGCACGACTTTTTTATATTGACGGTTAATCCGGACTGCCGAAAGGCTCTGAGTACCTCCCTGAGCACGAGATTATGCTGTTCCCAACTGGGTTCGGCAATAAGGAGGTCATCAACATAACTTGTAATCCTATCTTCGATCCAACCTGGAAGTACGGTGTCAAATCCCCTGATAAATGCGGAACAACTCACATTGAGCCCAAATGATAATCGTTTGAATCTGTAGCAGGTTCCAAATGCTACAAATGCGGTGTACTGTCTGCATTCCAGATCTAACTCGATCTGCCAGAAGCTTGACCTGAGGTCAAGAGTCGTAAAAACTTTTGCTCTGCAGAAATTTTGTAACAATTCATCAATATGCTCCGGTCTGTCCGTCTCAGGATCTATGATTGTGTTTATTTGCCTGGAATCTAAGACAAGGCATACTGTTTTTTTTTTTTTTTTTTTTTTTTTTTTTTTTTTTTTTTTTTTTTTTTTTTTTTTCCACGACAATTGGGAATTATAGGTCGATGTTGTCGTCTCTATCACACCTTCATCTTCCATTCTTTTTAACTCCATCTGGACTGCCTCCCTATGTGCAGCAGGAATTGAGTATGGAGCAACGGCAAACTTTTGATGGGGTTTAACTTTAAATGAATAGACGAAGTCTTTAATAGCACCTGTCCTTGGAAAGAATACTTCCGTGTTTTCCTTTAATAAACGACCGAGTTCCTGTCTGTCATTAGGCGAAATGTTTGTTTGCCAAGAACTTCATCTATTATTACTGTTACCTCTTCGAGTAGTATATTGTATTGTTCATAGTGTCCGCTGGCTGACTTTTGTGATATCGCTTTGCTTTGCCCCTGACAGTCTGACGAACTCAGACGTAGGCAATCTGCTGGTATTTCTGATCTATGATTCTGGTCGGAAAACCGGATAGTGATACTTCCCTCTTTATTCAACACCAGAACACCCCGTCCGACATCGATTGTGGCTTTCTGGTCAGACAGAAAATCCATTCCAATAATTAGATCTATCGCTAACATCGGCACTATTGTGAGGTTACTGTCCCATTCTTGTCCTTGACAAAGTATCGTCATCCGACTCTGCATCTAGATACCAGCTTGCTTCCCAATTATTACCCCTTTAACTTCCGCTTTCTTAAGCTTCAGAGTCGGCCACGAGTGGTCTTTGGCACATCTTTGAAATGCACATTCTGAAATTGCGGAAATCTGACTGCCACTATATGTTGTTGCAGTCAAATGTACAGTGTAACTATCAAAAATGTTCAAATGTTTGTTAAGCTTATGGGACTTAACTATAGGGTCATCAGTCCCTAAACTTAAAAACTAATTATGAACTACTTTATACTAAGGACGGCACAAATATCCATGCCCGAGGGGGAATTCGAACCCCCGACCATAGTGGCCGTGCAGACCGTGACTGGAGCGCCTCAGTCCCCTCGGCCACCGCGGCCGGCAGTGTAACTATCAGGTCGATTTCTTCCCGAGAAACTGTCTGTTTTTCCTACTTTAATATCTCTGGTATATCTTCATATTCCAAGAGATATAGAGTGCTGGATCCGAGAGTTTCTGCGGGGACTGGGGACGCACATAGCGTAGGCACATACGTCAACTACTGTCATTTCTGCTATTGCCATTGTTTGTGGGTGCAGGATACCGGGGTCTTGATTCAATAATTTCTACATCTCCTTGCATAAATGGATTCGGTGGCCTTTGACTGCCCCAGGACCCACCGTTATTATCATTGTTTCTCCATTGAGAATTACCACTGTTTTGGTTCTGGAAGCCATTCGAACTATTTTGACGCCATCTCTGATTCTGTTGGGATTGCCCATATTGATTCCCCTGATTTGTATTACTATACCGGACATCATTGCCGTAATCATGCCAATTTCCATTACCTTGATTGTTATTACCTGAATGATTATTCAGGTTATGCTTGTGGGATTTGTTTCTACCACGTCCCCTATGAGAATTATGATCATCATTCCTTTCCCAACATTGGGCAGAATTATCTCGCTTCCTGGGTTCTGTAGAAAGCCAGCCCTGTCGATTCTCAACATATTTGGCCTGTTTTAGCCGCTGATAAATTGGTTAATTGTGCCCTCACATTTGCCAATCAAACTGCGCTGGTAAACAGCCGGAGGCCTCGTGAAACAATGCTTCATTAATTCCTGGTCCATAAACGGGTTGTCTAGGAATCTGTTCTTTTTAATAAGTGATTCCAGAAACTTCTCTGGGTCTTTATAACCTGCACTCTCCATATCTTTCGTGAATACTATGTCTTCCTTAATTCTCTCTTGTGTACGAGAAGACCAGCATGCTGCAAGAAAAATGGTTCTGAACTCTTCATACAATTTACAACTATTTGCCACAGAGCGCATATGTTCAGCTATGCTCCCTTTCATATGCCCACAAATAAATTCGAGTTTATACTGTAACGGCCATGATGTGGGCAGCACTTTCTCGAATTGCGACATAAAAGACTTTGGGTGAAGAGAATTATTGTTTTCTTTATATACTTGAAAGTTTTGCACAGGGAGCAAGTGCTTCAAGTCAAAGGACTCATAAGTTCGCTCTTCCCTTTGGAACATTTCTCTGTTGCGAACTTGTGTGTGGCGCGGATTGAGATCAGTTGGTACAAACCTCCCTGAACCAGCCGTTTCCTGAAGGCGTGTTTCAGTGCATCAGAGACGACAACAATTGTCTTCCCATTGAAATTCTGTGTACGAGTGTGTTCCGGCTCACTGTGTGGAATACTTTCCTCCCTCACAAGTGACCTTTGTGTGGGTGTCTGATTGTTTTCTACACTACTTGTGTGTACTCATATACATGTAAATCAACTTTGCACCACCATAACATCCATCACCCACCACACAGCCATGTATTATGTACAGCGTGTGGTATCTGCCCCTGAAACTTTGAAGGGTTGTAGCTCCCAAACTAACAGTGATAGGAATGTACTTTATATTGATTTGGACGCAGCTGGTTTCAACGATTCCAATGCACGATAGAAAAAACTATTGTTCCATTTAAAAAATTATATCTTTGTGCTGTAACTCTTTGGAAAATGATACAGTAAACTATGTTCATAGCTCCGCAGAAAGTGTAACATTTCTTGTCTTGACGTACCGCATTAAAATTTCCCATCACCTATTATTTTATAAGTTACAGAGGCAAACACACTTAGTGAAACACCCTGTATATGAATGATACAAAATCTTATAAAGACAGAACTGTGTCTGTGAAAATCAGATTTCAAAATTATTCCATCAGCTCGTACAAAAGCAGCTAACCAAAGCACGTCTGATCAATACCAGAGCTATACACCAACTCTCTCTCTTTCTGTTCAACTACTACTCACGTACATAAGGTTCGTTCGAAGAGCTGCATGGATGCAGATCCTGCAGCAGCAATGCAGGCACTACTGCGCATGCGCTGCGAGGATGACGTCACATGCCGTGCATGCTGCCGGAGCTCTTCGAATACTAACCTGCAGCCTGCAGTTTGCGTATCACGTGTGTGCTCACTTGTTCTGTGTAACATAAGAGAGCGATTTATTGTGCCAGCGTCTAAAAGTAAATTACTTTCTTACGTTTGAGGAATTGAAGTGTTCGTGTAATAGTTGTGTATTTCCGTGAAATCCAGTTTGAAAATTTCCATATTAAGTCTTCATTTATTTGCAGGCGCGGAATTTTTAAAGTTCCAACCTACCGCATCCGCACCTACTCTTGTACCTGTACAGTTACCTGCAAGAGAATAGGAACCACCTACACAGGAATCGGTGTGGAGCACGGACGCCACATTAACGTGAATAGAGTTTTACGAGAATAATAAAGAAACACCTGAAAAAGTTCTACAAACTCATCTTCCGAATACTGCGGAACCACATATTCACTTTTCTGCTATTTATTTCGGCGCAAAATTTCATCGAAATCGTCATCACTGGACACAAAATCTGAATCGCTCAACATTTGGAACAAATGGAATTGGCAAATGCACTTGTAACTATATTTGGTTGTGTGGCCATATTCCGCAGCAGCTAATAAAATCGAGTATATTACGTAATCCAGCTTATGCTGACTGCAATTAAAGACATTTGTTTTACACTAGACGCGTTTCGATTTTTATTTTAAAAGCATCTTCTGTGGTCTGTAAATGATGTAAAGGTTTGTTTATATTCATAGATTAAAGACAGTTTTTAAAAAAGTTTATGCACATTAGGCCTATGTGTTTTTAAATTTATATACGGTCTACTCACGTTGTTGTCTCTTCTTTACATCTCACTGCTGTTTTTCCGACTTGTTGGCTGGGTTGGTTAGTTCCTGACGTGTGTTTTTCGGTTTGTACGGCACTTTTCGCCTGTTTTTGTGGCGTTTCTTCCGTTTCATTTATTATCACTTCAGTTAAAACAGGCGAAAAGTTCCGTACACTACCAGAAAATGCACGTCAGGAACCAAACAACATCAGACAACAAGGCGGAAAACAGTAGTGAGATGTAAAGAAGAGACAACACCTTGAGTAGATCGAATATCAATTTAAAAACGCATAGGCCTAACGTGCACAATGTTGTTTTTTAAAACTGTTTTTAATCTATGCGTACAAAACAAACTGTACAACCTTCATATCATTTACAGTCCACTGAAGATGCTTTTAAAATAAAAAGCGAAACACGTCTGGTGTAAAACAAATGTCTTTAATTTCAGTCTGCATAAGACGAATTACCTATTATAGACAATTTTGCTCTTCTAATTTTTAGAGGTGATTTCATACAAACAAAAATAATACTTATAAAATAAAATACTAATACATCAATATACACAAACAAATAACGTACTTCCTTTACAAACAGTAGAAGAAACGCAGAACGACAGGAGTAACGTGTAGTACACTTATATACTGCAACGCTGTGGACTTCCGAAATCTTTGAAGAAAGGCGCTTCTTATACCCCCACTACAAGCCTGAGAGTTATGCGCATGCGCGAGTCTGGCTGCATGAGCTGCAGGGAGAATTTCCTCCTGCAGCTCCTGCCAGCATTAGCTGCAGGCCTGCAGCTCTTCGAACAGCCGGCAGACTGCAGGCAGGCTGCAGGAGCGGCGCCTGCAGCTCTTCAAACACGACTTTTCGTACTCCGCATGCGCTGCAGCATGAATGCAGCTCTTCAAACGAACCTATAGTCTTTGACAGAGATGTCGCACAACAGAGCAAACCATAGACGTAGTTACTCAAAGAAGTTCATATAACATTTCACATCCAAATATCGATACAAGACAGGCGAAACAATATTATTGAATTTGTACAGACATGTTTCATCACCCCCCTCATAGCAGCGAAAAATTTTGTAGGGTGGGTGATGTCTATGGCATTGCCTAGCCAACAAAATTGTTACATATCAAATACAAAACATTAACATCATCATATATCATACAAGGTACAGGTCAAAGAAATAATGCAAAACATGACAAACAAAATTATATACAAATTTTACAAAACAGTAGCAACATTCATGAGATGGTACAAGAGGTAACAAACATAAGTACGTATCACTTTACAAAACAGTGTCAGTAAATATCATATATGGAATGGTACATAATATGACAGGCATAAGCATGTATAATTTTTACAAAACAGTATCAACCAGTGGAATACATGGGGAAATACAAAGTGAAAGACATAAGAATATTCAAAGTTTACAAGATATGGTTCGATCATTGCCATAATCCATTTAAAATGTAATATAGATACAGACAATATACAAATCAAAGGTCACCTGAAAAGTAATGCAAATACAAAGAATATACAGGATAATACAAGTGTCTCTCTCACACACACACACAAGTCTTGTGACAGAAGTCAATGATTTTAGACAGTAAGAAATTGACATTTATACATTGTGTATAACACAGTCCATGTGAACTTTAGACCACATAAATTTTGTGGTTACATAATGTTATAGGCTTGAAAAGAGACCAGACATCACTGTGGGTCCAACATACTAAGAATTTTTTTGGTCTGCATGGGTTGCTGAACATAGATCAAGAAAACATTACAGATTGATCAACATCCTATCTTTGCAAATGGCATTGCTTAATCAAGTAACCTTCATCAGGAGACAATTATAGTTTGAGACTAAAGGGTATGGACTCATAGTTCTGAAAGCATATATAGTAAAGAATCAAAAGATCTCACTCCGGTCAGAGGGGTGTCAAAGAACCACAAAATACACATATCAGAACTACTAATTAACCTGTGGACAACATTTGCAATGGGAGGTACTGAATACTATTGGCACACTAATAACACTTTAAAGCCTAACATTCATTTTAGGTCTGCACACGATCAGACAAATAACCTTGACACCACGTCACACTGTAGGCAGGCAGACTGGTTGCATTGAAGTTATGGTAGTGCAGCAATGACCAAGTGTGCTCCAGTCAAAGGAGCCATAAACAGACTGCTTCAGCTCAGTCGAAATTGAAGCAAATAGTGGTTGTTGGCCAAGGCTGAGATAAGCAGTAGTATGTGGCCAAGCATCATCCAACCAATATTTCCATTAGGAAGCTCAATTAAGTGATGTATAACAGCATGTCCATTGATCAATGTGCATTCTAGAATCTTGTGTGCCAAATGGCCAATTCCCATTCGTGTCCAAGATACATGAAACAAATATTTTACAAACAAATTAGTCACATAATTATGATATTTCAGTTTTAACTGAAAGAAAAGGCACTAATTAATGCAGATTTATACAAAGGCTTTACCCCAATATCTAATTTGTACAGATGGGGTGGTAGTGTATTGTTACAATAAGAGTAAGGTCTTGAATCTGGACACCTCTGAATATTAACTAGTAATTTAGTCTTAATTTTAAAATATTAATAAAGTTCATGTGCCTTGCCATAGAGGCTCAAGGCTTAAAAATAAATATCTACAGAAAATTACTGTCTTGAAAGAGTATTTGCTGCATTTTTATGCCCTGCAATAAAGGCACAGGACTACAAGCAAAATATGTATCTATTATCTGACTTAAGTATTCCATACATTTTCCTTATTACAAGCACAAATAAGTACAATATCTTAGTATGCATTCAGGTTTGCCTGGTGAAACAGGTTTGCTATAAAACTTCCTGGCAGATTAAAATTGTGTGCCAGAACCGGGACTCGAACCTGGGACCTTTGAATCTCGCGGGCAAGCGCACTACCGACCGCGCTATCCCGACACGACTCACGACGCCGCCTCACAACTTTACTTCCGCCAGTACCTCGCCTCCTACTTTCCAAACTTCACAGAAGCTCTCCTGCAAACACGCAAGTCTAGCACTCCTGGATGAAACGATATGGTGGAGACATGGCTTAGCCACAGCCTAAGGGATGTTTCCAGAATGAAACTTCACTCTGCAGCGGAGTGTGCGCTGATATGACACTTCCTGGCAGATTAAAATTGTGTGCCGGAACCGGGACTCGAACCTGGGACCTTTGCCTTTTGCGGGCAAGCGCACTACAGACTGTTCTATCCCGACACGACTCATGACGCCGCCTCACAACTTTACTTTCGCCAGTACCTCGCCTCCTACTTTCCCTTAGGCTTTGCCTCATGGTCTGTTATGCAATTAGCAACACAGAAGAAAAATGGAAAATTTGTGAAACATAGAAACTTGATTAATTTATTTAATTAAAAATTTAAATAATGCGGATTTACATTGCACAGCCATAAATATTAGCTAAGAATGGAACATAGGTTGGTCACATTATAATTTTTTTCATTCCTTTCCATAAGGAGAAGGCGGGTCTATTTTCGAACAATTTGAGTTCGTTTAGGCCAGTGAAGGTTACTTGATTCTGTGATGACACTTTTTATTTAAAACAAGGGGAATTAAAACTTTTCATGGCTAGTTTTGCTTCATACTTATTTGTCTACTGGAGGTTATCCGCTAACCTTATAAACCTGAGGAAAAAACCTTCCTTAAAAAAACCTCAGAGTGCAAGAGATGTCTCATTAATGATTTTAAAATAGATTAAAATAATTAAAATACTTAAAATAATTAAAATAATTTAAAATATTTATCCATCTTGTTCTTCTTGTAAATGGTGTAGTAAGTCATTTTCCTCTAAAATGTTTTCTCAATAGCCTGAGCAACAGTGCTGGGTGGATATGGATACTTAAAACGTGGGAGATTCCTTCTGAACGGTGATAGCTTGAAAATCTCGGTGGTTAATATGATATTGTCACAGCTTAGCACTGAGAATAAGTAGTCATTGGTAAAGGAAAGTAACTGCGAGAGAATGAAGTAAGAAGAGTGCACTAGGAAAAGCGAAATAATAGTGTCACCCATCTCGAGAAAATGAGGCACCAGACGCCACGCGGTGTGTCCAAAACAGGTTTTTGGACTCTCTACCCCATAATTATGCTTTGAAAATTTTAACGTTGGAAATGTGGTGTATGCCTTTAGATTTATGTGTTCTCAAAGTTTCTACTTCAACGACGTTCTCATGATGCGATATGGACCATTATAAAGTAGAATTTGTGAATAAGAGATGTTCCTTTATGAGACAAATAATGGGCTCTAATTAGTACTTTCTGAACCACGTGCAGTTGTTTAGAGGTACAATTACGATGAGCGCGTTTTCTTCTGTCGGCAGCTTTTTTAATATTGGCAAGCGCCAATTCAACAATCTCATTATGACGTACAGCTCTTTGCTTGGGAAAAGGTATCAACTCTTTGATATGATCGGGTGGTTGTTTGTTTTTTAACACAAATACTGGCAAGTAGAATCGTTAGGAAGCTCATTTATAATATTTTGAAAGGAATGAAGATATTTGTCCCAGGTGTTGTGTCGACGGTGGCAATATAGCCTCAAGTTTTCCAAGTTCTTTCATGACACATTCACAACGGTTAGAAGCAGCGTGATAGAAAGATATAAATTCCGCTTTAATATTTTTACGCTGCAACATGCGTACACAATCTTTATAATGGAACTGTGGCCCATTATTGGAAATAAGGGCTATTTGTACTGTGTCTAAATATTTGTCTGTTATATCATCAATATGGTTGACATCCCACACCGGGTTGATGTTAATAGAAATTTCACGTAATTAGCGCCTTCCTCATGTCTAGCAATCAAGTCTTCGAATTTTATTCGTACAAGATTTTCCTGAACCAAGGCAGTGGCGTTTGCCAAATTGAAATCTAAAATAACCTTGTATTTAGACAGGAAGTCAACACCTAGTATTAATAGGGTAGTTAGCAGGGGAACAATTAATAGGTTAGCAGAAAAAAGATGACCTTAGCATAAAAATTCTACATGCGTTTGGCGCCGAACTTCAACAGTTTTAGCAGAAATGACACCACGAATTTTTGTACAATGCAAAGGTAAAGTAGGACTGTTAAACAAATTCTTGTACTTCTTAAAAGTAACTTCACTAATTACTGTAACTGGGCTACCGGAATCCAAGACAGTAGAGAGACTGATTTGACCAATTTGAACAGAAACCACAGGGTGGATGGGAATATTAAGGCAATCTACTTTCTCATCTAACAAAGGATCTTTTATGTCATCAAGCTGCACGAAATTTAACTCTTGTTCAGCAGAAAAAGTATGAGGAATCTCACTATTAACACAGGTATTGAGGCTTTCACAAGATGAATTCTTTTCATTTTTAGACTGTGTGTCGGTTTCGTCATCACTAGAAGGCATATTATCCACCCACTCAGTTATCGAAATCTGTTGTAAGTTTAAATGTTTGAAATTGTTTTTCGGTGTGTCAGAGTTGTTATTATAATTATTATTACAATTGTGTGGCAGTGTCGTGTCTTGCATGCCAAGGTGCATTAGCGGCCTATAGTATAGGACTGTGGGTTCGTAATGTATCAATTTAATCTCGCAAGTAGTGTCTTCCTCAGAGTCTGTGTGCGAAGTTTCAGTTTCCTATTCAGACTTATCATCGTTATATTCCTGATCAACAGTTATTTCATCAAATTGTTGACCAGTGTAATGTTTACATATTGCTTGATTATTATTCGTCTTATTAAATGTTTCATTACGCTTTTCATTGCTGGCTTTTATGTCAGGCGTTGAAGCTTTAACTTTTGAAATGTGTCGTGTAAGTTTTGCTTTGTCGCTTTGTGAAGTGCTGTCAGATTCAGTATTGTGCACTTCCGCGCACACGATTATTTTGTTTTGTTCGGGAGAATGAGTATCATGACTGCTTTTCTCATTAAAACGTTCACAATGAACAAGTTTCATGATGTAATCAGGATTGCGTGCATCCTGCGCGGCCACCTTGTTTGCCGGCTGGGACGATAGTCATTTCTGACGCGGACCGTTCTGTGATGTGTTGTAACGTGGATTAGATGGTCTGATTTCAACATTTTGATCTTGTCTATTCTGACGCCAACTTTGGTTTGTGCATTCCTATCGTGGGCTACAGTTCTCCGCATTATTGTTGCCGTTTTCGCCACTCCGTTCACTATCTGAATTGCGTCTGTCACGCCAATTAGTGTTGTTAGAATCATTATTGTTACGAATCTGGTTATTGTAACGGTCTCCGCGACCAAAGTCGCCACAGAAGTTCCCACGGTAATTTTCACGTTCCTCAGAATCTCTGTTATTTTTAGTATTACGGTGTCGTATATGGACTTCACTGGTGTGCCAGTTATTTTCTTGCCGGTTCTCTTGTTCTATGTAACGGCTATTACGCGATGGGCGGTCATGTCTGTTTTTCTCAAAATACCGATTACGAGGGGAATGTTCCTCATCTTCCTACACGATATCTTGTAACAAAATCCTAAAAGCTTCAATATCATTCTTGCATTGTGCCGCAATGGCAACTTGACGCACGTATGATGGCAGTTTATTCATATACTAATTAGTTCGGCCGGACAGTAAGGCGACGATAACAATTGATTTTTGTACACCATATACTGGAAATATTCCACAGGGCTTGAGAAATTTGATCGTTCGAAGCTCCTAAACATCGTGATACTGTTTTTGACGCGCTCTTGTGCCGCTTCAGACTAGTACGCGGATAAAAATGAGCATCGGAATTCATTTTCATTATGGAAATCCTGGGCAATTGATCTCATTCTGGTGGCTGGCTCGTCTTCCAGATAACCACACATAAATTCTAACCTATTGACGAGTGGCCAATTTGGGGGGAAGACAATATTAAAATTGTTGTAGCCACTCCTTTGGATGCATGTCGCTCGGCGAATTTCTGAAAACTTTATATTTGCGTACAGTAAGGAAATGTTTATAGTCGAATGCCTCCTTTCGTCTGTCTGTGCGATGTGAGCGATTGTGAACTGCATACCGTGTCCTCATTGTTAGAGCTGCACAGTACACTCCGTTCACGTAACAGGGTGCCTACTTGATTGGAATCCTCAATGACCGTTTCATTCAAATTTTGTGTCACGTCATCTTGTGGATTTTCGCGTGCACGATCAATTTCTTTCTAGGCGCGCCAAGCGATTGTCCAATTGCTTGATCTCAGATTTACTTTACTGATTAATGGTCATTTGACCTTGTTTAAATCAGTCAAGGGTAAGATATTCGTTTGTTTCTTTAAAGGGAGTAGGCTGCGTTGTATCAGAAATTTTATCGGCATTCTCTGTGATTTGAGTTATTGCAATGCTGATTTTCTCAACCTGTTTATTGATTTTGTTAAACCGTTCATCGGTGATTGATTGGTAATTCTGCAATCTTTCGTTAAACTGACCAGGGCAGGATCTAGGGAGGGGCAAAGGGGGCAGTTGCCCCGGGCGGCAGAATTTAGAGGGCGGCAAATTTTGACCGATTTTATTTTATCTTTACAGAATGTAACTTTCTGGTATAATTTAATAAAACTAACTGACACAGAATTATTAAAAGTAAAATGACTGCAAGAAATATCGAAATCATTTAATAAAACTAAAATTCCTGGTTGATGACTTCAGTGTTGCCCTGTCACAGGTACTTCAGCTAATCAAACTTTAAAAATCTACTAGATATTAGCCAGAATGAGGGAGATGTTTGCGTTATTGCATAAGTAAATGCACAATGTTTATTAATTTGCATAGATTTCCTTTTCCAGATAAATGAATATTCATAATTCATATCAGGGTAATATTTGTAGAACAGGTGAATTTGAATAACGTTCCAGTCCTTATATATATAAAAAAAGTATTTCAGGTGCGCACACTTCTAATTGAAAGTCAAAAGCATCTAGAGTCCTCTCTCGGTAGCGGTGGAATTGATAGACATCTACACAGGATGCTCTGTAAACCACATTTAACTGCCTGACAGAAGGTTCATTGGACCAATTTTATACTATTTATCTCCCATTCCATTCTTGAATAGCGCGCAGGAAGAAAGAACATCTGAATCTCTCTGTTCGAGCTCTGTTTTCACGTTTTTATTCAGATGATCTTTTCTACAACAATATATTTTCGCATTTGGAGGAGAATGTTGACGATTGTAGTTTCGTAAATAGCCCACGTCACAGCGATAAACACCTTTGTTCGAATGATTCATATTCCAGATCCTGTATCATTTCCGAGTCTCCCCTGTATCACGACAATACAAAACAAGCTGCCCTTATTTTGACTCTTTCGATGACCTTCGGCAAACCCACCTGATAAGTATCGCACACTGGGCAGCCAGACCAGATAAAACAGGAGGAATCTCACTGTATTATTGATGCTGTCCTTTTTCTAGCTAAGCAAGGAAGTCCTTTTAGAGGAACAAAGGAAGATGGTGATTTTGATGATCCACATAGCGGCAAATTTCTAAATGCAATTGATCTCATATCATACTATAGTGTCCCCCTTTGTCTGCGTATTGAACGCCACAAGAAAGGCCAGATTAACTATTTTTACAAAAATGATGACTTCCGTAACTTGATTCCTGACAAAATAAAACAAGATATAATTAAAGATATTTTAGCTGCTAAATACTTTTCACTGATGTTTGACTGCACTCCAGATATCAGCCACAATGCACATATGACACAAGTAATTCGATATGTCAAATAGAATAACTCAGAGGTTGTGGAAAGTTTAACTGACTTTTTTACAGTTACAGACAAAACAGGAGAAGGCCTTAGTCAAGAGATACTGAAAAAATTGGACCAAATGGGTTGAACATTAAGTACTGCAGGGGGCAGTCCCATGACAATGGGGCAAACATGGCTGGAAAGTACAAACGTGACCAGTCAAGAATACTTCAGAATAATGAACTGGCCTATTTCGTACCACGTGCTGCTCACTCTTTACATTTAGTAGGAGCAAGTTTAGCAGACATTCAGAAAGACTAGGTGATCTGCAATAGTAGATGCAGTTGAAGCTGTTTACAAGCATTTTCATACAGTTTTGAAGGCCCTGGAAGAAATTGAAACTTATAAATTGTCAACACCAGAAACAAAATCAGAAATAAGATCTATTTTAAAAAAATATGAGAAAACTGAAATTCATTATTTTAACTTGTTTCTGGTATGCAATATTAAAATAAATTGCTCATGTTAATCAGTTTCTGCGAATTTAATACTTTACAATTAATAAAGCTGTTTGAAACATTCAAGGACTTTTGAGCTTTCTCAAAACTTCCCAGGATACTTGTACCTATGAAGCTATTTCTGAGGCAAAAGTGCTACCAGAAGATAATGAGGTATCAACGGTATTCTCTTGAAAAATGGATTCGAATAAAGAAGAAAATGCTCGATGAGCTTTGTGAAGATGAAGTATCCAACATTCACAGAAAAAATAAGGAATAATTGACAGAGCTCAGTACCAGGTTTACCGCACTTGAGACAATTGGTACAAAAATTAGTTTTCTGTGTGGAGTGCAAATTCCAGAAATGGAAGTGCAGGACTTGAAGGCCAAAGCAGCGGAAATGGCAGAAGATCTTAGCGAGGAAGAACTTGAAGTTGAAGGTTTCAGACAACATGCGCTTGCAGTAGACAGAGCCTTGCTAGATTCCACTGCATCGTCAACATTAACTTTAATTTATAAAAATAAATTGGTAAAGGGGTATCCCAACGTTACTACTGCATTAAAATATATCTTACAATTCTAGTTTCGTCTGGAGAAAGAAGATTCCGCAAGCTGAAACTAATTAAATACATTTGAGGAGCACGAATGCTTAACAAATCTGAGTATAATATTCATAGACCACAAATTAGCTGCTTCTCTAAACTAAGATGATATCAGAAACAGTTTTGCAGCAAAAAAAGCTCGAAAAGCGAAATTGTGAATTGATTTTTGTATGATGAGTAATCTTGTAATATTTCTATATGTATTAAAATTGTTCTGTTTTCCTTTGATCTTAATTCAGTCAATAAAATAAGTTCAAGTTGTGAGATTGTGACATTTATTTACAAATATGTAACCCAATTAGCATCAAAAAGTGGATTCTTACAGGAGGGGGGGGGAGCGAAAGAAGGGGCGGCAAATTTAAGCTTGCCCCCCTCGGCAAATGTCCTAGATCCGGCCCTGAACTGACTGATTTGTTGTTTCAATTGGGCCAGTTCGGTTACTTCATTGTTTTCAACACGCGACGTGATGTTTTCCACAACTGGATTAATTTCATCGTGAACGTCCTGTCTTATCTGTTGAGATTCACCTTTAAGACTATTGAGAACTTGTTCCTTGAATTGGTTATTGTCCTGAGTTATTTTTTCAATACTACTTTTAATACTTTCAAACCTCGAGTTGCACGTCTGTCCTATTTTCTGATTACTTTCACAGTAATTCAGAAAACTGTGACTGAGTACTTTCTCATAATTCAGAAAACTGTGATTGTAAAAATTGCATAAGATCATTCATTGGTGGGTTTTCATTAAGTGCTGCACATGTATTTTTTACAGCTGAATTAGCTAGAACCGATAAACTATTTTCCATTTCTTCGCTACAAGAAGCGGAATCGTGCATTGTCAAATCCTGTACTTTATCATTATCCCTTTTGTCAGCTCCTGAACTATCCTGTTCCGCGATTTCTGACACGGTATTCGTTGTTGAATTAATGTCTGTGCAGTGAGAAGGTTCTTGTGAATGTTCTTCTCTCTCTTCATTATTCAAAATCTCATTATCAAGTGTAGCTTTCGTGTCAGCGTGGGTCTTCCAACTCTTCGACATTGTTACAAAGAAAATTGCCAAGTGATCAATGATACTTTTCACACACTGCAACTTCAATTTTACTTGCGGTAATTAATAGACGAAGACGAATCACGTTAGTCTGAAACACTATCACAATCGAAATTACACGAGCCAGTTATTGTCACACGAGCTCCACGCTAACAAAAATTCCCATATGGCAATAATCAAACAAAAAATAACAAAGAGAATAAACAATGATAAGGCAATAATTTACATAATCAAATCACTTTACAACAAACAATGCTACATAATAGAAAAAAGAGTAAGTAAGAATACTACAGAAACAATTACTATGCTACTGTTGTTACAATATCAGACAATACTACAAAAATTCGAAGAATACCGAAGTAAAGCAAAATGATTTAAATGGGATATTGCATCTAACTGCGTCACCTTCCTGTTTATGAACTATCCTGGCAGAAAGGTCGCCAGGTAAAACTGGTACAGTATGTTGTTTGGTGGGATATAGGTAAGGCTGTTCTATTGATTGAGAAAAACAGGGTCGCTACAAAGATTTGGCAATAGTGAGCCAGCTAAAGGAGGTCTGTTTCAAAAGCTACTCATTCAAAACTAATCTGGTGTTAAATGCAGCATTAATAATTGTCATCAGCTGGTAGTTAACACTCACAATAACTAATTTTCCAATCAAGCTTATTAAAGTTTAGATGAACACATTTTTTGATTCATTAACACTATAATTATGTTTAGTTATGGCCCTAATATTAATACCTGCACAGTTAATTAGGAAACAGTGGGTTTAGACTGATTGAAAGCGCATCGGATATTTTGAATGCAGCCAAGAATACGTAGTCTGCATAAAGCCGGGTCCACACACAACGATCTGTCTGCGCAAATGTCCGTGCAAATGTCTGTGCACACCAATCTTTGCGTGTGGATGGGTGTTTACATCGCTGCAAATTCTCGCGCCCGACATCTTTCGGTGAAAAAAGAAACTAGGAAGTACAGACTGCAGTCGGACTGGCAAACGAATACTATACGCTTTTTTATTTTTGGCAGTGATGGAGGAAATCTTGTTATGGTCGCTGTTTGCAACGTGTCTTGCAAGGAAAAATATTGCAAACAAACCGCAATAAACGGAAAAGACGAACAAAATTGATTAGGCAATGGCTGCTTAAACGAAGGCAGTAGTCACATGTGATTTTACTTCGTCAGTTGAAATGCAAACCCGATGACTGGCGTAATTATTTGTGAATGGATGTGGAAACTTATAATTATCTTTTGACATTGGTAACATCTCGCATAATACGTAAAGACACTTGTATGAGGAGATAAATTTCTCAACATGAGCGGCTAAAGGCCAATTCACACTGTCCGTCACGTCACGTCACGTCACCGTCCGTCAGAACATTCCACAATGTATTTCTAATGGCGGCATTCACACTGTCCGTCACCGGACCGTCACGTCACGTCAACGTCCGTCAAGCTTTCTCGAGAAGAATGTTTTGACGGAACGGTCGTCTGCTAACATCGGAAGTTAACCTAATTTCGTCACACGAATTACATGTTGCAGTCGACGATTGCACTGTTTATATGCAAATGTGTCTTATTCATCTTTGTGCTGTTGTTGTACCTCGTTTTAGGGGTAAATCTCAAATGTTTCATGGCGACTTAAATATTTTTGTCAATTGAGTGTCCCCCTAAAATCGAGTTCGGATATCTGAAACCAAAAAATGGTTTATGTTACGCAACAATGTAACAGAAACAACTGAAGCAAACTGTTTATTTGAATAAGATTGTAATTTGAATACGCATTTTTCATTAAATAACACTTTAAATGAAAAAAAATTCAGTTGTTTACGACGTATTAACAATGTCAGCATGCAAATCGTAATGGTTAAAGTATACAGGCGATATTATGCTCTTACAAGTATGGTTTGATTTTTTCATATGTTTATTTTTTCGCTTGAAAATAGATGTCGATGTTTTGAAATGTTGTTTCAGTTCCCAGTAAGTTGGCCAAAAACATACAATGTAAAGTTTTCTTTGGCCGTTAATAACATTTAGCGTTGTTGTTCCCCCTTTCTAGTATTAAACTATGACTTTCTACATAACAGATCGCCACTCATAACCTCACTTTCAACATCGCGTATTCAGATGGACCAATTGACGTGACAGACACGGACGGACAGTATGAATACATCTTGACGTGACGGTTTCGTGACGTGACGTTGACGTGACGGACAGTGTGAATTGGCCTTAACAGTTACATTAAAATTCCTAGTCAAAGGAAGGACATACAAAGACCTACAAAGACCTCGAATTTTCAACAGCAATTTCTAAACTAGCGTTGAGTGAAATCATCCCCAACACTTGTGAAGCTATTTACGCTGCCCTTAACAATGATTTCATGAAGGAAAGTGAAGTAGGTCTACCTTCTAACAAGATACAAATAAAATTTTTAGTGTGTTAGATATGTGTGAACACTGTACGCCTACTTCACTTTATATTATATATGTGGCCAATAAGTTGTGGCTAACTTTGTATCCCAGTCGGGATTTTCAGTTCTCAGGCATTTTCATCCACTGTCAATATAGTAAACACACGAAAAAAGTATACACTGACACAGATTTGCAGCGATCTTCTGTCCATACGTTCCAACTTGTCCGCGCAGATGTGATTTGAACCCACAGATTTGAACAATTTTGCTCAAACCTCCAACTACAACTTCCAGGTTTGTGCACATCTCATATCTGCACAAATGTGCTGTCCACAGGCACCGATTTGCTGTCCACAGGTGTGCGCAGACATTTGCGCAGACAGATCGTAACGTGTGGACCCGGCTTAAGGCTCACTGACTACAGTATAAATTTGACTGCGAGAGAAATCTGGAAAAACACAAACCACTTTCTAATAATGCATCTGTAAGAATTTATTTCGCTAACTGACTGATTGCAGAAACTTAGTATTTTGTTAATCTGTGTAGTATTGCACAACAATCACTATTATTATTAAACGTCACACCAATAAAGAAATATGTTAATCAAATTCAGCTTAGTCAATATTATCCTTTGATTTTAATAGCCAATAACTTTCAATGAAAGGAAGTGGGTTAGCTTTCTAAAACGAGTGAGGTGGCGCAGTGGTAACGCACTGGACTCATATTCGGGAGGATGGTGATTCAAATCCATTTCCGGCCATCCAGATTTAGGTTTTCCGTGATTTCCCTAAATCACTCCAGGCAAATGCCGGGATAGTTCCTATCAAAAGGACACGGCCGACTTCCTTCCCCATCTTTACCCGATACTCCGAGCATTAGCACCATCTCTAATGACCAAGCTGTCGATAGGACGTTAAATCCTAAGTTTCCTTCCTTATCTTTCGAACTACAAAAGTGAAACAGGTAAAGAGGTTCAACTTTCTCAATTATTATTAACAATAACGATTACATTACCTTATGACTGAAGAACAACAAAATCTTCTCAGGCTGATACATATATGAATGATACAAAATCTTATAAAGACAGAACTGTGTCTGTGAAAATCAGCTTTCAAAATTATTCCATCAGCTTGTACAAAAGCAGCTAACCAAAGCACGTCCGATCAATACCAGAGCTACACACCGACTCTCTCTCTCTCTTTCTGTTCAACTACTACTCACATACATAGTCTTTGACAGAGATGTCACAGAACAGAGTAAACCATAGACGTAGTTACTCAAAGAAGTTCATATAACATTTTACATCCAAATATCGATACAAGTCAGGCGAAACAATATTATTGAATTTGTACAGATATGTTTCAATGGTATACGCAAATTTTTCCAGAGTATCGCGGACAATATTCTTTCCTTGCTCTCTCAACGTATCTACGACTTTATTTACTACAGAACTTTGCTGCTACACTTTTGGCTGATTCTGCAATTTTCTTTGTCCTATTGGCCTCATAACGAGCCAATCTAGCGCCCCTTTTTGCTTCCAAAGAAGTCTGTTTAGCTTCCGTTGTCGTTTTTTGAACCGAATCAAGGCTCTTTCGCATTTCGGCAAGTTCCTCCTTGAGATCACCAATATTACTCATAATATGCTTATGGTGTTTCTCTAATATTAGTTTCTGACCGTTGTTGTTTATGACTATCCTGCATGAATCTCATTAGATCAGCAATTTGAATATCGTCATAGCTACCTCCTGGTGTTGATGCTCTAGAAGGTACGGCATTTTGAACCTTGGACGCGGAGTATGACTCTCCGTCGTCACTGTTTGCGTAAATTTTACGAAGAGTACGGGTTATCTCTTTATTGCCATCACTATCGCTTGATTCTGTATATTAATTCCTGCGAGAGGAAATATCTCTCTTCTCCTTATGCGATTCCCTCGAAACGTCGCGACTGTGTCATGCTAAACGACGTTTTGACCTATGTGTCTCTACTAAATCCTGCTGTTTGACACTCATAGTGAAATTTTGTACTAAATTACTCTCATTATTAAGCAAGCCTTGCTCCTAGTTAACATAAATTTTACTCTAAACTGCTACATAGAATATTACTTTCTCTCGCTTTTTACAGAATAAAGGACAAGATCATATCATCAAAACTCACACTAAGTCCCACCTATCAACCACCATTCAATAATCTTATCACCTAGTTGATGCGTTGGCGCTGCCTTACCATATACAGTAGAACAGCATCGCCGAAGTCGAAGGGCCGTTAGTGGTAGTGCAGACTGATGGATGCGATCGCGGATGGAAAAACATCAACGCGATCAGTGTGGCAATTACAAAAGTATTCGAAATATGGGAGAAATATAGAAATTTTCCAAACCAGTGATGAATGCTGATTTTCAAGAAACAGTAAATTATCCTGGTTACGAGTGAGCTTGTTCAGAACAACACCCACTTCAGAATATTTACTAGTTTCTAAGTATATTACAGTGAATTTAAACAGCAATCACACATATGATTTCTGACACTGTGCAATGGGCACACAATATATTCTAAGTCCATCGAAGGTTGCCACTTGGCGAACCAACTGGACACAAATCGAGAGGTCCGAACACTTCGGAGTCCTCCACGCAACTCTTCTATATCTCCAAAACAACACCCTTCCAAAATTCTGTCTCACAGACTCCTCCCACATGTGACGTCAAGCCAGTAGGAGAGAAGACCTAATGGTCTAGCCTGTCATATCAAATTACTATTATTTAAGCTACTAGACTCCTCCCACTCGGAACTTTCCGCAGCATGAGCCACACGTAGGCCACAGTTCCAAGAAACTGCACGAATTTTTGTGTCTTTTGATAAGCAGCTGCAGACAGCCAAATTATTTTATCACCTCATAGGCGCCAACCCCCGTCGCGAACGCACCGTCCCACATCCACTAAAAAACACCCTCGGCACTCCAGGCCTCCAGATGTGGCGCCAACAAAATCTTACAGATGGGCTCCAGACTGTCGAGAACGGTGTTTTAATTGCTGGCAGTTTGCAGGTACGCTCCAGAAAGGTCCCTGCTTTACAATCCACGACAATGTCTTCCACCGGGACGCCGGCAGACCGTGAGGGTCTGCGCAGAGTTTACAATGCTCCAGGTCTGGCTTTCTCCCTCCAAAGGCTATCAAGGCGTGCACTGCCCACCAGGAGTGGCAGCAGCTTTTCGCTTTAGATTTCGACTTCCAGGAACGTCCGTGCGAGGCCAGGGCTGCTTCTGACCTCCCTAAGGAGGTTAGAATAAGGGGAGATGGTGCTAAGCATCCTAGCAGTACTACTCTTTGAAGCCTATGGGTGTGGCACTCCGCCATGTTGTTCTGACAAAAACACGTATGGAACGTTATGGCCAAGTCCGTATTAAAACTCGCTAGGTGCACTATGTATACAATTTACGTTCTCTAGTTGGTTGATTCAGTATTACTGTAGAGTGTGTGAAGCCGGAAAACACTTTCTCGTATCTCCAGCCCAAATTCATATTTAATTGAAGATTACAAAATGCTTTGTCAGTCATCAGTGTCAGCGATCTCATGATGCGATTTTAATATTACATAGGCAGTGGTATAGACATCACGTTAGCTTTATTAAGAAAACCGTCCAGGTGCCTGATATACTAGGATACTGTCAAGGAAAGTGGTACACACCAGTACATACATGCATAAGTGATAGTTTGCAGACGGCCAACACCAAAAAATGTCAACAACACCGTGTATACCTGTCTATTGTAGCTAAAGTTCGACGAAAATATGCTCAGTACTCGAAGTCTAGAAAACTACAGCCAAAACTGAATGTAGCCTATTCATAATACTAGAGTAGTAATTTTCGTTATGTGAAACGTTTCATTTTTAAATGGAAACTTTAGAAAGTGCTGCATATAGAGACAGTAAACACTTCTCATACAATAAGAAACTGTTAGGAGAAATTGCATTACTGTACATTACGACTGAACGTTGATTTATCGCTTGTCTAAGTATTTTTATTCTATCTGAATAGTTAACTGTAAGTCGCTTACAAGTACTCATCTAGGCTTGTTGGCATCATAATGCATATAGCATGTAACTCATCACGATTGTACTTCACTAATAATTTGACATGAAACACATGAACCAGGAGTAGGAAGTAAAGGTTTAATAAACAATCCTGTGAATTAGTGAAGCTGCCCTGATTAATGAAATCATCAAAAGCCTTTCCATTATTTTACCTGCAATTTTATGTTCAATCTAATTATCAGAAATTTAAGTGCTTTAATTATTTAATAAAACACCCACATTAAGTGAAAGATTTTCATAACCTATCCATTGGTCAGAAATTGTGGCTGCATTGCAAATATTTGAAGCACAAAAAGAATGAGTGTAGGAATTTTCACACATTTATCTTACCTTGCTGTTTACCTTTATTCCGAGAAAAACTAGGCACATGGAGCAGATAGAATGCAATAAAGTAATACTTTTCCTGTTTTTTTTTTAATCTAGTGAGTCAAATACTGGAAAGTATCATCATCCATTAGATGTAAATTTTAGACTAGAATTATAGAGACAAGATATTTTGTTCTTGTGTTGCTCTGTGTATTTACCAGACAATCACTAACAAGTAGCCACAGGCATATTGGCTACATAATATACAAGTACTTCACTTGCTATGTGATAAACACAAAAAAGTCTTGAGTTAGTAGTAAATATGTTAGAATCAGTGAGGCTGTAATGTAGTGTGTTTCTCACACCTTTGTCAAAATCATTTTCATTATTTTGCAGAATTCAGTGTCAGCTTTACCTGTACTTCTATCAAACATTTCACAATTACTACAGCACCAACACAAGGAACACCTTTACCCATTCATACACTAGCCAGTAATTTCAGCTGCTACTAAATTAATAAACGTAATCCTAAGAAGCACTTACAAGTCTCCAGTATATATATATATATATATATATATATATATATATATATATATATATATATATATAGCAGATTAGGGTAGGGTATTAATAACAAATGCTCAGTTTGTAGTTGACTCATTTATTAAAAAAAAGATTAAAAAACTATTGCCATACATTATAGAATGGTTTTATGAAACAACTGTTCTCAGCACCAGACAACAAAGAAAAATTATGAAACCTACTGTAACAACATTCCATGTGCAATAAATTAAATGTAACAGTAACAAATGAAGTATATGTAACTCCTGTATTCTACAGTACATAATTATGGAAGATAATTTACCTGTACTTCTATCAAACATTTCACAATTACTACAGCACCAACACAAGGAACACCTTTACCCATTCATACACTAGCCAGTAATTTCAGCTGCTACTAAATTAATAAACGTAATCCTAAGAAGCACTTACAAGTCTCCAGTATATATATATATATATATATATATATATATATATATATATATATATATATATATATATATATAGCAGATTAGGGTAGGGTATTAATAACAAATGCTCAGTTTGTAGTTGACTCATTTATTAAAAAAAAGATTAAAAAACTATTGCCATACATTATAGAATGGTTTTATGAAACAACTGTTCTCAGCACCAGACAACAAAGAAAAATTATGAAACATACTGTAACAACATTCCATGTGCAATAAATTAAATGTAACAGTAACAAATGAAGTATATGTAACTCCTGTATTCTACAGTACATAATTATGGAAGATGCACTCATTTTGTATTTGTTGACAAAGAATCAGTGAAGAAAATCACGATAATCATATTTTTAAGCAAATTTGTTAACCAGACTCTGTATCAGTGAGAGATACAAAAGGGGAAAAAAGAAATAATAAAAACAGCTATGTTACAGATATACATTCTAACAAAGTTCAGTCTCTGTTTGTCATAGCATTCACTATGAAACTTGTTTTGTATGTGGTGTACTTTTAAGTTACTTTGCTATTATATACAAATAATATACCAACCACAGCAATAGTCCCCACTTTCACAGGCAACATAAACCGACTATTCAAGAATATTGGTAAAGCAAAGGTACAAAAGCTAACACAAAGTACCTAATACTACCCAAAAACAATTTCCAACATTCTAAAATACAGCTGATGTAAGAGCAAGTGAATATGGTATTTTTATATATAATCATTCAATTCACAATTTCTTACTACAAACATCAAAGCATTACACTGTGCTTCTGACTTTAGTCAAACCTGTGACTCACGCTGTTAGCTCAATAATATAGGCTTTAATCAACTACAAAAAATATACATATTCACACTTAATAATAGAATGCCCTATTAAATTATGTAAGTGAAACAGGAATATTTAACTTGGGATACAGTATATGAAAAGTGTTTTATAGTTAATTTCTAATAATTCATGTGTCACATCCATGACTATGGAATCAACCACATATCTGTACTGAAAACAATCTGATAATTGCTAATTGAAACACTGAGTGACAATGCATGGAACAGTCGAAGCAAATTTCAACATCACACAAAACAACCCTACTGGCTATTAAAAATATACTGACAATTATGGTAATAACAGTAATTAACTGGAAAATATGTAATGTCTGCTTAGATACCATAGTTGGTATCCCCAAGCAAAGTTTATAGTTCACCCATTGACAACAAAACCATGTTCGACTCTGTATACATGACAAGCCAGTTTGAGGTGTAACAGTATTTCCTAAATGTGGTAACTACAGTGCCCAAAAATGCCAGTTCCTTCCCTGTCAAGTATACAACAGAACTATCTGCAATAAGCTGCTGCTGGGAAAAGCAAAATATTATTGCAATTGGTGTGTTCAGACCACCTTGTGCAATCTTAAATGTTTATAGCAATATTTTATCAACTGCTTGCACACTTATGCAATAAATACTCCAGATGGGGGAGGGGGGATGGCTCGTCTAATAAAATAATAATTGTTGAAAAATATTAATACCCTATATATTAATTATTTTAACATGGAATAATTTGCATGTGAAGGCCCAGCTATCTTTAAACTTGTTATCTCTAACCACAATGCTTTGGCATTCAAATTTAATCTAATAAAGAACATATTTCCAGCAAGAGAACCTATTACGGCTCATCTGAGGACTGGGATACTGCCCGTTGGTTTTTACCCGTGGCATCAGCGTGTTGTGTGTGTGCATGTTCATAGGTGCCATAAGTAATTATGTGGTGGCTGAGTTAAAGTTGATAGTTTGTTTACAAACAGAACATAAGATTATGCATTAAGATTGTGTGTTTAAAAAATAATCTCTAGTTTCACCCTGATAGTGAGGTATAGGTTAACAGAGAGGTTATTTTTTCACAAGTGAAGTCTGAAGGTGTGAATTTTTGGGCTGAGACGTGTGAGCTATAGTACATTCTGTTGTTGTAATCTGAAATTTACAAGGATAACCATAGATTATTTATTCTCTATATTACATTAGTATTAATATATTACCTCGTACACTGGTTTTCCGACATGTTGATGATGTGGTTCAAAGCTGAAAGGTGGTATCCCAGTCTTCAGTTATGCACATATTTCTAGCAAAAGGGGGGAAATAATATATTTCTAGCAAAAGGAGGAAAATGTTAAGCCTATTGAGAATACATAAAGACAGTACTCAAAATCTCAATCATGGTACATAACTGATGATGAATGTAGGAATGACAACAGCTTCCGTTACCATTCTGAGGTAACTTGGCCAGTGAGACCGACCGTAGTTCAAAACTAATAAGAGAATATAATGGCTAGGGGCACTAATTTAACACAAGGCACATCAAAGCAACATAAGGCTAAGAGAGCGATCAAATTGCACAAAATAGGGATAAGAATAACAGACAACGTAGAATGGTGAGAACAATCTAAGATTGCATTTAAGTCACTTAACAAATTTAATTCATACAGCAAATGAACTATGCTGAAAAAAACTGATATTCAAGGCACTGACGACAAACATGACAACGAATTGAGCTGCTTCCAAAACCTCAACAACATGAACTTCAAAACAAAACCCTGTTATGAAAGTATACACAAAAATTGATTAAAAAATCTGATAACCCAAACTGTCAATCATTTTTGAGCAATATATTGTAAGCCACGTATGTAGTATAATTTTGTAAAGCATTCATAATATGGAGATAATGCCAAATTTTTAATACTTTGTGATTTAAAACTTATTATAACAAATATTTTAAACATCATCCTCTACTTAAATTTATTGCCCCTTTAAAAGAATAAGTTTGGTATACGTTGCCCTGATTTTATTTGAATGCAATGTATTGGTAAGGCACTTCGCTGCATGTTTCTGTCGTGTCAGAAGTTACCTTCTGGCAACTGACTGCTTCTATCAGCAGTATCAAATGATTGTCCACAGGATGCTGATTCCTCATGTGTTCTGCTAAGTCCTTGAAGACTGGCTTGAACAGGAAATCAGTAAGTACCTCAGACACACATCTAGAAAACAGAATTCTTAATGGAACTTTAAAATTCCCTGTCGTGTTCCTCCTGAACACTTTTTCTGCACTCACACAGATGTCCACAACATCATTTGATGGTAAAGTTAGCTATCCTCTACTCTTTCTATTAATGAGAGAATAGGCTACATGGCTTCCATCTCCTCACAGCACAGAAAGGCAGGGCTCACAGTTCAATGTATTCTCCAAGTGGTGCACCACGAACCCTGCAATATAGACCACAATGTGTATCGCCACTTCTGAAAGAAAAATTCCAGCAGCAGCGTAATCGTGGTCAAGTGTCACTACAGGGCCTGCCTTACTTACTAACTGCCAACGTTCAGAAGTTTGATTAATGTGTTCCTCATGTTGGGAGCTGCTGTAAGGATTGGAATGTCCTCCAGAGGTACACAATTAACTTTTTCCGATTCACGAATCTGACTATCTACTGTACCATAAGTCTTTTAAAGGCAGCAATAAACTGGCGTGCAGTTGGGTTGTTGTTCCACCCACCTCGACCACGAATTGCGCTAAAGAACATTACCAAGTGGTCCTGTGAGCACTTATACACAGGCAGAAACTTTAGGAGTGGAGTAGACATTTGTGGATCCAGTAGTTTTGTATACATGTGAACAACACTAGAGATACATACAAGAAACCCAACAAATCCAGTGGGACTGATGACTGTTGCAGTTTGGTCCCCCTTAAACATCCATCCAACCAACCAACCAACAAATTCAGTCCTTCGATTCGAGTCACCAACTCTCATTCCTTTAGGTTTTGGACCAACAGTGAGAGTCTTGATGTACCTCTGTGCACCTTGCAGGAATTCATTTACAGCTCTAAAATTTGTATTATTTAAAGCCTGCTTCCAATCTTTTTGTGCCAGTGTTCTAGAATTTAAAATATCAAAAAGACAGTTAAAAAGACGAATAAATCGGACTGTTCCAGATGCCTGCTTAAAACCTGGCACTTCCATGTCACAGCAATACTGAATAGCATCTGCAACAGAATTGCTAAGCAACTGTGTTGCTAGTTTCACCTTCATTTTGTTCTTTACAAAATTAAAGTGACTTGCTATGAGTTTGTTAGCCAGGTGAAGGCCTTCCTTCACTTGTAAATTATGTAAAAGTTCTAAGTAATGCCACTAGATGAGATCACCCTGTTCATCCCAAAACTGCTTTTTGTCTTCTAAAGCATTACGCACTAATTTCAACATATGCGGTGGGTCCAAAAGAAATGCCACTTCATGGGGGATCCCTTCAACAACAAAAGTAGTTTTCAAACTTGCACAGTTAGTGTCACATCCTAGGCATCTAGCCATTGATAAATTTGTGGCTGAACCATCACAAGTCAGTGACACTACCTGAACACCATTCGAATTAGTAATACTGATGCATTGCTGAACTAACTGAGCCTTTTGTTGACCATTTATACCATCAGTAAGGAAATACCCAACAGGGAGCTTCCAAGAGGCATTAATGGCAACCAGCATTAGCATAAATGCCTCTTTGGCAACTGGCAAGTTATCTGTGTCTACAGAGGAACCCATATCAACATACCCATAATAGGAAGCACCATCAAACTCTACATGCTGCCTAATGGCAACTTCGTCCACTAACTACAAAGGAGTGGATACTTTAAGTCCTAGTTGCAGGCTTTAGCTTTAATCACACTAAATGCTTCTGACGTGAATCCAGGTGCTCCACCGACACACTGGTACCACTTACTTAATGTCCTGGGGTGTGGTAAACACATATTAAAGCAATGCCTGACATAACTGTATGCCCTGGGTGAGTAAAAATGAAGGGTCAGAGCAAAGGAACGTAATTCTGGCCTGTACGACCTGGGGACAGCCTGTCCAGCAGTTTTTGCAGTTTGCCGTTGCAATAGCTCTGTCTGAATGCCAGGTATGTTTTCTAGTACATACATCCCACTTTCATCCAAAAGATCCTTGTTCTTCAATTCTTTAAGGACAACACTAAGTGGCAACACTTTTTTGTTCAGCCATCGCTTGGATTGTTGAAGTACTTTGATTTTCTTCTTATATTGTTCATTTTTTCACCATCAGCTGGCTCACGTATTTCTTCAGCTTATTAGTTTCCGAGGATAGCTCTGAAGAGTTTGAGGGTTCTGCAGTGGTGTCAGGAAAAAGACTTGAAGCTTCTGTCTCCAATCTGCCGGTAGAAACCAAATCTGAACATGCTGACCTCTCTCTTTGCATTGGCAACTTCCTCTTCTTCTCTTTCTAAGGAAAAGAAATAGTACAATTGAAAACATATTTCTTAAATATGTTACACATAAAACCTTAATAACTACTTTTACTTTGTCACAGAATTTCAGCATCAACTTCAAATAAATATTTACTTTGTTTTTAAAATAGTCATCAGAGAATATGTAACACACAAACCTATTGCTACTCAAGGCCGATTCACACTGTCCGTCACGTCAACGTCACGTCACGGATCCGTCACGTCAAGTTGTATTCACACTGTCCGTCCGTGTCCGTCACGTCAATTCGTCCATCTCAATACGCGACGTTGAAAGTGTGGTTATGAGTGGCGATCTGTTATGTAGAAAGTCATAGTTTAATACTAGAAAGGGGGAAAAACAACGCTAAATGTTATTAACGGCCAAAGAAAACTTTACAGTATATGTTTTTGGCCAACTTACTGGGAACTGAAACAACATTTCAAAACATCGACATCTATTTTCAAGCGAAAAAATAAACATATGAAGACATCAAACCATACTTGTAAGAGCATAAATATCGCCTGTATATTTTAACCATTACGATTTGCATTCTGACATTGTTAATACGTCGTAAACAACTGAATTTTTGTCTTTCATTATAACTGACATTTTCATTTAAAGTGTTATTTAATGAAAAATGCGTATTCAAATTACAATCTTATTCAAATAAACAGTTTGCTTCAGTTGTTTCTGTTACATTGTTAGGTAACATAAACCATTTTTTGGTTTCAGATATCCTACCTCGATTATAGGGGGACACTCAATTGACAAAAATATTTAAGTCGTCATGAAACATTTGAGATTTACCCCTAAAACGAGGTACAACAACAGCACAAAGATGAATAAGACACATTTGCATATAAACAGTGCAATCGTCGACTGCAACATGTAATTCGCGTGACGAAATTAGGTTAACTTCCGATGTTAGCAGACGACCGTTCCGTCAAAACATTCTTCTCGAGAAAGCTTGACGGACGTTGACGTGACGTGACGGTCCGGTGACGGACAGTGTGAATGCCGCCATTAGAAATACATTGCGGAATGTTCTGACGGACAGTGACGTGACGCGACGTGACGGACAGTGTGAATTGGCCAGCTGACAATTTGTGGTTACTTATAGGCTTAAGGCCAATTCACACTGTCCGTCACGTCAACGTCACGCCACGGAACCGTCACGTCAAGTTGTATTCACACTGTCCGTCCGTGTCCGTCACGTCAATTCGTCCATCTCAATACGCGTTGTTGAAAGTAAGGTTATGAGTGGCGATCTGTTATGTAGAAAGTCATAGTTTAACACTAGAATCGAGGGAACAACAATGCTAAATGTTATTGACGGGCAAAGAAAACTTTACAACGTATGTTTTTGGCCAACTTACTGGGAACTGAAACAACATTTCAAAACATCGACATCTATATTCAAGCGAAAAAATAAACATATGAAGACATCAAACCATACTTGTAAGAGCACGGATAGCGCCTGTTTACATTATCCATTACGATTTGCCCGCTGACATTGTTAGTACCATCGTAAACAACTGAATTTTTGTCTTTCATTAGAACTGACTTTTTCATTTAAAATGTTATTTAATGAAAAATGCGTAATCAAATTACAATCTTATTCAAATAAACAGTTTGCTTTAGTCTTTTATGTTACAATGTCACGTGACATAAACGATTTTTTGATTTCAGATATCAGACCTCGATTTTAGGGGGACACTCAATTGGCAAAAATATTTAAGTAGTCATGAAACATTTGATATTTCCCCCTAAAACGAGGTATAACAACAAAATAAAGATTAATAAGGCACATTTGCATATAAACAGTGCACGTAGTCTGCAACATGTAATTCGCGTGTCGAAAATAGGTTAACTTCCGATGTTAGCAGACGGCCGTTCCGTCAAAACATTCTTCTCGAGAAAGCTTGACGGATGTTGACGTGACGTGACGGTCCGGTGACGGACAGTGTGAATGCCGCCATTAGAAATACATTGCGGAATGTTCTGACGGACGGTGACGTGACGTGACGGACAGTGTGAATTGGCCTTTATGTGTGGCAATGTCACTAATTAACAATTTGTGAGCTTACTTGTGGGGTACATATATGCTCCAATTTCAGAATATTGATTCTTTTGCTTATGGTTCATTTGCAGTCCGAAAATCACACAGTTGACACTATAGATAATGCACTAGAAATTTTGCATACTGTACAGAAGGGATACGAGATGAATATACTTGAAGAAATGGAAGTATGCCTACATGCAATTAAAAACACAAATAATTTGCTAAACGATCAAACGGATTTCAAGCACAAAAATTATTTCGATAATTTTATTCATATTCTAGTGCATGACAATGGATAAATAATCCCACTGCCTATCATAGATAATAGCGCAACAAAATTATCAAAGATAAAATATCTCAACATATTTCGTTCAATTTTAAATAATAGCTTTGCCTCATAGATATATATTCTCTGTGCAAATAATGTAAGCATATTACATCTCTGTAGAGCTGTCAAGTAAATGTCAAAATCTGTAACTTGATAAAGATCCATGACATATATATATATATATATATATATATATATATATATATATATATATATATATAAGAAGAAGAAGAAATAATAATAAAATATATCACATCACAATAATATTGAAATGAACAACATAACAGAATGTGGTATGTAGCATGTCTTTTACATCTGTATAAAACAAGTAGGCAGCATAGTAGTAAATTTTATAAAAACTTATGTATTGCAGGCATAACACCTGAAGATGACTATTAAGTCGAAATAAGCTTATTGTGTAACTAATAGGAATTAAAATGTTACATATCATTTGTATGTTGATGAGCACCTGTCTTTGTTTGGCTACTGCACTTACTATTTTGTACATTATGCAAGACAACCTCATTTCTTAAATATTCTCCCATAAATATAACGTGCTTTTAGAGAAAAAAAGGTGATGGGCAGAGAGAAAGGATAGAAGTAGTACCTCAAGGCTTGAATAAATAAATAAATACCTCAGCAAAGCCGGCTTTTCAGCTAGTGTTTTTTCAGTTCGGGTATTTATATATTTATTCAAGCCTTGAGTTAGTACTTCTCCTACCTTTTCCCTCTCTTTATCTCTGTCCATTTCCTTTTTTCCCCTCGAAAAATGCATTATATTTATAAGATAATATTTAAGAAATGAGGCTGTCTTGCATAATGTATTCAATAATAAGTGCAGTAGCCAAACAAAGAAAGGTGCTCATCAAGATACGAATGATACCTAAAATTAATTTAACTCAAAAATTTATTATAATAATGGTTAGTTGTCCAGGAGCTACTATGAATAAATTCTTTGGTTTGCCCACCCTTGAGCAAGCGATATAGAGTAGTCTGTATGAGAAACATGGAGATGTGATGTGAAATCCACTTCTCACTACTTAATAGATTGCTCTTTGATTTATTAATCATAATGGAAAATGCAAGTCTCACTGGAAACTGCAGACTCCTGAAGCTGAAATGAGATATGTCGGAAATAATGGGTATTTTTTAGATGTACACTGTTTCATTCTCTTCCTTTTCCTGTAGCTCTATAGAAGTCCAATGCTTTCGCGTGCAGCCGTGTGTGCTTCACAGCTCAAAGTTGTCAACAGTACTGTCAGCTTTCCAGGAATATCCGTAAAGTTACTCTAAATGATTTCCACCCTAACTCTTTTACCATAACCGTGAGAAAATCGCCCACATTTTGGATAGTAAAAAACGAGCTGCCCTTCTTTGAACATTTATGGCGTCTTCCGTCAGTTCTACAAAAAAACGTTCAAATGTTTGTAGAGTCTATGGGACTTAACTACGGGGTCATCAGTCCCTAATCTTACAAACTGCTTATGAACTAGCTTATACTAAGGACGGCACAAATATCCATGCCCGAGGGGGATTCGAACCCCCGACCGTAGTGGCCGTACAGACCGTGACTGGAGCCCCCCAGTCAGCTCGGCCACCGCGGCCGGCCCGTCAGTTGTACCTCTTATTCCATACCACGTAGGAGTACTCAGGATGGGGATGGAGAGGTGCAGAGCATATTTTAAGAGATTATCACTGGGCGACATTGGATGGATGATCCTGGGGTTCCGGGTAAAAATTTCAAAATATTGGTGCCTAAAACCGTATTTTGAAGCCTTTTTTTTATTAAAATCAAAGCTGATTAATTTTTCTTAATAGATTTTTATTCATATATGTTTTCAATGATAATGAAGAAATCATTTATGTCTCCTAATTTTGTTAAACAATCTTTCACTTGTTTTTGTTGTCTCTTATTTGTTAAGTAGTTAAATGGAATAAAGTACCTGTTATATACGTTCACTTTAATTTGATATGGCTATTAAATGAAAATAGTATTACAGTAAATTAAACTAATATCAGTACTATGATTACATAAAATACCTTCCTGTGCACTTTCTGTAAAAGTTAATAAATAATTATTTGTCTTAAAAGCTCATATTACGTTATGGTTCCTCCATTTGTATTTTTGCTCTAGAGAATTCTGTACACTAACGGGAAAGTAACACAATTACAATTTTAAGCTATCTAAGAAAAGTACTTAATTCTGAAGAAAATGAGTCATGAGATGCTGGTGCTAAAAACGTCTGTAAAGAACGTAAAGTTCTAGTGTAACAGTTTTTTTTTCCAAGAGTATTGAACAGTAATTTTATACCTTCACTTGTAAGATCGTAGGTAAAAACAATTCTTTTGCCGTTTTTATAAATGTTTTAATGCACACAAAAAACAGTTTTCAGGAAATATTTTAAAATAGGCCTACAACAAAATTTTAAAGGATAATGAAATTACTGGGTTTACCAAATATTTTGATAAAAATGTTGCAAAGTCCCTAACGAAAAGAATCGAAGTACATCAAATTTAAAGGTTACTATCATTTGCAAAAGACTTTTTTACAAACCCTTGGTCTTGATACAGTTCAAAATCGGGCAGCTTCCTTCTCTCTTTCTTCTCCAGGAACTTCACCACGGATGGCCTTGGGTCGAAAAAGGCTATCCCAACACCGTTGAGAGCGATGCAGATTCTAGAGTTGAGAGCTTCTCGTGACAGGCCAGATTGTTTATTTGATTTTAAAGTCGTATGTAGTGACACTGCTCTTTCAGGACCTGCACTGTGCAGTGTCAGAGAAATATACGACTGCACCAAGTTTCTTAGGATCGAGTGAGGTTGAGATACTTTCAAAAAGTGGCACAGCTTTCCACGGGCCTTCAATGTCTGCACGAACTGCGTTCACAAGCTCAATAGGATTTTTAGAATTTAATAATCTATTAATCCTTCTGCAGATTTCCTTCTGGTCTTCGGGAAGCCGTTGTAGGATAAACTCTTTGCAGCTCATTACAACGTCTCTTCTTGCTGCAGGCCAGTGACGCTATGTTGAAACAAATCGGTTTACCTGACGTCTTCTAGGAAGATCTTCAGTATCTGATTCGTCACTTTCAAGTTCTCTTGCACCTCTTTCCCACTTTCCTTCATATCCACCAGGATAACAGTCTTCTTCCATAAAAGATAATGAATCAACAAATATTTTTTTAGATACTTCAATATCAGGGGTTGTAACAAATGACCTCTGACAATCTTTTTGCAGTTTTCCAGACGTTCCAGAAGATCTAGCATAAGACTGGTAAGTTGCTGTTGTGCGCCACCTGTCTCCCACAAACGTAGAAACCCACGTGCTGAAGTTTTTTCAACTTTTGAGCAATCAGTGAGTCCAAGAACATTACTCCAATGTTGTTGCATTAATGGAAGGTTGTTCCAAACTGCTTTGGCTAAATTGTTGAGGTGTTCTACGAACCTTACATCAAAGTGTGCTTGAAAGCGGTAGACAGTTTTCTTGGTTAGCTCAGCCAGCTCCTCAAGTTCTTCAAAGCGTAAAGCCGATGCCCTATAAAATGTTCCCACTGCTTTTAAATTTGTCTTCCAGTGCTGAACTTCAATGACTGCTGATTCTAAGTCTGACATGGCTAGGTCAGATCGATGAGTCACACACCAAATACAAAGTAAGTCTCTTCCTAAGTATTCTTTCATTCGAACCCGCCAGCGTTGCCTTGCTGCTGCTAAGCCACCCCGACCCACCACTTCCTCTCCCCGCCACCCAGTCTGCAGCCCACTGCAATTCCGTGCCAAACACTGGCAACTGCGCCGCTAGCCGTCAGAGCTCCTCTCTCGCTGTACCAAGTGTATCTATCTTACTTCGCCCCCATGCAACACACATACAGCCTTGAATAAACAAAATTAAATGTTCAAATGTTTGTACAACTTATGGGACTTAACTATGGGGTCATCAGTCCCTAAGCTTACAAACTACTTATGAACTAGCTAAGACTAAAGACTGCACAAATATCCATGCCCGAGGGGGGATTCGAACCCCCGACCGTAGTGGCCTAAGCTTACAAACTACTTATGAACTAGCTAAGACTAAAGACTGCACAAATATCCATGCCCGAGGGGGGATTCGAACCCCCGACCGTAGTGGCCATGCTGACCGTGACTGGAGCGCCTCAGTCACCCCGGCCACCGCGGCCGGCCCTTGAATAAACACAGGATATGTTTTAGAATACCCAGAAGGCATTTAAAATTTCTTTGTCCAGTTCTGAAGTGTTTTTCGCTTACACCAATAAGCATATTAACTTGCCGATAAAGCTCTGCATTCCATTTCACTCTTTTGGTGTCGTCGGAGAGACGTATCTGTGCAACTGTAAAACATTTTGATGACAGATTGCTTAACACCTCCTGTACTTTCGGTTTTTATTTTGCGTCAGATGACCGTTTTAGTCCGTTTTAACGAAAGAACACGGCAACGAGGATTTATTTTACTTTGCAGATCAACATTACATCACTTCTGAGCTGCTTCTCTCTGCCCATTTAGAAATAGGACTCCTAGAAAAGCTAGGAACACAAAAAGAGAAAGATTTTACTCAAAAGTAAAAGAAAAAACAGTCGAAATGTTGGCGTATCTTGCTGACTTCTTCAGTGAAATTAAGTCCGAGTATTTCATTGAAAGAAAATAGGACTAATATTTTGACAGCGCAGGATAAAATTTCAAGTTTCGTCCGTAAACTGGAACTTAACCAACGCAGGGTTCAAGTCGGAGATCTATCGATTTTAAGCAACTGTGTGATCAATGAGTAGGCGATGAAACTAAAAGAATCATGTTTTATACTTCCGTTATTAGCATCCGTCTGCAGGTTTAAACTCAATTAAGCAATATTCCTCAGCTATGGATAATCAGCACGTCAACACTTGGATATTGAGACCATTTTTCTGTTGAAGAGGAAATTTTCAAAGATGTTTCAGCCAAAGTAGAATCCTTCTGATTGCTCGAAGATAGCACATTCAAAATGGAATTTCAAAAATGGTACATTTTGGCGAAAGGCAGAAGCCGAATATCATGTTATAGCTGACAGAGCTCCAAGAACGTTAAGACAGTTCGGTACCACTTATAGATATCAGACTGGCTTCTCAAAGCTACTGACAATAAAAAGTAAGACCAGAAACCGTCTGAATGTGGAACATGACCTGAGATGCGCCTTAAGCAAAACAAAACCAAACATTAGAAAACTTGCAACTGGTAAACAGTACCCACCTTTTCATTGAATATAATTGTTTCATTGCTGCATCTAAAGTGTGAAATATATGAGTCTTATCCAGTGTATTATGATTAACAGAGATTGGTAGTGTTTTCATGTATTCCTTTCTTTGATAATATTTTAATCGGTGATTTTTTCGTGGGGGGGTGGTTAAAATGAGTTTCCCTAGTAGGTCTTAGGGGTAACAAGACTGAAAAGGTTGGGAACCTATGCTCTAAAAGATTTACAAGAGGTTATTTTTTAATTCCCAGTACATTTGATATGTCATTCAATAAAAATAAATTGCCGGCGCTACCCATAGCCACTGGGCGACAAAATCTCAGCACTGGGCTACGTATGCTATTCTACCAAGTACACACAGTCTTTGGGTTGCCTTCCCCACAATTTTTCCACGTGTTGGTTACAATTTAAGTAAGCTCCTCGGTGCTGTCTTCCATGCCGCATTTCTTAACACAAAACATCTAATGTTGACCGACCTATGTATATTTTCCCCCATCCTTCCCAATTAGAAATTCTGCTCTGCATGTAATAGCGTTTTTCATGCACTATTGTACTGTAATCCTCCTTCCTTTTTTAACCTCAATGTGATGGCAACTGCACCACAAAGGAGTAGGTCAACACACTTGCCAGTTATCAGATACACTATCATTGACCATATAGTAAATTGCAGAAACTTCCTCCTTCGACGCCCGTTTACCTTCTTGAAATGGTGAATAATTGATCTCAAAACGATCTTACTTGAAAGGCTACAACTTGATGTTCTCGGTAGCACTTGTGGCGGCCGCCACTCCCCATGCAACTCACTGACGGATTCTCGGTGCAGTGATTAAAAGACGCCCACCAAAGCGATGAAAATTGTGCCCTTAGTTTTATTTGCACGCCTGTGTATCCTGCACGCTCGGCCAGCATGGAATTTCGGCAACCTAGCTCCCCTTCCAAGCCCGTGTCCAAATGGTAGAAGGGGGGTTCTGCAGTGGCGGCGGTTCGTGGCGACGACCAGTCGGCCCCGAGCAGTGCAGAGCAGAGCAGCAGGTGAGTCCGGCTTGCAAGCTCCCACATGGCCATCAGCAAACCACCTCATGTAGACACGAGCAGGAATCACAGGCGTGCCCCCCTTTTCTTTTATTCAATGCAAAAAAGTTAATTATTGTTCCATGTAATTTTATTGTAATATTTCGTTAGAGTAATAAATTCGTTAATTTCACCTGACTGTGTTTTTGTATAACCCCACTCAGTCAGATAGTTGGTGTAGTTTATAGCTTTGCCACACACTCATTCCATACAGATCACAGGTATTTGGAATGGCCTCCACTGCTTCCACTATTAAACCCAAACAGAATACACTGTTACAAGTGTTAAGACCTTTACCCGTTTTACAACCCGATTTCTAATGCATAAACGATGCTTCTGAATCCAAGAATATATAAAGCAAAATGTCCGTGTGGTTGTGTTTTATTTGTGTGTATGTATTGCACACAAATCTACAGTATGGACGGTCGCCATAAGTGTAAGGATCACGTACAACACATATAACGTCATAAACGATGAGATGCGCGAAAAACTGCGGCATCAATCGACAGTGTTGCACATTTCAACCTAAACCACTGGACCGATTTCAATCAAATTTGGCATACATATTCCTTACCGTGAGGTAGCAATGCTATCGGGATAAGAAACACATACCACACATGGTTCAGGAGATGTAACATCATAAACAATAGGAGTAGTAAAAAATCTGCCACACACGGCGTCCAAAGAGACAATTTGGCGCCCTCTGTGAGTGGCGCCGGGGGAAAGCGGCCAGATTTGCCCCCACTCTTTACATATATTTTCGTTACAAGTTCTGCAGAATGTCTTACCTCGGCTTGTCTACACTTGCTTCAACTCGAGCTGAGGCGTCGGCCTACCAAGCTTCTTTAATTCATACTTTTGTTCCTAGCTTAAAGCAGAGTAATTTTTTTAAAGATACTGAACGTTGTTTATTTTTCTTCGATAATAAACACCAAGAACATATGAATATGCACATGAACACTAACACATAGTAAATAACTGATAACACTATTAAGTGACTCTAACAAAATGAATCTGTTACGATAAAGAGACAAGCTACCTTCGCGTCACGTGACACGGTAAGCAGCACCCCATCTTAACCTTACGCATGCACAAAGGCTGTTCTCCGCAACATCTTTTTAAACAGTTAAATATTTGTTACAACGAAGAGTATAAATGTCATTTACCCTCAAAATTGCGACACATTTGCTAAAACGTTCAAAGATATGTGGCAAGTAACAACACAAAAGTCATTGTTGTTCCCGTATCTATTAAAATTTGCATTTAAAAGAAATTGCTTGCAGTCGGTCTCGAACCCACTACCTTCAACGGCACACCGTGATGCCGCTAACAAATGTTCAAATGTTTGTAAATCTATCGGACCAAACTGCGTGGTCATCAGTCCGTAGCTTACAAACTACTTAAACCTAGGTAAACTAACCTAAGGACAACAAACACCCATGCCCCAGGGAGGACTCGAACCTCCACGGCGAGCAGCCGCGCGCTCCGCAGCGAGACGCTTTAGACCGCTCGGCTAGTTCACCGCGGCCATGCCGCTAACCACACGGCTATTCTTGCTAGGTGAAGAGTGGTGACTTCATTATTATTCATGATCGGATCTTTTGAAAGCTTTTACAGTTGATGCGTCTTTACTTTATAGTTATAAGGTATTTAATCAAATATGTCGCGTGTTTGATGAATCATCAATGGTCGCGGTGGAGTAGCCGAGCGGTCTAAAGTGTCTCGCCGCGGAGCGCGCGATTGCTCGCCGTGGAGGTTCGAGTCCTCCCTGGGGCATGGATGTGTGTGTGTTGTCCTTAGTTTAGTTTACCTAGGTTTAAGTAGTTTGTAAGCTACGGACTGATGACCACGCAGTTTGGTCCGATAGATTTACAAACATTTGAACATTTTTGAACCATCAATGCGTCAAAAGAAAAGGGGGGCGGCGGTTGCCTTAATGGAGGATTTGCCGATGTGCAAGGCGAGGTGCGCAGTAGCTCCATTGTTTTGCTTCGGGACCATTCGTATATAACTGCCAGAGCTCGAGTAGCCAGGAGCTGATGTCTCTACAAGCTCGAACACCAGTGTTAAAAGCGGCGTTCCGCTCGCCCCTTCCTGCCGCAGGAGAGCCCATATGCTACCTCCAGGGGATTCACAAGAGAGTATTTTGAACCCTAGCCGCGCATCCGCACTGCAACGATGCGGCCATTGCAGCCTATACTATGCGGGCGTGCTACGACTCATATACGTGCTGTCTCCGCTACGTAAAACGTTTCTCATGCAATACAAATACTTTGAATGTGCATATAAAATGATCTGATAGAAGAACGAAACGAATTTTTATTATGGCTTTTGGTTACAGTGACCATAGAGCCAGCTGTTATTACATTGACAACATTAGAATAGAATTGAGATTCTTACAATATTATATTATTAATAGGTATCTAACATCATACAGCCTTACAATAAAAGTAGAAAAATCATATGTACAGAATACGATATAAAACAATACATATTTAACAGTACTAGTGACAGATGTAATACATCGAAAGTGCAAACAGCATAAAACAAAATGAGAGTTGCAAGGACATATAAAGTTCAAAATATAAAATAAAATTACTTATGCAGTTTTAAGCTGTGCTTGTTCAAGGTAAACACGCCAGCTCTTAGATTAGAGCTGTATGCCGATGACTTTGAGGTAGTCCAGTAAACTGTACTTAAACTTGTCGAATCGCTAAAGGAAGACAGCCGGCCGCAGTGGCCGAGCGGTCTGCGGCGTGCCAGTCACGGTCTGCACGGCCGCTGCGGTCGGGGGCTCGTATCCCCCCTCGGGCATGGATATTTGTGCCGTCTTTAGTATAAGCTAGTTCATAAGTAGTTTGTAAGTTTAGGGACTGATGACCCCGTAGTTAAGTTCCATAAGCTCAACAAACATTTGAACATTTTTTGAAGGAAGACAGTGACGGTTGTGGGAAAGGGGTAACCCCTCGCAACCAGCTTTCTGTAGAATATACATCGTGCGGCCGTGTACTTAGTGCATACCAGTAGAATGTCGTTGAGATCCGCCACTGCCGTTGGATCTTTGTCGCAATGTCGAGAAGCGATGATTTTCAAACGGTGTAGGTGGGCAGGGTAACATCCATGTCCCAGTCTCATCAGAATGAGACGTTGCATCACGTGTCCGGACGTTCACTGAACCAGTGAACACATAGTACGAGCAACATATTCAGGAAGCTGCAAATAAAGATGCCAAGGGAGGGGTAGCAGGAGGGACGGCGGAATATAGGAGTGCAGAAGAGCAAAATAAAAGGGTGAAGTGCTTGCAAAGTATTCCTTACTTAGACTTATGCCACAGTTAGTTTTATCTTAGGACCGAGAGAAAAAGAAGGAATATTTCACATAACGAAGAATGTATTATAGATAAGGAGATATGAAATAAAACTGTTTCATTGAGAGTACTGATAGTAAATAATGGAATTATAAGAGAAAGAATAGTGTCAACGGAAATCATTAGATTTGTTTATAACGTTTTGGAGGTATGAACCTGAAAGGTAACTATGGTTATTATGTAAGAGAGGCGGCGGAGAACTGTTTTTTTTTTATTTTATTTTTTTTTTTTTTTATTTTTTTTTTTTTTATGGGACTTAACTACGGGGTCATCAGTCCCTAAACTTACAAACTACTTATAAACTACTTACGAACTAGGACGGCACAAATATCCATGCCCGAGGGGGGATTCGAACCCCCGACCGCAGTGGCCGTGAATACCGTGACTGGAGCGCCTCAATCCCCTCGGCCACCGCGGCCGGCCGGCGGAGTATGAGGGAGAGAAAGGATGAGAAATTAACAATGAATAAAAGCAAGACGAAATCGTCTGCATATTTTCAGAAGGACGGAGGGTGTATTAATGGATGGAATGGCAGAGAAAGGCGTGTTTGAAATAACAAGACATTTTGACAGTGTCCATATAAACAGATTTCTCTGTACGTATGGAGACAGGGTATAAATGAAATAAAAATGGAATAATAAACAAACTGTATGTTTATAAAACACTTCAATTAAAAGGGAAATTCAAAGGAACTCATATTTTAATTTCTCTTCCCAAGTGTCCTTTCACTGAGGATAATTGAAAATAAAGAAGTCATAACCAAACGTTTTGAATACTCTTAATATTTTGTCCAGAATCCCTCATTATTTTGGGCCACTTTAGGTTACGGTAGTAACACTAAAAGTGGGCCTTTGCGATCGTCTTTTGACAGCTCGAAATTTAAATGAAAATAACGGCTTAACCAAGCATCTGACACGAAAATTGAATAAACCGAATTTGTAGAGGAGAAAATTCTCTGCAACTTTGCTCTCGTGTGTTTTTTCATATCTCGTTTGGCTTCAGAGATATTTGCAAAAATAACGGTGATTTTGTCTGTCCGTAACGTGTTCCCTGTTTTTAAGACGAACCGTTCAACCGATCAGCACCAAATTTTGCACACATAATTGTAGGCCGCCAGAGACCAGAACCTCCCTTTTTCAAATTTTTCGGACAAAAAATATGGTAGTAATACCAAAAAAAGCCGATTGTAATATAATAGTAATTGCAACCAAACCGTTCATCTGACACGAAAATTGAATAACCTAATTGGTAGAGAACCTAATTGGTAGAGAACCTAATTGGTAGAGGGGAAAATTCTCTACATCTTCGCTCTATTATGTTTTTTTCATATCTTGCATCGTTGCACAGATATTTGCAAAAATAACGGCGATTTGACGATGTTCGAAATGTTCAAATGTTTGTTAAGCTTATGGGACTTAACTACGGGGTCTTCAGTCCCTAAACTTACAAACTACTTATGAACTAGGACGGCACAAATATCCATGCCCGAGGGGGGATTCGAACCCCCGACCGTAGTGGCCGTGCTGACCGTGACTGGAGCGCCTCAGTCACCGCGGCCACCGCGGCCGGCGATTTGACGATGTCTTTCTGGCTGTAACGTGTTCTCACCGTTCAACCGATCGGCACCAAATTTTGTAGACACAATTATGGCTACCAGAGACCAGAACCTCGCTTTTTTAAATATTTCGGACAAGAAATACGTTAGTAATACCAAAAAAAGCCGTTTGTAATGTAATTTTAATTGCAAATAAACCGTTCATCTGACGCGAAAATTGAATAAACGAATTTGTAGAGGAGAAAATTATCTACATCTTTGTTCCCTTATGTTTTGTTCATATCTCGTATCGAAACGAATTTGTAGAGGAGAAAATTATCTACATCTTTGTTCCCTTATGTTTTGTTCATATCTCGTATCGTTTGAGAGATATTGGCAAAAATAACGAAGTTTTGACACCCTCCATTAAATTAACGAAAACCAGCTGTTCGCAGATGTCACGTGACATTCCTCGCCCAGAACTGTCTCTGGCATACGCCATCTTGCGTTGCGTATTTGATGATTTTCGTATTGTAACTTACACGTTGTCATTTCAAAGCAATGGCGCACTGAAGAATTTACAAAAAGACGTCGTTCTTCGTACGATAAATGATAGTCTAGTGTCTACAAATGCCATATCAGCATCAGTTAACAACGGCCATCAATAGTATGAGATTAAAGAACGCTATACCTAACTGTTAGCTGTAGCGTAGTGGGCGATGTGTTGGACTGTGACTGTGAAGGTCAGTGCCTGAATTTTTTTTCCTACAAGAGTTTCAGACACTCTTAGAAATTAATTTTTTTATTATTTAGATTATTATTTTGGTCCAAAATGTTTGCAAAAACTTATAAAACTACAAATCTAAAGTGGGCCGTAAAACAAGTCAGTGCGAATTTCTTACTTCTAGCTTGCGTCTTGGGATAGACTCTATAAGTCGTTGGACATAACAGCCTGAAGAAGCAACTTCCTTCCAGGCTTCTATAACGTAGTCCCAAAGAGCTGGTTCCAGGCCAGTTCTCTGTTAACTTTCTGGTGACACCAGTCCACATACTCTCCATGTATTTCTTGTGAGCTGCCCACGGCGGCCAGTCCATGACATTGACGCCCATCGTGGAGAGACGCTGCTGGATGAATGCAGACTTGTGGACGGCAGAATAGTCTTCTTGCAATGTGGAGTCCCCTTCTCCGTATAGCATCTGCACTGACACTGACTCATCATCATCATCATTAGAGACTGATTATGCCTTTCAGCGTTCAGTCTGGAGCATAGTACCTCTAATAAAATTCCTCCATGATCCCCAATTCAATGCTAACACTGATGCCTCATCTGATGTTATGCCTTTTACTTCACAATCATTCTGCACCGAATCTAAGTACTTTCTTCTTGGTCTACCTCGACTCCTCTTACCCTCCACTGACGAGCTCATGGGTCTCTTAGGTAACCTTGCTTCTCCCATGCGTGTAACATGACCCCACCATCTCAATCTGTTCGCTCTAACTGCTTCATCTATGGTGTTCATTCCCAGCTTTTCTTCGATTTCCTCATTATGGACACCCTCCTGCCATTGTTCCCATCTATTGGTACCTGCAATCATTCTTGCTACTTTAATATCTGTAACCTCTACTTTATGAATAAGGTAACCTGTATCCACCCAGCTTTCACTCCCATACAGCAAAGTTGGTCGAAAGATAGAGCGGTGCACTGCTAACTTAGTCTTGGTACTTACTTCCTTCTTGCAGAAGAGAGTAGATCTTAGCTGAGCACTCACTGCATTAGCTTTGCTGCACCTCGATTCCAGTTCTTTCGCTATGTTGCCGTCCTGTGAGAAAATACATCCCAGGTACTTGAAACTGTTTACCTGTTCTAAATTTGTGCCTCCTATTTGGCACTCAATCTGTTTGAATCTCTTTCCCACAGACATTACTTTCGTTTCGGAGATGCTGATCTTCATATCATGATCCTTGTACCTCTAATCGAGTTCTGAAATATTACTTTCCAACCTTTCAATGGAATCGGCCATTAAAACTAAGTCATCCGCATATGCGAGACTGCTTATTTTGTTTTCACCTACTTTAATCCCGCCCTGCCAGTCTACTGTTTTCAACATATGGTCCATGAATAGTATGAACAACAGTGGTGACAGGTTACAGCCTTGTCTTACCCCTGAAACTACCCTGAACCATGAGATTAATTTGCCATCTACTCTAACTGCTGCCTGACAGTCTACGTAAAGCCCTTTAATTGCCTGCAGAAGTTTGCCTCCTATACCATAATCTTGAAGAACTGACAGTAGCTTCCTCCTAGAAACACGGTCATAAGCCTTTTCTAGATCAATGAAACATCTTCTATGAATAATTCCTGCTCTTCTTGCAGATATCCAGTCCCATCAGGAAACATATCCGCCCGCTTCTCCTCGTTATTGTTACGTATTTGCGAGTTCCTTGCGGCCTGTAAACGACTCTTGAACCATCGTTACTGGTGGAAAACACTTTCTCGTCAGTGAAAATAACGTTTTCCCACGACGCCCTCAGATGAAACTCTGCAAATGCCAGCGAGTATATTTTCTTCAAGATGTTCAAATGTTTGTAGAGCTCATGGGTCTTAACTACGGGGTCATCAGTCCCTAAACTTACAAACTACTTATGAACTACCTTATACTTAAGACGGCACAAACATCCATGCCCTAGGGTGGATTCGAACCCCCGACCGCAGCGGCCGTACAGACCGTGACTGACATGCCGCAGACCGCTCGGGCACTGCGGCCGGCATATTTTCTTCGCTGAGCTCTTGTTTCACGGCAGACTTTTGTACATCATTGTAGTCCAGCGTCCTTCAGCCTTTGGTGAATCATGTTACTGGAGATGGGGAAGTTAGTCTCCCGCGTAACTGCTTCGCGTTGAGAAAGGGATTTTCTCTGCTCTTAGGCACTAGCTCCCTGTCCTGCTGTGAGCTCACTCTCTTCCTGCCTGAGCCAGGAGCTCTGTTGGTGGTGCCTCTTTCAGTATAGCTTCTCCACCATCTGGTTGCAGTGGTATATAGCACGCTATTCCTGCTACATGTTTCTCTGATGGAACATCCTCCATATTTATGAAAATTCATCGTGAAGATGGGGCAGGATCAGTATCTGGATATGTAATTTCTTTTTTCTTCACATTTGCACTATTTAGAAATTGGTAACTAGTTTCGGACTTGTTCGTCCATTTTCAAATCATTGGCCTTATCCCAACCGTAACAATACACTGCATGAAGCAAATGACTGATAAAATCTGTACCTTGTTCACTGTTAATACATGATTACATTGAAATTTAAAATAGACCCATGAACGCATCATCTATTTTAACCTAGTTTAAATTTCAATGTAATCATGTATTAACAGTGGACAACGTACAGATTTTATCAGTCATTTGCTTCATGCAGTGTATTGTTACGGTTGGAATAAAGCCTATGGTTTGAAAATGGACGAACAAGTCCGAAACTAGTTACTAACTTCTAAATAGTGCAACTGTGACGAAAAAATAAAAAATAAATGGTTTTCCTCCATATTTAATAAGTCCGACGACTCTATCTCGATAATTTTCTTTCTTTGGAGGCTGCAGCGTAAAATATGTCTTTGTGGATTTTATGGTTTATACTGTGCCTGTTTTTGATAGGCAAATCTGACATTTGTGAGGCTGAATAGTTTACTAATTTTGTTTGATATATTACCTAGGTATGTTGTAGGTATGTACGTGTTTTTTTTCTTTGTTATTGTCTCGCTAGTTAATGGTATTTCAGGATGTACTTTTGATGTTTTTGGTACATCCAAATTACATCCTGAAATAACATTAACTAGCGACATAACAACAAGGAAAAAAATAACAAACCTACATATCTACAACATACCTAGATAATATCTGAAACAAAATTAGTAACCTATTCAGGTACACAAATGTCAGATTTTCCTATCAAACCAGGCACAGTATAAACCATAACATCCACGAAGGAAACACACATACACACTAATATAAAAAAAACTGGAATCTACAAAATTACGTCTGGCACATGCCACAAATCATATATAGGCCAAACTGGTAGAAATTTTAGTACGAGATACAAGGAACACACCAGAAACAGCGAAAACAATCCATCTACGTTTTTTCAACACTTTGTCTCTGAAAAACACGAACTGAAACCAACAAACGAAGCACTTAAAAATATTACACATTATACAGAAAGGTCCAACAATGACTATTCTCTAGGAAATCGAAATATATTCACATACACACAACAACTGTAATGACATATTAAACGAACAAACAGACCTTAAACATAATAAAATACATCGAAATATTTATTAAAATTATAAGCTGGCATGAAAACGAATAAACACACCGAAGATAAAATAATAATTCAAACTAAATCTTCCGTCTAGAAAGATAATAAATAGTCCTCAGACATTTAAGGTATAAATATCTGGTTTCTACGTAAACTCTTAAACACACCAAAGATAAAATAGTACGAAATACAATGTAAACTTCCACATACAGAGACAATAAATAATCCACAGACATTACCACTTCTATAGTTACTATGTAAACTTGTGATATCTTTAAAGTGCTGCTTACAAAAAAAAATTATAAAAAGGATCCTACATCTAGCTAACGAAAAAGAAACAACTGGAACATCTTCCACAACGAACAGCACAACCAGGCAGAAGTATAAACAACGATATTACAAGTAAGTCAAATATTAAACAAACGTAAATTATACGAATATGTATAAGAGACCACCTATAACATTGAATTCGGAGAATCACATTACGATGGTCAACGACCGAAATGAATTAATTGTGAGAACGTAATAAACATCATATAACAGTGTAAGAAATAATTTAATATATTATTTATTAGACTCTATTTCGAGTTGACCTCTCCCAGTAAGAAATTTCCACAGACTGCCTGACTTGTATTTATGCTTGCCACTCGTATTCTGATGGCAGGAGAGGAAGTAAACATTTTTACGTTAAACAACCGTCACGGATGGAGGGACTATTGGCCTGTATCCTCTCCTCGGCGCCATCGCCAGGCTGTAGCTGGCCGGCCAAGCCATCAGCCACCCAGCCTGGATGGTCCACAGCTCCCAAGCTACAGCTAGCACACGCCAAGGCCCAAAGCCACGCTCACCTCTTGCAGAATTGAAAGTCACATCTAATCTACCACGATCTCTAGAATAAACTAACACAGATAGAGCTATTTTGGTATAAAAGGAGCAGCCACAGCTTTTGACATTCCATTCAAATATTTAACGAAGTTAAAGAATAGAATCATGATAAACGTAGCGGTCACATAGTATTTCACCTAGATAGCAATAATACAACGCCGCGGTGGAGTAGCAGAGCGGTCTAAAGCACCTCGCTGCGGAGCGTGCGGTTGCTCGCCGTGGAGGTTCGAGTCCTCCCTGGGGCATGGGTGTGTGTGTTTGTTCGTAGGTTAGTTTACCTAGGTTTAAGTAGTTTGTAAGCTACGGACTGATGACCACGCAGTTTGGTCCGATAGATTTACAGACATTTGAATAATACAAATGTTCAAATGTTTGTATAGTTTATGAGACTTAACTACGGGGTTATCAGTCCCTAAACTTACAAACTACTTATGAACTACTTACGAACTAGGACGGCACAAATATCCATGCCCGAGGGGGGATTCGAACCCCCGACCGTAGTAGCCGTGCAGACCGTGACTGGAGCGCCTCAGTCCCCTCGGCCACCGCGGCCGGCTGAATAATACAACACAGGGAACTGTTCTTTCACATGCGCTTTACATTAGATCTAGGCTTTAGAAAATATGTATTCAGCCTAGATAATTAAGCGAATTCCAATATTAAACAGTTTTTACTATACTCGATATAATCGACTTGCGAGAGTCAGCAACTGCACTAATATTTGAAATGATTCGCTGTCTCATTATCGGTCTACAGTTCCAGATTATTATTATTATTATTATTTATTTTTACTGTCATAACATAGACGAGACGTCTTGCAGTAGTAACTCTTAAGATTCTGAAGATGATCCTACTGGATCGATCTTGCAAATGCAAAAAAGAAACACCTGCAACTGTAGACTGATAATCAGAAAATAAATCCTTTCAAATTAAACAGTTTTGGTGGCAACATCGCGAAATGTATATACATAGTATACCATTCAAGTTATGTGCACTTATGAAGTGTAATCAATGTCTTTCAAATGTTTAAATGTTTATAAATCTAAGGGACTTCACTAAGTTAGTCATCAGTCCCTAGGCTTACAAACTACTTACCCTAACTTAAAGTAAATTATGCTAAGGACAACACAAACACTCATGCCCGAGGGAGGATTCGAATCCCCGACGGCGAACGGCCGCGCGCACCGCAGCTGGGTCCCTTAGTGCGCACGGCTTTTCTGCCGCAGTTCTCAAAGTCTTTGAAACATTAAGTTCTGCACGATGGAAATTACCTTCTACTGATGCACTTCATTTAAATCTCAATGATACACGATTGCTCTGTTTTTCGCAATTAAGTGTTTCGTAAAGGGTTCATAGAAACTTTTCAATTTTTCGACTGTTCCACTGTAATACGAAGCTCGAAAAAAACAACTCAAAATATTCATGTGTGAGTCATAAGTACTCTTATGTTACTATTATAGCTGTAATAACATACTTTGTATGAGAGTGGGAACAAAAGCTATTTGCATTCGGAAGATGACGCCGGTGATTGAAATCTGATGGAGAAAAGTTGAATGTAGCCTGTTAAATTTTCTAAGTAAGTTTTGGAAGTGTTGGAAGTCACCTTAGTAGACTTTTTGAATCTTCTAAGGGTTGTGTCGATAACGCAGCATTTGTTTTCCCTTCGCTAAAATATGTGCTGCTTCCCAGTTACGTTGTTTATAATTGTAACCCAGGAATTTCGTTAGATGTATAACCCTCAACTTTGTTTTGCTGATCGAAACTTTGATAGTAATCATGTGCAGAACCAAACTGCTCTTGCTCTTCTGACAGCGGCATAGCCTGACACAAATATTTCTGAGTCCGATATAGCGGATTGTAGGTCTATCACAGAGGATGTAAAATTTTACTTTCGCGCCAGTGTGGAACTGAGAGCCACGGCCTCATACTCTTTAGAGTGTGTCGACATTTGCATGGAGCAAGCGAACAGCTGCAGCGTTCATGGCTTCCTCATTGCCATTTGTGATGGCTGATACAGATAATTCATAAAGTAGAAAACGAGAGTAGTTGTAGTTGCTGCGTGAAATTCGTCACCCTTGTCTGTGAGCAAATTTTTTGTGTATTTAATTTTATTCTAATTGTGCTGTGTACTACATTCAGAAAATGCCGCCGGCCGCGGTGGCCGACGGGACTGAGGCGCTCCAGTCACGGTCTGCACGGCCACTACGGTCGGGGGTTCGAATCCCCACTCGGGCATGGATATTTGTGCCGTCCTTAGGATTAGCTAGTTCATAAGTAGTTTGTAAGTTTAGGGACTGATGACTTCGTAGTTAAATCCCATAAGCTATACAAACATTTGAACAAACAGAAAATGCCCAAAAACAAAACCTGACCACGACAATGCGACGCTTGTAGGTGGTAAGAAATTATTAGAAATGTAATTCGTGTCGTTGACGGTCGATTCGAATTTCTTCAGAGGAGTCTGTATGGTAAATCAGCGAACATTAACCAAGCACGTATCTATGACGATAATCACAAATTACTGAGTCGAATTTCCTAGAAGACTTAATGTTCAAATGTTATCTTTTGATTTTGTTAAATAATTCTCGTAGCAATTCCCAAAGCTCTAGAATAGAAAACAAATCATACCCAGATGGTCATCGAGCGCTATTCGAACAGACGACTGACGCCGTGCCGGCCGCGGTGGCCGAGGAGACTGAGGCGTTCAGTCACGGTCTGCACGGCCGCTACGGTCGGGGGTTCGAATTCCCCCTCGGGCATGGCTATTTGTGCCGTCCTAGTTCGTAAGTAGTTCATAAGTAGTTTGTAAGTTTAGGGACTGATGACCCCGTAGTTAAGTCCCTTAAGCTTAACAAACATTTGAACATTTGACTGACGCCGTCATTGCATCGGCAGACACACGCAGAACCACAGAGCCACCTAGACGCTGCCGACAGCGCCTTTTGCTCTCCGTGATTAGAGCTGGCCGTCTTGTGCGGACCATGTGCAAAATTTCCGCGCGAGGTTCACTGGCATCCTCCCCTCCCCGCCCCCCTCCGGCAGGGATTATACATCTTCGTCGCGTTCAAAAGAATTCTAAAATACATCAAAACACTTACTACAACAGACTTACTGTTATGACAGGAAAATAATTAACTGGAGAAGGAATCTTAATATGGCAATTACTAAAATGTTAATAACAAAGATAAATAGATAAAAATAACCGAGCTATTCGAATCTTTCCAATTGAAATTCAAAATCGAAGAAGGTTCACAAGTGCTGTTCATGATATACACTTACATGTTTTCAGCACTTGACATTCTCTGTATGTATGAGAAATTAAATTAGTTGTAGGTTATAAACAATAAGAATCTTGTGCTTTACACACCTGACACAAAGCATCATTTCCTTGCTTTTTGACGAGTAAATTAATGAAAATATCTTCAAAACTCAATTTTGAGTCCACATGTTTCGCTTAGCAGTGCACCGTTCTATCTTTCGACCAACTTTGTTGTATGGGAGTGAAAGTTGGGTGGATACAGGTTACCTTATTCATAAGGTAGAGGTTACAGATATGAAAGTAGCAAGAATGATTGCAGGTACTAATAGATGGGAACAGTGGCAGGAGGGTGTTCATAATGAGGAAATCAAAGAAAAACTGGGAATGAACACCATAGATGAAGCAGTCAGAGGGAACAGACTGAGATGGTGGGGGTCATGTTACACGCATGGGGGAAGCAAGGTTGCCTAAGAGACTCATGAGCTCGGCAGCGGAGGGTAAGAGGAGTCGAGGTACACCAAGAAGACGGTACTTAGATTCGGTGCAGAATGATTTTGAAGTAAAATGCATAACATCAGACGCGGCATCAATGTTAGCATTGAATAGGGGATCAAGGAGGAATTTTATTAAAGGTACTTTGCTCCAGACTGAACGCTGAAAGGCATAATCAGTCTCTAATGATGATGATGATGATGATGGTGATCTTGTTTCGCTGACAGTATGGCAAGATAAGACAGGCGTTCTTGCGAGATGCTGCTTCTTAAATAATAATAAGAAAATAAATTTCAGAAGGTAAATAAATGTAAGCAATTAATTTTCCTGCTGTCCTGTTCGCCTTCGTAGCTCAGTGGCAGCTGTTTCCAGCAGCGGACTGAGTGTTTGTCGTAATCATTACTTTCATTATCATCGGTACGCAAGTCGCCGAAGTGGCGTCAATCAAAAGTTTTGCAGTAGGTGGCCAAACCCCGGCGGAGATATCCCGGCCAATAATTTCATTTCCTATTTGCCTGAGGTAACATGTCGCTGCGCCATAGCAGTTATGAATTCGGCGCTTATATAAGGCACAGCAGTCAGGCGAAAAAAGAAAAAAAAAACTCGCCGCACCAGCTGTCTGGCCACGTGCCTCGCGTCCCATTTAACTGTTCACAGGGAGCGCTGTGCAGCTCACGTGAGGCTGAAGCAGCCCGTCTCGTGGGAAACGCCCGGTATTACACGATTATATTCTTAATCAAATCTTTGACGAAGAAGTAACAAATACTCATGCAATTTGTTTGACAAAAATCTTTGACGTGGTGCTAAAAATGATTATTACACTGTCATAATATTTAACATCATATATCAAGATGGCGGACAATAAAAATTTGTTATGCGCTGCAATTGCTACCACCACAATTTCATTTTGTATGCCTTTGGACGAAGACAATTTGGGGGGAGGGGGCAGAAAACGTGCTTGGGTGAAGATGTGGGTTACATGTGGTAACAACAAAAACATTCCGAAAATTTGTAGCAGAGCTACAGTGTAAAATGTCAAATCGTATAAATAACCTGAGAATGCATGTCACAACGTATCAGTATTTACTCAATAAATTAGCTCTTCACATCACAAAGCAGATAACGCACATAAACAGTGTAATATCTGTGGGTTAGAGCGACACTGTGATTTCTTGCTACTGGAAAAATCTATTCTAGCACTCTAATACCACAGTGTGCAATAAGCAAAATAACTCCTGAAACATGTGAATCGATATATAACACAGTGAAGGATGAATATCTGAAACTAAATAAATGTGTAGTGCACTACATGGGCATTAAGAACTATTTTAACAATTTTATAATGATTATGCTCCAATGTTGGCATAAACTTGGTAAATAAATAAAATACAACTTCTGTTCTATCAGCTAACGACAACACTTACTGTATACAAATGCACGATATCAGGGGCGCCGACTCCGTGGGTGCTCCGGTGTTGGCGCAACCCCACACAAAATAAGGGAAGAAAATAAAGTAGCACAAAAATGGGGAAAAGTCATAGCTCTCAATTATGCATTTTTGCCATCGCAGTGTAGCAATCACGACCTAGCCGTTAGGCTGTTCCAACAGTGCCCCAAAGAGCATTCAGTGATGGCGGTTATCGCTGAAACAACCGGTTTTCGGTTTTACCGGTTCTCTTCATCTCCAGTTTAACCGCACCGTAAAAATTGCTCAAGATAACCGGTTTTTTAAATAACCGGTTTTCGGTTTTTATTGCTATTTTTTGCAGTAGAGTTCGACCGAAACATAATTTGCGGCCGAAACAGAAACCGTGATAGAATTTTCGGTTCTTCTAGTTTCGGCCGAAACCGAAACTTACGAAATTTAGTTAAAATTTAGGTAAATTTACGTTATACGACAAATCACTAGTCTTTCCATATTTTGCAAGATCCCGTCCCAATACTACGCCTTCTTGAGTGTGTGTAAGCCTAGGCAGGAGTCCGTAGAAGACGATATACGAAGCATACAGATTTACTGGCCTAGTATTTCCACCGACAGTTGCGAATATTGAGCCAACCACTCAGTAAGTTGGACTTGTAAGCCAGAGCATACGAATATCCTGTTATATACACAATATATATAAGTTACAGTCAGTAAATTAACTTCAATCAGTGCTGCAGAAGTATTTCGAAAGATAAAGTCACAGTTCCTACTAACAGTATGATTGTTGTCAGTGTAAATTTACGCAAATTGAACTAGGAAAGCTGTGTACCACATGATCAAAGAATGTTCAAATGGGTGTGAGTTCTTATGAGACCTAAATGCTTAGGTCCTCGGTCCCTAGACTTACAAACTGTTTAATCTAACTTAAACTAACTTACGCTAAGGACAACATATACATCCATGGCCGAGGGAGGAGGGAGGACTCGAACCTCCGAATGGAGCAGTCGCGCAGTCTGTGACATGGAGCCTCAGACCGCACGGCTACCTCGCGAGGCAACACATGATCAATGTTATCTAAACCCATATTGGTTATTAAAAAAGCCCCTCGCTTTGAAGGAACCACATCAATAAAACTTGTTAGCATAACAATATGATAATACATTAAAAGTTAGTATTCCAAGCTTAGAGTACCTTCTCTTCCAAGGAACATTTTGGATGCTTTCTCCTTAAATGACATAGCATGTTTGAGGTACCTCCACCCCTTTCCAGCTTTTTAAAGCAAATGGAGCATTGTACATCACTGCACCCGTAATTCGTGAAGTACTTCCACACTCGGGATGGGGCCATTTGAGACACAACCGATGTCTGGCGACGACAGCAAGGAACTGCCGCATGACCAGACGGAGGAAAGTCTGGTACACTGCCGGTGCACGCGCGTCGTCTAATAGGCCACGCCACACGGCAACAGTTGCATTGATGCCTCAATAGCTGCACCCGTTCTTAACTTCTTATGCCACGCGTTTGTTGTGCGTTTCTGACTGCCGGGATTGTTCTTAAATGATCACCGATCGCTTTTCTTAGTTACTGCGATGACCTAATATTTCACAGTAGTGGAAATTTTAGGAATAGCCCTAAATATTAGGGTCTACTAGTTTTAAATTTTTTTAATTATTTACAAAAAACACATTTTGAACTACTAGTACGGAAGTAGTCGTACCGGTTTTTTTACCCGGTTCTTGGCAATAACTAAAAAAACCGGTTACAAGCGACACCAAATAAATAAAAAAACCGGTTATTCAAAACTAAAATACCGATATCGGTTTTAACCGGTCGGTTTTTCCCATCGCTAGCACTCACTGCAGAGGCGTGGAGCCCGTTCGGAGAGAGGGGTAGTGGGAGGGGCGAAAACACTGACCCCTGGCCGCATGACGTCGTAACCAATGCAACACTCAGAGTTCAGTGACAGTCATAGTTTGCTGTGGTAGCTCCATTAATTTAGTTCATTAAAATAGATTGACATCCGCACTGTCTTTTACGTCAAAGTATTTAATTCTGCTAACAAGTACAGCATACTACAGCATTGGCGTTACACACGACTTCATGTAAAACATTGCGGGCAGGTAGAGGGCGAAGTACCTGCTGGGCTAGTAGCCGAGCTTAATAATGACACATATACAGAAATGAACTGAAAAGTGTACCCGGGAAAGACGTATTGACTATTCATTGCTCCATTCACGAAGCGCCATGCCGGCCGCGGTGGCCGAGGAGACTGAGGCGCACCAGTCACGGTCTACACGGCCACTACGGTCGGGGGTTCGAATCCCCCCTCGGGCATGGATATTTGTGCCGTCCTAGTTCGTAAGTAGTTCATAAGTAGTTTGTAAGTTTAGGGACTGATGACCCCGTAGTTAAGTCCCTTAAGCTATTTGAACATTTGATTGATTTGAGAAACCGTTTCCGGTTGTTGTTGTTGTGGTCTTCAGTCCAGAGACTGGTTTGATGCAGCTCTCCACCCTACTCTATCCTGAGCAAGCCTTTTCATCTCCTCATAAGAACGACAACCCACATCCACTTGAATCTGCTTACTATACGCGTCTCTTGGTCTCCCTCTGCGATTTTTACCCCACACACTTCCCTCCAACGCTAAATTCACAATTCCTTGATGTCTAAGAATGTGTCCTACCAACCTATCCCTTCTTTTAGTCAAGGTATGCCAGAAATTACTTTTCTCCCCAATTCGGTTCAGTACCTCCTCATTAGTTACGCGATCCACCCACCTAATCTTCAGCATTCTTCTGTAGCACCACATTTCAAAAACCTCTATCCTCTTTCTGTCCACACTGCTTATCGTCCATGTTTCACTCCCATACAAGGCAACACTCCATACAAATGCCTTCAGAAAGGACTTCCTTAGGCTTAAATCAATATTCGATGTATCAATAGTACTGTACCTCACTGCTCCCGTACTTCGTGAAGTACTTCCACACTCGGGATGGTGCCATTTAAGACACAACCGGTGTCTGGCGACGACAGCAAGGAACTGCCGCATGACCAGACGGAGGCAAGTCTCGTACACTGCCGGTGCACGCGCGTCGTGTAATAGGCCACGCCACACGGCAACAGGTGCATCGATGCCTCACCAGCTGCACCAGTTCTTAAGCCACACGTTTGTTGCACGTTTCTGGCTTCCGGGATTGCTCTTAAATTATCACCGATCGCTTTTAATAAATTATCACCGATCGCTTTTCTAAGTTACTGCAATAACCTAATATTTCACAGCAGTGGAAATTTTAGGAATAGCTCTAAATATTAGGGTCTAATAGTTTTTATTTTTTTAAATTATTTACAAAAAAACACATTTTGAACCACTACTACAGGAAGTAGTCATACCGGTTTTTTTTACCCGGTTCTTGGCAATAACTAAAAAAAAAAAAAAACGGTTACAAGCGACACCAAATAAATACCGAAAAAACCGGTTATTCAAAAGTAAAATACCGGTATCGGTTTTAACCGGTCGGTTTTTCCCATCCCTAGTACAACCAGGCGCCGTAACAAAAGACGTCACGTGTGTGGGATCTGTGCTTTGTCGTCATATAAATAACCGCCTTTTCAAAGGTTTCCTGAAAGTTATACAAGTGGAGCATGGGTATATGCCTTAGCACAGTACAGTTCGTTGGCTTAGTTGTCTTTACTTTGTTTGTCAGTCGTGAGGAAATATGTCTCTCTAAATGAAAGAGGCAAAGTTTATTGTTTCAAAATGTTTCATATGTTTGTATAGCTTATGGGACTTAACTAAGGGGTCATCAGTCCCTAAACTTACAAACTAGTTACGAACTAGCTAATACTAAGGACGGCACAAATATCCACACCCTAGGGGGGATTCGAACCCCCGACCGCAGTGAAAGTTTATTGTCGAATAGATTAAAACTGGATAGTAAATCTACTCACATAAAACTATGCACTTTAAGAAATTAATCATTGCAGGGCAAAGAACATCTAATAATAGAGATGAAGGACCAAATCAAAGTATTTATGAAAGGGTTTCGTCTATCAGAGAGGCAAATGCGTAACGAAATACTAGCATCCTTCAATCGTCTGATTCGTTTTAAACCTCTTAAAATTTCCAGAACGTACCGTACCGGTGGTGCTAATTTTCAAATTACTGATTTTTTCTTATTTTATTTTCTATAATATTCAGTCTACCACAGTTGAAGTACTGTTAATAATATCAGTAGCTGTTCTCTCTCGTTTTTCTCCAGATATCAAATCATGCAATGTTATTACTACTGACAGAGCGACAAATATGACTGGTACGTTTTCTAGGTTGCAAGCAAAAATCAGAGAAATTGAGCACTGCTTGGCCCATTCTTTGAACCTTTTGGCCGAAAAGGTAATGAAAAATGAAACCACTAGCACCCACACTGACTTTCAAAAGTCGGCGCCCCTGCACGAGATGGATGCGGTGCTGTTTGACGTGAGGCACTCTGGTTTCAAAAATTTATTTTCTTCTCCATGTCGTCTGCGGTGCAACCGGACCGCATTTCACGCCTAAAAACCTCTGCCATTTTCTTACAGTTCTCCAATCTTCTAAACCTATTTTATTATCAGAATGGCTCTCATTATACAACGCCTCATCTGCCATCTGACCATACGACATGAGGTGATTATTTTCTCATAGACCAAAATGTGCTGTTAGTAGAAAAATGTCACGATGTGCATATCCGAATTACAAGCGACGTGTAATTGTTAAAATACCACGCTACGTTAGGTAGCATTCTATTCGCGGATAACACTAAATTTTAATTTCAGCATATTCATTAACGAAGTACTGAATTGATTCCGAATTTCCATCATGGTTCCCTGCCTCGCTGATCTTGTGAAGGAATGTGGACATATTAACGTTTTTAGGAAGTCCTTTTTGCGAGAATTAACTAGTTTTCATGTTGTTACTGAATGTTAGTTGTCTGCAAACATAAAAATTAACCCCATTTATTAACCAGTTATCCGAGTCACAGAAATGGGAATAACACTAAGCGAAGTAATATTTTTTTCTATTTTGAGACACTTGGCTACATGGAATTTCTGAAATTTAGACAGCACAGTACCTCGTACTGGAATGGACTGGACTTACGGATCCCATCTAGAGTTGCCAGCTACAAAAATGTATTATCTTCCTTCCAGTGTAGCACTATAGTGTAGATTTTGCATACAGTGCGTTAACTGTTAGATGTAGGGTTGGCTACTGAGTTGATGTTTCGACTCCGTGAATCGAGTCAGCGAACTGTTCGACTGAGTCGAAACCTGAATCGGCACTGTTTCGAAACAACGAATCTTGTGATTCATGTATCGGACGCTAGATACCGTTAACATACGTTTTGCAGTCCGTCTGCCTGGGTAAGTTCGACACAGCGCCCAGGCGTGCAACGGCTTTGAAGCTGTTCCCGTAACGAGATTTTGAATTATGCTACCGGTAACCTTCAACTAAAATTTTAAAACTGGGATACCACCGAGAAAAGTTGTGAAGTCCTTCGGTGTTTCGAGGTAGTTTCGCGTGAACAAAGCGTTGTTATGCATTGTTGCTACATCTGTGTCAGGTGAACACATCTTTTCGGAGCAAGGGCAAATAATTTCAGTGAGACGAAACCGCATTCTCAGTAAGATGTCAAAAATAACATTTTTTAATTTCAATTTAAAGAAACTATAACTGATTCTCTTTTATTTGACTGACTGAAGATGAATCTGATTATTAGAATACCTATCTGGACATTGAAAAATTTTAGTTCAGTTTTGTGTTTTCGTCTCGTAAATTGTGAAATGTGTTTCCTTGTGTTAATACTTGTAGTAATATCTGTTTATTGCATTAAATATGTATTAGGAACAAATCTTAAATATTTTGTTTATATTGAGTGGTTAGAAAAGTTATTCATTTCTGGATGCACATAAGACATTTGAACCATGATCTTTTTTCTTTTATTTAAACTTAATTATGCAATTTTGAAGGTTGGAAAAAGTTTCATGACTTTGGAATTTGAACATTACATTTTGTGCTACCTTTGTTACAATATTTGTTTGTATGAAAATACGAGTCACTTAGGAAACGTTTACGCTTTAACAGGATTGTAAAATCGTACTGTCTCTAATGATTACGCTGTCGACGGGACGTTAAACTCCAATCCTCCTCCTCCTCCTGTAAAATCGTAGTAGCAAACAAATCCTGTGCCGTTCAATTAAGTCTAGTGAATAACGTATTAAAACCATGTAGATATTCCATAGATGTTACATATTTGCTGTATCGCCCTACTGAAGCTTTCTCGGCCACGTGCATCTGCGGAGGTACCAGGACTGCGGCACGTCAAGTGTTTTGAGTGACGAAGCAGTGAGTCGACTCACTACGGCGCCCTGCAGCTGTCGCGGTGCACGTGAATCATGGAAAGTAGCGCGGCGCACGACTCTGCGGCACGCCAGATGTTTCGTGTGCCGAAACAGTGAGTCCACTCACTAGACTCAGGTGATCCGTATGTTTCGAAACAGTGAATCGGTACAAGTCGGTAGACGTCGGCCGGCTTCGGTCGGCAGTCTTTGTTCCAAGGCTGCAGCCAACATTACTGACGAAGTACCGTGGGAACAACAATAGACGTCGGCTTTCTTATTGTTTGCATAACAGTGTTCTCCACTCCAATGAACCACAGACATTGCCGATGTGGGGTGGCTTGCGTGCCTCAACGATACAGATAGCCGTACCGTAGGTGCAACCACAGCGGAGGGGTATCTGTGGAGAGGCCAGACAAACGTGTGGTTCCTGAAGAGGGCAGCAGCCTTTTCAGTAGTTACAGGGGCAACAGTCTGGATGATTGACTGAGCTGGCCTTGTAACATTAGCTAATGTGGCTTTGCCACACAGCTACTGCGAACGGCTGAAAGCAAGGGGAAAATACAGTCGTTACCTTTCCCGAGGACATGCAGCTCTACTGTATGAACATATGATGATGGCATCCTCTCGGGTAAAATATTCCGGAGGTAAAATAGTCCCCCATTCGGATCTCCGGGCGGGGACTACTCAGGAGGATGTGATCATCAGGAAAGACAATACTGGCATTCTACGGGTCGGAGCGTGGAATGTTAGATCCCTTAATAGAGAAGGAAAATTAGAAAATTTAAAAAGGGAAATGGATAGGTTGAAGTTAGATATAGCGGGGATTAGTGAAGTTCGGTGGTAGGATGAACAGGATTTCTGGTCAGGTGAGTACAGGATTATAAATACAAAGCCGAGCGGTCTAAAGCGTCTCGCTGCGGAGCGCGCGGTTGCTCACCGTGGAGGTTCGAGTCCTCCCTGGGGCATGGGTGTGTGTGTTGTCCTTAGGTTAGTTTACCTAGGTTTAAGTAGTTTGTAAGCTACGGACTGATGACCACGCAGTTTGGTCCGATAGGATTACAAACATTTGAACATTTTGAACATAAATACAAAATCAGTTAGGGGTATCACAGGAGTAGGATTGATAATGAATAAGAAAATAGGAATGCGGGTAAACTACTATGACCAGCACAGTGATCGCATTATCATTGTCAAGATAGATACGAAGCCAACACCGACAACAGTAGTACAGGTTTATATACCAACTAGCTCTGCCGATGATGAGGAAATCGAAGAAATATATGAGGAGCTTAAGGAAATTATTCAGACAATTAAGGGAGAGGAAAACTTAATTGTTATGGGAGACTGGAATTCGGTAGTAGGACAAGGAAGGGAAGGAAAGATAGCAGGTGAATATGGTCTGGGCAAAAGGAATGAAAGAGGAAGCCGCCTGGTAGAATTTTGCATGGAACATAATTTATTTATAACAAACACCTGGTTTAAGAATCACAAAAGAACGTTGTATACGTGGAAGAGACCAGGAGACACCGGGAGATACCAGATAGATTTTATAATGGTAAGACATAGATTTCGGAACCAGGTTTTGAAGTGTAGGACATACCCAGGGGCAGACATAGACTCTGACCATAACTTGTTGGTTATGAACTGTAGGCTGAAACTGAAGAAACTACAGAAAGGTAGGAAAATAAGGAGATGGGACCTGGATAAATTGAAGGAACCGGAGGTTCTTAAGAATTTCAAAGGGAGCTTCAGGCAACAATTGACAGAAACGGGGGAAAATAAAACAGTTGAAGAGGAATGGGTAAAATTGAGAGATGAAATAGTGAAGGCAGCAGAGGACAAAATAGGTAGGAAGGCAAGACCTACAAAAAATCCTTGGATATCACAGGAGATACTAAATTTAATCGATGAAAGGAGAAAGTATAAAAATGCAGTAAATGAAACAGGCAAAATGGAGTACAGACGACTAAGAAATGAGATTGACAGGAAGAGCAAAATGGCTATCAAGAGTGGCTAGAAGGCAAATGCAAGGATGTAGAAGAATGTATAAATAGGGGAAAAATAGATAGAGCCTACAGGAAAATAAAAGAATCATTTTTAAGAGACGCGTATAGTAAGCAGATTCAAGTGGATGTGGGTTGTCGTTCTTATGAGGAGATGAAAAGGCTTGCTCAGGATAGAGTAGGGTGGAGAGCTGCATCAAACCAGTCTCTGGACTGAAGACCACAACAACAACAGTGTTCTGAGTGTTCCGTTTTGTGTAACACGTAACTTAAGTGAGTGATTCCTGTAGTTGGTTTCCTTATGAACCATTCTCGTGAGTATGCTGCTTTGTTTAATTTATGACCAATATTTAAATGGATGTGCGCCACCTGTACTTTCGCGGAAGCATGCCGCGTAGTTCGTGGTGTCAGCACTGCAGGACGTAGGCGTGGCTTGTCTCCCTCGCTCGCCTCTCTCCCCGCGACTGCCAGGGTGTGAGGCGGGGCTTGCTTCCTCTGTTCCCCGCTCCCCCCTCCCAACTATGGCATCTAACAGTTTACACACTGTACTGTGGTTTGCGGTTGTCACACTGATTTATCTTTACAAAGTCGTCTGTCTTTTTCTTGTCATTTCAGTGACAACTTCAACGTCAAAATATTGCATTAAGTTAATAACCTGAATAAATTTGAGGTCAAGGCGTGCTTTTCACGCATAATCTATTACGTCTCCTTTCAGTTGCCAGCAATTTCGCTCGTCCATGAGTATGGCCAGTGGGGCAACCAGAATTGGGTTCTGGCAGGGGGGCTATTTTTTAAAAAAATAGAGCCTATCGAATTTATTAATGCATGACTTATTTTTGCACTTTTTATAATTTAACGTATTATACTACGAACACAATTGCACAAGAAATAAAATTAGTAGCCTCGCATTAATTTCAAAGTGGAGGAGGAGGAACGTGGTGGAAATGGAGTGTATGTAATAAGCTCGTAAAATAATTAAAATGTTCAAATGTTTGTAGAGTCTATGGGACTTAACTACGGGGTCATCAGTCCCTAAACTTACAAACTACTTATGAACTAGCTAATCCTAAAGACGGCACAAATATCCATGCCCGAGGGGGGATTCGAACCCCCGACCGTAGTGGCCGTGCACACCGTGACTGGAGCGCCTCCAGTCCCCTCGGCCACCGCGGCCGGCGTAAAATAATTAAGCAGCTTCTATGTTACTAGCCAAAGAGAAACGTCTGAACAATTTAATTAAAATGAGACTCTATGTGTAAAAATAACACTATTGTTGTTCATAAGATACCATTCGCTGACGCCGCTGACCTAGTAAGCAGCGGGTCGCCGCATATGAACAAACGGCTCGTAACTTCAGCATAGCAGTAACAACAGTGGCAGCATTAAAGCTGGTCGCGGCGGCATTAAAACCGCTCACAGTGACAGCAGCACACGTTTTCAGTGGCGGCATCACGTGGGCGACACATTGTCGCGTTCACTTGTGCTTGGCAAATTATAGTTACGTTGTGATTTATTACATGTATACTATTTTATATTTTCAGTGCTCACCTGTTTAAAAAATAAAAAAAGTCATATTCACAGAATATATGACATCATCGGAACAGACGCCACAAAAAAATGTTCAAATGTTTGTATAGTCTATGGGACTCAACTACGGGGTCATCAGTCCCTAAACTTACAAACTACTTATGAACTACTTACGAACTAGGACGGCACAAATATCCATGCCCGAGGGGGGGGATTCGAACCCCCCCGACCGTAGTGGCCGTGCAGACCGTGACTGGAGCGCCTTAGTCCCCTCGGCCACCGCGGCCGGCAACAGACGCCACATGTATATGTATATATAATATGCCGGTGACGGGCAATGTTCCTTTTGTTAGTGTGGAGGGGTTGGCAAGTTTGTGGCCCTTGCGCTACGTTTTCTTAGGTGCGGGAACTGATCGCAGTGTGTGCAGCGTTTTCCGCTGCCTGCTGCAGGCCGCAGGACGCTGCGAGATACGTTTTCCTAGATGCGGAACGGGGCGCGTCACAACGTAAATAATCGCACTGACGTGTTTTACGGCCCACTTTAGATTTGTAGTTTTATAAGTTCTTGCAAACATTTTGGACCAATATAATAATCTAAATAATAATAAATTAATTAATAAGAGTGTCTTAAACCCTATTAGGAAAAAATTTAGATAGTGGCGGGTTTCGAACCACCGACCTACCGTGTAAAAGTCCAGCACCTTGCCCACGACGCAATTTTTTTTTTTTTTTTTTTTTTTTTGCTTATGGGTATTTCTGTTCATCGCGAATGCTGATCGTATGTGTTCGCTGATGTTCGAAGTGTTCTTGGCTCAGCTTTTTTATTACAGAGGGCGTTCAGCCCCCTTACCGGGCGTGCTGAGCCACGGCGCCCAGCAACGCTACGGCTATAAATCAAAACACGAGTTCTTTAATCTCATACTACTGATGGCCGTTGTTAACAGATGTTAATATGGCATTTGTAGACATTAGAATATCATTTAACGTATGAAGAACGATGTGTTTTTATTAATTCCTCAGTGTACCGTCGCTTTGATATGACAACGTGTAAGTTACAATAAGAAAATCATCAAATACGCGAGGAATGTCACGTGACATCTCCGAACGACTGCTTTTCGTTAATTCAATGGAGGGTGTCAAATCTCCGTTATTTTTGCAAATATGTCTCAAACGATAAGAGATATAAAAAAATCTTAAGGGAGCTAAGTTGTAGAGAATTTTCTCCTCTACCAATTAGGTTATTCAATTTTCGTGTCAGATGAACGGTTTGTTTGCAATTACAATTATATTACAAACGGCTTTTTTTGGTTTTACTACCGTATTTTTTGTCCGAAAATTTGAAAAATGGAGGTTCTGGTCTCTGTCGGCCTACAATTATGTCTGTAAAATTTGGTGTTGATCGGTTGAACGGTTCGTCTTAAAAACGGGGAACACGTTACGGACGGACAGACAGACAGACAGACAGACATACATCCTAAAATCGCCGTTATTTTTGCAAATATCTCCGAAACTATATGAGATATGAAAAAAACATTAGAGAGCAAAGTTGTAGAGAATATTCTCCTTTACAAATTCGGTTATTCAATTTTCGTGTCAGATGAATAGTGAAGCCGTTATATTCATTTAAATTTCGAGCTGTCAAAAGACGATCGCAAAGGCCCACTTTTAGTGTTACTACCGTAACCTAAAGTGGGCCCAAAAATGAAAGTCGCGTTTTTTTTATGATTTGGCAACTGTATGATACAGTGATCCGAGAACTACCTTCCGACACCTCTTTTTTAATTTAATTTAATTTTTTTCCCCACTGAAAAAAAAGAAACATTTAAGATTTTGAGGAAACTTGTTTTTTTTGCGTTAGTCTATATTTATCACGCCATATCTCCTAAACTATGTTTCGCACATCAAAATAATTTTATAATTGTCTTCAGTAGTATATGTTCATGACGCCTGCAAATGTTTTGGCCAGTAGAATTAGTAATAGTGAAGTAATAAAATAAAATATCACGTCTGACGCAGAACTTGTACCAAATCATTATCCGAAATGTGGTAAGCGACAAACTTTTTCCCTTTACATTTTTTTGTGGGGGTGTAAGCGAGAAAAAGTTTTGAATTTAATTTTTCAATTTGTTGGAAGGCGTTGGGTGCTACCGTTTGATCTAGGTGAGAGACGCATTGTACGGTTTCCTGGCGCCGCTCGAGTTCAGCTCGCTGCGAGGCACAGTTTGCTAGACGGGGGTCAATGTGGCGTGCCAGTATAGTAGCAAGGACGGCGAAGGACCAACATGGCACTACGAAAGTACGTCGAAGCTACGGAAGAAGAGAAAGACTGCTTATTATTGGAGAGAGTTCTCAGGAAGCGCAAAACGCCATGAAGATGAAGGAGCGTACAACATCTTAATAATAATAATTAAAAACATTTGCTCGACGATGTGGACAAGTTTAAAGAACATTTTAGATTCACCCCTAATCAGTTTCAATATCTTCTGTCATTAGTTGAAGACAAACTGTAAACTGATCCCTGCAAGCGAGTGGCGAGACCAATCACACCAGCAGAAAAACTCGTAGTTACCTTGAGGTTAGTTTCTCATTAATAATTAGCACTAATGTGAATTGGTAGACAATGTGACATGCTATCTATTGTCACATTATGTACTACAGTACTTTACCAGTATTCGAGTAGACCATTTGATGAATTTCTCGTATGCATACTGAAAGTGTTGACCTTATTGAAACGAGTGTCATGTCTACTGCTGTGCCATTGTTCCAATGGAATAAATGTTGATTTGACGTACGTGTGTTACATATGATGAAAGCATTGGCCTTATTGGATCGTACAAGATTGTTTTCTTTCCGCACTAAATAAAATGCATAACCATGTAATTTTTACTATTTCTTAAGATGGGGAAAAGGGACTGAGAACAGCACAAAAATATTGATTAAGTAGATTGAATTACATATAATTTATCGCGACAGAAAGAAAAATAATAATTTTACAAAGCATAAAACACAGTGCAAGTTTCACTTATTCTAGTTAACTGATGTCTGCAGCTTGTGACTTTGTCTACCCCGTCTCCTGCAGACAGTGAGCGCAGCTGACGCCTGTGGCAGTTGTCAGCTCTTCCCACACTCCTCCAGCCAAGCAAGTCGCTGCTCCGTGCAGGACAGACTCAGTGTTGCCAATTTGGTGTTTTTAGCACCAGATCTGGTGTTTTCGAAGTTCGTCTGGTGCTAGAAATTCTCATTTAGCGCCATAGCAAAATACTGGTGTTATTTCAAAAAATTCAGTGCCAAATCTGGTGCTTAACGGATGTTTTTTTTATTATTTTTTTTAATTTTTATTAAATTGTCTCCTATGACTAATAAGTAACTCCTGAAATGCATTTAATAATGTTAATAAAGGTACACAAGCGAAGTTCAGCCTTACACGTGTCTAGGTCAACACTCGAGCAGGGGGAAGTCCCTGAAATCGTCATTCTCGTGCATAATTAAGCGCAACATGCTGCGCTCAGTGCAAGCGCACATGTCCGCGGTGGAGTAGCCGAGCGGTCTAAGGCGTCTCGTTGCGGAGCGTGCGGTTGCTCGCCGTGGAGGTTCGAGTCCTCCCTGGGGCATTGGTGTGTGTGTTGTCCTTAGGTTAGTTTACCTAGGTTTAAGTAGTTTGTAAGCTACGTAATGATGACCACCCAGTTTGGTCCGATAGGTTTACAAACATTTGAACAAGCGCACATGTTCAAAGAGTCCTTTGTTTTCTTCACAGCTCCCAGGGGATTTACTAGTTAACAATATGTCCCTCTTTTCACCGTTGGAATGCCTAAAGCCAATCAACCCATCTATTGTTGAAATAACACAGCTGTTTGTGCAGGACCCATGTGTTATTAAAATGTTCAAATGTTTGTAAATCTTATGGGACTTAACTACGGAGTCATGAGTCCCTAAACTTACAAACTACTTATGAACTACTTACGAACTAGGACGGCACAAATATCCATGCCCGAGGGAGGATTTGAACCCCCGACCGTAGTGGCCGTGCAGACCGTGACTGAAGCGCCTCAGTCCTCTCGGCCACCGCGGCCGGCTCATGTGTTATTACAGCGGAAGAAAATGAATGGAAAAATTTGCATCTCATTAAATGGGTTGATGTACAAGACACTACAAACTGGTCAGAAGTGGCATCAAATAGAGATGCAGCTGCAGAAAACCCCTTTTTTCTATTTGTGTACTTTCGCTCCCACATTCTAATGCTGACGTAAAGAGAGTGTTCAGCCAAGTGCAGTAAGGAGAAACGAAGCATAGAAATCGAATGAGCGTTCAAACATTGCATTCCATTTTATGTGTGAGATTTGGACTAAAAATAGAGGGAAATGCTGTCACAACTATGAACTTCCGAAGGATATAGTGGCCAAAATTGGAAGTATGCAGAGCTACAGCCCTACTTCGCCTTCCTGCTCTAAAATTGTACTAGCGGCAGCTCGCTCCTCAGGTGAAGAAGATTTTACGAAAGAAATGTAAGTAATAAAAATCCGTATATATGTTAGTGTTTTTCTATTGTTTTGGATCGTTGAGTTCATCTGGAGCTTTTCTGGTGTTTTAAAGTGTACGGTTTAGTGCTTTTTCATTTCAAGTTTTGGCAACACTGGATAGACTGCTCTCGGAGCACGCAAGCGTTTCCCGCAGGTAGAACCCGCAGCGGCGTGCGGTGTCCCGAGGCCTAGGAAAACGGCCTCGTGTGTTTTGCATTGGGCGAGTGTGGAGCGGGATTCCGCACGCGTCTCACGCATCACGTTGCGGGATACTCCCGCAGCTAGGAAAACGGCCCTATAGGCCGTCCGCAATCGTCGACTCGTCCTCGACGCGATTCCGTCCCCTGCGACTGCCCACGTAAGTGGGAGGCCGCCAACGGGGTGGTTTGCACGCGTCCTGTAATTGTCTCGAAGTCGTTACGAGCGACGCTCGTCTCTTGCGAGCTGCAGTGCACGGGAAAGTTCGAGCGTGACGAGCGGATCGCACGCCAGGGAGGTAATTTACCGTGTATTTTTTTCTATTTCCAGTGCATAAAACAGTTTAGAGCCCATGAAATCGATATGTAATCACTGTAATGAACGTTTGATACATAAGTAAGTATCAAAGTATGTCGAGTCTTGCAGCTCGCAAATATTCAAGAAAAGACCTTTTTTATATCTCAAACAGAGCTGCTGATGTTTATTTACTTTTTTATTGGTGACTAGTTTCGGGCATATCCCATTTTCTCAAGCCACATTATTTATATTCTTTAGCATGCTAAAATTTTATATCAGTCTCTTACAGTTCTCTAGCACCAACGAACAACCGATGATGAAAATTCCGTTCTATAATGCACCCATAACACTCTTTGTCTCTTCCTTTTATTGCGCCGGTACCAGTAAAACATGACAGCGTCCCCCTCATCACTAGAAGTGTCCATTATACGGGTAATTATTGGAGGAAATAACCAACACCGTTTCATAGCTCCCTGGTGGTAGTCGCCAGCTGAATGAAGGAAAATCTCGCCCGCGACGAGTACCAATCGACCCGTGTGCGGACCGTCGCTGGCACCACGAGGTTCGCACAAGACGCCCGCGACGGACGAGATGCGAGTCGCGCCCACGACGAGTGGGAAACGACCCGTGTGCTGACAGCCCTCTTACGGGAATTAGTTTCATAACTACAAGTTTGTGTACTGTGGGAAGGGTGAAGCTGGGAATTTGTATCTGACGGGAGGCGTGCTTAGGTAGTCCTTGCAGGTGTGTCCCCAGTGGTGTAGGGGTCAGCGCAACTACCTAGAAAGCGGGAGACCCGGGTTCGAATCCCGGCTGGGGACACATTTTCAGCTTTGCCCAATCGCAGTTGATGTCATATATTCTGTAAAATATGTCTGTTCTTTGTTACAGACGCCACTGTATATATAAATAAAAAATGTAAACAATAAAAAATAAGAAAATTTTTAAAAAATTCGGGGTGCTGGGGGGAGCGGGGGGAGAGGGGACTTCAGCCCCATTATCTTTTAGCTGAGCCACTGAGTATAGCAATGACACAGCATTTTCTACAGTAACGCTTTGTTCACATAGTTGTAAGAAGGAAACTTTCCAAAAATCTAACTGCTTTGAAATCAGTTTCAGTTTATTCACAAAAAGTTGTATCTTATCAGTTCCTTTCGTCGCTCCTTTAATTTGCCCGCTAATGTCACAACAAAAGTCAGAAATGTTTCTAAAGTCCTATGTTACTAAACTGCTAAGGTCATCGGTCCATAAAGTAAAGGGGAGTGTTGACCCAGTAGTGTAGTCCACTCAAAATCCCAAAACAACAAGAACAACAACAATCATAAACTTATATACTACTTAGACTAACTTATTCTAAGGACAACACACACATGCTCACACACTCATGCCCGATGAAGTAGTTGAACCTTTGGCGGGGACTACCGCACAATCCGCAACATGGCGCCTCAGGCCGTGCGGCTCTTCCCAAGAAATTTATCCAACCTAGACGGGCACCCACGACTTCTTTGCCATCTCGTACCGTGCAATGAGTACTCCATTAAAACAAAAACAATTATGCTAACACATCTGAAATTCGGTGGTTGGCCGGTCTGAGGCTAGGATGTAATGGGTAAGGTGAGGGCTCGATTTCGGCTGGGGGTAACAGTTTTTAACTGCCACAAACATATTCTCTTCAGCCCTATAAAGCCAAGTAAAGAACTCAGGACGGTCCCATGTTTCAAATCAACATTACGCATGTCTATTCGCTACTAACTAGAAAAAGTTGAATCGGTTTTCGTTATTTCCTCAAAACGTTAAGCCCCTCCACATCTCTACAAACAGTGCAATCGTAACTACCAGTGAACGAGAATGTGATAGTTGAAACGTCGTGTGGGGTGAACAGTGATATTATGTGCGGGGTTTGAGTCCCAGGCAGCACAAAATTATTTGTTACATTACTTCTAGCCGAACATGTGCACATCCCAGTAATGGGGAACAGACAATGAATCTATTATCTCTATTCGTATACAATATTTTCAACATTTGCCGTATGATGGGCTTGGTGCACATCTGGTCTGACTGTCATAAGGATCAATGTTCTCTAGTGCCTCTTGTGGTACCCATTGTGTATAGCCAAGCAACTGTACCCCATAGAGGTTGGTGTTTAGAAGACCTGCAATACAGCTACATTAGTTGGGTTGCATTCAGCAGTGACCGTCTTTCTTTGCTGCAAGTGTACATGTGAATCTTCTGTCTCTTCCCGTCCTGATGATTGACTGTCATGCAATGCACATTTGTTCATGGAGTAGCATACATTGGTACATGAAGCTTTATGCAGGGCTATACATGAGGCGCCGTGTATCCTGTGCAACTGCTGCATCAACGTGGGCCAGCCGCGGTGGCCGAGGGGACTGAGGCGCTTCAGTTACGGTCTGCACGGCCACTACGGTCGGGGGTTCGAATCCCCCCTCGGGCATGGATATTTGTGCCGTCCTAGTTCGTAAGTAGTTCATAAGTAGTTTGTAAGTTTAGGGACTGATGACCCCGTAGTTAAGTCCCATAGACTCTACAAACATTTGCATCAATGTGGCTCCGATTAGGCAACGGACTAGAACTGTAATACAAGGGATATACCCAGTACATCCTTCCGAAAGTCCGTATCATCAGAAGACCCATGGACACGAAACCATCGGTATGCCAGCTGCACAACAGGCACCCATCGGTGTTCTCTGGAGACGCAGGACAGGACCCCAACAAGTGGCTAAAAGGGTTCGACCGAGTCGCCAAGTATAATAGGTGGGATCATACAATGTGCTTGGCCAACGTTTATTTCTGCCTGGACGGAACAGCCCAGCAATTGTTTGAAAACAACGAAGAGAAGGTGAATGACTGGGAAATATTCCAGACGGAACTTAAGAAGACGTTTGGAGAACGCCAGCGACAAATGCTCTCGGCGGAAGATCAACTGAAAACCGGGCCCAATCACATGGTGAGCCGACACAGTCATACATACAGAATGTTTTGGCCCTATGTAATGTAGTTAACCTGTATATGACTGAGACCGACAAAATCACACACCTGATGAAGGGCATTGCAGAAGACATGTACCAAGCTCTTCTTATAAAATACGTTTCAACGACACAATAGTTTGTCTTCTGATAAAAGACGTCGCTACGACGAAAGAGTTCATCAATTGATTGAAGAGATGCAACAGAAGAGGGTTGGACGAAAGAAGTATGACAGACTCCCCAATATAGTCCCTATGGCCGTTGTGGAAGACCAACAAGACTTTGCTTTTCTCATACGACAAATTGTGAGAGAAGAATTGTAACAGCTTATGGTAGCTCGGACTGTTGGACCAAGCGAGCATCAGATTATGGCCCTGTAAATCCTGACTTACGCTGCAGCCGCCAAACGACAGCCTAGGAACCGGCCGACGCGGCCACAACCAACTCTCTCGGCAACTGTGAAACCGCACAGAAGAACAGAAGTCTGGAGGACAGAAGACAACACACCAGTGTGTTTCCACTGTGGGCTCCCTGAACATGTCGTACGCTACTGCAGAGAGAGAAGGCGAATATTCGACGATTATTTTGCCGCAAGATGTAAGCCATCAGAGCAGTTCCCTCCCAGGCAGTCACCTGCTTATGAGTTCAGTCGACCTATGGAAAGAAGCCCATCGCCGTACCATGGACGAGGTCGCTCCCCGTTGTTCACCGTCTCAGTACAGAGGTACCAGCCGCTTCCCTAGCCGCTGCGCCCAGGAAAACTAAAGGAGGCGACCTTCTATGGAGGTGAGGCCGCTGCAGATGAAAATCCTCCATGGACGACAGTCGCTAAGATGTCGGGAAATCTCATCGACGGACAACCTGCCCAGGCACTGGTTGATTCAGGAGCTTCTTTCTCTGTATTGTCGGATAATTACCGCCGCACACTAAAGAAGACAATGTTCTGTGATACGGGGGCAACTGTGCTGAAGGTCGCAAATGGAAAGTACGCCCAGCCAGCAGGAACTTGTGTCGCAAGAATAATCGTCAATAACAGGACCCAACCGTTTGAATTTGTCGTTTTAACAGAATGTAGTCATAATGTCATCTTCGGATAGGATTTCCTTCAGGAATGCAAAGCTGTCATTGACTGTGGAAGATCTGAATTGCAAATCAAGGAAGTCGTTCCGACGGGTAAACGTAGTACAGAACGTTCTGGGAAGTTATTTGCCGTTGACAATGTGACGATCCCGCCGTTGACAATGACAAGAGTTCCAGTCACAAACACAGATGACCGATTAAACTGTGGCGTGCTTGTCGATAGCAAAAATTTTACTAGGCTCACAAAAAAAAAAAAAAATTACATACCAGCAGCTATCATATGCGTTACTGGTGGTCGAGGAGATATTTGGATCACTAATTGTCAAGAGCAGTCACAACTTATTCCCAAAGGAATGTGTATCGGAACAGCTGAATCAATCCAGGACGGTGTTATCAATGAAGACTCATGGTCCGCTGTTAGTACAGACAACACGCTGGAGGAAACAACCGAGGAACTGCCAATAGGACTCGGACTGACAAAGGAACAACGCCAGCAGGTGATATATATATATATATATATACTACGCCAATTTCCAGGTGCATTCACACCTGGGGACTGATGACCTTACCGTTTACCCACTTTAAAAACCCAACAACAACAACATTCACATCACAGCAGGAGAAAAGTCATGCTAAACGGCCCACGATAAGGCACCGTATCAATACTGGGGATTATCCACCAATTAGCCAGCGTTTGTATAGAGTGTCGCCAGCTGAAAGACGGATAATTCGAGAGGAAGTGGAGAAGATGTTGCACTATGACATTATTCTACTCTTTCATTTTATCTAAACAACTATCTAGTCTACAACAACAAGATAGTAGATTCATTTATTAAACATAAAAATATAATGTTTCTACTTGAAAGATGACCGTCTGTTGTCTTCCATATTTTTTGTATATTTCTGTAAAGTTATAATTTGTTTAATGTCGCTATAATATCATTTTGTTAAAACCTGAACCCCACTCTTTTCAAGGCTTTCGGATTAGCAATTTTTATTTCATGTGTTAAAATATTAGTTAATATTGCTAGGTTTTTCTTATTTTGTTATGTTAATAATTTATTATTATATTAATTAATGTGGCATAAGTACGGCTTCTGCGCTACGTCACTGTCCTTGCGAAAATGTGCAGTTGTTTTACTTTTAAGTGGGTGCTAGAATCTATGGCTGTCTGAATGTGGGGAGTGATAGCACGTTTTGCATCGTTCTTTCTGGCTCAGTATCGATAGCTGCTGATACTACCATAGAGGTTTCTACACTCTTTCGTTACAGTCCAGTCAGCGAGCCTTCTTTAGCGCGAGTTTCTCTGTCCGCCCCCACCACCGCTGTTTCTTGGATTTTCCGGCTTCCGGACGTTTCCTGGGTCCGGTGGCCGCTCGGTGTGATCATTCTGGGTTCGTCGTCTGGTGAGGTAAGGTTGGTTCAGGTCTTGTTTCTGGAGCTGGTAGCGTTTCATAAACTAGCACGTTTAACTTAAATTCGTGAACTTATAATCCTTTTTTTAAATATTTTCTCCGATCGTGTGCGGATATGTGTTCTCGTTTTTCAATTCAGTGATTTCCAATAGATAAACGTGGTGTGTGTGAATCTAGTTGCAGTGTGATAACGGCCTGGTATGTTAAAACCTTTTGTGATCATGTGGCGGTGTATGAACTCTGTGTAATTACTTACTAGCATTGTAGGCCCGATTTCTAATAGGTGATATGTTAATTTTATACAGTGCATGTAAAATTCTTGTCATTGTTCCTTCCCATGAGTGATATGTGTTCCACGTGGTTGGTTCATAGAACAAAGCCTTCAGCTCCAACTCTTGTTTGTTCCATGCCCATCAGGCAAGTAACTATTTGGGTATACTTCACCAATATTTCGCGATCTTCTCTCCCCGCCTATTTTAATGTTCCTCTTTCTTCAAAATGTTCAAATGTTTGTACAGCTTATGGAACTTAACTATGGGGTCATCAGTCCCTAAACTTACAAACTACTTATGAACTAGGACGGTACAAATATCCATGCCCGAGGGTGGATTCAAACCCCTGACCGTAGTGGCCGTGCAGACCGTGAATGAAGTGCCTCAGTCCTCTCGGCCACCACGGCCGGCTGCTCTTTCTTCTCTGACTTGTAGTATGTACTCTGTCTTCGTCAGTAATTCTCTCTGAGCCTTGAACAAACTTCTTCAATAGCTTCCTTGTGTAATTCTAAACATTTATATAGGTTGCATGCTGTAATTCTTCATTTTATTTTTCTGACTTCGTAATTATTTCACTTTTACGAGTTTTGGAGAATGGACTTAATCCATATCTGTAATAGCCCCCCCCCCATCATGTGTAGCTGTATTTCATTCCCTTCCTTATATAATTCTAAGCATTTCTATGGGTTGCATGCAGTAGTTAATTTTCTTTATTTTTCGGATACTGAATTTATTCAATTTTATCGGTTTTCGGAACCACGTAGGTCCGAGTTCAGACTTCCGGGGTATGCAGCTAGTCACCTGAGTTCACACCACTTCTCTTATAAAACCAGAACCTAGATCTATTTCTAACAGACTGCAACTTAAGTATCCACCGTGATTTTGTGTAATGAATCCGACTTTCAACCACTTCACCTTCAGTGGAGTGCGTTCATGTAACGTAGCCATGTGTTGCCATTAGCGGGTTTGCTCGCGTTTTCTGTTCAGATGTAATTTAACTTGCTATACTCACGCACTACCTCGAAACAGGCACGACAGACCAGAGCCAGCTTCAAAGTGTTTGTATATTGTGCTTTGTGCTACCTCCGACTTGCTGAATTTCGCCGAAGATAGCGGCGCCTGCTTCCGCCTCGTCTCAGCAAGCTGTTTTTGGTGATTTTTACTGTAGCATTGCATGTGTGTGAGAGAGAGTGTTGTTTGTGAATCCTTCCCCCCAGTAGCGTTTAATCATGTATAATTTAGGTTGGGCACCATCTGCATTAATTCATGTAAGAGATGCATTTTGATTATATTAACAAAATTGGTTCCCCATTTTGCTTGTTTTTATCTGAACAAACCAGTTTAAGTTCAGCATAATCCACAAGTTTCCTATAAATTGTAGTTTTAGAGCACCTTCCCTCTTTTATTTAATATTGTTCTTCACTAGTACTGAGAACATGTTCATATTCAATAATTTTTTCATGACTAAATTCAGTGGTGCCATAAATGTTTTCTTAGGCACCTTTCTAAGCTAACTTTAATTGTGGTGGCTTGCTTATTAATGTCTGTCTGTAATAATGTGTGAGCCGCTATGTATATTGACCACTGTAGTATTAACATCCTGTTATTGAAGTAATTTTAAATGAATCAGTTCTCAGTTTGTGCCAGGGAACAAGGCTTTATAGCAGGTAGTAACCAGTAGTTCACATGGACCTCATTTACTAATTTTAGTGATAATACAACGCTCTTGTTACGTACAGTAGTCGACTTTTAAACTTACTAGGTAAAATTTGTTTTTACGTGGTTGTGCTTTGATCATTCACGAAACAGTTGGATAAATGAAAACAATATCATTTGATATTACTTTAATCTGATGAGCGACAGCTAAATCAGTCTTAGTCTGCACCAAGATTTATTATATCATTATCAATTGTTCTTGTGTATAGTTATTCAAAATATTGAATTAGTTATGCCAACAAATAATTCTCAAAGTTTCATTCATTCTTTGGTATAAAGTGACTGAGTCAGGACTGTAATTAAATCTTAATATTTCTTCAGAATTTGGGTGTCTCTCTTCGATTCTATATAACTGTTTTTGTAAATTCTTCCTTTGTGTTCTAATTACACAATAAGTATATTCATATTCATCATCCAATAATTTTAAAAGAATTAATGTTGGTCTTAAATTTACATTAAGTGTTTGAGGAACAAAATGTGTTAAAAACTGTTTATTTCTTCATTTCTCTCATTTATTATTTCTGAAGCAATGCTGTTTCTCTTAAATTTTCTATTTGTTCCTCCTCTAATTTTATTATTTCTTCATTTTGTTTCTTTTTATTTTTTCTAGTTGTTCCATACAATAATTTTTATGTTGAATTTGATCTTTATAAAACATTGTTACTTCTTGTCTAATCTTATATTCTCCATGTTTTCGAATTGAAAATAAAACTTTTTTGTAACCTAATCTTGAAAATCTTCTGCTAAAGGCATTTTGGATTTCATGATTAAAGAATATAAACCAGGTTCATTGATAAATTTGGTTGAATTTTGTATATATTTTGGTAGCATAATTTCAATGCTACCAAAATTTTCAAAAGATTTACAATATTTTTGTTTAACATAGTCTTTAATTGCATTCCTAGGACGTTCATATCCTAAAATATAAGCAACTTGATTTGCATAAACCATGGATTATTTTCTTTACCAATTAACACAAAAACTTTTTTATTGTTGAATGAAAGTTTCTTGTTAATGAAGCAGCTGCTTAAGCAGCCTTCAGGCAGCGCATTGACTACAATCGACTCCATTTAAAGGAAAACTTTGTTACTAGATTTGTAAAAAAAAATTAAAAATTTATTTGTGCTTGACTGTGAGTGTAACTATTGTTTACACTTCAGTTATATATAACTTCTTAAAAATGTTATACATAAATGGAAAGTGTTTTTGAAACTATAAACATGTTTGACATCGAATATAAAATTGATAATTCTTTCTATTTCATTGAAGAAGATAGCCTTTATTTTGATGTACAGATAAAGATTAACAAAAACGACTTAATACCAAAATCTTTTGAATATTTCAAATTTGAGTTGACTGAATTAAATGATGCATTTAGCGAATTTTGTCTACTAGATGTATATAAAAATATTCATGAATGTTATTTTAGATTTAAATTTGAAAATAAATACTTGGACATTTAGATTAATATTCTAAAAAAGGAATGTCATTTAATATGTTGGACCCATCTAGGTTTTTTACAAATCTAATAGAAAGTATTTCTTATAAATGGCAAGCCTCAACATCCAGAAAGTTATAGAATTGAGAGCTAGAGCTAAAGAACTATGACTTAGAGTTCATTCTAAAATGAGGAAACAACAGCTTATTAATATGAACAGTACTAAAAATGAGGTAAATGAATTAAAAGCTAGAGAAGAATAACTTATTTAAATGATTAATCTCATCTGTAAAAAATTGAATTTTAAACAATTACATGAAATGAATTTACAAACAAAAATGTATGGAAAAATAGTTATTGATTATATTAAAAAGAAAAATCCATTTAGTGACTTTTGTTTTGAGAGAAGGAATTGCAGAAACAGAAACAATATCTGAAAACTTTATTCGAGAATTTCAAGACAAATTTAATTGGAATAGATATCTAGATACCAAAAATAGTCTGAAGATTGTATAAGGGAGTTTGAAAGACGACTATCGGTCGTCTTCCATATATTTTTGTATAGTTTCTGTAAAGTTATAGTTTATTTACTGTCACTAGATTATCATTTTGCTAAAACTCGAACCCCACTCTTTTCAAGGCTTGAGGAATTACATTTTTATTTCATGTGTTAGAATATTGTGAGGTTTTTTATTTTGTTATGTTAATAATTTATTATTATATTAATTAATGTGGCATAAGTATGGCTTCTCCACTACGCCACTGTCCCTGTGACAATTTGCAGTTGTTTTATCTTTAGGTGTGTGTGTGAATCTATGGCTGTTTGAATGTGGGGAGTGACAGCTCGCTTTGCATCGTTCTCTCTGGCTCATTATCGATAGCTGCTCATACTACCAAAGAGGTTTCCACACAGTTCGGTTGCAAGCTGGTTGGCGAGTCTCTCGGTCTCCCACCGTCGCTGTTTTCATAGATTTTGCAGCTTCCGGTGGCTTCCCGCGTCTTCCCACACCTCTATGCTGGGTTTCTGGTGAGGTAAGGTTGGTTCTGCTCTTGTTTCTGGAGCTGGTAGCGTTTCATTGACTAGCACGTATAACTTAGATTCGTGAACTTAGAATCATTATTTAAATATATTCTCTTATCGTGTGCAGAAATGTGTTCTCGTTCCTCAACTCAGTGATTTACAATAGATAAACGCCGTGTGTGTGATTCTAGTTGCAGTTTGATAATGGCTTGGTGTGTTAAAACCTTTTGTGATCATGTGATGGTGTATGAACTCTGTATAAATACTTTCTAGTTTTGTGGGGCCCGATTTCTTATAGTTGATATGTGCATTTTTGTAGAGTGCATGTAAAAATCTTCTCATCGTTTCCTTCTGTGAGTGATATGTGTGCCACATGGTTGGTTCACACAACAAAGCCTTCAGCTTCCACTCTTGTTTGTTCCATGCCCATCAGGCAAGTAACTATGTGGGTTTCCTTCTGATTTCCACCAATATTTGCGATCTTCTCTCCCTGACTATTTTAATGTTGCTGTTTCTTCTCCAACTTGTAGCATAAACTCTGTCTGTGTCAGTAATTCTCTCTGAGCCTTGTACAACCTCCATCAATAGCTTCCTTATGTAATTCTAAACGTTTCTATGGGTTGCATGCTGTAATTCTTCATTTTATTTTTCTGACTTTGTAATTATTTCACTTTTACGAGTTTTGCACACTGGACTTCATCCATCTCTTTAATCGCCGCCCCCCTCCCTTTCACATGTAGCTGTATTTCATTCGCTCCCTTATATAATTCTAAGCATTTCTATTGGTTGCATTCAGTAGTTAATTTTCTTTATTTTTCGGATACTTAATTTATTCAATTTTATCGGTTTTCGGAACCATGTGGGTCCGAGTTCAGACTTCCGGGGTATGCAGCTAGTCGCCTGAGTTCACGCCACTTCTCTTATAAAACCAGAACCTAGATCTATTTCTAACAGACTGCAACTTAAGAATCCACCGTGATTTTGTATGATGAATCCGACTTTCAACCACTTCACCTTCAGTGGAGTGCGTTCACATAACGTAGCCATGTGTTGCCATTAGCGGGTTTGCTCGCGTTTTCTGTTCAGATGTAATTTAACTTGCTATACACACGCACTACCTCGAAACAGGCACGACAGACCAGAGCCAGCTTCAAAGTGTTTGTATATTGTGTTTTGTGCTACCTCCGACTTGCTGAATTTCGCCGACGATAGCGGCGCCTGCTTCCGCCTCGTCTCAGCAAGCTGTTTTTGGTGAGTTTCGCCGTAGCATTGCATGTGTGTGTGTGAGAGTGTTGTTTGTGACTCCTTCCCCTCAGTAGCATTTAATCATGTATAATTTAGGCTGGGCACCGTCCGCATTAATTCATGTAAGAGATGCATTTTTATTATATTAACAAAATTGGTTCCCCATTTTGCTTGTTTTTATCTGAATAAACCAGTTTAAGTTCAGCATAATCTGTAAGTTGCCTATAAGTTGTAGTTTTAGAGCACCTTCCCTCTTTAATATTGTTCTTCACTAGTACTGAGAACATGTTCTGATGCAATAATTTTTTCATGACTAAATTCAGTTGCGCCATGAATGTTTTCTTAGCTACCTTTGTAAGATAACTTTAATTGTGGTGGCTTGCTTATTAATGTTTGTGTGTAATAAAGTGTGAGCTGCTATGTATATTGACCACTGTAGTATTAACATGCTGTTATTGAAGTAATTTGAAACGAGTCAGTTCTCCGTCTGGGCCAGGGAACAAGGCTTTATAGCAGGGAGTAACCAGTAGTTCACACGGACCACATTTACTAATTTTCGTGATAAGACAAGGCTGTTGTTTCGTACAGTGGTCGACTTTTATCTTCCTTACCGCTGCCAGGATTCGCTCTTCTAGCGAGTCATCTATTTAATGAAATACTTTTTTTGCTTTAAATGTGTGCGGGAATATTCTTAAAAAAATTTCTTTCCCCTCCCAGTGTATGAATGAGTGATATTAGCAGCGTGCATTAATCTATTTCATTTCATGTTTTCAGCACTTTAGGTGTATTTTTTGTGTGTTTTTGGAAGGGTTATTTTATTTAATTGGTTTTGTAAAAAGAGCACCTCCACAGTTAATTGTGTGCGAGGTCTTAGTTCGTGTTACGTTACGAGTTTTTTTTGTTAGTCTAATATTGTGTTTGTTACTTTTGTTGTTCTAAATTACTTGTGACGATGGAGAATAGTTCTGCCTTGTCCGTTTACACTCGCTCCAGGCGATTAAACCAAAATCAGGACCGTGAAAAGTCGTCTAGGTCAGATCTTTTGACCGAAAGGGAAAAAGTTGTGAGTACAGACGGCCGCGTTCCCATTGAAAACGCGACTTGTTTAAATGTGGACACGAGCAGAAGTGAGGCCATGAGCGAACAAAGCAAACTGCATGCCAATATGTCGGTTTCTGCTACTGCACAAACTAGTTAAACCAGTGTTACTAGGCCCGTGTGCGTTTCTGAGACTGCACTAAGCGACCTCATGGCCTTCATGAGAGAAATAAAAATAGGAATGAAAGCGCTGAATGCTTCTGTTCAGGAATTAAAAGCAGAGATGGAAGCGCATCTTATTGAGGTTTCTGCATGGTGCAGGTAGGCGCAAAGTAATACCGTTCAGATTATTAACAATAATCTGGATGGGTTGCGCACCGACAAAAATTGCAGGGAATGTGCAAGCTATATCTGCCCTTTTCGACCGTGTAGACACGAAAATCCACTCTCTGGAGGAGAGATTTAACGAGAGAGTCAATTTGGTAGACGGTCGGGCGAAAACCCACACCGATGAACTAGGTGCACGCACAGAAGAACTAGGTGCGGGCTTTGAAGAACTGGCCACCTCGGTGGAGCAGCTTCTACAGACCGGGGAGACAGCGGCCGAAAGAGCAGATCCAACTGTTGTAAATGAATCGGAGAAAGTTCGCGACTTACTCCAATTCAAGGAACAACAGTGGGAAATTAACTGTAGGCATCGCGATGTAGCAGTCGAGTTAGAAGACTGCGTCGCGCCTCTGGAGCAAGTCTCCGTTCCACACCTGCCTCCCCCACAAGTAGAAAACGCCTTCCACAGTTTGTGTGGAGGTCGGCCCTGTCGTTCCAACAAGGCTCTTGTTTCGTACAGTGGTCGACTTGTCTGAAGTTTTTATGATAGAATTTCAAGCTAAATTATATTGGCATGTTGTATCACATCATCAACAATTGTCTGAAAAGCTTATGAGGGAATTTCAAGATCAATTAGAATGGGAATTTATACCACATATTCAAACATTATCTGAAGTATTGATGAGGGAATTTCAAGATAAATGATATTGGCATGCTTTAACATGTCTTCAAAAGCTGAGCGATGATTTTATAAGAGAATGTCAAGATAAAGTGACCTGGAATGAAATAGCATGTAATCAAAAATTATCTGAAGCTTTTATAAGGGAATTTCAATATAAAATGAATTGGAAAGATATATCAGCTCATCAAACATTATCTGAAGATTTTTTATTTGAATTAAAAGATAAAGTTAATTGGGAATTAATTTTACAATGTCATCATGTAACTGATTCACTGATATTAAGATTATTTAAACCAATTGAATTAATTGAAAAACCTGAAGATACTGAATGTTCTATATGTGTAATGATGAAATTTCAATTTGAAAAAACAAAGTGTAATCATATTTTTCACAAGCAATGTATTGATGGTTGGCTAAAGGAAACAAATAATTGTGCATTGTGTAGAAGCGATATTAAAATATGTATTAAAACTCACATGTATTATGAGACTGATAATGAATAAATTAAAGTGTAAATGAGAAATAACTCTATTGATTTAGAGCAATTATATTATTTTAACTCTATATTACTTTTTCACAAATCTAACAATTTTATTCTATATAAATGGAGCTAGTGCCAGCTGAAGCAGTGCCAGCTAAAGCTGGCTTTGGACTGCGTGCAGGCTTATAACTGTGCCAAGTTCAACAAGTCTTCTGTGAAATCAAAATTTTGCAAATACTGTAATACTGAGAAGTCAATTGATAATTTTACATTACATAAATACACAAAAGATGGTTATCGAACTATGTGTAGACTATGTATAAATAAATATCATGTAAAAATTACAATGAAAGTCGAATTCCTTGTGTATGTGGAAAAAATGTTGCTAAATATTATTTCAAAGAACAATTAGGCCACATTCTGAGTAAAGAACATTCGAAAATATTATTATCGATGAATAATGGAGAAGCTCTTCAGAGAGATCAAACATCTACAAAGAAATGTAAACGTTGTCAAGAGACTAAAGATTTAAGTTGGTTTTATGTAAATCCTTCACATAAAGATAACTATAACAATAAATGTAAGAAGTGTACTTTAGATTATATTAAGAATAAGAAAGCAAAAATAGCCCAAGCACTTTAAACGTAATATGAATCCTTACCATCGATTTATGAAAAAATAGTTTTGCAGATCTAATGAATTTTGTTTTTCCTAAATAGAAGGAGCAAAATGGAAAGATACACAGCTGCTCAACTTTGTGAACAAATGCAGAAATTCAATATTACTACACTTAATAAATATTGCAAAAGAAATAATTTATGAGTATATAGTAAACTGCGAACAACAGATTTAATTACATTTATTTTTAGACATTCTGCACCTAACGTAAAGCTCAATCTTTGGAAACAATTACCCCATCATAATATTGAAAATGATGATTTCAAAACTAAAGAAGATAGACCATTAAAAAGAATATTTCCATTTTCTACAGATGTGGTTGCGAAACAGAAAACTAGAACCAATAAAGAAATATTATTTCCTTTCTATGCTGATTTATTTAAGAATACAAGAGACAGAAAAACAATTAGAGATTACATAGTTGATCAAGCATTTGCTGGCAGATTACAAACTATAGATTTTGAGAAACAGTATAAACTCACTTGAACCTAATCATTTCCTGACTGCACTGAATTCGAAAATTTTTAAAATTGTTAAAGACCATTTGAAAGTACATCATGGTGTAAAAATTAATTTCAATTTATTTTGTGAGTATAAATCGGAGACAGATGATAAAGTTCAAGAATTTGGACAACGAACACCAAACTATACTATTTTAATAGAAAAAAAATTTAATAACAAATTCAAATATGGTAAAAGACATATTTTAGCGAACATATCTAATTTTCAAGCACAAGGATCAGGATGGTCATTAAATAGAATTATTGGATTAGGACTACTACTTAACAGATATTTTCCACTTAAGGGATCATCTTACATTGAGTTACCTACAGCTTTAAATGCAAAAAAGCTTGTATTAATCTGAAAAATAACGATCAAAAATGTTTTTTGTGGGCTATAAAATCAGCATTGTTTCCTGTAGATAAAAATGCTGAAAGAATAACAAAATATAAAAATCTTCATCTTGATAAAAAAACTTGAAAATATTGAGGTTCCTGTAGTTGTAGAACATATTCCAAAAATAGAAAATATAAGTAATGTATCTATTAATGTTTATTCATTTGATGAGAAATATCGAGTATTTCCATTAAAAAATACTAAATATAAGAAGGAGAAATATGTACAATTGCTGTATTTTAAGAATGGTGAAAATTCTCACTGTTGTTGGATAAAGAATTTATCTCACCTTGTTTCAAGTCAACTTACAGAACACAATGGATTAAAATGTTTTGTGACATGTGTTATTTCACTTCAACAGTAAGAAAACGTTCGATGAAAAAAATTGTTTAATTTTAATTAAGAAAATAATCATTGAAAGTAGAAATGCCAAATGAAGGATCTTATGGAAATTTCAAAAAAATATCAACACACACAGTAAGTTCCATTTGTTATTGATGCTGATTCTAAAAGTTTACTTTTAAAGATCGACAACTTCAAGCACATCCTGAAAGCTCGTATACAATGAAATATCAAAAACCTGAACCAAGCAGATTTTGCTACTACATAAAGTACATATATGGAAATTATAAAGATCCTGTTATTTATAGAGGACCAAATTGTCATAAAAATTCATAGAATGCATGAAGAAAGATGAAGATAATGGAAGAATTTATTCTGAAATTGAAAAAATGAAACCACTTACATCTGAAAAACAATCAATAGATAACAAATTAAAGTTTGTACACTGTGTAAATGTCATTACTCATAGAAAAATAAAAAGGTTCGTTATCAAGAGCATCTAACTGGAAAATATATTGTTCCATTGTGCAATAATTGCAATTTGAAACTAAAGCATCCTGACTTTGTATCTATTTATTTACATAATTTATCTGAATATGATTCTCATTTGTTTGTGAAAGAACTTTCATACAATATGAAAAATATATTTAATTCCAACCAATGAAGACAGACATTTTAGTTTTGGAAAGAAGACAGAAACATTGAAGATGAAATTTATTGACACTTCTAAATTTATGGTTTCTTCACTTGATAAACTTTCATCCAATTGAAAGATAAATCAATTAAAATATTAAAAAATATTTTTCACAAGATATATTTAATTTAGTAAGGTGTTAATCCATATGATTACATCGATTCTTGGAAGAAATTTTAAGAGACACAATTACCAGGAAAAGAAGTATTTTTGAATAAACTGAATGATTGTGACATAAGTGATGAAGATTATGAACATGCAAAAATGGTTTGGAAAAAAATTAAGATGAAAAATCTTGGTCAATATCATGATCGATATCTTAAAACTGATGTTTTGTTATTGGCTGGTGTGTGTAAAAATTTTAGAAAAACTTGAATACAAACTATGATTTTGATCCTTCTTGGTATTTGACAGCTCCTGGTTTGTTATGGGATGCAATGTTGAAAATGACTGGACAACTACTAGAATTATTACATGATTATATGATTCTTACAGTTGAAAGAGGAATAAGAGGTGGTATATCACAATGTTGTAAAAGGTATGTTAATGCAAATAATAGATATTTGAAAGATTTTGATGATAAAAAATATCAAATTATTTAGCATATTCAGATGCAAACAATTTATATGGTTACACTATGAATCAATATTTACCATATGATGTATTTGAATGGGATGAAGTAAATAATTTTGATTGCACAAAAATAAGCGAAATGTCAAATACTTCTTTAGAGGGATACATATTCGAAGTAGATCTAGAATATCCAAAAGAATAACATGATTTACATAAAGATTTGGCATTAGCTCCTGGATCAAAACTTGTTACAGGTACAAATGAAAGTAAATTAATAACTACTTTACATAAAAAGCATAATTATGTCGTTCATTATAGAAATCTTAAACAATATCTGTCTCTTGGAATGAAACTAACAAAAATACGCAGAGACTATCTAGTTGCCTAAAGAAATATATAGATTTGAACACACAGATAAGGACCAAGGCTTCAAATGACTTTGAGAAAGATTTCTACAAACTGATGAATAATTCTGTGTTTGGTAAAACGAAAGAAAATATAAGAAACAAAGTGGACATAAAATTAGTTTCAGATGGAGAAAAGTATGATAAACTTGCAGCTAAGCCAAACCTTATAGGAAGAACAATATTTAGTGAAAATCTTGCTGCTATCCAAATGAATAAAACAAAAATTACATTTAATAAGTCTATCTATGCTGGAATGAGTATACTTATCTATCTAAAGAACTGAGTTTCATTACAGAGTTATGAAACCAAAATATGGAGAAAATAGTGAGTTGTGTTATCAAGATGAATATACAAACTGAAGATTTCTATGAAAATATGAAATCGATGATTTATTACTTTGATACAAGTGATTATCCAGCAGATAATATTTATGGAATTCCACATGTAAACAAGAGAGTAGTTGGTAAAATGAAAGATGAATGTAATGGAAAAATAATGGAAGAATTTTGTGATTTAAGAGCAATGATATATATTCTGATAAAGTTGGCAATAAAATAGAGAAAAAATCTAAAGAAATGTATTCTAAAAAACAGAATAAGTTTAGAAGATTACAAAGATTGTTTGTTTAACAATAGACAACAGTACAGAAGAATGAATTTGATTTGAAGTGAGAAACATGAAATCGATACAGTTGAAATAAACGAGAAAGCTTGTCTTGCAAAATGGAATAGATACATTACCATATGGACATTACTCAATTTTGAAAATGTAATAAACATTTTTCTATATAAATCTAAAAAAAATTCTACGTAAATGGAATCTCTAATCAGCGACACCAGAGCATTCTTAGACTGTGTCAAGAATCTCAGCAACATGTGTCAAAAGAGAGTAAATAAATAAGTGAGCTAGAAATATATATTTTATATAATGTTACTGATTGTGAATATTTAAATACTAGATATGGAGAAAAATTTGTATGGAACTTAATAATGAGTTTAAAGTTATTTTAGCAGATAGATATTAGAAACTAATCAACAGCTGGGATATGGAAATAATTGGAGACAGTCAAAGGAAGATGATATACAAAGGTCTGAAGAAACTTAAAAATAGAAAAATATTTTTCTCATTAATTTTATATTCTTTAAAATGACAACACTAAACCACAATTAAGGGACTGTAGTCAATGTCTGATTGAAAAAAGTATTTAAGAATTTTATAAAGATAAATATCGAACAGTTGGACATATGTATGTATGTAAATAACATTGTAAATATCTTAATAGGACATAAAATAGATGTAAATGTGGAAGAACTGTATTTAAGAAATCGCTCAAGCAACATAAAAATTCGACAATTCATAAAAATCGTATCGCTGCTGAAGAAAAAAGAATAAGGAAAATTTTAGGTAAAGAATAGATTTCTTACATTAACCTTAATTCATCTATTCATTTTTTTATGTACACCATTCATTTTCTTACATTCACCATTTAGTTTCTTACGTTTATCTGGGGAAATGAGTCGTTCACCAAGATTTCTTACGTTCATTTAGGGAAATGATTCATTCAACAACCTCTTTTTAGTTGGGAAATAGTAGAATAATGACAGAGCTGGCTAATTTTTCGAATTTTCGTAAAAAAATAACAAAAATTGCGAGAGAAACGAGCGATTTTTTAATTTTTTACGAAATGAGAAAAGTGTGCCAGCTCTTTCATTTTTAACTACTTAGATGCTTCTCTACCAAATAACAATAATTTACACTGTAATTATCACAGGCATGTGTCTGAAATGTTTCCATCTACATCGTAAACACCACTAACAGACGAGATGCTCGTAACACCATCTTAACACACCACCATACTACTAAGTATCAATATGCATTTTTACAAATGTGGAACACCTCTGTGTTGCGACAATTCGTATGACTAACCAGTTCAAACTCAATATTTCGCGGTAGGACCGACTTAGGCATCTCCAGAGCAAAATACCAGAAAGAGTAAACATTCCACATCCTATCCAAGACACAACACCAAAATCCCGAGGAACACAGACACACTAGACATATAAATATACCTAGATTTTATTTTAGTCTGCTAGTCATCTGACTGCATCCATGCACTGCTATCCTGTGAAACAGTCAACCATATCATTTACCCCTATTAACCGTATGCCCCACTAGCACTAGTCACCTCAATTGGTTATTTTTAACAGTCATTGGCCCCTATAAGAGAAGAAACGCAGAGCACTACTGTGAGACATAAAAACAACATAGCTATTTCCTCATCTGCAAACTTTAAACTATATGAAACACACCAGCACACAATATCAGAGTGGTTACAGCAAGCCCCTTCTGTTAACATCGCCAGTCACTAATAAAATAAAATTTTACAAAAATAACGGACCACCAACACTTCGTCAGAGCAGCAAATGCAAAGCAACATAGAATGACGTTGGTTCTATCAACAGACATACTGTACAAATAATAAACAATCGAATCGTCACAGCTATACCATAGCTCTCAATGCACCATTAATCCAATAAAGACCATCCCTAATTAGCTTATACAGGTCTTAAGATAATCACAATCATAGTGAGACCGACGCACAACCGTATTACCAACAAGTACTGCAACATTTCTACGTATCTTTTGCTTGCAGTTGACACGAACGAGGTTTTTACCGGAGGAGATGACTACAACAGTTGTTATAACTTGCATGATGAAAATATAGTTAACAGTAAACTATTTTATACACAAACACACACATACAAACACAAACATAAACAGTCAGATGAGCACTAATACTTGATGTGTCTATTACAGAAACTGAACATAGGCTAGTTTTAAGAAAATTGATAAGAATAAAGAAATTTCTACAACATATCTATGCATAGTAAGTCAGACTCCATTCTGCACCAATGAACCGCACAAAATCGACTTAAAGGAACGCTTGCTTAGCTGTAGACTAGAACAATACAGAATTACATCTCTGATAGCTGACCAAGTAGCAGCTACTCTACCGCTTGAGGTACTGCTCTTCTGACACACAACCTGTCTTTCTTCTTGCTCCATAGACCTTAAAAATCGAAACGTTCCACTCCAAAAGATATAAGTCTTTGCATCAAATAACTGATGCAGGTGTAAACTATCACATATTTTAGGTAATCACATCAACATTTAAGTGCTCCTCATTACACATCGATCTCCCTACAGAAGCTGTCCCAAATATCTTACGATCTACAGCAGACACCTCGTAATGACGGTCTGTATGCCCCACAGAAGAGTAAGGACTCATTCCCCAGTAGGAAGAATCCTAGAATGCTCATACCTCTCTTCCCACATCGCGGAAAAGATATTGTATTACAGCAGCTAACAACATAACAGTCCCAACTCTAACTCTTTTTAGGGCAGAGCGACCTACAGGTTGGCGAATTTCATTTCAAAACCATAGGATTACAACACAACAGATCCACATCTAACCCTTTTTGACAAAACGTGCCACAGATCCGAGGAATTCAATCAAACCCACGAGGTACTTTTCCTAGTAAGACACCTAGATGTTATTCGAATTATGCGTTTTGCATGCTCATTCTATACAAAGAACCGTTTAAAACCAAACCCAGCAAGTTATTGTACGACTCTAGTAATCCTAACCATATCTTTTTCTACCCCAGCAACCCACTAGCCCTGAAAAATCCTGATACATCATACACAACAAGTTCTACATCTTTACAATAATTAAAAGACAACCACAAAATTTCAACCACAGATAACCCAACGTGATTCAAGTCGCCAACACACTGCATGATTATCCATATACAATACATTGCAATAAAATGATGCGAGATGTAGAGCAGGAATTGGCAGATGTCAAAATATAGTTCAGTACTAATCAAATACTGACAGTTGCGTATGTGTTCTAGCAATTCTCTCACACAACATAGCCAGTACCATATGTCTCAAGTAATCAACAAGCAAGGACTGTCTGTATAATTTAAATGGGCGAAGGTATAGTTTAGATCAGCATTCCATCTAGATTGTTTATTTATATATCACGCCCTACATTGTGGAAAATGTACAAAGCTACGGTAAGTAACAACACAACAGTCCCACTCCTATCTCTTTTTAAAGTAAATGGGTCCACAGATCAAAGAAATACACATGCTTTTGTGAAATATTTGTGGGTGAAGAACCATTTAAACGTCCATTGCGATGTTGTACAGCTCTTTCGCCTATCACGTCTTTCAGTTTAATAGGAAATCACATAAATAGATCAGACAGTTAGATTCCACAACAACTCAATACATCAAACATGTCGATTCACAGATAAGTACAAAGTGCATTAGCCCATCGATCAGGGAAACAAGGAAGGAACAGGGCTGATAAAAATAGAATATAAGAGCCTCCAGTTAGAGCCATATACTGTATTAACCATAGAATGGAACCAATCATCGACTATGTTTTCCAGATTAAAGGCGATGCAAATGTTAACAATTACGCAACATACCTTAAGGAACCCAATAAAAACACACAATGGAGAGATAGAACATTACATATATTGTGAATACCATTGTCATCTCATAGAATTTATCCATAGTAGCAACAGTCTACAGTATTGTCAGTCATCCAGACCAAGTTAGCTTATCATGGTAGAATACAAAATATTATATATTTTAGGTAATCATATCAATGACTACTGTTGGATCAACGTGTAACGCCACCGCTGCGTCCACCTAATTCTCGACGGGCGAAGTTGCCGTTACATTCTATTTTATGCTTAATCATTTAATAATTGTTCCAATGATTTGACGGTATGGGATGCGGACAATTACTAGGTTGATCCATAACAGTAAACTTTGTTAACTTCCTTTATTATGGAACGACAAATGTTAAAAACTCTTCCCTTTAAATACACTGATTAAATAACTGCATGCCACTACGATGAATGTCTACAAGTCCACACTGAAACATTTCAATATGCAACTGCAACCCGTATGCGATACGACGGAATGGCAAAAACTTTAGCCACCACGAACTCACTGCTGACATGCTACCGCCTCACTCTGCGGTCGGCGGGAGACTGCCGCACACCGGCCAGCAAACAAAAAACATTCCAACCTAAGCATTGTTGCCAGCAGCTCTCGCTGCACACCAACGATAGCTATCGTTCGACCAAAACGTACCAAAGAGGTTACTAACCTAAAACCCTGTATCCTCACAAGCGCATATCGATAACACTTCAGAAGAAGTACAAAGAATCTCACGATGTCAGTAGACAACTATTAAGGATCATCTTCACATACCGTCGAAAGGTTAAAGTATCTGTCAACAGAAGAAGATTCCTAGAATGCTATAGTCGCATCAGCATCACGAAAATTGTAAAGAGGTACAAAAATCTTTCAATGCAACAGACAAACCTCTACCTCTTTTTCGGTTAAATCAGGCCACTGATTACGAAATTCACACTGGAAGCAGCGGATCCTGTCCTAGCAAGACTCCGGGATGTTCACAAAATGATACTTTTCAGTTATATTTCTAGGTGAAGAACTAAATAACCCACATATGGACTAGAGGAACAACGCAGTCTTCGATTCTAGATGTATTATTTGACAACTTGTAGTATAGAGACAGACTGATCAGATAGCAAAGTGCAGCACCATACTATTGTGCTATTCAAACTATGTAACAAACAGTCAAATGTATGGAGCCGTATTTTAACATCTGATCAGACTGCCTCTATACCACACGTCCTGCAAGAATACAACTAGAAACGAAGCATGCGTTTTACCACTTGTTCATATGTGGGTAGTTTGGTTATTCACCTAGAAATATTACTCAAAAGTATCATTTGGGGAACATCCCAGAGTCTTGCTAGGACAGGATCCGTTGGTTTCGGTGGGAATTTTGTAATACAGAAAGACAGTTTATGAGTCAGAAAAGCAGTACCTCAAGCGGTAGAATATCCGCTACTTGGTCAGCTATCAGATATGTAATTCTGTATTTTTCTAGTCTACAGCTAGGCAAGTGTTAGTTTAAATCGATGTTTTGCGATACATTGATGCATGGAATGGAGTTTGACATATTATGCATAGGTTCATGTTGTAGAAATTTTTTTATTCTCCTCATCAATTTCAGTTTCTGTAATAGACACATCACGAATTAGCGCTCATCTGACTGTTGGTGTTTGTATGCATGTGTGTCTTTCTGTATAAAGTAGTTTATCGTTAAGTATATTTTCATCATGCAAGTTACGACTGTTGTAGCCATAGCCTCTGGTAAAAACCTCGTTTGTGTGAACTGCAAGCAAAAGATACGTAGAAATGTTGCAGTACTTGTCGGTAATACGGTTTTGTGCGTCTGTCTCACTATGATTGTGAACGTCTTATTACATATAGAAGCTAGTTATGGATGGTCTTTATTGCATTGATGGTAGAAACCTACAAAACGCCCGAATGCCGACCCACCACCATCGATACCAAACATAATCCCACCCAGCCAGACCCTACAGTGTCTATGGACGCTACCCAGTCCCAGATATTAAACCATAGACCGTCCACACCTTCATTCTCTCCCATCCCAAGCTCATCAATACCTGTGCCCTGACACTAGAATTTCAGAAGTGCATTCCCAGTGCACCCACCTCCCTCTTCATTCTGTGCAAAGACGCAGCCCTAATCAAATCCCCTGATCCCTCCTTCCACACCGTCCTCTTATACTTAATCTAATGCATTAACTTTTCCCCCAATGACACACTCACACTCTTCCACACCTCATCATCCTACTGCCAACTCCCCTCCCTACCGTCCACTGACTCTCACCGCTATGATCAAAGATCTCAGCCATTGGATCACAGAGCATAAAATCCTCTCCACCTGCAGAATCTAAAATGCCACTGGCACTACCTTCCTGATACATGTCTTCTCTGAATCTGCATCATCTATAAATCGAGTTCTATAATCGCCACCACAGGGTTGACCCTTCCTAATTCCCTCCCCAATCGTACAGATGTCAGTGGTTCCTGCTCTACAATGGCCACTTAACTGTAGACTGCAAGATTCTCCATACCTGTGCCCACTACAAAAGCCTTCCATTACCTGAAGCAGTACCCCACCCTTTCATTCCTCTCACCTGTAACACCTGTGGCAAAACCCACCCCACCTACTCCCATAACTGCAAGACCAGAACCCTTCTACCAGCCCTGAGCTCACTATCTCTGTCTGTCTCATCAACCAACCCCTTCATCTGATCAACTCCCATGCCCTCATCCCACTGCAGAGGATATCATCCTCTTCACAACTGTCGTCCTTTAAAACATTGGCCTTTCCAATGCCCACACCCCCTCCAACAGATCTCCTTGGTTGCCCACTCTGTCTTCCATACTCCCACAACCTCGCACACTTCACCCTTATCTGACTAGACACCCTCATCTAAACCTCTCAACCCCCACACCCTCCCTTTCCCATTTCAACATGGCATAACAACAGTTATGTATCATCTAGCATAATATCTGCTACCTCCCGACCAATGAACACCTCTTCATGCACACCCTATCCCAAGACTGCATGGATGCAATCATCAAATGTTCAAATGTTTGTTAAGCTTAAGGGACTTAACTGCGGGTCATCCGTCCCTAAACTTACAAACTACTTATGAACTACCTTATACTAAAGACGACACAAACATCCATGCCTGAGGGGGGATTCGAACCCCCGACTGTGGCGGCCGTGCAGACTGTGACTAGCGCGCCGCTGACTGCTCGGCCACAGCGGCCGGCGATGCAATCATCCTAAACGAAACATTTCTAAGGCCCTACCACGCTATCACCACCTCTCCCTATCTCCTGGACCACACTGATAACCCCACTCCATTCCGTGTGGTAGGGTTACTATCAGCTACCTCCCAGTCTGGCCAAAACCTCTCTCCTCAATGATACAAATGAGCAACTCATTCTCAGCATGTTCTTCCCTTCCCTCGCAGTTACATATGCAAACATTCACATTTGCCCCACCATACCTATCCCATATGATTTCCTGTCATTGACTGCACCTCTTCTTCCTACATGTTTGCCGCCAATCTAAACATCCACAGCCACACCCTCACCGAACTCCAATGATGGCATCAGTTTATTGACTCCCTGCAAAGTGACCTGGTTCCCCTCCCCCAGCATACTAAACCCGAGAGCAACACCACCCCTGATGTGGTCCTTGCCTCCCCCAACTTCCTAGGTTATATTGCAGCAGAAGTATTCGATCTTACTGGAAGTAACCATACGCTCGTCCTCCTCACCATCTTCTCCAACCCTTAGCGTCCCTCAACCCATTGCCCTGATGTCGTACCAAAGCTCATCCATGATTACTCCTGGACCTACTAGAATGCCTACTAGGACTCCATCGACACCTAGGTCGCAAGCCACCCACTTCCCCTCCAAACATACTGATGACATAACCCATCTTTGTCGTTTCTCCAGCAGACAGTATGTCAGCGCACACCCCTACGAAAGAAATTTACCGTTACTGACCCATACTTCCCTCACAGGCCGGACTCCTCTAAGAATCCTGCCAGCTTACCGTTCAATCCTAAGGAATGAGACTCACTTCTACGCTACTGACAAATACAGCGACACATTTGCAATCTTCTGAGTGCCAAACAATGATGGCAATGGTGACAGACATGCACACACCTTAACGCTGACCCTTGCATACACTCTTCCAAGTACTGGAATGCCTTCCATCACCTAATTGGTATTAACCCCATCCCACAATATCCTCTCCTGCATGACGACTTTCCCTTCCCTGAAAACCTTAGTAAAGCGAATCACTTTGCATCCTGTTATTCCGATATATTCTCCATACCAGATAACCCTACATTTGATTATTCCCTATTTGTTACCGCCCACTAACGAAGCAACACCTCGTTTCTGCCACTCACACCCAAACCTTCAAATATCAGACATGCAAATCGGTACCAAACGTTGTATATCGATAGAGTATCAGCCGAAACTTCTATATAATTCGTGCCATGTGCTGCCGTCTAGGAAAACGTGTGTAATCTATGATAATAAGTAAGACCTAACCTAAGGAGTAGAGGAAAAGCATAACTGTGAGAGCTTATCACGTTGCGCTACCGTGGGCTAGTTTGTAGAGCGTTAGTTCATTGAACTGAGGGTCGTGGCTTCAAGCCCCATAACTTCAGTTCTTTGAAAATTCTTAAAAGACAATGTCTATAACTTTCCATGGGTTCATTTCGCAAAACAGCACTGTCCACTGCAGCAGTAGCAGTAGCGTGCGGACTGGACAGCAACGTCAGCCCCACTTGGTTGAGAACTTAAGAGCGAACTGAGGTCCCACTCAATGCTTCTGCTGCCAAAAGGTCGCCCACATTGCAAGATACTGCACCATGTCACCTAAATGTGTCAGATGTGACGAAGGTCATGAGAGACGTCAGTGCCCACATTCTAAGGGCACTACACCCACCAAATGTGCTAACTGTGGTGGACCTCATCCTGCGAATTACAAGGCCTGCCAGAGCTTGAAAGACATGAGCCGACACATGAGAGGACTTCTGCCACTGTAACCCAAGAAGACTGCAACGCGCACTGCCGCTAGAACCGTATTTGTGACGTATCCAGCAATACAGGAGACACGGAAACCGCCCCTCATGGAGAGAGTTTCGGCCAGCGCGTCGTACAAGGATGTAGTGCTCGCCCACGCGACAGCAGCTGAGGAGGAAAAGTAGGCAGCTGCCGACGCGACAGATCGGCGAGAGCACACTGAGCGCCGCGACGTCAGCTCCCGGCCCTAGGCATCTACAGCCAATCCCTCTGACATCGTAGCCCTGCCGCACGCACTAATGAAGACTATGGAGAAGATGAACAAAGCGATCCAGAACCTCCCAAACGTCCTCGCCGCCGCCACAGTAAGCGCCGCGATCAGAAGCAATGCCATCCAAACACATGCACCACAGACGCAGTATTATGCTCAGAATTAGAAGATGGAGACTATAAAAATAGCGACGCGGAATGCTGAAAGCATCTTCGCCGATCTACTGGAGTTTCGGCAGTTCTTGGCAGATCATAATGTCGATCTCTTCGTAGTACAAGAGACCCATCTGAATCCCGGGTTATGCGCCAACGCCGCTAATTATACATACTACCACACTGACAGACTCACAGCTGGCGGTGACACTGCCATATACTCCAGGAATTCCTTGCGACTCTATGCGGCACCACTACCAGCACTCAGGACCCTGGAAACTACAGTTAAGGCTGTTGAAATGACGCTGGGATCGGTCACTTTCGTGTTGGTTATTAGCAACCGAAAACAACTCTTGACGTTCTGGACACCAGGGAGCTCTTCCAATGCCCGAGCAAGCTTTTTCTTGCCAGAGATGTGAATACTAAGCATATAGCCAGGAATTCCATAGTTATTAACGTCAGTGGACCGTTTCTTCTTGATGCAGCAGAACATGGTCACGCTCACTTATGTGGACTACTTGAACCGATGCATTACTCTCCCAATGGAAGCAGACATGATGTAATCAACATCGCTATCACCAAGGCATTCCATGAATTCCTTCTTACAAATGTGGTGCACGACCTTCACTCTGATCATCTCCAAATTAGAAGATGAGGTAGTTAGACGAGCAATGCGCTTCAGCATGAAGCAGACTGGAACTTGTTCAAGGTGGAAGCCACTCGTCAGCTCCAGGAAGTCCAAATCAACAATGGTGCCTAACTTGATGACACTCTTAACCACTTACGAACACAGTTGTAGGTGCACTGCAACATGTCACGCCACCAGCACGAAGGACTGAACGACCGACGCCAACGCTATTACCTGACAGTCTGGATCTTATACAGAAATGGAATTGACTCTCCAAAGATTGGAGGCTCACGAAGGATTGGTTAATCAAGATGAGAATTAACCGCCCTGTGGAGGATCCAAAGGACGACCAACACATCCAGTCTGTGGAAGACCGACTCACTACTTTCCTCACTGCAGAGGAAGAGGACACGACGAACGACGGAATACCACCTATCACATCAGAAGAAGTACGGTCCTGCATCCAACAGCTACCTAATGGCAAGGCTTTCGAACATGATGAAGTAACCGGTCTGGTATTCAAGAATCTGCTACATGACTTATAGCTGACATATTCAACCTAATTCTGCGATCAAAGAAATATCCCAGTTCCTGGACCTGTGCTGTCATCATTCCTGTTCTGAAACCGGGAAAGAACGGCACTGACTTGAACTACTGTCCCAACAGTCTCCTGCCACTACTGAGCAAAGTCTTCAAAAAGCTTCTACTAACCGACTAATGATGCAAATTACTGCAAAAGAAATACTTCCACAACAGCAATTTGGCTTTCGCCCGGCCACTCTATGATGCTACAACTACTGCGACTGTATGAAGAAATCATAGGGGCCATTGTCCTGGATATATCACATGCCTTTGACAGTGTCTGGCATAATGGTCTTCTTAATAAGCTCTTCTCGCTTGGATTCAGTGGCAGCTATGTGAAGCTCCTGCAATCGTACCTCCAGGGAAGGAACATTAAACGTACATGCAGGAGGTGCATACTCAACCGTCCAGAACGTTGAAGCCAGTATTCCACTGTGTTTGGTCCTCAGACCTGTCTTCTATTCCCTTTGCACAGCAGGGATACAGGGGACAGGAAGAGGAGGGGAGGTGCAGAGGGGCAGGAAAGAAAGTGGGGGGAGGGGGAGGAGGGGGGAGGATGGGATGTAATGACTGCACAGGGAGGGTACTAGGAAAGGAGAAGCCAAGTGGAGGAGGGATGAGGAAAGGGGGGAGGGAGAAAAGGTTCTTCAAATACGGAGAGGGTCTAGGGTTTGTAGAAGGGGTAGAAGTCAGGACGGAGTGTGTCGTCCAGGATGGGAAGCTGATGGAAGTTACCCTCGCAAAGGATATGGAGAGTGTGGAGATGAAGGGAGGAAGGGATATGAAGGTATTGGTGTGGCAGAGGCCTGGGATTCAAGAGGAGGGTGAAGGGACTAATTTTCGGAAGACAGGGGGTACAGATAAGCTCCAGGAATTTAAGGAGGTGTGGAAATGGGATGAGGTCACATAGGATCTGCGTGGGGGAGGGGTAGACGAATGCGGTAACTGTGATGGAGGGCATAGTGCTCAATGATTTGGAAGGACTAGTAATAGGCGGGGGAAGCGGAGACTCAAGCTGGATGGAAACTACACAAGACGGGATGCATTAGGGAACAGTGGGTGCGGAGGAGTTAAATACCCATGTCTGGCTGGAGAGGATCTTGAGGAGGGAGAGGGCTATTTGGCGGACGGTTTGAAGGTGAGGAGTCCAGGATAGGGACCAGTCAAGGGTGAGGCGAAGATAATTGAAGAGGATAGTTTGGGGAATGGGACAGTCATGGAGAGTGAGGTACAGGTCTCAGTGGTGGAAGGAACAGGTGGTACGACCTGTGATGATTGCCTGGGACTACCTCCTCCCTCCCTCTCTCTCTCTCTCTCAACGCAAACACGTGAACGCTGGAGTGCAGTGGGTGGCCATATGGGCAAGCTTATGGCATCGGAAGCACTGCACCGACTTCCGCTTCTTCGACCTCATCTTCCTCCCTTCCCCAGCCAACGCCAATGCTTCGGCATCGATAAGCTGGATAACAGCCGCTAGGAACCCACCCTTTGGCCGTCCCCGGCGGTTATTTCTCGTAGCGCATCCAGACCTCATCGCAGGAGAGTTGTGACCGAAGCGTAAGACCGCAGCAACGTGCAGAAGCAGCGCGACGTTCCTCTCTTCACGTTGGCGAGTGTCGACTGGACTACTTCCTGCAGTTCGAGCACTATATGTTGCGGCCGCTGGAGCACGTGATCGGCGCTTCGCGACGTCTTGTGACCATTGCGGGAAGCCGTGGATGTCGCATGGCGTCTGCCGCGATAGTGCGACGACATTCGCGCCAATAAACGCCCATACATCAAATAGTAATGTACTTTTGTCCATCAGAATAGACATCTACAGTTTAGATTGTCAAAAGTTCTTTTTAAAAGCATGTGGTTAGGCTGGAACCTAAGAGTACAGATTAAACTGTTGCGAGTGAACAGAAAAAATGCCACTGCGAAGGCCGTGTGTTCCATATGTATTGATAGTTGGCCGCGACTGTGATATGCAACGCTTTTTCCAAATGCTCCCAACGTCTACTCCCAACGTCAACTTTCGGTAGGTAAAAGTTCGAACAGTCAAGTGCTTACTGCCGCGAGACAGGTCCAAACGTCAAGGAGCTTAAAATAACCTCCTTGGTTCCTGTACTCTAATCCAACCTCCTTGCTCTAATCAGTCTTTTTGTTTACAAACAATTTGTTTTCATCTAATTTGCTTCGAGGGAGCCTCGCGAAGAGAAAATTTTACAGAAACGACCCGTTTTGCGTAGAAAAGTGTAGTAAACACGATGAATAAAAATTAGGACATGACATGAACTAAATGTAAGCAAGATCTCAATACTGCGAAATTAATGTTTACAAATTTTATTTTGTACAGAAATGTTTAGTTTGAAAATGTTGTTTGTGTTGTGTAGGATGAACATATTCATTTTTTATTGACAGATATAATTTTGTTTTACTACTAGCATCAGTAGCGATAAAGAGCAAATTTACATTTTTGTCAAATCGAACAAAGTGGCTTAGTGTCTAGCACATTGTACTAGTTGTAAGGACGACGATGGCTCAAACAAGCTTCCGGTCATCAAAATTTTGATTTATGGTGAATTCCGGAAAATTCCAGGATGGCCCTTTCGTAAAGGCACAGCAGACTTCCCTCCACATTCTTAACAAAATAACCCGAGCTTCTGCTACGTATATAATGACCTTTTTGTCACGACGTTAGACCGTAATCTTTTTTTTCCAGTTTTATCAAAATAAAAGCTATCCCATTTGATATTTTGTAATTGTTCAGTGTCACGTATCTTGTAAACTACCGGTATGTAATTAGTTTTGTATGGAATTGTTACACTTATCGGTGATCATGAACGTTATCATGGAAGTCTTTCAGTTCCTGATATGTTGTTATTTAAGTCCAATAATAATATTAACTGACACCTTTAATACCACTTCGAAAACATAAAACTGACTCCTTTCAACCTATCCTAGGACTTAGACCACACTGCAAAGCAGAACATTTGTTGGCTACAAGAGCTATCAGCCAAGTTGTCCTCTTTCAATTTAACGTGTACCCCCAGCTACACTACTGATCAGTGTTGCAAAACAATCTACATATCAAAAGACAAGCATAGGACCAAAAAGAAATTTTCATTGTTCTGTTCACTTTCTGTTCCCACATGCTTGACATCACACACCAGCACATCATTCAGCGTAAGAAAGACAAAGTTGAGAGTGGTATTGGAGGTTCATTGAAAGTCCATAGTAGGATAGTTATTTAGAAATCTGTGGAGAACCGAAAGAGGTAACTGTTTGTCTTGCAGGGCAACCTGTGATGGCATAATTGAAGACCGCGATACAGCCTGTTGGCTTTGACCAATGACGTCATAATGGGCCTCCCAATATATGCTGTGTAAATATACCAACTAGCAAAACGAACAACATCAACGAATATAAACATACAGGTTATTATCATAATACTTATGTATTGTAAATAATAAATAATCAATAATCTGTGATTATCCTCGTAAATTACAGATTACAACAGAATGTGCCATTGATTACAGGTCTTGGCCCACAAATTCGTGCCTTCAGTGCTCACTTGTGGGGGGAAAAAAAACCTCTCTGTTACTCTGCACCTATCAGAGATAAGCTACATATTACTTTTTGAACACAAAATCGTAATCTATAACCTATGTTCTGCTTGTAAACAAAATATCGTCTTTAAATCAGATATGATGTCATTGGTCAAAGACGACGGGTCGTATCGCGGACTTCAATTGACCCCCTGTGATTATTAATGAAACACAAAGCTGTAAGAAGTTAACAGAAATTGGACTGTCATAATAATACCTTTGATTTTTGTGGAATTTTTTAGAAATATAACGATATCTCAGTCATCCTAATCTAAACTGAATGGTAACAAATAGATGTTGAGGAGAAAAATGAGTAATGATTTGTACTAGGCCTGTATCCAGGGAACAATCTGTTCAAAATGCCATTGGGACCGAAAAATTGATCCTGCAATGGTGCTGTGATCAGCTATTCCAAGACTCTCTATTGCTTTAGAAGCCATTTATTTGTTATCTGACAACGTCCTTCATGGAAATACGAGGACTTATACTATATCTCATACTCCACATTCAGTGTGTTTGGTTATCTCGTGCATATGAAAATTCACCATATATAGAATTGAGCACTGAACTTTAATTTCCCTGTAACAAAGTGGGTAATATTGAAGAAACTGATACCACTTGTCTGCTTTGACCCATGACATCATAGGTGGAAAGGGGGGGGGGTGGAAAATAACATAACAAACTTTCCTTCACCACGGTGTTTCGGCAACTGGTTGCCTATATGAACACTCAAAGTTTTAAGTGACTAGTTTCTTTTAATTAAAACACGGGGCTGAGTAGGTGGGTGGCTGAACGTAAATTCTTCAGTTTGTATTGTAAGAAGTACCAGTAATAATACATTAAATACAAACCAACATAACAAACCAATGTCAGGGGTCAAAGCAGACAAGAGGTATTCCCTGCTTCAGTTGAAGTGAGGTGTATTGATGGTTAAGACACTGGACTCAAATTTTGGTGTGGAAATTTTGCTTACAGCAGCAGTGGTGTAATGTGATAATGTTGGTAACGACTATTGAACTCTGAAAACCCAATCACATAGAATTAGGGGAATAGGTTTTTATGTTGACTATGAAATAAATACACTCGTGTTAAAAGAAAAGAAAAAATCTAACAGAACACATTGAAAGATTAGAAATATGGAGTTTTTTATAATTTAAACTACTAAATTTTGAAATTGCACAGATTGAAGTTTGATTATTCATGACAGTACATAACAATCTTCATTTTTAAACACTTTGTACTCCAGGCGACTCTGCAACACTCAGGAATATACGAAGCACTTTGTACTGAATGACCAAAGATTTGTAATGTTTAACATGTTTATGCTAAAATGCTTGTGATCCGAACTGGTTGTAAAATTGTCTCTTCTTGACTGTTTTTATAGGCCTATGGTTATTTTGTCATACTCTCAGACTACTTGCTGAAATAAATCTTATAAGACACCCAAGCACTGCTTTGGCTCCCATTACTATAAGTGTGATGACACTTGTTGGGAGAGGAACTCTTAGTCTCCAAAGTTCTGCAAGAAACTGTTCTCTGTATTGACCATACCTTGGACAGGCGAATATCAGATGATTCATGTCCCCAACATCTAAGTTGTTATTCACATTTATCTGTATTCCTGTGTTGTAAACGGAATCTTATCCTCGAAACTGAAAAAATAGCTCTCCTGTGTAGGGGAAAGTTGTGAAGCCATGGTTGACCAGGTATATGAGGCTGTATCCAGTTATAATGTATTCCTTTATACAAAGCTGATGTTCTCCATTCTTCTTCCCAGTCATATCTGATTCCAAATTTTGTTTGGTGCAAGAAGCTGATGAAAGGTAGCCGGATATCCAAATAAACCCTAGAATTAGCTGCTTCTTTGGCTAACTGGTTTCCAGTTTCATGGTTAAATTGTACGACGCTTCTCGCCGGGCTGCAGTGGTTATGTTGGCACCAATGGTAATGACAGCAACTCAGATGACCAATAAATATTTTTTCTTAACAACTTCAATTAAATAAAATTATTTTTTTTCTGAACCGACAAGGATACATGCAAGAACCTGTCAACCATAGAGCAGGTACAGTATTAATTTTACTGCGAGTGAAACGAGCAGCAATAACATTTACTCTGTAGGCCGTGAAAAATATTAACGCAATTCTACACTTCATTGTTCATCTGTTGCCAACATAAACATTGGAGCCCAGCGAGAAGCACCGTAAAATTTTACCCAGTTTCATTATGTAAAATACCTGCATGTGATTTTATTCACATCAACTGAACTAATTTATTTCATCGAGAGCATTCTGTCCTTTACTGTGTGATGTCAGTAGCCAGCTTACTGAATGATTAGCATTTGAACCATGTCGGCCCATGGGTTCGTCAACATCAATATCGAGGTGCAACACCATCTACCAGTAAAATGTGCCAGTGGCTCTCGCTGTAAACTGAAGGTAATGGATCAGTGTGATTTGCAGGATGACTCGCAGATGTATGCACGAACTGTACCGTCAAATCAATGAGTTTGAAAGAGGGTGCATTATTAGCATAATAGAGTGTGACACATCCACCCAGGAAATTCCTGTTTGAGTGGGAAAAGTGTTTCAGCATTGCAACAGGTGTGTGCAAAATGGTTCGAGGAGAGGCCGTAGAACATGATGAGATGGGATAGGTCTCATCATCCAAACCGCCCGTGAAGAAGACACCTCATCCTAAGTGCATTATAGGATAGATCTGTGTCCTCCCCAACTCTGGTACAACAATGTAAGACAGCATTCACTTTCAGTGGTGACAGTCTGTTGCCATTTATTGGCTCAAATGAAGACCTTGATATGACTTGTTGCCATTGACCCTTGATGTCGGCGTCTTGTTGTGTGTGACATCATCGCTGCACAGTAGTTTTGATGTGCATGGCGTGAGTAATTATGTGTTGGAATTTGAATGGTTTGTGGTTGTATGTGGTGGTACTGGTTATTTGCAGTCTGTGAAGTGTATAGTGTGGTTACTTTTATGATTTGGAAGTGAGTATGTTATTACATGTGTTTTTTGCGGCTCGTTGGCATGGGGAGCATCACGGTGTGTCCTTTGCAGCATTAGGTTGGCAATGTAGTACATTTAGAGTAGCCAATAAGATGTTTGAAACTTTAATCAAGTGATTCTAAGTCTTCATTTTATGAGGCCAATTAGTTTTACTGAGCGGACAAGAGTACGTACAAGAACCTGACAACTATAGAGCAGGTATAGCATTTTTTTATATAAGATCTGTACGAAACAGTAATCAGATGATGTTAACACATTCATTTTTACATCTTGTAAACATTGTGTGCCGCCATTCGTCCAAGCATCCACAGCAACTGTTGCCAACACTGCTGCACCATGCTACGTAAGTACTTTTACCATGGTAATCTGTAATTTATGGGGATAGTCACGGTTTATGAAGGCTTTGGTCAAAGTTGACGGGTTGTGTCGCGTGCTTCAGTATTCCCACCTAGACTTGGAGCTATGTTGCAGAGTGATCTGTATCATAGGTCTAGGTCGTTCAGTATAGTATACTTCATTGGAGGTGTAGATCAGTTGAAGTGTGCGATACAATTTTTGTCAGTTTTTTTCATATCATCTGAGGTGGAGGTAAATTTAAGTGCTATGATAAGATTTTTGTCAGTTTTTCATCGCTTTGGGTGTTGTTCTGTATCATATGCTTCATACAAGATGAAGTATTAGGTCAGTTGAAGTATGTGCTATAATTTTTGTCATTTCTTTGTACTTTTGGGGTGATTTGTTTTGCCTAATGTGTTTTTAATTTTTTTAAAAAATTTTTTTTAATTTTTATATATATATTTATTTATTTATTGTGTGTGTGTGTGTGTGTGTGTGTGTGTGTGTGTGTGTGTGTGTGTGTGTGTTTTTTGTTTACCACTTAGAATGACCCTGCCCAAAACCCCCATGTTCCTGCGTTGATCCCGTTATGTGTCATTTTATTGCTGTTTAATAAATTTTCGCATGTTTATATGTGCATGTGTTGGTGTTTTTCGGGATAGTTTTGGTCGCCATATTGGCTATGTGTAATAATACACGTCATTTCCCCCATGTTGATGACGTCACGGGTCAAAGCCAATGGCTTGTGTTGCGGTCTTCAATTGTGCCATTTTATTATGGCACGGGTTAACTTGCTCATAATCCACTTCTTCACCAATCTTTGACTAATGTGCAGAAACATGCTAGACAGCAAAGACGTATGGAGCAGCATCACCAGGAACAGGAATGGCATCAAATAGTGTTTTAGGGTGAATCAAGGATCTGTTTGTTTGAAAATGTTAGCCGCATTTTGGTTCGCCGCAAACAGGGGAGCAGCATCACATTGATTGTATTCATAAAAGACATACAGTTTTAACTCGAGATCTTGTGGTGTGGCGTGCTATTGGGTACAACCACGAATCACAGGTGGTAAGTGTCCAGGGCACTGTGACCAGTCTGACCTACGTGAATGATATCCTGCAACCCTTAGCAATATCCTTTCTGCATGAGGCCCCAGATGCTATTTCTGGTGTCACAGAATACTAGTCTTCTGTCCAGGCTAGCCAGATCACCAGACTTGTGACCAATCAAAAATGTGTGTGATATTGTGAAACAGTGGGTGCAGTGCTGTGACCCAATGCCAACCACCACTGATGAACTTTGAAACCAGGTGACTGCAGCACGGACAGCTATATCACAGGACATCATTCACGACTTACATATGTCAATGTCATTACACTTTGAAAAAGTTATTACGGCCCATGGCAGACTCTGTGCTCATTAGGCGACATGTGCTGAACTGAGGTGACTGAAACGTTAATAATTTCTGCGGACTATACTGATGAACATGTACTTGGAATATGAACTTCCTCTCTCTAGTCTTTCAAGGTGACCTGTTTTTTCTATTTTGAAATGATTGTAATTAAAGCTGTTCCTTCTATATGTTTGACAGATCCTTGTATGTAACCTTGTCTGGTCAATAAATTAATCATTTGTTTTTTACGGTGAAAAACGCATTGTGTTTGCTGCAATTGATTTTATTTCTCCCAGACGCATTTCTCCTTTTAGTTTGAAGGCATCTTCAGTGGGCTCTGCAAGTACAATTTTTTGTGAGATGTATTGTTTCCAGATTATAAACAGTTCACTTTTTTTCATAGTAAGTGAAGAAATTGTAAAACAAACTTTTTGTTGCACACCATTCCATCGCTGCTGTAAGTAAAATTCAATCCTTTCGGGTTAACAAGTGTTGAATTCTACATCCAGCCTTATCTCTAATGACTGCACTGAGTGAGGTGCCACATTGGTAACACACATTTTGGAGACAATTGTTGAAAGCTGCCTCCAGCCATCCTCATTTATACTTGAGTCACTATAAGTTAATCCCTGACAGTTGCAGTAATTTGGCCTCAACAGCTTTTGCACCTAAAGTCACCAGTCGTATATTGAAACTGTCTACGTTTAAATTCCTCAGTATACATTTTATCTATAGCCATTTACACTTCATTGTCATAAGCTTGTAACAGTACTGCAAGTTCTCAGGGATCACCTTTACAGCAACCCAACTATAGGTTTTCCACGATATTTCTAAATTACTCCAGTCAAATGCCAGGATGGTTCCTTTCAAAGGGCACGGCCGATTTCTTTCCCCATCCCTGACAGAAAACTAAAATCTCTAATGAGCACATTGTTGATGGAACATTAAACCCTAACTTTCCTTTCTCTTTTTCTAATGATCACATTGTCAACAGGACGTTAAGTCATGATCTTCATACCTTTTCTTCTTTCTTCCACATCCAGCCAATGAGATTTAAAATTTCTTCAGTTTATCATGGATTGCTTCAGGGTCATTCCATGGAAAATCACAGATATTTTGGTGAATGATAAGGTGACCATTTCAGAATTTGCTCATACTTGGTGCATGGGAACCTACATGTCTTAACAGAAAAACTACCAAATATCATTATCCTATCTCTAACCATTTTTGAGAAAATTATATTTGAAGGCTGAAAGGTGTGTATGCGATCAACAGGGCACCAATATCCCCATCTTCAGAGGGCTACTGCTTTGAGTTGCCCTATAGGACTCAATTCTTTTATGCATCACATAAGTAGAGCACTAAGTTGATACATGATATAAAAAAGTGAGTAACATCATTTAGATTATTTATGAAAAATGTAAAAAACTACACTTTTTTCATGCTGCAGTTTAAATTCATGATTAAAAAAATTATATCTCTGCCTATGAAAACATTACAGCCCTCAATTTTGGTACTGTAGCTCTCCAGTCCTAGTATTAATTAAAAAGAAAAAAAAAAAAAAAAAAAAAAAAAATGGAAAGCGTATTGCATTGCATTTGATAGTTCTTACTTTCAGTTGACTTCATCAGGAAAAATGGTCGAATTTGATGAACTTCATAGTTCTGGATGGGTATGTAGACAGTTCATTCTGAACTTGATTTTTTGCTGAAATGTGTACATGTTTGGTATCAATCTTGGGTGCAAAGAGGAATATCCTAACTCACTTACTTCATAGATAAAAAATAACATGAAAATGCCATATACATGTATCATTAATTTTCAACACTACTGAGTATTACAAAATTAAAACCATGGATATTCCTTGAAACAGTGTTCTCAAACTGTATATGGTTGACGTGAAGGTCAGAACTTGATACAAGTGATAGCTGAAAACTGTTATCAAGCATTTACTTAATAAATATGTTTAACTTTTATCAGTTTGGGTGTACAAATGCAACAACATATAGGGTATCCTTACTCTATAACTGTATATTAAAATGACAAGACCATGGAAGAAAATTGAGAATGAAAGCAATAATGAAATTAATAAAGAAATATACATATATGTAACCTATACCAACATGTAATACGCAAATACTTTGCAAAGAACACTCACACAAGCAAATTTGAAGATAGAAAAAGAAACACTTACATCTTTAATATAACCTTGTATTTTCTAATATACTGGTCTCCAAACACAAAAAGGTTACCTAAAGGTGAGAGACAAGATATTTTCATACCACATCATCTAGCTTATATAACTAGGCACTGTGGCTTTGTAATGATGGGACATTGACCTTGCATGTAACACTGGAGGAGGGGACCCAAACTATGTCTTTCCTACTAGGCCATTTTAATAATTGTGACTCAGCAGGAGACATACAGATAATTTCAACATCTCGAAATTCATGGGATATCTGGGAAATGTGACCTATGTACCACTTCCACTTTTTATCATATTTGAAAGCCACATGCTCCCCACTTGCAACTGTTCAAATGAATAGTTTTAGGTGTTCCCATAGCAACAGTTATCCCATTTGCACCTGTTGAAAGCCTCTTCATTAGGATGGTGTTAGTAGCAATGACTAGAAATGCATGGTGTGACCGTGTTCCTGGAACAGTCTTCACTGCACTGTCACTGCCTTCCAAAAAACCTTCATATGGCTTGATCTCCTGTGAAGACACAAAGAACATATTAATGCTCTGGATTTTGTTAAGTGACCAGGTATACAGGTTTTCTGGTGTCAAGATGTAATTGGATGGAGATGTAGCCTGCAACCTGGCTCTTCTAGTTAGGCATTTTACAGCCCCTCAAATACCATAACAGGGGCTCTTCCCATGGCATGTAGCAAAAAAGTGCCATTCTGCTTCAATACCAAAATCTTCTTGATGGTAAGTTAGGTTTGTGAGGTTCTTGTAATTTTTATACTGGAAGCAGCACCATCACTGAAGTATATAATTTTTTTTAATCTGCTGATCTGCAAGCAGCAGTTTGAGTTTGTTGATAAAATATCTGAGAAAAACTTGTACAGCTGTGATATTGCCGTGAAGGTGATCAGATATGCAGCACATGCTCAAAGATTTTTTTGTAGTATACTACAAATGGGTGTAGGGTTCACTGAGAATTATCCCAGTGATATCCCTGCATTTCATCTTGTACCAAGAAACTATAGTTTTCTGCAAAGTCTAAAATAACTAGGATTTCAGAGTAGGTCAAATTTCCCTTACAATACTGTAAGTATGAAGATTGCACTTTTGCAATGTAATGGTGCTGCCGCAGATCATCAACCATCTTGGCTAGAGTTTTGCAGAATTCACTTACAGACAACTAGAGTGTGACTATGGTGGTCCTGTCTGTATGCATCCACTTTCAAAAGCTGATAATATCACCATGATCTTTCACATCCATTTCAACTTTCTGTGCAATAAATTGGTGTACAGACTTCTTCCCTGGGCATTGGTTACACACACACATCATACAGTTTCTGTTGTTAGTATCACACACACAGTTTTCCAGCAATATCTTGTCATTACATTTGTGTTCAGGTACCACGGACCACATTAACTTCACATTTTGGTGGTACTGACCCACACATATAGAATGTGAAGCCTTGCTACCAACAGGTATGCACTCACAGAACTTGGAAAAACCAATCTTTTTTCCATGCTGCTTACAAAATCCAATAAACAGTTCTTTCAGGTTAACTAAAAGAAGTCTTTTCTGCATCTGAATACATACACTGTTTCAAGGAATACCCATTGTGATGTATATGTATGATATGTGTATATGGCATTTTCATGTTAATTTTTATCAAAAAAGTAACTGAGTTAGGATATTCTTCTTTGCACCTAAGATTGCTACCAAACATGTAAACATTTCAGCAAAAAATCAAGCTCAGATTCAACTATCTACGTACCTACCCAGGACTTCAAAGTTCATCAAATTTGACCAAATTTCCTGACAGAGACAACTTTAAATGAAAGTAAGAACTATTAAATGCAAAGCAATATGCTTTCCATTATTTTTTATAACTAACTCTAGGACTGAAGAGCTACACTACCTTCCTTAAAACCCTCATCATTTCCTTTTCCCTCTCCTTCCCTTCTGCCTGAAGAAGCAACTGGGTTGCGAAAACTTGCGTTTGTGTTTGTGTGTGTGTGTGTGTGTGTGTGTGTTCATTTATTTATTTGTGATGCTGTTACACCTGTGCTCCTTCGCCTGGTGAGTAATCTTTGTCTATTATATTTTTTTTTAAACTGCAGCTTTGACAAAGTGTAGTTTTCAACATTTTTCGTAAATAATGTAAATGATGTAGCCCACTTTTTATATCATACATCAACTTAGTGCTTTACATACGTGACGTATAAAAAAATTGAGGTCAGCTCATCACTATCCAGTAGCCCTCTAAAGATGGAGATATTGGTGCCTGACTGTTGATCACATTTTCGCCTTTCAGCCTTCAAACATAAATTTCTCAAAAAATTGTTTTTCTATTAAGACATGTAAGTACCCATGTACCAAATATGACCAAATTCTAAAATGGTCACCTTATCACTCCCTGTGAGTTTCCACAGAATGACCCTTAAAGTAAGTCATACAATGGATCATATGAAAAGTATATAGCCAATTTTCTTCCCTATCCAATTTTATGCTTATCCGTATTTAATTCTGAACACAGACAACCAGACAACTGAGTACTGTAGTTGATTCACAGCTGTCATAAAAAATTTAAGTGGCTACTGAGTGGTGTGGCATGGACTCAAATAGTTGTGCCGGCACTACTATCATTCACAATACTACACATGGCACCTCTGTGAGCACTGATGCCAACTACAAGTGGCAACTCTCTTGAAAGTATGCCATGGCCCACCATACGACCCCTGACCGCTCTCATGATAGCATAGCAGGCACTCCAATACCATCAGGTGAAATCATTTACACATTCAAAGGCTCCACCAGCATAGTGAGAGGCCATTTAGTGGTACTGATGAGTAAGGCTGAAACTGCTGTGGATGGGGACACACAGCTGCTGTAACTGTGTGAAGAGATCAGCGGTGACATTGAGGGTGAGGACGTGTCGGCATATGTGCTGGCGAGATTATTGAACAGTCGAGGAGAGTCTGGTGCCAACTCAGGTGGTGATGCAGAACTTGTGGGTGGCAGCACACGGGGCATACACTCAGTGGTGTCTGTAGGAGCCCTGTGCCATATTAGAATCAGAGGGCCGAGACATCTACAGAGACAGTAGGTCCAGCCAGGCTACAGTGCCACTGCCCAGTGAACTGTAGCTGCCTAACACTGTGGTATGAAGGTGTAACTGGTCATAGCGGTGTGTCACTAAGCCTTCACTGGTGTGCACCACCCAGAGATGGTAACCGAGACAATGCTGCACTGTAGTCGGAATCCATTTGGGGTGGAGGCCACGGCGTGTCTGTCTCCATTCTGTAACACAAGGAACCGACCACAGAAAAGAGGGGATTGACACATAAGAGCTCAGTGGCTTGAGTATGTGTAGAAGTGTTTGAGGCTGATGGCCGTGAAGCATTTCTGCCACCCTTCAGTCTCTGGCCTGTGTAAAGCTGAGTAAATGGGTGAGAGCTTCATCTGTAGGCGAGTATGAGGCATATTTAAAAAGTATGAAAAAATGTTTATCTATGTGGTGTGTCTAAAACTGTTAGTCAATGATATCAGACAATGAACAAAACAAAAGATACAAATATATGTTCTTTATTGTCCTTCAGAATAGTTGCCACCCACTACAACACACTTTTGACAATGTTCATACAGCTTCTGAAAACTATTAGCAAAGGCTTCCTGTGGAATCGATCACAGAATAGCTGTCATACAATCTTTCATAGCATTCGTGTCAGCAAAACATTCACCTTTCATGGCCACCTCCAACTGGGGAAACAGGGAGAAGTCTGCAGGAGCCAGATCGGGGAAGTATGGAGGGTATTCAAGAACAGTTACCATCTTCAGTGCCAAAAATTGGCAATCACGGATCACTCAGTGCACATGGGCATTGTTGTGAAGCAGCAACCATTTCCCAGTCCTGCACCATATGTCTCAATTGCAGTCTTCTCCAATTTGTAGTAGAACTTGATGTTTACACATTGCTCCATTGTGCTTTGATACTTCCTTGCACTTAGATTATGCTCAACTGGTCACAGTGTTTTTACACTGCCAGTCACATGCAGTGCATGCTGTGTATCGATTCTCCCTAAGTCTCTGAATACCTATGTACACGCACGCACATATGTGCCAAGTTCTGTTCAGATTTGACACCATTCACTGAGCATTTTAGACACACCATTCATTCATCAATATTCATGTTGTCACCTTCAAAGTAACTCCACTCAGATACAATACACTTGGGCCAATGCTTCTTACAATCCTTGAAATAGTTCTCATAAGCATCTGGTACAGCCTTGAATACTTCCAATGTTGCAGATTTTATTTCCTCAATCATTACAAATCTTTGTCCTTTCATAGGCCTATTCAGTTTTGGAAACAGGAAAAAGTCACTGGAGGCCAAATCCGGTGAATATGGTGGCTGACACATGATTGCCGTGTTGTTTTGATCAAAAAATCTCTCACAAGCAATGTGAATGAGCAGGTGCAGTGTCATGATGCAAAAGCCATGATTTGTTTTTCCACAATTCTGGAGGTTTTTTTTGCATGTTGTTTCTCTCAAACAGTGTGTAACATCAAGTAAATACTCCTTATTGACCGTATGAACTTGAGGCAAGTTCTAAAAAGAAAACACTGACAATTGATCAAAGTTGACATGCTTTTTTCGGTCTTGGCTCTCCAGGATTCTTACATTGGGACAACTGTGCTTTGGTTTCGACGTCATAACCATAAACCCATGTTTTGTCACCACTTGTGACCCGTTTGAGTAAATTAGGATCACCATTGACGTCAGTCGAGCTCCTGAGCATTGCTCATGCAGCGGTTCTTCTGAGCAAATTTGAGAAGTTTTGGAACAGTCTTTGCTGATATACGCCCATGCCCAAAAAAAAAAAAAAAAAAAAAAAAAAAAATTATGTGACACAAGCTGACCGATATGCCAACATCCTCAGCAACTTCTCTTATGGTTATTCAATGATTTTCCAAAACAATTTTCTTCACAACTTCAACATTATTATCTGTTGTTAAGGTGCTGGGGTGTCCAGAGTGAGGTTCATCATTGGCATCTTCTTATTTTTCACATAAAATTTGACCAAATTCTTTTCTCCATTTTTTATAATAATAGAAAATTGTTGATCACACTAGAACACATCTAACCTTTTGATAGAAAGACCAAACTACATAGTCATCAGTTCGTAGCTTACAAACTACTTAAACTAAGGTAAACTAACCTAAGGACAACACACACACACACACTCTCATGCCCCAGGGATGACTCGAACCTCCGATGGCGAGCAACCGCGCGCTCCGCAGCGAGGCGCCTTAGACCGCTTGGCCACTCCACCGCGGCTTTCTATCTGTCAAAAACAAAGAAAGCATGTTGTACACTTGACACTGTGAACATATATTCAGGACATGTGTACCAATATAACAAAAAATAATTATTGATAATGGAATGTATGTTGCCTACACAATTTGAAAAGTCATCCTACTTTTTAAACAGCCCTTGTAAGCCGTATATTCATCTGGACAGTCCTTTCCTCCTCATCATTTGTTTGGGAGTTGAAGGGAGGAGCTGTGACATGGTAAATACTGTTATGTACACAGAAGATTGAGAGGTGGGTTGCAAACTATTGTCAGTGACAAGCGTACCTGGAAGTCTTTGATTGGAGAATATTTTTGATGGATGCAGAGGGCATCATCTAGCAGTAGCCAATATGATTTTGATCCTGATATGAAAGTTAAATGGATAGGTTGAAGTTAGATATAGTGGGGATTAGTGAAGTTCAGTGGCAGGATGAACAGGATTTCTGGTCAGGTGAGTACAGGATTATAAATACAAAATCAATTGGGGGTATCACAGGAGTAGGATTGATAATGAATAAGAAAATAGGAATGCGGGTAAACTACTATGACCAGCACAGTGATCACATTACATCTACACCTACATCTACATACATACTCCGCAATTCACCGTAAGGTGCGTGGCGGAGGGTACACTGTACCACTACTAGGCATTTCCTTTCCTATTCCACTCCCAAATTGAACGAGGAAAAAAAAAGAATGCCTATATGCCTCTGTACGAGCCCTAATTTCTCTTATCTTGTCTTTGTGATCTTTACGCGAAATGTAAGTAGGCGGCAGCAAGATCGTACTACACTCAGCTTCAAATTCCGGCCCTCTAAATTTACTTAACAGAAATTCACGAAAAGAACGTCGTCTTTCTTCCAGCGATCCCCAATTGAGTTGCCGGAGCATTTCCGTGACACTCGCGCATTGGTTGAACCTACCGGTAACAAATCTAGCTGCTCGCCTCTGAACCGCCTCTATGTCTTCCTTCAAACCGATCTGCTGCGGGTCCCAAATACTTGAGCAATACTCAAGACGTGGTCGTACAAGCGTTTTAAACGCAGTCTCCTTTACAGGTGAAGTACATTATCATTGTCAAGATAGATACGAAGCCAACACCGACAACAGTAGTACAGGTTTATATGCCAACTAGCTCTGCCGATGATGAGGAAATCGAAGAAATATATGAGGAGCTAAAGGAAATTATTCAGACAATTAAGGGAGAGGAAAACTTAATTGTTATGGGAGACTGGAATTCGGTAATAGTACAAGGAAGGGAAGGGAAGATAGTAGGTGAATATGGTCTGGGCAAAAGGAATGAAAGAGGAAGTCGCCTGGTAGAATTTTACACGGAACATAATTTAGTAGTTATAACAAACACCTGGTTCAAGAATCACAAAAGAAGGTTGTATACGTGGAAGAGACCAGGAGACACCGGGAGATACCAGATAGATTTTATAATGGTAAGACATAGATTTCGGAACCAGGTTTTACAGTGTAAGACATACCCAGGGGCAGATATAGACTCTGACCATAACTTGTTGGTTATGAACTGTAGGCTGAAACTGAAGAAACTACAAAAAGGTAGGAAAATAAGGAGATGGGACCTCGATAAATTGAAGGAACCTGAGGTTCTTAATAATTTCAGAGGGAGCTTTAGGCAACAATTGACAGGAACAGGGGAAAATAAAACAGTAGAGGAGGAATGGGTAAAATTGAGAGATGAAATAGTGAAGGTAGCAGAGGACAAAATAGGTAGGAAGGCAAGACCTACAAAAAATCCTTGGATATCACAGGAGATACTAAATTTAATCGATGAAAGGAGAAAATATAAAAATGCAGTAAATGAAACAGGCAAAATGGAGTACAGACGACTAAGAAATGAGATTGGCAGGAAGTGCAAAATGGCTAAGCAGGAGTGGCTAGAAGGCAAATGCAAGGATTTAGAAGAATGTATAAATAGGGGAAAAATAGTACAGCCTACAGGAAAATAAAAGAAACATTTGGAGATAAGAGAAACAGATCTATGAATATCAAGGACACTGATTGAAAACCAGTTCTCAGCAAAGAAGGGAAAGCTGAAAGGTGGAAAGAGTATATAGAGGGGCTCTACAAAGGAAATGAACTTCGAGACAATATTGTAGGAAGGGAAGAGGATGTAGATGAAGATGAAATAGGAGATACTTTACTGAGAGACGAATTTGACAGAGCCCTGAAAGACCTAAGTCGAAACAAGGCCCCTGGAGTAGATGATATTCCCTCAGAGGTACTGAAGACTCTGGGAGAACCAGCCATGACAAACCTGTTTCACCTGGTGTGTAAGATGTATGAGACAGGCGAAGTACCCTCAGAGTTTTAAGAAAAATGTTATAATCCCTATTCCAAAGAAAGCAGGTGCAGACAGGTGTGAAAACTACAGAATCATCAGTTTAATAAGTTATGGTTGCAAAATATTAACACGAATTATATACAGAAGGATGGAAAAACTGTTAGAAGCCGACCTCGGGGAAGATCAGTTTGGGTTCAGGAGAAATGTAGGAACTCGGGAGGCAATACTCACTTTACGGCTTATCCTAGAAGATAGATTAAGAAAAGGCAAACCTACATTTCTAGCTTTTGTAGATTTGGAGAAGGCTTTTGACAATGTTGATTGGAATAAACTCTTTCAAGTTCTGAAGCAAGCAGGAGTAAAATATAGGGAGTGTAAGGTTATTTACAACTTGTACAAAAATCAGACAGCAGTTGTCAGAGTTGAAGGGCATGAAAGGGATGCAGTGGTTGGAAAGGGAGTAAGACAGGGTTGTAGTCTTTATCCATTGTTATTCAATTTGAACATTGAACAAGCTATAAAGGAAAGCAAGGAGAAATTTGGAGAAGGAATTAAAGTTCAGGGTGAAGAATTAAAAACATTGCGTTTTGCCGACGACATAGTAATTCTGTCAGATACAGCAAAGGACCTGGAAGAGCAATTGAACTGAATGGACAGTGTGCTGAAAGGTGCATATAAGATGAACATTAACAAGAGCAAAACTAGGGTAATGGAGTGCAGTCTAAGAAAATCAGGTGATGCTGAAGGAATTAGATTGGGAAACGAAGCAATAAAGGAGGTAGATGAGTTTTGTTACTTGGACAGTAAAATAACAAATGATGGTCGCAGTACAGAGGATATAAAATGCAGAATGGCAATGGGTAGAAAAGCGTTTTTGAAAAAGAGAAATTTGTTAACATCGAATATTGATTTAAGCGTAAGGAAGTGCTTTCTGAAGGCATTTGTATGGAGTGTTGCCTTGTATGGGAGTGAGACATGGACGATAAACAGTGCGGACAGGAAGAGGATAGAGGCTTTTGAAATATGGTGCTACAGAAGAATGCTGAAGATTAAGTGGGTGGATCGCGTAACTAATGAGGAGGTACTGAACAGAATTGGGGAGAAAAGAAATTTCTGGCATACCTTGACTAAAAGAAGGGATAGATTGGTAGGACACATTCTTAGACATCAAGGAATTGTGAATTTAGCATTGGAGGGAAGTGTGTGGGGTAAAAATCGCAGAGGAAGACCAAGAGATGGATACAGTAAGCAGATTCAGACAGATGTAGGTTGCTGTTCTTATGTGGAGATGAAGAGGCTTGCTCAGGACAGAGTAGGGTGGAGAGCTGCATCAAACCAGTCTCCGGACTGAAGACCACAACAACAACAACAACAACAACAACATGAAAGTTGAAGTAGTTCGTGCCAAAGAGTAGAGGGAATAACAACTCACATGGACAAGTAAGCAGTAGAACAATGTCTACCTGTACAGATGGTGTGTTACGTAAAACAATGAATTACCTGACACAAGACATAATCAACAGCTGTAGCAGCATTGATCTGTTAACCAGTGATAGGAAATTGATTTACAGTGTGTTGTGCCACTTCATCAAAGTGTAAACATAGGAGTTCATCTTAATTGAAGACATTATCATGACCCATGAGAAACCAGGAAAGAGCATCAACATTTGAATACTGTGCTGTGGGTTGAAAATGTATTTCATAATTCAAAGAACAGGTACAAAGCCTACTACTGTAGGTGATGTCTAGATTTGTCAGGAAATGAGGCTGATGTTCTTAAAAAGGAAGCCAGAAGTTTTTTGGTTCATTGTCAGCTGAATTTTAGAAATAAAAAGAAAGGGAAAAACAAAATCCCTAAACTTTTCTTAAGCATGGAAAGTAGCGAGTATCTCCTTTTCAGTTTGTGAATAATGCTGTTGAACATCCTTGAGTCTCTTGGGTGCATAAGCTATCCAATGTTGAGAGCCATCTTTGTACCCGTGGGTCAGGGCATCCCTGATGCTATTTTGAGATGCATCCATGAGAAGAACCAGATGATGGCCCAGATCGGTCTATTTAAGTCCTTTGAATCAATATTGTACAAGACATGCACATGGTGACACACAAAACATGCAATTTACATTGAACAATTTGATGTGATGGTTTGATGACAAAGTGATATGGTGAGGATATATGAATGATTTCACATAGTTTCAATTATTATAATGCATTTTTGGTTTCACCTCCTCCTTGCATGTATGCAGAACAAGTACCTGCTTTACAGAATCCTAGTAAAGCAAAAAATTGCATTGTTATAGATGGTATAATATTGTCATGTTGCAATGGAAGCAGGCTTGACCCACTGTTATGTTTCTCCATGATTATTGACGACAGACGTTCCTGTCGTGGCTTCATCAGTAACATTACCGTCCTTAGAGTCCTTGAACAAGAAGCCATTGTCACCTACCTACTCTTCAGGATCATAGTAAGGCTTCGTGCACAGGCCATGAACAATATCTCTTCGTTTTTGTCGTTTCGATGACTGCTCATAATTCTCAAATTCGTATGTGACGTCTGACAGGCGGCGTATTACACAATACGGACCAAAGTATCTCTTCAATAACTTTTCTGACAGTCCAACTTTCCGTATAGGGGTAAAAATCCATACCAGATCTCCTGGGCTGTACACAACAGGTTGGTGCTTGTCGTTATACCACTGACGGTCCTTCTCCTGGGTGTCCAGTGTCCGTATGCGAGCCAGCTGTCTTGCTTCTTCGACCCTGGTGATGACCTGAGCTGAATGTCGTCCGGTTGGAACAGGAACGGCATATCCATTGTCTTCTCAGCTTCACGGCCATGGAGCAGGAAAAATGGTGTGAAACCTGTGGTGTCTTGTCTTGCGGTATTGTAAGCAAATGTCACGACTGGCAGAATTGTATCCCAATTCTGCTCAACATCGATGTACATCGACAGCATATTGACTAATCTCTTGTTAAAACAGATGATATGCAGTCATCATTCTGTGGAAATGTCGCACCGTGACATTACCTCTGATACTAGTTTGGACTGGAATACCTTTCCACGATCAGATATCAGGACACGTGGTACTCCATGCTTCAAAATAATGTCTTCTACAAGGAATTTTGCGATCTCTGGAGCTTCTGCAGTCGGCACAGGTTTGGTGACAGCGTAGCGTGTGAGGTAGTCAGTGCAGACTATTATCCATCGGTTACCCGTTGTCAACTTCGGGAACCTCCCTAAAAGATCGACCCCAACTCGGTGGAATGGAGTTGATGCCGGCAGAATCGGTACGAGATGCCCTGGAGGTAACTGCGACACATGCTTCCATCGCAGGCACTCTTTACAGTGACTCACATAGTGCTTCACAGATCGGTAGAGACCTTTCCAGTAATACCTGCGTCTGATTCTGTCTAGGGTCTTCATGAATCCCAGATAACCGGATATTGAAGCATCGTGGAAATATTTGAGAACAGCTGGCTGGAGATGAGCTGAGACGACCAGTAGCCATTTGGGGCCCAGTGGATCATAGTTGCTCTTGTACAATGTTCCGTTTATAAGTTCGAACTCTCCATTGGTCAGTTCTCCATTCTCCAAGGCCTCTATCGTTTTTAATAGTGCTGGATCTTCCCTCTGTTTAGCTGTAACATCATCTAATTCAGTGAGGGCTGAAATTTAATTCATGCTGTTGTGTTCCACTATTGGATTCCTTGAAAGGCAGTCGGCATCGTTGTGTTTCCGCCCGTTCTTGAATACCACTGTGATATTGTACTCTTGGAGTCTTAGTGCCCATCTTGCTAGTCGACTTGATGGATCCTTCAAGCTAGTCAGCCAACACAAAGAATGGTGCTCTGTAACGGCGGTGAATGGTTTGCCGAATAAATACAACCGGAACTTTTGATAGCCCAGATAACTGTGAGACATTCTTTCTCAGTAGAAGAATAGTTTATCTCTGAGTTTGAGAGTACTCTTGATGCATAGGCTATCACTTTTTCAGCACCTTCCTGAACTTGTACAAGCACTGCACCAATCCCATAACCACTGGCGTCTGTGTGAAGTTCCATTTCTGCATTCTCATCGTACAAGGCTAGCACTGGTGCGGAAGTTAGAGCCTCCTTAAGTGCCCGGAAAGCTCTTTCTTTTGTCTCATCCCAGTAAAACTTGGCATCTCCCTGCAGACGTTCTTGTAATGGATGTGCCTTGTTACAAAAAACGTCGGTAGTATGAGCACAGCCTGAGAAAACTTCTCACATCACGAATGTGCTGAGGAGTTGGAAATTCTGTGACTGCCCTTACTTTATCTGGATCAGGATGGACACCAGCTCCGTTGACTAGGTGCCCCAAGATTTATATCTCTTTGGCGATGAAGAGGCACTTCTTTGGATTGAGGCAGAGTCCTGCAGTCTGAACACACTTCAACACAATTGACAGGCAATTCAGATGTTCCTCAAATGTTTTTGAGAAAACGTCAATGTCATCCAAATAGCAAAGACACGCGGCCCACTTAAGGTGTCGAAGCAAGTTGTCCATCATGCGTTCGAATGTGGCCGGAGCATTACATAATCAAAATGGCTTACTTTGAATTCATATAGGCCATCGGGTGTAATAAAAGCTGTCAGCTTCATCAACCTCGATTTGCCAGTAACCTGTCTGCATGTCCATAGTTGAGAAGTATGTAGCCCCTTTCAAGCAGTCTAAGGTGTCGTCAATGTGCGGCAGTGGGTAGACATCTTTCTTTGTGATTTTGTTCAGCCGCTGATAGTCGAAACAGATTCGCCACATACCATCCTTCTTTACAAGGACCACTGGAGACGACCAAGGGCTCTCCGAAGGTTGAATAATGTCATCGTGCAACTTCTTCTCCATTTCCTCCCGGATTATCCGCCTTTCAGTTGGCGACACTCTATACAAACGCTGACTAATTGGTGGATGATCCCCAGTATTTATACGGTGCCTTATTGTGGGCCGTTTCGTCTGACTTTTCCCCTGCTGAGGTGTGAATGCAGCCGAAAATTGACATAGTATAGCTAACACCCACTGGCGTTGTTCCTTGATCAGTCCGGGCCCTATTGGCAGTTCCACATTTGTTTCCTCCAGCGTGTTGTCTGTACTAACAGCAGAGCATGGGTCTTCGTTGACGACGTTGAGCTCACCGTCCTGGATTGGTTCAGCTATTCCGATACACACTCCCTTGGGGATAAGTTGCAACTGTTCGTGACAATTAGTGATCCAAATCTCTCCTCGACCACTGGTAATCCTTATGATAGCCGTTGGTATGTAAATTTCTTTGGTGAGCCTGATAAACTTTTTACTATCAACAAGCATTTCACACTCTAATCGCTCATCTGTGTTTGTGACTACAACTCTTCTCATTGTCAATGGCGGGATGTCACATTGTCAATGGCAAATAACTTCCCAAACTTCTTCAATTTGCAGTTCAGATCTTCCACAGTCAATGATAGCTTGGGATGCGTGAAGGAAGTCCCATCCGAGGATGAAATTGTTGACTACATTCTGTTAACACGACAAATTCAAGCGGCTGGGTCCTGTTGTTGATGGTTATTCTTGCGACACAAGTTCCTACTGGCTGGACGTACTTTCCATTCATGACCTTCAGCACAGTTGCCCCTGTATCACAGAACAGTTTCTTCTTTAGTGTGTGGTGGTACTTATCCATCAATACAGAGAAAGACACTCCTGAATCAACAAGTGCTCGGACAGGTTGGCCGTCGATTATGACGTCGATGAGATTTCCCGACATCTTAGCGACTTTCGTCCATGGAGGATTTTCATCAGCGACGGCCTCACCTCCATAAATGGTCGCCTCGCTTAATTTTCCTGGGCGCGGTGGCTAGGGGAGCGGCTGGTACCTCTGTACATCAATGGAGAACGGCTGCGGCGCGTTGGGGAGCGACCTCGTCTAGGGTACGGCGATGGGGTTCTTCCCATAGGTCGACTGAACTCATCAGCAGGTGATTGCCTGGGATAGAACTGGTCAACATCTTGCAGCAAAATAATCATCGAATAGTTGCCTTCTCTCTCTGCTGTAGCATACGACATGTTCATATATAGGACAGACAACCCGCACTGTCCACGAAAGATGTGTCGAACATTGAAGATACACTCGTTTATTACAGCCAGACAAGTCATCTGTAGCAGAACATTGTTTAGATAAAGGGCACTCAATGAATTACAGTGATGTGAAGATTTTAACACCTGTATCTTCATTTTGCGACGCAATTTTTGAAGAAGCAGTAGAAATTAGAATATCTGATCATTTAATAAACAGAGATAATGGTTTTAATTTGGACAAGGCGTGGAATCCTGCACTTAATGTAATAAAATTACAGACATGTCGACAAGGTGTTGCCACCACAGGATACATATCGATAAGAGAATCGAACTCCTGATTCCTTTCACCACGGGGGGGCACGCGTGCCAAGTGTACCTCTTTGCCGCCGACCAGCATCTGAGACCCGCATGCGCAGTGACGCCGCGATGGTGTATATAAGGCCGCGCCTGGCAACTTGTCGGCAGTCGTGGGACTCACTCTGAAGATGGCCGGACGATACGCGGCCAAAATATTAGTACAAGACAGAATTTGCACGGCTGCACGCCCGAAATTTATTGGATTACTCCTTACGCCGTGAAAAGTTGAAAATGCACTACCCACGTTGCTTGAAATGCAGTTTGTGTGTACACAGTTGATGGTTGACAGAGAGATGTTGGTAGTGGCAAGATGAATGACGGAAGGTGAAGGCAGCTAATTAGGAGTGGAGCTGAGCCAGCCAATAAGATTGCATCTTTCATGTCCATAATTGAAATTACTAGTGAATATAATCTTAACTACACATGGGGAATATGTAGCTTTTACAGGAAAGTCTTTGAAACGTCACCCAATAAATGTTATTAGTGAATGTATTCTGCTCGACTTCCATTAATTAAAGAAAATATAAATCTCTCAGCCTGATTATTTGTGTACTCCAACATGATAATGATACCTGTATTTAAACATTAATATGTCTACTTAGAATTTCTTTGGGAATACATATTGCTACAAGATTCTGAATAGGAAAAGTACACCATTAACCAGTAATTACATTGGTGTAAAATTTTGTTTTGTTTAATGGAAATTGAGTGCATTTTTTTCAGTAATGAGTTTTATTCACAGTCAGTCAAAAGAGACTTTTCAATCAAAGCTCCAAAATCAAAACAAACGCTTACACCCATATAGTGACTGGTTCTTGGTGTAGTTTCCTCCAATAGGGCAATCTATAACTTTTTTATTGTTATGTCTAGTAAAACATCTACTTACACAACACTGATATGTTTATAAAGTGTAAAACATAAAGGCATTACTAACTGATGTAAAGGCATTACTTACTAGCAACTTGAATGCTACTTCTGATTGGCTGTCTTCACCTCCCATCATTCATTGTACTGTTGCCAACATTTACACATCAATCAGCAGCCATGTACATATGAAATGCATTTTATCCCCCATGTCATAGGCTGTTACACTCAGAAAATTTACTCAGTTCCTTATTTATTACTGAAAATTAAATTAGATGATGGCCTTTTTCAGTTTTTGCATTCTTTAGTAATTTGGTACTCCATTAAGATCTTTTACCCAATTTAATCATGTTTTGTCATTTTTCAGGACTGACTTGGGTTAAAATGGGGAATCAATTGTGGCCAAAAGTATTTCATGCTGTTACTGAAAGAAACACAAATGAATTAAAAGGCATATTTAGTAATTGTAAAGTGACTGACAAGACGTGTACGGATGTAAAATCTGGAGATACGGCATTGCACTTGGTCTGCAAGTTGGGAGACCTGGAGATTCTGAGGTAATTTTTTAAAACATACCTGAACTTTAAATTGTTTATAAATGTTGTGATAGTGATTTACTTATTTTTCTTCTTCTTTAAGATTCTTGGTAGAGGTGTGTGTAGCTTCATTAGAGGACCTAGAGGCTGTGAATTTTGAACGAAGAACATGTTTGCATGAGGCAGTAACTGCTTGCAATATCAGTGTGGTGAAATATCTTCTAGAAAAAGGTACTGTTATATGGAAAAATGAGAATTTCAAGGAACTGTAATAGATGTAATGCAGAGTATTTTGTCATACAGTTTATATTTTATGATGATACTGATTTCATTTACAGTACCATCTTTGGACTGCCATATATCAGCTCAGCCAACCCTGTGATTGATTTTGTCTCATGACAACCAGTAACATATGAAAAATAGATTGTGATGCTGTAAAGATAAATCAAATAATTTATAGTGTTGTACTTGAGACCATTTACCAAAAAGCGAAGGCACTGAGTCATTAACAGATGCCCACAAAAAGAACAGAAGACTTACTAGCTTACGGACAAATCCTTTTCTGTTTCGAGCTAGAGTATACAGATAAAATACGTGCACACCAAAAATGTCACATGACTTTGTCCCTTCATAGTGCTGGTGAGACATCCCTATCAACACTACTTTCAGTGTCTGGACTGTATTGGAGTGGGAGGGTGTGGGTGACTAGTGCCTCTAGAGTGAGGCTGGGGAAGAGGGGGGGGGGGGGGTTAGGTAGTAAGAATGCAAGAGGAAGGTGACATAGGCATGAAGACTAGCCCTGTGATGTACAGATATTAACAATGATGTTGAGCAGCACACAATGGAGGTAACGTGAAACGGCAGGGGGTGGTTGGACAGACGGAGAGGAAATAGTTGGCAGGAGAGTGTGTGTGGAGAAGTCGTTAACAGAGATTAAAGTAATATCTACATAAATACTCCACTAATCACATTTAAGGCTATGGCGGAGGGCCCATCAAACCGTTTTTATGATATATCTCTACTGTTCCATTCTCTAATGGTACGTGGAAAAATGGAACAGCTGAAGCTTTCCATTTTCGATCTGATTTCTCTTATTTTATTAAGATTATATCACCCTATGTAGGTGGGTGCTAATAAAATATTTTCACATTCGGAAGAGAAGGATGGTGACAGGAATTTTGCAAATAAATCTCGTCACAATGAATAACGCCTTTCTTTAATGATTTCCATCCCAACTCGTGCATCATTTCAAGACACTCTCTCCCCTATATCACAATAATACAAAACGAGCTGTCTTTGTCTGAACTTTATCTTTATTATCCATCAGTCCCACTGCTGAAATATTTGATAAGCATTTCATAACTATTAATGAAAAGATGGGGCTATCAGGGTAGTAATTGCTGCAGTGGAATATCTCACACCTGTCATTACAAATAACTGCACTAATTAGAGTATGGCACTCACAACACCACCAGAAGTAATGTCCAACATAAGATCCTTAAAATAAAAATAAAAAATCTAGCAGCTATGAAAATATATCTGCAAATTCGATTAGACAGTGTGCCTCTGAGTTTAGTGTTATTTGAAGTTACTTGTGTAACCAGTCTTTTATTAGTGGAACTTTTCTGAATGGTTGAAATATGCTGACGTTTAGCCATTGTTAAGAAAGGAGATAAAGGAATTCCATCAAACTTTTATCCCAGTTCCACTCTTGCTAAAATTCTCAAAAATTATAAAAAAGATAATGTACAGTCATCTCCTCAAGCATCTGACCACTAATAAAATATTATCCATGTCACAATTCAGATTTCTAAAAGGTTCTGATATTGAGAAGGCTATCTACATATATACTAAGAATGTACTTAATTCATTAGATAATAAATTGCAGACCACTGGTATATTTTGTGATCTGTCAGAAAGGTCGACTAATGAAATTTTCAGGGAAAAATTCATTGCCAATTCTCTGTCACTAAACCTTTAAAAAACACACACTATTCAGTTTAGGACTTGTAAAAGATTTCCCGCCAGTATATGCCTAAAGTATGATTACAAGAAGGTAGAAGTCATCAATGTTAAATTCTTGGGATTACAGCTTGATAATAAATTTAACTGGGAGGAGCATGCCACAGCACTGCTGAAGCACCTGAACAACTCTCTATTTGAATTGCAAATGTTGTCAGACATATGAGATACAAAAATTAAAAAAAGGCTAACATATTATCTGTACTTTCACTCCTTAATGTCATAATGGATTATTTTCAAGGGTAATTCTTCATACCAAGTTAAAGTGGTCAGTGCTCAAAAACAAGTAATATAGATCATTTGTGGTGTCAGCTCAAAAACATCCTGCAGAGGGCTACTTAAGGAACTGGGGATACTAACTACTGCTTCCCAATACATTATTCTCTAATGAAATTTGTTATAAAAATATATTTTTTAGCTCAGTTCATGTGACCAATACTAAAAACAAGAATAACTTTCAAACTTTCACAAATATTTAAAGTTGCTTACTTTGGCTCAGAAAGATGTCCACTATTCAGCAATAGAAATTTTCAGTAACATGCCAGCACTCATAAAAGTTTAACTCGCAATAAAATTCATTTTGAAAAGAGTCTAAATGATTTTTTAGGGACCAACTCCTCCTACTCTATTGATGAATTTCTTAGTAAAAGTGATTGATGTATGCTGTAGTATATAATGTTCACAAATGTGAATATTGTGTTCAAACTGACTTCAGTACTAATGTTGTGCATTAATGTGATTGTTGTTAAAAAATATATAAAAATTATCAAATGCACCTAGTATACTCAACATTTAGTAAGTAGTAATAAGTTTTATGTCCCTTAAAATGTAAACATTCTTAAGATTTTATTATTATTATTAGCGAATGTCCCCATGGGAGAACAATACGCAGGTGATTTATCAATATTTCTTAAGGTTCTTCTTATTTTCCCAATATTTCTTCATTTTCTCCCCAAAGACCTTCTTTCTTTCTTTCTTCATTCCACTTTGGTCGGTATGGTTTGGGTGCCGTCTCTGAAGTAAACTTCCACTTGTCAATTTTTCTTCTGAATGTCATTCGTCTCTTTCTGATGTCAGTTTTGATATTTGATAGTTTTTCTGTTCTCTTGATGGTCTGCAGTTTGTATCCATCTTGTGTGTATCGTGGACCCAGAATTTTCCTAATAATTTTTCTCAATCCTTTCCTAATTTCTTGTAAATCTAGTTTTCTATTCAGTGAGAGCCTTTCGCTTGTATAGACCGTGACTGTGCAGACTGTGACTGGAGCGCCTCAGTCCCCTCGGCCACCGCAGCCGGCTGTAATCAGTTGTTTTGTGCTATATTCTCAAATCCTGTTGGTTCAATATCTTCGCCGAGATACTTAAAGTGTTTGACTCTGTTGATTTCAGCATAATTTGTTTTGAGTTTTGGATTATATAATTTGGAGCAAATAAATTTAGTCTTCTCAAAGGAGATTTGCAGGCCAACCTTCTCTGCATATTCTTTGAGGATCTCAGTTTGTTTTATTGTGGTTTCTTCACTGTCAGTTATAATTGCTAGGTCATCTGCAAATGCTAAATAAGGGATGTTCAATTTTCCTTTACCTCTTCCTAGTTCAATTGGCTTCCAGAAGTTTTGTTTCCTTAGTTCGATTTCCCATTCTTTCATTACTTTGTCTAAAACTATGTTGAATAATAGTGGCGAGATCCCATCTCCTTGTCTTACTCCTGTTTTAATTAAGAATGGTTCCAAAATTTCATCTATGAATTTAATTTTTAATTTGGTTTTTGTCAGTGTTTGTTCAATTAGTTTTCAGGTTTTGATGTCTAGTCCACGTTCTTAGAGAATATTAAATAGAGACTGCCTGTCTATAGAGTCATATGCTTTCTTAAAATCAATGAATGTGCACACTATTGGTTTAGACCGGATTGCTTTAATTTTTAAAATAGCTTTAAGGTTAAAGCTCTGTTCAGGGTACGATCTACTAGGTCGAAAGCCTGCTTGGTAGTCTGAAATCGTATGTTCTAGTTGTTCTTGTGCCCTCTTTAGCAGACACGCGTATAAAATTTTATAGGTCGCAGGTAAAAGTGAAATGCCTCTGTAGTTGTTTACATCTGCTCTCTCCCCCTTTTTGTTCAATTGATGAATTAATGCACATTTCCAATCCTCTGGAATATTTTTTGTCTGCCAAATTTCTTTGATGATTTGAGTGGTCTCTTTTAAGGAGTTTGGTCCAAGGTTCTTCAGTAATTCAGCTACATTCCATCCTCTCCTGATGACTTATTATTTTTGAGCTTCTTAATGTGGCTATATATTTCTTCCTGAGTTGGTGCTAGTGAAGTTTCATTTGTGTATTCTGGTTGTAATGTGGGGAATCTTGTATTCAGTTGTGGGCAATTTAGAAGTTGTGAGAAATATTTAGCTAGTTCTTGACAATTTTCTTTGTTAGTTAGTGCCAATTTTCCATTCTCTTTCCTGAAACATAGGTTTCGTGGAGTCTATCCTTTGATTTGATTTGCAAACATTTTGTAAAAATATTGTGTATTGTGGTTCCTGAAGTCTTCTTCAATTGAGTTTAGCTGTTCATTAAGATATTTTCTTTTAGTTTGTCTAAGTATTTTAGCTGTTTGTTTTCTCACTTCGAAAAATGTCTGTTGCGTGGTTTCTGATTTGTCACAATTGTAATTTAGGAAGGCACATTGTCTCTCTTCTATTTCATTATCACAATTTGAATTCCACCATGGGTGTTTGGATTTTTTCTTTAATGGGATCAGTTCTCTTGCTTTCTGTACAATTTTTGTTTGGAAATCTCTCTAGTTGTTTTTAGGTTGCTTTTCCCATGCTTCTGTAATTTTTGATTCTTGGATTTTTTTTTTTCAAATCAAATTTGGGAATTAGTGGCGTTTTCTTTCTGCGTTTCCTATTTGGAGTGAATTTAATTTTCACTCTGGTAAGATAGGCGTCAGAATCTATATTTGCCCCTCTGCAGACTTGAATGTCGTGTATTTCTTTTTGGAAATCATAGGAAATCGCAACATGGTCTATTTGAAATTCCCCTCGCTGATGGATTGGGGATCGCCACATTTTTTGTTTCTTAGGGTCTTTTCGAAATGATGTTGACATGATTTTTAGGTTGTTTTGCTGGCACATCTCGATGAGCCTCATGCCATTCTTGTCCGTGAATTTGTGTGCAGGGTAGTTGCTGACTGTTTTTTTATATTCCCTCTCTTTGCCAATTTGTGTGTTAAAATTAGCGAGAAGAATTTGTAAGTCCTCCTTTGGAATTCTGGACATTTAATTTTCAAGTTTTTCCCAAAATTTTTCTCTCTTCTCCGGTTCTTTTTTGTTATCAATGTTGGTAGGTGTGTGAACATTAATAAATGTATATGTTTTGTTGGTGTGCTTGATTCGCATGGTCATTAGTCTGTTACTGATTTGATTCACATCTAAAACAGAGTCAAGGATGTCCTTATTCATAATAAAGGCCATGCCAAATAATGCAGCTCCTTTGCATATTTTCTTGTTTGTTTTACTTTTAAAGATACGGTAGTCATTGTAGTCTGTTGTTTCTGAATCAGTGAATCTAGTCTCTGGGAGTGCAAGGATTTGAATTTTCTGTTTGTTGAGTTCTGTCATAAGATTATGTAACTTGCCAGTTTGTATTAGTGTTTGGGTGTTGAAAGTGCCAATAAATGTATGAGACTTTCGTTGAAGTTTACTAGAGAACTCTGACTTTCTGTGTCATATGAGCCCAAGCTCCCCAGAATCCGATAGCTTGTTTGTCGCCACAGGGCAAGTGGACAGACCACCTGGGGTAATATTAATTTTACTTGTACGAATCATACTGCTTGTAATTCAGTTCCAGCTATGGTGGGTGGTTAGAACCAGGGATTGTTAGTTCCTGGAACTTGGTGTTCAGCTGCACCTCACATGGTGAACAGACGCTGGCCAGAGTAGTTGCCACACAGACGTGTCTGGACTTTTGAATATGCTTTATCTTCTCTGTAAAACTTGCCTCTTCCGCCATTTCTGCCATACCTATGATCTTCATCTCGGTCTTCACTGCCGATGAGGTCTTCATCGTACCCTTACAAGGTACCATCACCCGGGCCAAGTGAACCAAGATTTTTTTAAAGAAGTGTTACTCCTCCCCTTCCTCCTTTCACAACTGGGCTTGGGACCGGCTTAGGCAGAGTTAGATTTTATTATTATTATTATTATTCTGACTGTTTCCACATCCAGAAGGGCAAATACATTTTTGGATATGTGGAAGGTACATTAACACATCTGATCTCTTTTTTGTAAGTATTTATTGTGTATCTTCTTTTATGACATGGTCTAGCATGCAAGAGGATCTCCTCAATTTGGATCACTTGGAACAAAAAGTGCATCTAATCTAATCTGAACTTAAAGCAGTCATCAGGGGAAATAGAGTAGTGACAGAATCTTTTATGGATGACATCATCACTTATTTCGGTTCACTAAGTCTTAATGCAAGGGGAGAATCATTTGGTAACCTATATGGTAGGGGGGAGGGGGGATAATCATATGAAAAACTAAACTTCAAGTTAATGGCCTGGAGAGTTTCCTGGAACTCAAGGCAGCCACTTGTGGCTTAGACATGGCTGACTATGTTTCAATGATTGAAACATTTCATCATGATCTTCCAAAGGGATTCCAAGACATTGCACGTTTAATACTGGTGTTGATATGTATCTGCCCATTCTTGCTTTTGGCAGTATAATGTATCCCAAGAGCAATGCCCTAATTTGCACACTAATATTGCCAATGGTATTTCAATGTCAGCTTCAATTTGTATGTGTGAATAACTTTTTTCTGATAAGAAAGTGTCAAGTCCTGACATAAAGGTACCCAATGGTTGTTTCTTCATTGCAGATGCACACCATTAGTGATGTGAACTGGGAATATTCCCAGTGGAAAGGAATATTGGGGAATATTGCCGGGAATATTTCTTTGGCATGGGAAGATTGCCAAAAATTGGGAATTTATGAAAACTTTTAGATTTTGAAAGTTTTAACACTTATTGACTGTTAAAGAACCTTATAACTAGGTTAACATAGAAAGTATAATTAATTTTGTAATTTCAATGCCAGGTCCATTTTTGTAGAGTTCAAAATGACCAAAACTGAGATACATAGTGCTGAATACCTTGAGATAATTGGATCTGCTATCGAGAAGCATGGTCCTGAAAAGTTTTTGGTAGTTATTGCCGACAATGCTCCGAACATGAAGGCAGCCTTAACACTGTTGAAAGAAAAGTGTCCTTATATAGTATCATTAGGCTGCATTGCTCACCTTCTCCGTTTACTGTGTACTGACTTCTTAGGATGCCAGACTTAAACGTTTCTCTGCAGAGGCGACAACTATAAAAAACAATCACATACTGAAAGCTTTGTTTGATGAAATTTCTTCTGATAAAAGGTTCAAACATCAAATACCTCTGAAGTTGCCTGGGCAGACCAGATGGGGCAGCAATGTTTTTGGTTTGGGAGGCTTGCAGTAGAACAAAGTGGTCCTTCAAACATTGGCCTTCAATGAAAAGGCTGATCTAGACTCAGCCATTGAAAGGAAACTATTAGACGATGCTGTGTTTTGGGTTAGAATATAAAACATGATAAATCTACTTAAACCAATTGTTAATCTTATCACATCCATTGAATCAAATGAACCACAAATACATAGAGTGGTCAGGAAATTAAATGAACTAGAGAAAAGTATGAAGGAAAACTTACCAAAATCACCCACGCAAAAATCTGAAGAAAATTCAGTCATGGAGAAGTTCATCGAGAGAAAAAACACTGTGGCATTGGACCAATCCATCTCGCAGCGTTTATGTTGAACCCTAAAATGCAGGGAAGGATGCTCGACCCTACGGAACTACTAGATGTCATAGGTTTTGTTTGTGATTGTGCTCAGCAGACGGATTTGGATGTCTTAAAAGTAAGAGAAAGTTTAGCTGACTACAGGAGCAAGGAAGGCATATTCTCAAGAAAGTTTCTTTGGGAAGAGATGGACGACAAAGACAAAATAATCAGCCCTGTGTCGTGGTGGACGGGGTTGAGAGGTACTTGCGACTTGGCAGATGTAGTCATAAAAATATTGGGGGCACCAGTAACTTCAGCTGCTACAGAGTGTACATTTAGTATGTTTTTGCATTCCAAGAAAAGAACCATCTTTCTTCTGAACGATCAGCATAACTGACATTTCTTTTGTACAACTGGAAACTCATAATTGCTCCACCTCCAAAAGAGAAAATGAGAGAAACAAGAAAGCAAGCAGAAACCAACCCAGAGGAAGCAGGAGGACAGGAAGAAGATGAAGAAGTCGAGACTGAAGATGATGATGAGATCGGCTGTAACAATTATGATGACTTTTGGAGATGGGAATCTAGAAGATGAGAATTTAATGGACATTGAGAGTGATAGTGACTAGTAGACTTACAACAACTTAGGCTACTTAAAAGTTGATTATTTAGTTTTCTACTTTCTACAGTTAATTGTATTGATAGGATGGATAGTATGTGTGCCTGCTATGAGCAGACACAGGAGAAGTTGGCCACTGTTCGCAAACAGCTGAGCGTGCTGTTGGCTGCGAACAGCTGAGTGTGCTGTTGGCTACGGTCAGCCGTCTTCAAGCTGCTGTCTTGGGGTGCAGAAGTGGTGGGGAGTCTGGTGCATCTAGTGGGACACCTCGGGTGTCTCATCTTCGCTCTCTGTCCCTACTACCGAGGCACTTTCAAGTGAACTGGATGTGGTCGAGCCGCCCTCTCCGCAAGGGGAGTGGCTGGTTGAATGGCGTTCGCATTGCTCGAGACGGAAGGCCAATGTGGAGGCTGGCCATCCGTCCACGCCCATTCGTCCTGTGAGTGAACGTGTGCCCACTCCTTCAGCAGAGTCTGAGCAGGTGCACGGGGGGAGGGGATTATTAGTTATTTGGGAGCTCCAATGTTAGGTGCATGATGGAGCCCCTTAAGCAGACAGCGTCGAGATCCAGTAAGAATTCCAACATGCACTCGGTGTGTCTATCGGGGGGCCTCATCTGAGATATGGAAGCGGCTATGCCAGCAGCTATCAAAGGTGTGGTCGACTGCAAGTCGTGGCTCACGTCAGCACCAATGATTCTTGTCGCCTGGGTTCTGAGGACATCCTCAGTTCCTACGGGCGGCTGGCGGAATTGGTGAAGGCTGCTGCCCTCGCATGCGGGGTGCAAGCAGAGCAGTCAATTTGTAGCATTGTTCCCAGGGTTGATCAGGGTCCTTTGGTTTGGAGCCGAGTGCAGGGTCTGAACCAGAGGCTTCGCCGACTTTGTGACAGTCATGGCTTTAGATTTCTGGATCTGCGTTATCTGGTGGGGAATTGTAGGACGCCCCTAGATAGATCAGGGGTGCACTACACTAAGGAAGTGGCTATTTAGGTAGCAGAGTACTTGTAGAGTGCACATGGTTGTTTTTAGGCTAGGCGCTAACTCTTATGAGCACTTGCCTGTCAACATTCAGACAGCAAATTCATGCCATATTCCTCTCAAAAATTTGAGTATCAAAATATTAGCCGCGAACTTTCAAAGTATTAAAAACAAAGTTTCTGAATTTGCCACGCTGCATGGAAATTATTGTGCTCAATAGTTTTAGGCACCAAAAGCTGGCTAAATCATGATGTGGCAAGTTCAGAAATATTTTGTGAGGAATGGAATGTATATCGGAAAGATAGATCGGACACAACTGGAGGGGGAGTGTTCATCGCTGTGGACAAAGGTATTGTTTTTACCGAGATCGGGGTTGAAGGTACCTGTGAAGTTATCTGGGCATTTATAACAGGTCTAAAAGAAGTAAAGTTAATAGTTGGGTGTTTTTGCCAGCCCCCCAGTACTGCTGTAGCAGTTTTAGAGTCATTCATAGAAAGTCTACACCAGGTAGTGTGTAGGTATCCGGGCCATGTAATATTAGTCGGGGGAGACTTCTACCTTACCAGTATAGAATGGGACCTTTCTAGTTACATTTCAGGTGGTACAGACAAGCAGTCTTGCAAGCTACTTTTGGACACATTCTCCGAAAACTGTCTTGAGCAGTTAAACCGGCAACGGAAATATTTTAGACCTTATAGCTACGAACAGGCCTGACCTTATTAACGATGTCTATGTAGAGACAGGAATTAGTGATCGTGATATCGTCATAGTGTCAATGGTGACCAAAGTTCATAAACCAATCAGGAAGGCTAGGAGCATGTTTCTATTGGGAATAGCCAAGAAGCAATTGTTAGGATCCCACTTAGAAAATGAATGGGCATTGTTTAGTTCCAGTACTTTGGATGTAGAGGAATTGTGGACTAAATTTAAATGCATTGTACATAAAGGGTTAGAGAAATATGTGCCTGTAAAGTCGATTAAGGATGGAAAAGATCCAGCATGGTATAATAATAATGTTAGAAAGATACTGAAAAGCAAAGACTGTTGCACTCTTGGTTCAAAAAAGAACACGCAAATGATGACAGGCAAAAGTTAGTAGAGATTTGTGCATTTATAAAAAGATCGATGCACAAAGCAGACAATAATTACCACAGCTATACCTTAGCAAAAGATCTTTCCAAGAACCCGAAAAAAATCTGGTCCTATGTAAAATCGATAAGCAGGTCAAAGCCCACAATCTAGTCACTCATTGATCATTCCGGGGCAGTAATAGAAGAAAGCAAACAGAAAGCTAAAGTTCTAAATTTAACCTTTAAGATACCTTTCATGCAGGAGGACCGCACAAATGTACCATCATTTGATCAACGTACTAATTCCGAAACGGAGGACATAGTAATAGGTATTTCCGGTGTAAAGAAGCCCCTGAGAGAGCTAAATACAAAAAAGTCTCCTGGTTCGGATGGAATACCAGTTCAGTTTTACAAAGAGTATTCTGAGGTGTTGGCCCCTTACTTAGATTGATTTATTGTGAATCTTTAATTCAGCGCAAAGTTTCTAGTGATTGAAAAAAAGCACAGGTGACTTCCGTTTATAAGAAAAGTAAGAGAACTGACCCACATAATTACAGGCCAATATCGTTGACATCAGTTTCCTGTAGAATTTTGGATCAGATTCTGTGTTCGTATATAGTAAATTTCCTTGAGACAGAAAAGCTTCTTTCAATTAATCAGCATAATTCATGTGAAACTCTGCTTGCCCTTTTGTCATATGACATCTTGCGAGCCATGGACGACGGACAACAGGCAGATTGTGTTTTTCTTGACTTCAAAAAGGTGTTTGACGTGGTGCCACAACGCAGACTGCGAACGAAGATACGAGCTTATGGAATAGGATCACAGCTTTGTTCCTATCTGGAAGACTTCCTAAGTAATAGAAAGCAGTACATTGTTCTCTACAACAAGTGTTCATCAGAGACGAGTTTATCGTCAGGTGTGTCGCAGGGGATTGTGATAGGACCACTATTATTTTCTATTTATATAAATGATCTGATTGGACAGAGTAACTTGTAATTTGCGGCTGTTTGCTGATGATTCTGTGATGTGTGGGAGGGTACCGTCCTTAACTGACTGTAATAGCGTACAGGATGATTTAGACAAAATTTCTAGTTGGTGCAAAGAATGCCAGCTAGCTCTCAATGTAGAAAAATGTAAGGTGGTACGCATGAGTAGGAAAAACAATACCTTAATGTTTGAATACAGCATTAGTAGTGAGCTTCTTGATGCAGTTGCATTATTCAGATATATGAGATAGAATATAAAATAGAACAAACATGTAAGGACAGTTGTGAGGAAGGCGGGCAGCAGACTTCGGTTTATTGGGAGAATTTTGGAAAGATGTACGTCATATGTAAAGGAGACCGCGTATAAAATGCTTGTATGCTTGAGTATTGCTCAAGTGTTTGGGACCCGCAGCAGATCAGTTTAAAGGAAGACATAGAAGCAGTTCAGAGGCGAACAGCTAGGTTTGTTACTGGTAGATTCGACCAATGGCCGAGTGTCACGGCAATGCTCCGGGAGCTCAATTGGGGATTGCTGGAGGAAAGACGATGTTCTTTTCCTGAATTTCTGTTGAGGAAATTTAGAGGGCCGGAATTTGAAGCCGAGTGTAGTATGATCTTGCTGCCACCTACTTACATTTCGTGTAGTGACCACAAAGACAAGATAAGAGAAATTAGGGCTCGTATGGAGGCATATAGGTGTTGTTTTTCGCCCTCCTCATTCTATTTGGGAGTGGAATAGGAAAGGAAATGCATAGTAGTGGTACAGTGTACCCTCTGCCACGCACCTTATGGTGGATTGCGGAGTACGTATGTAGATGTAGAGTATGAAAAGTTGTTGCATTAAACCATTTGCCTTTTAGTAGTTTTGATTTTTATAACATTTTGCATTCTAGATATGTTTCTGCATTTTTTGTTGAATTATAATATTTTTTCCAATATATAAGAATGACCGTGTTTGCTTCAATAACACAATTACCACACTGATCTATCAATTTGAGTGATTTCAATTTTAAAATTGTAAATTCCCAAGAAATTTATTTAATTATATTTTTTTCTTAAAATATATTTTAGTTTTTTTGTTTGATTTAACTATGCAATTACTACATTAAACCTATTAATTAAGTTTTATTAAGCTATCTGGCTAATTAATCATAAATTCCTGGGAATTTATGAATTTTGGAAATATAGTGGGCAATATTCCCTGGGAATATTTCCTTGATTTTAAATTCACAGGAATTTCACAACAGTGCACACCAGTCAAGAACTAATTTCACAACAGTAAACACCAGTCAAGAACTATCACGAATAATGAGTGAAAATGGGCAGGGCCAATATTTTATTAATTTATGGATAAGATGAAAATTTGTGTTTCATGGGAAGCATATTAGGTTAGTCTGTGCAGTCATGGTAATGACTGTGCCTCAGTGCATCTGCTTAGTGAGCAGAAGACCAAGCTTTGAATACAGGCAGACCACAAATTTTCAACTTTCCCCATTGATTTCATTCAGAGGCCACTGCAGCTAATGTCGTAAATTCCTTTACTGTTTTGTCTTATGTACAGACAGATCAATGGGTAACTGTTGTGATCTGCCCATATTGTGAAGTATGTGGTGTGTCTGGCCATAGGAGGTGGGCTTAAAAGAGTGATTCCTGCAGTCAGACAACCTTTGGCTGCAGCTGCACATACAGCTCTGGCTACTGCACTCGGTCTGCTACACAGTTCATATATCAAATCCTATTTGGGGACTTCAGTCCACATTGTGTTCTGTGGGGTTCTATGAGGGCAGATCAAAAAGTAAGTTGCACTTTTAAGTTATGGCCATTTATTAAACCACCTATACAAAAGCAACATGGCTATGACAACATACAATGTAAGTTCACTTTTTCACTTAGTCTCCTAGAGACTATAAACATTTCTCGGAACAGTCAACCAACTTTTTGATCCTGGATGCACAGATATCTCCTCCAGATTTTGTAACCACACAAAAACAACTGCTTTCACCTCCTCATCGTTTTGAAATCTTTGCCCACCGAGATCCATTTTGAGCTTCCTGAAAAGATGAAAGTCACATGGCACTAAGTTGGGACTGTATGGAGGATGTTGCCACATTTCCCACTTGAATCGCTGCAGCAGTTTGCACATTTGGTGGGCCTTGTGAGATGCAACTTTAATTTTTTCGGTAAACTCAGAACGGATCTCGGTGTACAACGATTTCAAAACGATGCGGTGAAATTGGCTGTCTCCATTTCGTTAGAAAATGCTAGAGGAAATTTCTTTGCATCCGGAACCAAAAAGTTGGTTGGCTGTTCTGAGAAATGTTTACAGTCTCTTGGAGACTGTGGAATAGTGAATTTACTTTGTATGTTATCATAGCCATGTTGCTTTTGTATAGGTGGTTTAATAAATGACCATAACATGGAAGTGCAATGTACTTTTGATCTGTCATCATACAATAAACTGCCTCTTAAGATGAATTGTAGAGAGTTTCTTTATTTTGGAAGACAGGGCCCTTTTGAAAGTGTGATGGGCTTCCAATGTTGATAATTTAATATGCTTTCTGTCTCTCACATATGCTACTCAGCTGCAAGTTGTCAAATGCCTGCACTCCAGTGGTGATCCATTCCCTTTGTGGATATAGCTATTAGATGGAACAGTGTCTTAAATAAACCTACAATAACAGATTCAGCAAGAAACACTGGTCGTTGTATATTTGTTCAAATATTTGTAAATCTATTGGACCAAACTGCGTGGTCATCAGTCCGTAGCTTCCACACTGTTTAAACTAAGCTAAACTAACCTAAGGACAACACACACACACACACACACACACACACACACACACACACACACACACACACACACACACACGCCCCAGGGAGGACTCAAACCTCTGACGGTGAGCAACCGCGTGCTCCGCAGCGAGGTGCCTTAGACCGCTCGGCTACTCCACCACGGCGTTGTTTTATACACAGCATTCTATATTTGAATGTATATTAATCTCTACCACCGTAAAGTATATAGGGCAGGGTACTTCTGATTGTACAAATTAAAGCAAAACCCCATTTTTACATTTCTGGATTTTACGTTTTCCCGCCATTTACACCATTTTCTGTCGGTCCCGTCAAATTCCCTATGTTCACAATGTTAATTTGCCCCTGTTTTTGCGTTAACATATTTACACTTTTCCCATGTTTTACGCTTTTTGAAAGCATGCTCGTGAATTAAAAATGACATAATCAACATATATTGACGCTGGCGTGGCTATCGCCTTGAAGTATAGTGTTCATAAATTTTACGCAGTCAAGTTTCTTGACACTTTGCATTTATTCAAACATATATTTCGCATTTTGTTGTTGGCAGTATGTGTCTAGTTGACTTGCGATGTGCCAATTGTCAGCTTTGCTTTGTTTATGCAGCTGGTGGTTTTTCATGCTTGGCATGATAACGTTTCAAGAATTTATTCATGTTGTGGAATGCAAATATTTATCTAAGTATTTTATGTGACTTTTATAAATGATGAGACAGATGGTTTGCACAATGAAGGGCGCACAGTACATTATAACCTCAAAAAAGTGATAATAGTGTCAGATGCCAACCCTATGCAAACGTATCAAAAATACTTACCCTTATATTTGCACTTGAGAATAAATTCTCGAATATCGCCGTACAAAACATCAAAAAATACAAAAAGAACAGAACCTGTGGAAGTTTACTACGTAAATAATTAATGCTGGTAAAAGGCATGTTGACTAATAGATTATGATGAATGAAATTACATAAAAAATTTCTACTTCCCATAAAATTACCATTTCCGCCTGGTGCTTAAAACGGTAAAAATTTGGATAACCTTTATTTTATAATAAACTTCCTGGCTAGTGTTTTGATGCCTATTATGTACATATATCACAAATAAACTACGAAAATGCAAGGGTGATCCAGTAAGCATATTTTACCATTTAAAATATTATTTCTTGCATTTTACACCATTTCACTGAAGTCCCTTGAAAAGTGTAAAAATGGGGTTCTATATTATGGTGTCTTTCTGTTCTGATCACATATGATGTGTGGAAAGAATGACTGTTTAAATATTTCTGTACAAGCTGTGATTAGTCTATTTTGTCTTTGCAGTCCCTGATGGAGCATTATGTAAGAGGCTGTAATGTATTCCTAGATGCTACACCTAATATTGCCTTTTGAAACTGTATAAGTAGGCTTGCATAAGATCAAAGGAATTATACTCAGCTGCTAGATGCATTGAAATAAAATCAATGGGGAAAACTGAAAATGTGTGCCTGACCAGGAGTCGAAAGCAGGCCTCCTGCCAGCTCCTACAACGGTTGTCATGTAAATAGGTCACAATGCCATTATTTTGAAGGACCATCAGGTAAATGGAAATGAGCGTATGGCTTTCTTGGCCGGGAGATCCCTTACGGGATGGACCATCAGGTACCGACTGGCTATCATGTCATCCTCCACCTGAAGGCATCACTGATGTGGTATGGATGGGGACATGATCAGCGCCCCGCACTCCCGGCTGTTGTGTTGGTCTTCGCAACCAGAGCCGCTACTTCTTAATCGAATAGCTTCTCAATGGGCCTCACAAGTGTTGAGTGCATCCCACTTACCAACAGTGCCCAGCAGACCTGTGCTAACCATCGTGAATATTTATCTGTAGGCTCTACACCAAACTTAGTTGAAGTCAGATATATCCTACTATCGAACCATTTAACTGTAACAAGTTTTTCATCCTGCTGAACCACCTAGTGATGGGTGCCTCTTCATAACAGAATCTGTTGAAAACAATATTGATTTTGGTATTCGACTTCAAAATAGTCAAATGGCTTCTGCAGAGTGTAATTAGACACTGGCTGTGGTGCAACAATTAGGGTTGGTGAAAATCTGTTTGAAAGATAAGAGAAAACAATTTCTGCAATTCATTATCTAAAAAATTTAATTCTTCATTATAAAAAAAAGTTTGTTAAAGGAACTCAAAACTTACATATCTTAGTGCCTGTAAGAATCGTGTTCATTTCCTCTCCCTACTATCCTAACATGTCGCTGCAAATGACTGAAAGGTTCCTCATCTGAAGTTTCCCAAGAGGAGTTACCGTCTTCCTCTATTGGTCCAACACTTGTTTCAAATTCGTCTTTGCTATCTTCAAATTCAAAATAAAAAATATATATGGGTCTATCTGATTCATTAGTGCTGAAATTTCATCATCCGTGAGTCTTGTAAGTGAACACAAATCATCAGTTCATAGCTACAGGGGATTTTACTGCAATTGCAGCACATATAACAGGGTCTCAGGTGGAGTGTGTGTGTATGTCCTCATCTCTGTCTATAGTGAACCCATGCCCCTTTGAACACCATTAGAAGCAGTGGCTGTCAGGCTGAGGACGACACAGGAGATAACTCTCTGCAGTATCTATCTGCCACCAGATGGTGATGTATCCCTGAACGTTTTGCTGCACTCATAGCTCAACTTCCCCTACCTTTCTTACTCATGTGTGACTTCAATGCCCTCAATCCCTTGTGGGATGGTTCTATGATCTCTGGCCGTGGCAGGGTTGTCAAGGATTTTCTAACTCAACTCGACCTCTGCCTCTTAAATACAGGTGCCCCCACATATTTTAGTGTGGCACATGGCACATTTTCGGCCATAGATCTATCCATCTGCAGTCACAGCCTTCCACCATCTGTTGACTGGAGAGCCCATGATGACTTGTGCGGCAGTGACCATTTTCCCATTTTCTTGTCACTCCCACAACGCGCGTCCCCAGCACGTCCACCCAGGTGGGCTCTGCACACGGCTAACTGGGAAGACTAAACTTCTGCTGCCACCATTGGCCCTCCCCCACAAGAGAACATCGATGCAGTGGTCAAGAGCACCAAACGCTCTATTATTTCTGCTGCGGAAGCTACTATTCCGCGTTCATCAGGGTGCCCGTGGCGTAAGACAGTGCCGTGGTGGTCGCCGGAGATCGCTGAAGCCATTAAAGACCGCAGGCAGAACTTACATCGATCCAAATGGCATCCCTCTCAGGAGCACCTCATCAATTTTAAATGGCTTTGCACTTGTGCTCGCCAGATATTCAGAAGACGGAAACAGGAGTGCTGGGAGAGGTACGTCTCCACTATTGGGATGGGTACCTCAGCCTCACAGGTCTGGAGTAAAATCAGGCAGCTAAAGGGGTTGCAGACACCCACAGGAATACCTGGGATCTCGACAAATGGAGTTATATGTACAGACCTGGCCACACTTCTAGAGATGTTTGTCGTGCATTATCATCATACCTTTGCCTCCTTTGCAAATTATCCACCGGCCTTCCGTACATTGAAGGAGCGGGTAGAACACCAGCCCCTCTCCTTTACTACCCGCCACTCTGAATCCTATAATTCTATTTTTACTGAGTGGGAGCTCCTCAGTGCTCTTACACAATGTCCTGACATGGTGCCTGGGCCCTCTCAGCAGACAGTCGGCGTAATCTTCTTGCGGTCTATAACCATATTTGGTGTGATGGTGTTTTCCCGTCACAATGGCAGGAGAGTATCATCATCCCATTGCTTAAACCTGACAAACATCCTCTTTTCCTGGATAGCTATCAGCCCATTAACCTGACTAACGTTCCATGCAAACTCCTGGAGTGGATGGTTAGTCGGCGTTTATGTTGGATTCTTGAGACTCGGGGCTTACTGGCTCCATGCCAGGGTGGTTTCCGTGAGGGTTGATCTACCACTGACAATCTGGTCTACCTCGAGTCTGAAATCCACAAAGCCTTTTCCAGGTGCCACCACCTAGTTGCTGTCTTCTTTGATATGCACAAAGCATATGACGTAACCTGGCAACAACACATCCTCAACACTTTACATGACTGGGGCCTCAAGGGTTCCCTACCGATTTTTAACCAGAATTTTTTAGCTGTCCATACCTTTCATGTCCAAATTGGTGCCTCCCTGAGCACCTCTCAATATCCAGGTAAATGGGGGTCCTCAGGACTCTGTTTTAAGCGTACCATTATTTTTAGTTGCCATCAACGGTTTAGCAACAGCAGTTGGATCGTCAGTATCCCCTTCTCTTTACCCTGACGACTTTTGTATCTCTTTTAGTTCCTGCAGCACCCAAGTTGCCGAGCGCAGCTTGCAGGGCGCTATTCGGAAGGCACAGACCTGGGCGCTTACCAATGGCTTTCAGTTTACTGCCACCAAGACAAGAGTGATACACTTCTGTCGGCATCAGACTGTTCACCCTCACCCTGAACTTCATCTCAACAGCGAACTACTTAACATAGTAAACACCAATATATTTTTCGGGCCAGTCTTCGACGCCCGGCTGATGTGGCTTCACCACATTTGTCAGCCGATACAGGAGTGCTGGCACCGTCTCAACCTTCTCCGACACCGGGGGTGCTGACCACTTGACGCTGTTGCGGTTATACACAGCACTGGTGCAGTCCCGTCTCGATTTTGGGTGCGCCGCGATGGAGTAACCGAGCGGTCTAAAGTGTCTCGCTGTGGAGCGCGCGTTGCTCGCCGTGGAGGTTCGAGTCCTCCCTGGGGCATGGGTGTGTGTGTTGTCCTTAGGTTAGTTTACCTAGGTTTAAGTAGTTTGTAAGCTACGGACTGATGACCACGCAGTTTGGTCCGATAGATTTACAAAGATTTGATTTGATTCGATTTTGGGTGCATTGCTTATGGGTCTGCTTCACCTTCGGCATTGCGCCTACTGGACCCTATTTGTGGGGTCCGCATTGTGACAGGGGCCTTCTGCACCAGTCCCATGAACAGCTTACTAGTAGAGGCCGGGGTCCCACTGTTGGGGGTCTGCCACCAATACCTGCTCGTGGCTTATGCAACCAATTTATATTGCCCTCCATGCCACCTGAACCGTCGTCTCCTCTTTTCTAATGTGGCCATCCGCCCCACCAGCGAGGCCCCCGATCAGGTCATATGATTGCCTTTAGAGTTTGGTCCCTCCTGCTGGAGCTTGAGTCTTTTCCCCTTCTATCTCTATATCGTGTCTCTACACACGCACCTCCATGGTGCTTGCCTCGGCCATCTACTCAGCTGGACTTGGCCCACGGGTCCAAAGACTCAGTTTCCTCGGAGGCGCTCCAACATCAGTTCTCAGCTGTCGTAGCGGAGTCCCTAGTTATGACCTGATCTATACAGATGGTTCTCTGCTTGATGGCCATGTGGGATTTGCCTATGTTCATGGTGACTGTGTGGAACAGCACTCTCTGCCGAATGGCTGCAGTGTTTACATTGTAGAGTTGGTGGCCATTCAACGAGCTCTCGAGTACATCAGTCCTGCTCATGTGAGTTTTTTCTTATTTGCAGCGACTCCCTGAGCGGCCTTAGAGCTCTGGACCAGTGTTACCCGCGGTCTCCCCTGGTGTTGGCCATATAGGAGACACTTTGTGCCCTTGAACTGTCCAGGTGATCAGGTGTTCATCTGGTCTCCGGGTCATGTGGGTATCCCAGGCAATGAATGTGTTGACAGGCTTGCCAAGCAGGCTGTCGGTGCATCCATTCTAGAGATTGGCCTCCTGGTTTCTGATCTCCATTCATTGTTGCCCCGACGGGTGCTTCAGCTTTGGGATGCTGAGTGGCGTAGCCTGACCATGCCCAACAAACTCTGGGTTGTCAAGGAGACCACGGACGCGTGGCGTTCGTCCATGCGGGCCTCTCACCAGGACTCTGTGGTCCTGTCTAGACTCCGCATTGGCCATACGTGGCTCACCCATGGACATCTTCATGGTGAGGACCCACCTCAGTGTCAGTGTGGCTCCCATTTGACAATAGTCCACATCTTGGTGGACTGCCTTGTTTTAGCCACCTTGTGACGGAGTTTTAACCTCCCTGATGTTTTATCAGACATTTTATGTGACAATGCTACGACAGCAGATTTAGCTGTAAGTTTTATTTGAGCAGGGGGGTTTTATCATTCTCTCTAGTTAGAGGTCTCCTTGCACTGCCAAGTGGTTGACTTTTCCTTTTATTTTACTCTTATGGTCGGCCAACCACTGCCTTTGGCTTCTGCTCTTAGGTGCCTTTGTGTGATCGTCTGGTTTTGTTTTGTTTCTTGTCGACTTTGTTGATGTTTTGTGGACTCCGCGGGATTATCCTCCCAATTTGCAATTTTAAGCTCTAAGCACTTTTCTTTCCTGTCTACGGTTTTACTTGTGACACTTAGTGATGGAGTGGGATACTGATGACCACTGCAGTTTTGTCCCCCTTAAACATCCACCCAACCAACCAAATCACCAGTCTCTGTTGTGGGCACTGTCTGCTCTGACATGTTAAAGAACCAAAGTATCAAATGTAATACTTAACGTTTTTTACCTATGAATTCCGCATTTACTTGCATTCCTGCATAACTCCATGAGCCATTGGCTGTACAAATGTAGTTAATTACAATAAAGTTACATTACACTATAAATATACAAGATTATTAGATTACAGAGCAGTGATAGGATAAAGCAGATTAAATATTTACGTAAGTGGTTTAAGCTTGTCATTACAGTTGAATGTCTAGTGACCTCAATCAGTTTATTGCCTCGGGTATAGCATCTCTAGGGATGCTGAAAGACAAAATCCGACGCCAATGCCTCACCATAACTCCAGACATGCTTTACAGAGCCATTCCCAACATTATTCCTCGACTACAGCTATTGTTGAGGAATGATGGTGAAAATAATGAGCATTTCCTGTACAGAACATCATCTTTGCTTTGTCTTAATTTGTTATGCTAATTATTGCTTTTCTGATCAGATGAAGCACCATCTGTCAGACATTTTTTTAAACTTTTTTTTTCTAATAAAACCCCATGTCATTCCAAGCATGTGTGTCAATTTATACCTCTCTATCTACATCATTCCGTGATTTATTAAGTTTTCAAATTTATACTGACTTTTTGATCACCCAGTATATTCTGGTTGTAACCAAGCTATTGCCTTTAACTCAGATATGAGGTTATTGGTCAATGCTGACAAGTTGTATTCTGGTCATTAATCAAGCCATAAATTGACCTTATTTATTTGTAATAAATGATTACTCTTTTGCACTGCCAACGAAGTAAATAATTTATGGTTGACAGGTTCTTGATGTACCTTTGTCTGCTCAGTAAATTGACTGTAAACATCACCAGAACAATTAATAACAAAACATCAACGTTAATGTGTAAGAAGCGACAAGAAAACTCAACGTGAAATCAATACATTCGAATATTGTGCAAATAAAAAACAGAACATTTCATTGGCTGCTGTGCAATATCACTTGATTGGCTGGTCTCATGCAGTGGCCATAACTATCATGTGAACACTCTACACTATGCCGTGACATGGACTGTAAAATTAAGCCGGAAAATGAAATAATTTGAAGGATTGTCAGAAAGTAATAAAAGCTATTAACTAAACATATTGCACAAACTAAGTTTATGTATGATGTAGGTGGTGCTGCCAATCTCTGTTACTGTAAAATCTAACACACTGTTGAGATAGGTTTTCATCTATTCATATCGGGTGACAGTGGCACTTATGTATGAGGAAAAGTATGCTGCGAAATTTGTACATCCAGGCCTAGCTCTTGTATACTCCATCTAAAGAAAACAAGAGCAAAATACTAATCTACAGAACCAGAAGCAGCTAACAAATATTCATGTACTTTTAGCAGTTTATAATAAAGTATGGCAAGTACAAATTAGTAGCCCACAAGTTTTGTAGTAACATTGAAAACACTTTAACACCATGGGTTCAAGTCACACAAAATTAACATCAGTAGATCAATAATACAACATTGTATATTAGAGAAATGCTATCTGGCTTATAAAATGTTAAAAACTTTACATAGCTAGCTGCAGCAACTATGGTCACTACAGCAACCCTTAGCAGCTAGCCATGTTAGTTTTTAACATTTATAAGACAGCTAGTATTTGTGTAGTATGAAATGTTTTATTATTCACCAACTGATGTTAATTCTATGTGACTTGAGCATGACATGCTCTAGGTTAGAATGTCTCATATAATTTCTTATCAATACTTCCTAAGTAATAGAACGCAGTACGTTGTTTTGGACGCCGAGTGTTCATCAGAGACGAGTGTATCGTCAGGTGTGCCCCAGGGGAGTGTGATAGGACCGCTATTATTTTCTATCTATATAAATGATCTGATGGACAGAGTAACTTGTAATTTGCGGCTGTTTGCTGATGATGCTGTGGTGTATGGGAGGGTGTCATCTTTAACTGACTGTAATAGCGAGTAGGAAAAACGATCCCATAATGTTTGAATACAGCATTAGTAGTGAGCTTCTTGATGCTGTCACATCGTTCAAATATCTAGGCGTAACATTGCAGAGTGATATGAAATGGAACGAACATGTAAGGACTGTCGTGAGTAAGGCGGACAGCTGACTTTGGTTTATTGGGAGAATTTTGGGAAGATGTACTTCACCTGTAAAGGAGACCGCTTATAAAACGCTTGTACGACCATGTCTGGAGTATTGCTTAAGTGTTTGGGACCCACAGCAGATCAGTTTAAAGGAAGACATAGAGGCAGTTCAGACGCGAGCAGCTAGGTTTGTTACTGGTAGGTTCGACCAATGCGCGAGTGTTACGGAAATGGTTCGGTAACTCAATTGGAGATCGCTGGAGGAAAGACGATGTTCTTTTCCTGAATTTCTGTTGAGGAAATTTAGAGGGCTGCAATTTGAAGCTGAGTGTAGTACGATCTTGCTGCTGCCTACTTATATTTCGCGTGGTGATCACAAAGACAAGATAAGAGAAATTAGGGCTTGTACGGAGGCATATAAGCATTCTTTTTTTCCTCGTTCTATTTGGGAGTGGAATAGGAAAGGAAATGCCTAGTAGTGGTACAGAACCACCTTACGGTGAATTGCGGAGTATGTATGTAGATGCAGGTGTAGAACATCCATACCGCATACAGTGATGCTAAAAAAAGTTTGCTATTGTGAGAGAATATTGATGATAATATTATCATTGTAATTCGTCACCATACAGTAATTTAACAGATGCCTAAGCGAGGCAATGATGATAACAGCATAGGTTAATGCCTCGTTGTTTTCATTCTCCCTGGTGTGGGAATACAGATTAAGCTGCGAGTGCTAAAGCATGAATGCAATTGACTCATATGTGCCGTCAGTGTTGCATATGGAAGTTTGGGTTAGTCCTGGAGTCGTGTTCAGGTAGCCTAGTGGTTAAGGCGACCGCTTGCGAAAAGCGGGAAGCCCAGGTTTGAGTCCTGGTCCGGCACAAATTTTCATACATCACCATTAGGTAGAACATCCATGCCGTATACAGTGACACTAAAAGAAGTTCGCTATTGCAAGAGAATATTGTCACGTTGCAATGGAAGTAGGCTTTTCTTCGAAGGCAACTAAACACAGCACTTATACTGAAAGCACGTTTATTAAGAGCTCAACATACACGCAGCACTGACTGCCTCTCAGGCAGAGTGCTCTGCTATTTATACACAGACAGAATTTACCAGAAATTAGAAGATCATAAGAAACAAGTAGAATTTACAAGTGAACATAAGAAAGATGTAGAACCTTCTGGAATTGTAAATAACAAAGAAATAAATTTTTGCCGGTGGGCGGGATCGAACCGGCGACCTTCTGCTCCGCAGTCCGTGACGCTGTCCCCTGCGCCACGCCGGCAGTTGGTGTTCGTGGTCTCTTGCGGCATTGCTCCCTCTCCTGGAGAAACAGCGACCCGCTGTTATGATCCCTGTGGAGCCAGCTGCAATGTCCTGGATCTTGCCCGTGTCATGGGTCCTCTGTATGACAGTTCAAGAGAATCCTTCCCTTCTCCGCGATTATCGACGACAGACGTTCCTGTCATGGCTTCATCAGGAACATTACCATCCTTAAAGTCCTTGAACAAGAAGCCATTGTCGTCTACCTGCTCTTCAGGATCGTAGTAAGGCTTCATGCGCAGGACGTGAACAATGTCTCTTCGTTTTTGACGTTTCGACGACGGCTCATAATCCTCAACTTCGTATGTGACGTCTGACAGGCGGCGTATGACACGATACGGACCAAAGTATCGCTTCAATAATTTTTCTGACAGTCCTACCTTCCGTACAGGGGTAAAATCCATACCAGATCTCCTGGGCTGTACACAACAGGTCGGTGCTTGTCGTTATACCGCTGACGGTCCTTCTCCTGGGCGTCCAGTGTCCGTATACGAGCCAGCTGTCTTGCTTCTTCGACCCTGGTGATGAGCTGTTTAACATAGTCATCATGGGTGTCGTCCGGTTGGAACGGGAACAGCGTATCCATTGTCGTCTCAGCTTCACGGCCATGGAGCAGGAAGACCGGAGTGAAGCCTGTGGTGTCCTGTCTTGCGGTATTGTAAGCAAATGTCACGACTGGCAGAATTGTATCCCAATCCTTCTGCTCAACATCGACGTACATCGACAGCATGTCGGCTAACGTTTTGTTAAAGCGTTCCGTAAGACCATTTGTCTGAGGATGGTATGCAGTTGTCATTCTGTGGACAATGTTGCACTGTGACATTACTTCTGATACTAGTTTTGACTGGAATACTTTTCCACGATCAGATATCATGACACGTGTTGCTCCATGCTTCAAAATAATGTCTTCTACAAGGAATTTTGCGATCTCTGGAGCTTCTGCAGTCGGCACAGGTTTGGTGACAGCGTAGCGTGTGAGGTAGTCAGTGCAGACTATTATCCAATGGTTACCGGTTGTCGACTTCGGGAACCTCCCTAAAAGATCGATCCCAACTCGGTGGAATGGAGCTGCTGCCGGCGGAATCGGTACGAGATGCCCCGGAGGTAACTGCGACACATGCTTCCATCGCAGGCACTCTTTACAGTGACTCACGTAGTGCTTGACAGATCGGTAGAGACCTTTCCAGTAATACCTGCGTCTGATTCTGTCTAGGGTCTTCACGAATCCCAGATGACCGGATATTGGAGCATCATGGAAATATTTGAGAATAGCTGGCTGGAGATGAGCTGGAACAACAAGTAGCCATTTGGGGCCCAGTGGATTGTAGTTGCTCTTATACAATATTCCGTTTATAAGTTGGAACTCTCCATTGGTCGGTTCTCCGTTCTCCAAGGCCTCTATCGTTATTAATAGTGCTGGATCTTCCCTCTGTTCAGCTATAACGTCATCTAATTCAGTGAGGGCTGAAATTTCATTAATTCTGTTCTTTTCCACCAATGGATTCCTAGAAAGGCAGTCGGCATTGTTGTGTTTGCGTCCGTTCTTGAATACCACTGTGACATCGTACTCTTTGAGTCTTAGTGCCCATCTTGCTAGTCGACCTGATGGATCCTTCAAGCTAGTCAGCCAACACAAAGAATGGTGGTCTGTCACGATGGTGAATGGTTTGCCGAACAAATACGGTCCGAACTTGTTGATAGCCCAGATAACTGCGAGACATTCTTTTTCAGTAGTAGAGTAGTTTATCTCGGACTTTGAGAGTAATCTTGACGCATAGGCTATCACTTTTTCAGCACCTTCCTGAACTTGTACAAGCACTGCACCAATCCCATAACCACTGGCGTCTGTGTGAAGTTCCGTTTCTGCATTCTCGTCGTACAAGGCTAGCACTGGTGCGGAAGTTAGAGCCTCCTTAAGTGCCCGGAAAGCTCTTTCTTTTGTCTCATCCCAGTAAAACTTGGCGTCTCCCTGCAGAAGTTCTTGTAATGGACGTGCCCTGTTACAAAATCCTTTTATGAAACGTCGGTAGTATGAGCACTGCCCGAGAAAACTTCTCACATCACGAATGTGCTGAGGAGTTGGAAATTCTGTGACTGCCCTTACTTTATCTGGATCAGGACGGACACCATCTCCGTTGACTAGGTGCCCCAGGATTTTTATCTCTTTGGCGACGAAGAGGCACTTCTTTGGATTGAGGCGGAGACCTGCAGCCTGAACACACTTCAACACAGTTGACAGGCGACTCAGATGTTCTTCAAATGTTTTCGAGAAAACGACAATGTCATCTAAATAGCAGAGACACGTCGTCCACTTTAGGTGTCGACGCAAGTTGTCCATCATGTGTTCGAATGTGGCTGGAGCATTACATAATCCAAATGGCATTACTTTAAATTCATAGAGGCCGTCAGGTGTAATAAAAGTCGTCTTCTCCCTGTCAGCTTCGTCAACCTCGATTTGCCAGTAACCTGTCTGCATTTCCATAGTTGAGAAGTATGTAGCTCCTTTCAAGCAGTCTAAGGTGTCATCAGTGTGCGGCAATGGGTAGACATCTTTCTTTGTGATTCTGTTCAGCCGCCGATAGTCGACACAGAATCGCCATGTGCCATCCTTCTTCTTTACGAGGACCACCGGAGACGACCAAGGACTCTCCGAAGGTTGAATGATGTCATCTCGCAACATCTTCTCCACTTCCTCCCAAATTATTCGTCTTTCAGCTGGCGACACTCTATACGAACGCTGGCTAATTGGCAGATGATCCCCAGTATTGATACGGTGCTTTATCGTGGGCCGTTTCGTCTGACTTTTCCCCTGCTGAGGTGTGAATGCACCCGAAAATTGGTGTAGCATACCTAACACCTGCTGGCGTTGTTCCTTGGTCAGTCCAGGCCCTAGTGGCAGTTCCACGTTTGTTTCCTCCAGCGTGTTGTCTGTACTAACAGCAGAGCATGGGTCTTCATTGATGACGTTGAGCTCACCGTCCTGGATTGGTTCAGCTGTCCCGATACACATTCCCTTGGGGATAAGTTGTGACCGATCGTGACAATTTGTGATCCAAATCTCTCCTTGACCACCGGTAATGCTTATGATAGCTGGTGGTATGTAAACTTCTTTTGTGAGCATGAGAAACTTTTTACTATCAACTAGAACTTCACAGTTTAACCAGTCATCTGTGTTTGTGACTGCAACTCTTCTCATTGTCAATGGCGGTATCGTCACATTGTCAACGACGAATAACTTTCCAGAAAATTCTGTATTACATGTATCCGGCGGAACAACTTCTTCAATTTGCAGCTCAGATCTTCCATAGTCAATGATAGCTTGGGATGCCTGAAGGAAGTCCCATCCGAGGATGACATTGTGACTACATTCTGTTAACACGACAAATTCAAACGGCTGCGTCCTGTTGTTGATGGTTATTCTTGCGACACAAGTTCCTGCTGGATGGACGTACTTTCCATTCGCGACCTTCAGCACAGTTGCTCCCGTATCACAGAACATTGTCTTCTTTAGTGTGCAGCGGTAATTATCCGATAATACAGAAAAAGAGGCTCCTGAATCAACAAGTGCCCGGACTGGTTGGCCATCGATTATGACGTCGATGAGATTTCCCGATATCTTGGCGACTGTCGTCCATGGAGGATTTTCATCTGCGGCGCCCTCACCTCCGTAGATGGTCGCCTTTCTTAGTTTTCTTGGGAACGGCGGCTAGGGGAGCTGCTGGTACCTCTGTACGGCGAAGGTGAACGGCTGCGGCGCGTCGGGTAGCGACCTCGTCTCGGGTAGGCGATGGGCTTCTTCCCATAGGTCGACTGAACTCATCATCAGGTGACTGCCTTGGATAGAACTGCTCCGACGGCTGACGTCTTGCGGCAAAATAATCATCGAATACTCGCCTCCTCTCTCTGCAGTAGCATACGACATGTCCAGGGCGTCCACAGTGGAAACACAGTGGTGTGTTGTCTTGTGTCCTCCAGACGTCTGTTCTTCTGCGGGGCGTCATAGTTACCGGGGGAGTTGGCTGTGGTCGCGTCGGTCGATTCATGGGCTGCCGTTTGGCGGCTGCAGCGTATGTCATAGCAGGGCGATGCCATTCTTCACGTTGGGTGCGATTGACGGGGTAGACAGGAGCTAATGTTTGAAATACCTCGTCCTGAGTGGCGTCGGCTACCTCGTGACTTATAGGGCTCACATCCAAGGCCATAATCTGATGCTCGCTCGGTCTAATAGTCCCAGCTGCCATGCACTGTTGTAATTCTTCTCTCACGATTTGTCGTATGAGAGAAGCCAAGTCCTGCTGGTCTTCCACAATGGCCATAGGGACTACATTTGGGAGTCTGTCATACTTCTTGCGTCCAACCCTCCTTTGTTGCATCTCTTCAATATGCTGGCACCACTTGATGAACTCTTCTGTAGTAGTGACGTCTTTTATCAGAAGAGCTTGGTACATATCTTCTGCAATTCCCTTCATCAGGTGCGTGATTTTGTCTGCTTCAGTCATGTTCGGATTGACTACGTTACACAGGGCCAAAATACTATGTATGTATGATTGTGTCGGCTCACCATGTCGTTGGGCCCGGTTCTTCAGTTGTTCTTCCGCCGAGCGGATTTGTCGCTGGCGGTCTCCAAACGTCTTCTGAAGTTCCTCCTGGAACGTCTCCCAGTCATTCAACTTGTCTTTGTTGTTTTCGAACCATTGCTGGGCTGTTCCATCCAGGTAGAAATAAACGTTGGCCAAGCACATCGTATGATCCCACCTGTTGTACTTGGCGACTCGGTCGAACCCTTTTAGCCATTTGTTAGGGTCCTGTCCAGCATCTCCAGAGAACACCGACGGGTGTCTGATGTGCAGCTGGCTTATTGCTGGTTTCGTCTCCATCGTTCTTCTGATAATGCGGACTTTTGGAAGGATGTACTCAGTGTATCCATTGTATTCCGGTTCCATTCCGTGTAAGCGACGGCTTTTACGTTGTCTAATCGGAGCCACGGTGATGCAGCTGTTGCACAGCGTACCCGGCGCCTCCACCAAACAATGTCACGTTGCAATGGAAGTAGGCTTGTCTTCGAAGGCAACTAAACACAGCACTTATACTGAAAGCACGTTTATTACGAACTCAACATACACGCAGCACTGACTGCCTCTCAGGCAGAGTGCTCTGCTATTTATACACAGACAGAAGTTACCAGAAATTAGAAGAACAGTTAACATAAGAAACAAGTAGAATTTACAAGTGAACATAAGAAAGATGTAGAACCTTCTGGAATTGTAAATTACAAAGAAATAAATTTTTGCTGGTGGACGGGATTGAACCGGCGACCTTCTGCTCCGCAGTCCGTGACGCTATCCCCTGCGCCACGCCGGCAGTCGGTGTTCGTGGTTTCTCGTGGCAATATTGATAATCTTTAGGAAGGCTGTCCTTATCAGATACCACATGTGCCCGGCGCAGCAGAGTACGTAGCATGCCTGTGGTTTGTGCATGGTGGTGGCAGCTTGTCGCCTGCAGATATAGATCTGTATGTGTGAGCATCTGGTAGCCTGAGTGACCCAGAGACCCATCAGTTCTTCAAGTGACAAGGACATCCAGAAATGGCAGACATCTGTCTTTTGCAACCTCCATGGTAAATTAAATGTTCTTGTGGATGGAATTCAGGTGTACTCTAGACATGTAGGTGGGTACAGCAATATTTGCAAACTTACTTAACCAAGGCTAAGTTTTTTGGTAAGCCAATAGATAAAGAACACCTAGCTAATACCTATGTTGATAAGAAGGTTGCCATACTATTAACAGAAATATGGTGTAAGGGGTGGAAGGGCATCAAGGAACTTGCCGCAGCCGAAGGAGTTGATGCTTTAAGGCAAAGCTAGAGGGGAGGCTAGTAGATTTACTCAAAACCCAGATAGCGAGAATAAAAAGGGAGTGTACTTATGTGAAATGCATAGGAAACAGGAGCTTAAAAAAAGGCAATAGAAATCAATACAATAATAATAATAATAATTACCATAAGAAGCAAAATTATTTAGATAAGGGCTATAGTACTGTTCCAATATCTATTCAAAACGGTGATGAACCAGAGACTAAGGCTGAAAAGGGACTGCATGATTTGAATGCCATAAAACTGTATTGTGACCCTCAGGATGATTAGCTTGCTTTGCTAATTAGTTGATTTTATGCCCACCAGGAAGCCAGTTATTTGTCCTTGTTTTTCCTTTTCGATTTCTGAAGCACAGATTCCTTTTTCTTTTACTATTCTTTCAAGTGTTACTGTTACTTTTTCTCTATTCCACTTTGGTACTTAGATTAGGTGAATACATATGTGTTCTTCTGTGTTAGTAAGTATGATTTCGCAGAACACTTCGAAGATGCACCAGCTCCACCAAAGACACTGCCTACATCACACTTGTGGTCCTCTCCTGGAGTACTGTTGCTCCTTGTGGGACCCTCACCAAGTGGGACTGATGGAAGACATTGAGAAGGTTCAGAAAAGGGCAGCTTGGTTTGTTTTATCACTTTGGGGGGGGGGGGGGAAGCATCACAGAAATGTTGCACGAATTGGGGTGGAGACATTATTCATTGCGGCGTGATCTGTTTGCGAAGTTTCAATCACCGACTTTTACTTCTGAATGTGAAAATATTTTGCTAGCACCCACCTTCTTAGGGAGACATGACCATCCCAATAAAATAAGAGAAATCAGATTGAAAATGGAACGATTTAGGTGTTCTTTCTTCCTGCACGCTGTTACAGAATGGAATGGTAAAGAAAAGTTATGAAAGTGGTTAATGAACCATCTGCCAGGCACTTAAATGTGATTTGCAGAGTATATATGTAGATGTAGAAGACACCCATACCCCTAGTAGGTGTTGGAACATGCTAAAGTGTCTTAAATTTTACTATGCAACTTCATGGTCTGCTAATTTGTACTTGCAGTAAATAGCTGCTTCCAGTCAAGCTATGTTTAAAATTATGTAATGAAGTAAAGTAATGATTTACAAAATCCAAGTACTGTAGCTGCTTATATTGTTATTGCCAAACATATTCACTAAATTCTTGTTTGTAAGTTAAAATTTGCTGTGACATTTTGTTGATTATTTTCAGGTGCAACTGTGGATGCAGTGAAACGAGGCGAATGGACCCCACTAATGCTTGCTTGTGCAAATTCTGGCACATCATCTTATGAAATTGTAAATTTGCTTATCAGATTTGGGGCAAATACAAAAGCCCGGAATAAAGATGGATGGACACCAGTCAATCTTGCTGTTCGTTTAGGCGATGAAAATAAAATAAAGCTTCTTGCATCTGTGGATAAGGATGCACTGCAAATCAAGACAAACAACAAACGAACAATATTACATACTGCAGGTATATATTTTGCTGTTTATAATAAGTAAGTCAAGCAAAAGAAAACTTACAGTTGCAGCACTAGTGCAATGGAAAAAATATTATTAAAACATTCCATTTATGTAAAATGATGGTAACAGTTTAAAATTTCACTGACATATCTCGGACATCTGTAAGAAGTATCTCTTGAATATTTTGATACAGGTAAATGGTCAAGAGACATAATACTTCGTGTGTGACTGTGACACTATAATTTGGTATTCTGATGCACTGCAACATTACTTACTTCTGTCCCAACCTACTCCACCCTTCTGCCATCTTGTAAGGCACACAGGGGAGGGGGTGTTTCATTTTTTATGTCAATGCTTTCTTCTGGTTTTTTCTACTAATGAAGGCCTGGGAATTATACCTAGGTGTAGTTATGAATATGTAATTGTAGATAATTCCTTGAATTAGGACTTGGCTATATGACCATTACATATGTTTTTGGTTTAAGTTGCCATATCTTCCTAGCAGACCAATTTCCACTACCTCATTGATGATGCCATTCCTGAAGGTCTCTTGCACCACAATTCTTGTGCAGTTCTATGTCATCACACATGACTGTGGACTCTGATGCAGCTGATATGTTGGTATGAAGTAGTAATGTGTGGTGCTGACATAGTTCCAACCTATCATACACTATTCACAACGTTCAAGGTCTGTTACAAAAGTATTTGGCATGAGACTGGAGGGAAATAAATGGCTTCCCCAGAGTGTTGGTCAACTAATCACCCCCCCCTCCCTCCCCTCCTCAGGGGCTCAGCATTAATTTGCTGAATACGGGCTTGGTGAACCCGGGGTCCAGAGCTGGGGACTGGTAAGCACCACCAGTCCTCTAGACACTGTAACCTCTGGGCAAACTTCAGCGACCACTGTGTGGTGTGATGGTGGAACGTTGTGTGTATCAGGCAATGGGGATCATGGCTTGACCACCCGTGTCATGAGGATGGTACAAAACTCTATAAAAAACCCTTCAATCCCAAGGTGTGCTACGTGCTGATTCGTTGCATGGCTGTTGAAGTGGAACAGTCGCTAGTGAGCAACCTCTGGGGATACTGCCACATCTCAGTTGTATAAGGCTTATCTAGGCATGAGGAGGCTCTGTCTAGGTGGACCCTTAGTTTCCCAGCTACTTGTGGTACTGAGATGGATCTATTGAGTAATTTTAAACCTTCTAGTGGGATGGGTGTAAAACTGGGGAGTGCCAATACCCAACCAAGGGGTGTCAGTCTTCCAGATTCTGCATAGAATAAAAAACATTTAGTATACAGTAATGAAATGCATGCTGCTCCACAGAATTTTTTTATTGTAGTGAAGAGAACAGAGGTCACTTTTGAAAAGTTATCCCCTTTTTACATACAGAAAGCTCTAGAGGGAATTGCTGGCAGTCAGTCAAACACTTACATAATGGGACATTGTTGGTAGAAACTTCCACTTCCCAACAAGCAGTGAACCTTCAGAAGGCTAAATGCCTTGGTGAATATGCTATAGAGACCAAACTGCATAACACCCTCAATTACAGTAAAGACATTGTTACTTGTAGGGATTTAGTGAGCATTCCAACAGACGAAGTAAAGGCTGAGTGGGCTTCAGAAGGCATCGTAGGATGCCCAAAACCTCACAAAAATGATGGATGGGGAGTTGGTAAAATCATAATCCTTTATCCTAACCTTTAATAGTTACAAACTGCCAGACAAGGTTAAAGCAGGCTTGCTCATTGAATGTAAGACCCTATGTCCCAAACCCAATGGGGTGTTTCAAATGTCAGCAGTTTGGACACAACACTCACGGCTGTAAGGTTGAGGCTACTTGCGGCAAATGTGGGAAGGCATCCCATGAAGGTACTGATTGCACTCCACCTGCAAAATGAGTGAAATGTTCACGGGACCACCCAATTTGGAGTCGCCTATGCAGTGTATGTCTTGACGAAAAGAAAATACAAGAAATTAAGACCACAAGATGGATCCCGTATGCAGAGGCCAAAAAGATCTTTCAGGCCATGCAACCTCCTGTATTTCCCACTTTGCTTCTGCTCTGCAGAAAACTGTTGCTAAAGTTGATGCTTCAACCCAGATGGATATTATTAGTGTGGGTACCAACACCTGCATGTGCCAGTACACACATAAGGCAGCAGAAGCTGTAACTCTGACAGCCCCCCCCCCACAAAAAAAAAAAAAAAAAAAAAAAAAAAAAAAAAAAAAAAAAAAAAAAAAAAAACCACTGAACAAGCTATGAGTACCACCTTTGTTCCAGTAACTGCAGAGCCTGCCCTCACATCCACCACAGTTGCAACCACATCCACTATAACATCAACCAAACAACCCAAACCCAAAACAGCACCTGCTAAGAAAGAGTTGAAGCAGCGATTCATCTGTTCGATTATGTGGAAGTTATTATTCCTTATGGTACATCTGATCCAGCTGCAGAACTCATGGAGTTGGATGTCCCTCAGGGGCAAACATTTCGCCCCAACACTGAACCTCCACCATGTTCAGTGTCTCCTTCTCAAAAGAAATAGAGAGTAAAGATACAACCTCCATGATAGATGGCTCCAATACTGCAGTGGGATGTGCAGGGTTTCAGGACACATTTGGAAGAACTGCATTTACTGACTCAGGGGAGACCAATCTGTATATGCCTGCAAGAGACAAATTTTAAATCTACCAACTACCCTGAGGTACGTGGCTCTGTCGCCACAAGAAGGACAACCCCAGCGGAGAGAGAGCTAGAGGCGGAGTAGCTATTTTTACTCATACAGCCTATCACTCTGAGCCCCCCTCTTTCACCACACATTTACAAGCCGTTGTAGTACCTGTATATGTGTGTCACCATTTGATGGTGTGCTCCCTGTATCTGCCACCTCATGCCATGTTTGATGTAGCGGTCCTCGAAGATCTTCTTACACAGCTCCCCAACCATTCATCCTCTGTACCCTGCCTCTGCCCCAGGGGTCGGCAACTGAGAGGCTTCTCTTGTCAATGAGCACACATTTATTAAACACAGAACAGCCCGCACTCTTTTGTACTGCAATGGGGTCATTCTCAGCCATATATCTCTCGCTTTGCTCTCCAGCCCTCGCCCACACTACACAATGGGAAGTGGTCAATGACCTGCATGGCAGTGACCATTTCGCCATCTGGCTTCACCTGCCAGACAGAGTAGAGACTGAACGCAGACCACCTCAATGGGTGATCAGTATAGCTGACTGGACACTGTTCAGCCAACTCACTGAGCTGGAAACTTGTAACAATGCCCAGGAATGGGTGGATTGTATCACGCAAACACTACACAATGCTGCTGAAGCATCTGTGCCACTGTTGTTAGGACAACCGACCTGGCAGCCTGTCCCTTGGTGGACTGTTGAGTGTCCCTTGGCTATTATGGCTAGGCTTGTAGTTCTGTGTAGGTTTTAAGCACTGACCAACTGCAGACAACCTCATGGCCTTTCGGATGACGAGGGCAAAATGTCGCCAAATTATAAGAGAGAGTCGAAAGAGATCTTGGAAACAGTTCCTGAGTACCGTTACCCAATCCACTAAAAGTGCCACAGTATGGGAGACCGTCAGAAGGATTTCTGGGAAAGGAGGGAGGTGTACAGTGGCTGCTGTAATGGGGAATGGCATTCTCCAAACCAGTCTGTGAGACATTGCCCAGACCATGGCTATCTATTTTGCCAATGGTACAGCTACTGACCGTCAGGATCCAACATTCCAGTGCCAAAGAGTGGTCGCTGAGAAGGGAAATTTGGACTTCAGGTCCACTAGTCATCAGGATTATAACTGTCCTTTCACACTGTGGGAGGTGGAGTCTGCATTGTCTGCGGCTTGCGATACATCCCCTGGCAATGATAGGATCCACTACAGTATGCTGCGGCACCTAACACAGCGAAATAAAGAAATCCTTCTCAATCTTTTTAATGCCATTTGGTCATCAGGTCACTTTCCTGACTCGTGGGGAGAGTCTATTTTAATCCCCCTTTTAAAACCTGGAAAAGATCACACATGCCCAAGCAGTTATTGCAGTGTTGCTCTCACTAGTTGTGTGGGAAAGACATTAGAGCGGATGGTCAACCACCACCTTGTCTAGATGTTGGAATCCAGGAAGCTCCTTAGTTGCTTCCAGTGTGGGTTCAGGAGATATTGTTCCACCTTCGATAACCTGGCCTTCCTGGAGGCAGCTATAAAACAGGCTTCCCTGCACCTTGACCACCTAATAGGTGTATTTTTTTATATTGAGAAGGCCTACAATACCACTTGGAGGCATCTTCTACTCAGACAGCTTCACATATGGGGATTTCATGGTTGTCTTTCAATTTTTATTCAGACTTCCCTTTCTCCACGTTATTTTAGATATCGAGTTGGTAGCATGCTCTCTGATCGCTTAGAGCAGGAAAACGGTGTACCTCAGAGTAGTGTTTTAAGTGTGACTTTGTTTGCCATAATGATTAATGGTATTACTTCTGTTGTAAAAAGTCCTGTTCATTGTTCATTATTTGTTGATAATGTCTCTGTCTTCTGCTCTTCTTCTAGCCTTGCAACGACGACTCGTCGGTTTCAGTTAACACACAGACGGTTGGACGAATGGGCACAGAAGAACGGTTTTAAATTTTCAACCAAGAACTCTGTGTGTGTTCTTTTTACCCATTCACATTCTATTTTTAACTTACCTGAACTGCGGATGAGGGACATTGTTCTGAATTTTAAAGACACTGTGCATTGTCTGGGTCTCACATTCGACTCTAGACTTACCTGGTTGCCGCATCTTAAAGACTTAAAGAGCTGGTCCCTCAAAGCACTAAATATTTTAAATTGTTTTAGTCACACTTCATGGGGAGCTGACTGGGAGCTGACAGGATTTTTCTGCTCCAGTTTTATAGAGCCTTTGTACAATTACCACTTGATTACAGCTGCATGGTGTATGGGTCTGCAAGACCTTCGTATCTAAAAATGTTTGATGTGGTGCACCATGAAGGGATGCGGTTGGCTACCGGGGCATTTTGGACCAGCCCTATACCAAGCCTATGCGCCGAGGCTGCTGAGCCACCGCTCCACATATGGCGACAGCTCCTCATGTTACACCAGGCATATACCACATTGTCCACTCCATATACACCTACTTACAATCTGTGGATCTCGCCAAAGCTCAAAGGTTTTGGAGACAATACCTTGGCATTATGCATATGTGTGTCATTTCTCTGTATGGTGGGTTGCCAAAACTCTAGGTGGGCTGCTGGTCTATGGTATATGGTTCACAAACCCTTGGTTACATTATTAAAACTATCTGGAGTGAACACATTAATGCCTCCATCTTTGGATATTGTTCCAGAATGCATATATCATATGGTTTAAGCCAACAGCACAATATTCCAATGCTGACACTTTGTAACAAACACCTGCTGACTTAGACCCAAATTTTGCCTAACAGGGGGGCCTCTGCTTCCACAATAATATGAACAAAAATGTAAATTAAATGGTTTCCTTATTACGACTACAAATGTCCTGCTACCACACTTCGGGACCTCACCCTGTGGAATGTTCTTGACAATATGACCGGTGGCTAGCACAGCTACCTCACCCACCAGTTGATGATCAAGCTTAACCTTATTTGCAGTCATTGATATTCAGGACAGGACATTTTCAGTTCCATTCAATTGCTCTTCCAGGCCCTTTGCTGTCATCGGCAAAGTTCAAAATGTTTTCTTTCTTCTCCCTGAACTTTGTTTCTGTTTTCAAATTTTTACTTGCTTTCCTTCACAGCTTGCTCATTGCACAGATTCAATTACATTGGGGAAAGGCTACAACCCTTATTCCCTTCCCAACCACTGCACCCCTTTCATGTCCTTTGACTCTTAGATTTTAAAGAGTGTACTGCAGTCAAAACTGTGAAAAGCTTTCTCCAAATCTACAAAAGCTTTAAATGTAGGTTTGATTTTCCTTAATCTATCTTCTAAGATATGATGTTAGGTTAGTTTTGCCTCTTGTGTTCCTACTTTTCTTCTAAATCCAAAGTGATCTTACTTTGAGTTCAACTTCTACAAGTTTTTCCATTTGTCTGTAAGTAATTTGTGTCAGTATTTTGCAACCATGACCTACGAAACTGATAGTTCTGTAATTTTCACATGTCTGCACTTTATTTCTTTGGGATTGGGATTATTAAATTCTTCTTGAAGTCTGAGGATATTTCACCTGTCTCTTGCACACTAGGTGGAATAATTTTCTCATGGCTGGCTGTCCCAAGAATATGTAGCGCCTCTTAAACAGATGTCATGACCAATCCAATGCAGTGCTGCATGCAGTTCCACACCCGGCCAATTGGAGTACTGTGTTTTATGTTTTTTGTATTTTATTTCTTGATATATATTATTCCATGTTTTATAGAATTTTATTATTTTGGGTTGGGTTGTTTGGTTGGGATAGGGGGACTAAACTGCTATCAGTCTCCTGGTGGAGAAGGAAAGGAGTGAGGATAGGAAAGGAGGGGAGGGGGGAAAGGAAATACAGTCCGGAAAGTAAAGATAGAAGGAAGACTGCATTAGCTCAGGGCCACGTGCTCACCATGCACACACTCACGAAAGACCCGTGACCCCCTGGGGGGATTTTGTAATTCTACATGCTCTAAATTTGAGTTAGTCTTACCTTTGTTCTTTAAAGAGAAATATATCTGGAATAAAATTCTGACAGCAAAACTATTGTGTTAACTGCCAATAATAATCATTCTCTGCTTATGAGGGCAGCATAAGTTAATGCTCTTAGCAATTTTCCCACTGTTTTATGATTGTGTTTATACTGAAGAGCAGAAAAACTAAGTCATACTGGCAACCAATAAACTATACCCAACAATTGGTGACCTCAATGTGATCGGAAGAGCTACCAAGATCTACCAGCAGAATAGTGACTGAAGAACACGCATTATCAAGAATCATTGTTTGCTTGCCACTCTTCTGGTCTGATAATGCTATACTGAGGTTTGCACAGGCATAACAACAGATATGACAAAATTTTTGATAATTGTAAGCCAGCTGGATCATCGATATGCTGCAGAGGTACAGGATATAATCACAGTGCTGTCAGAAATAGGATCACATACCAAACTGAAGCCAGAGTTAATAAAAAGACGTAGCAGCCTCACAAGAGGATCATATATGCCAGGTACTGATGCAAAAAATGGATGGGTGATCGAAAACCATGACAGTACCTGCAACACTTACAAGGCAAATTGGCCAGCCGCGGTGGAGTGGCCAAGCGCATTGAGTCTCTATGCTACGATGTGCGAGGCCACTCCCCATTGGGGGGTTCAAATCCCCCTCGGGCATGGATTTTTGTGTCATCTTTAGTATAAGGTAGTTCATAAGTAATTTGTAAGTTTAGGGACTGTGACCGCACAGTTAAGCCCCTTAAGCTTAACAAACAACAGTAAAGTGGCCTCTGTCACCGTTTCAAACCATCTGTTAAGGACACTATGGAGTAGCCTCTGCAAATTAAGGCTATTATTGCTTCACAAACAGAAATCCACTGGATGACTCTGTCCAGCTTGCAGATAGAATTCAAGTAGCTATAACACCGGCTCAGGTCAGCACCGTAGTCGTGCCAGACAACAATGTATTTGCCACAGCATCAACACCACGGAGACTTACAGATACACTTGCAGCAAAATTGGAGCAGTTGTGTATGCAGGTCAGCACACTGATGGCTCATGATGATAGCAACAAATAAAGATATTGGTCAAGAAGCAGGTCTTCCAGCACTGCCACATCTACACAGAGCAAATCAAAGATGTGCTGGTATCACTGACGGTTCGCCAATCAAGTGAAGAATTGTGTCTCACCATGTTCATACACAAAGGCAACAGTAAGTGTCTGTTATGTGATCTCAAAGGGCTTGTTCATCTCAGACAGAGGCACCGGTTTGAAGTTTTAATAGATACATGGTTGGACCTAAGCATCCTATCTCAGACAACTCTGCATTGTTACCGGCCACCCATTTCTTTCTGTTTGAAACCAGCCAACAACTCATCCATCGCCATCTATGGCACAAAATGGATGGAGCTGAACCTCAGACTGTGCTGGTCATATATGTGGGATTTCACAGTAAGTGATGATGCTGAAGCAATCATCGGAGCCTGGCATAGTACAAATTGCTGCTGGACGTGGAAAATGCATGCTTGGTGGACAGCATCACGGCTTAGCAGTCACAGGCTTCCACTATGATAACGCAACACACAGCGCCGATTTGGTGCAGGCTACTGGAGGTGAGTACACTGAATTTGAATGTAACTACCTGAGCTTGACCAGGCCGCCCGGAGCTTCCTGATTTATACCACATGACACTGTGCACCACATTCTAATGATCTACATCCCCCCCCCCCCTCCAGTAGCTTGTCAACTGAGATGCCTAGGTCAGGACGGCTAGGCCATAGCAAAAGCTGAATTCAACACTATGTTGCGTGAAGGTGTAATGCAACCATCAAAGAGTCCATAGGCCTCAGCATCACATTCACTAACAAAGAAGAACGGAGTATGGCGCCCATACAATGCACATACTGTGCCTGACAGATATCCTATTCCACTACTGAGAGACTACAATCAGGCTTCACATGGTGCTACATTGTTTACAGAGCTTGACTGCACGAAAACTTATACCCAGATCCCTGTTGCCAAGGAAGACATACCAAAGACTGTCATCATTATGCCTTTCAGCCTATACGAATACATAATGCCTTTTGGATTACACAGCACTGCACAAACCTGTCAACAATTTAGAGATTCGGTTCTAAAAGGACTTGCATACTGTTTTGCCTATTTAGACGATTTACTAGTGTGCTCATACCATGACCCACTATGGTCAAAGAATTACACTGTTATTTAAGCCTGCAATCTTTTTTTTTTTTTTTTTTTTTTTTTTTTTTTTTTTTTTTTTTTTTTGAGACACATTCCTCATGTGGCAAAGTTGCAGGAACCCTTAACAGAGGTGTTAGTGGCGCCGAAGAGAAACAAAGCTCATACATGGGACAGAAGGTATGTGTGCAGTGTTTGATGCAGCTAAAACAAGCATTGCTGATGTGACATTGTTAGCACACCCACAGCTTGACATGCTGTTAGCAATTATTGTCGATGCCAGCCTGTCAGAAATAGGCACTGCATTACAAGAGTGGTCAGACAATGCATGGTAGCCAGTGGCATCTTAAAAAAAAAAAAAAAAAACACTTTCGCTGGCACAGAGCAGGTGGAGAACTATGACTGCAAATTACTGGCCATATGCCAAGCAGTAAAATACTTTCAGCCACAAGAGAAGTGCGAACATTAACTATATTTACAGACCATAAACCACTAACATTTGCCTTTAAACATACAGTGATATTTGCTCACCCGGCCAGCTTAATCGACTTCAGTGTTATAGCCCAGTTTACGACAGACATCCAACATATATCCAGGATTTATAATATTGTTGCGGATTTTATATCTTGAATTAGCAGTGTCTCAAGTTCCTTTGACTACCGCACACTGGCACAAGCAAAAGAAGAAGATGAAGAACTCCTGACCTACGTCAATGATCCCTTTTCCGATCTGAATTTAAAACTCGTTGACATACCAGGGGAAGGAACATGACCATATTGCAATGTTTCTCAGGGTCATCATCGTCCTTTCCTGCCATCAGCCTTCTGAAAACCAGAATTTGACACAGTGCACGGGTTGTGCCACCCAACATTCCGACTAATGTCACAGCATTTTGTATGGCTTGGCTGCCAGAAAGTTTGCCGTCAATGGGTCCAATCTTTCTTACAGTAAGGTTAATTGCCAGACCAATCGGAAATTTTCCAGATACCACCTCTCGTTTTTCACATCTACATCTACATAGATACTCTGCAAATCACATTCAAGTGCCTGGCAGAGGGTTCATTAACCACTTTTATAACTTTTCTCTACCGTTCCATTCTCTAATAGCGCGCGGGAAGAAAGAACACCTAAATCGGTCCGTTTTCTATCTGATTTCTCGTATTTTATTGGGATGGTCATGTGTCCCTAAGTAAATGGGTGCTAGCAAAATATTTTCACATTCAGAACTAAAAGTCGGTGATTGAAACTTCCCAAACAGATCACGCCGCAATGAATAACGTCTTTTTTTTTTAATGATTTCCACCCCAATTCATGCAACATTTCCATGACGCTTTCCCCCCGTAACGTGATAGAACAAAACGAGCTGCCCTTCTCTAAACCTTCTCAATGTCTTCCATCAGTCCCACCTGGTGAGGGTCCCACAAGGGGCAACAGTACTCCAGGAGAGGACGCACAAGTGTGATGTAGGCAGTCTCTTTGGTGGAGCTGGTGCATCTTCAAAGCGTTCTGCCGATGAAACGTAACCTTTGGATCGCCTACCCCACAATATTTTCTATGTGTTCTCTCCAGTCAAAGTTGTTCATAATTGTAACTCCTAGGTATTTGGTAGAATCTACGACCTTAAGGTCTGACTGATTTATCGCGTAAGTTCAGCGGATTTCTTTTAGTGGTCATGTGTATTACTTCACACTTTTCTTTATTTATTGTCAATTGCCAATTTTCGCACCATCCAGAAATTTTGTCTAAATCGTTTTGCAGTTGCTTTTGCTCCTCTGTTGACTTCACTAACTAATAAACGACAGCATCATCCGCGAACAATCTAAGGGAGCTGTTCAGATTGTCTCCTAAATTGTTTATATGTACATCTCTATGTGTTGTGACCATTAACACCTTCGGAAGGACAAAGATACTTACTTACTATGACTGACAGGTTCACTCAATGGCCTGAAACAGTACCGGTGGATAACGTAATGGCCGAAACACCGGCTTCAGGTTTTGCAATAATGTGGTTAGCTAGATTTTGTTGCCTTCTGTACATTACCGCAGACAGAGGATGTCAGTTTGAAACTGACTTGTTTGCACATTTGGCTAAGTTCTGTGGCTATACTCATCACAAGACTACAAGCTACCACCTTCAGGTGGCTCAGCAATAATTTGCTGAGTACAGGCTTGGAGAACCTGGGGACCTGAGCTGGGGGACTGGTAAAGGCCACCAGTCCTCAAGTCACCGTAGCCTCTGGGCACACTTCAGCGACTACAATGTGGCGCGGTGGTGGAACATCGTGTGTACCAGGGAATGCAAATCTTGGCTTGGCTGCCTGGGTCACAAGGAAGGAAATACCTCTATAAAAATCCTCTCAATCCTAAGTTGTGCTGCATGCTGATGGGATGCTTGGCTGTTAAGGTGGAACAGTCATTATAGGGCAACCTCTAGGGATACTGCTGAACTCCAGTTGTTTATCTAGGCATTCGAAGCTCTGACTAGGTGGACATTTAGTTCCCTAGCTGCTCGTGGGACCAAAATGGAACTATCCAGTAATTTTAAACCTCTTTCTGGGATGGGTGTACCACTGAAGGGTACTAATACCCAACCACCAAAAAGGGCTAGAGTAGTCAGTCCTCCGGACCAAGGAGTGTCTAAATAATTTTTCTGTAATAGTAACAGAACACATGCTGGTAAACAGAATGTACTTTTAGTCCTAAAAAGGAAAGAAGGTAGTTTCAAGAAAGTGTCACCATCCTACATTCAAAAGGGCCTGGAATGCTTTGCTGCGTCATTGAAATCAGTTAAGCATTTGTGCAATGGGACTCTGTTAATAGAAATATCTAGCTCTCAACAAGGTGTTAACCTTCAAAAACTGACTTGCCTTGGGGAAAATCCTATTGAGACAGAACCATACAACACCCTGAATAAAAGCAAAGGAGTTGTCACATGTAGGGACCCTGTGGACATTCCCAGAGAAGAATTAAAAGGCTGAGTGGGCACAAGAATGCATCATTGATGTGCAGCATATAATGAAAAGGGTGAACGGAGAGCTACAGAAATCAGACTCGTTTATCCTCACATTTAATAGTCCAAAGCTCCCTGAGCATGTTAAGGCAGGATTTCTACAACTAAATGTAAGACCCTATGTGCCAAATCCCATGTGCTGCTTTAAATGCCAGCGCTTTGGGCACACAACAAAGGGATGTAATGGAGTATCCACCTGTGGTGCACGTGGTAAACCTGTCCATCGCAGGGTTGCTTGTTTACCACCTCAAAAATGTGTGAACTGTTGTGGGGAACACCCTGTGTAGGTTAGGAAATGCAGTGCTTATTTGGAAGAAAAGAAGAATCAAGAAATTAAAACTACTAAGCGCATTTCCTACAAAAAGGGCAAGAAGATCTTTAAGGCCATGCAACCTCCAGCATTTGCCTCCTACTTTGCTGCTGTCCTTCAAAAGCCAGCTCAGATAGTTGATGATTTGACACAAACGGAGGTTATTAGTGTTGCCATTAACACCTGTGTTTGTCAATGCACTTGCAAAGCCGCAGTTGACACAGTGGCTTTAGCTCCTTCAAACGCAGCAGAGAAAGCTACAGTTACCAGCATTGTTGAGCGCCTAGCAACTCAGTGGTAGAGAATGGCCAAAAATTCACCATTGCCAATACCATATCTACTGTAGCTGCTACAAAGCAAGAGAAGTTGAAAAAGAGATCTGGTAAGTCCCAGTTGCAAGTTAAGTCCAGTAATAAACCTTCAGAACATATCAAAGTTCTCATACAAGACACTTCTTCTGGCTCCACTCCAGAGCTTATGGAGCTGGATGTCAATCTGGGGCACAATTCTTGCCCCAAAACTGAACCCCCACCTAGTTCGGTATCTCCACCTCAGCAGAAAGAAAAAGTGAAGCTGCTACCTCCATAAATCATGGCTCGCACATTACAGTGGAACATGGATGGGTTCAGGACTCACATAGAAGACCTGAAACTGCTAGCACAGACACATTCCCTGTACTGAACACCCCTATTGTCAGGGGCTATAACATCTATCGTAAGGATCACCTTACTCGCAAGAGAGCTAAGGGAAGAGTTGCTGTGTTTGTCAGGGATACACACCACTCCTTGGCCATTCCTTTAGATACTGAGCTCCAATACGTGGCAGTGGAAGTTCGTGTGGGTCTGAGGATCATGGTTTGTTCCTTGTATTTACGTTCCCGGGAAACAATACACTCTGAGACTCTCCCCATTCTCATAGAGCAACTCCCCCACACATATCTTCTGCTGGGAGACTTCAATGCCCACAATGTGTTATGGGGCTCTGACTCTACTTGTCTACTGCTTCATGATGTTACAGGAACTCTGCATGCTCTACATGGGCAATCCTGCACATTTTTGTGCTGCCACTGGGACATTCTCAGCCATTGACCTTTCTTTCTGCTCTCCAGCCCTTGCAGACTCTACTCAGCAGGAAGCCACTGTTGACCTCCACAACAGTGACCACTTTCCACTATGGATACACTTACCAGTTGGCCCATCTTTGGGGCAGAAGCCACTGAGATGTATAACTAGCAGAGATAACTGGACTTTGTTCAGTCATCTGGCTGTATTTGAACACCGAGATGACATACATGCCTGATTGGGTGGACCACATAACACAAGGGATCCACCATGCTGCTGACCTTTCTGTCCCTAAGTCATCAGGTGATCTTCAAAGGCATCCTGTTCCTTGGTGATCAGATGAGTGCCACATATCAATTAAAGCCAAACTTGCGGCCCTACAATGGCTTAAGGATCTTGCAGCCTTTAGATTTGCAAGAGTCAAGGTTAGATGCATTATTAAGGAGAGCAAGAAAAGGTCATGGCAAGCATTCCTGAGCTCTGTCAACCACTCCACTTGTTCCACAAAAGTATAGGAAGCCATCAGGAGGATTTCTGCTAAAGGCAGTCGATTAATTATCGCAGCTGTGCTGAAACAGGGGTGTCTTCAAATAACACCTGGAGACATCACCCAGACAGTGGCAGAGCATTTTGCAAGTACTACTGCCACAGATAGCCAGGGTCTAGCATTCCAGCAATATCGTGCAACCGTGGAGAGGAGCAAGTTGGACTTTAGGTCCAACAATGCAGTGTCTTACAACTGCCCTTTCTCCATGTGGGAACTGGAATCTGCTCTGTTTGTGTCTAATGAGACTGCACTTGGCCATGACAGTATACAGTACAGCATACTTCTGTACCTGTCTGGATAATCAAAGTAAATCCTCCTTGCATGTTTTAATTTGATATGGAATTTTGAACACTTCCTAGTAGTTATCGGAGTGTCGCCCTAACGAGCTTTGTAGGAAAGACCCTGGAACAATTGGGAAATCACTGCCTGGTCTGGATGTTAGAGACCAGGCAGTTGCTTAGCAGCACTCAGTGTGGTTTCAAGAGATACCGCTCCACTGTCAACAACCTGACCCTGTTAGAGCCTGCTGTCCAGCAGGGTTTTTTTTTTTTTTTTTTTTTTTTTTTTTTTTTTTTTTTTTTTTTTTTTTTTTTTTTTTTTACGTAAGCAGCGCTGTATCGGGATCTGCTTTGACATCAGTAAGGCATACGACACTACTTGGAGTCGTCTTATTCTAAAGCAGCTCCATCAGTGGGATTTCCATGGCCACCTCCCCATTTTTCTACAGTCCTTCCTGTGTAAGCACTATTTTAGGTACCGAGTTGGTGGCACATTGTCAGACCATTTTGAGCAGGAGAATGGTGTCCCTCAAGGCAATGTTTTAAGTGTTACCTTCTTTGCTATAGCCATCAATAGTATCATGACCACTGTATGGAGTCCTGTACAACGCTCCTTATTCGTGGACAATTTTGCAGTTTTCTGTTCCTCCTCCAGTATTGCTGCTGTGACTCGTCAATTGCAACTGACAGGGCGGAGGTTATAGGAGTGCATGTATGAAAAAATTGTTGAAATGTCTTGGTCGCAGTTAGCTTTATTTCATGACGCGTTTCGAGACATCAACATCAGACTGTGGTACAGGTTTTACGGGTTTTCAGTTTTCTCCTGCTAAGTGTGTGTGTATGTGTGTGTGTGTGTGTGTGTGTGTGTGTGTGTTTTTTTTTTCAGTTTTAATCGTTCCTGTGGTATTTTTAATCTTCCCGATCTGCAAATGGGTGTCATTATTCTCCTTTTTAAAGAATCAATGAGGTTTCAGGGCATCATTTTCAACTCCAAACTTTTGTGGCTACCACACCAGAGTGGTGTGAAAACCAGGACCCAAAAGGTGCTAAACATTTCAAAATGCGTTAGCCACAGATCTTGGGGAGCAGATAGGGCAGGTCTGCTCGAGTTTTACAGTGTTTTTGTATGATTGCAGCTGGATTATGGGTGCACAATTTATGAATCAGCAAGACCTTCATATCTAAAAACCATTGACGCTGTACACCATGAAGGGATTAGGCTGGCCACTGGTGCTTATGGGACCAGCCTCATCCCCATTCTCTGTTCTGAGGCTAGCAAACCGCCACTCACCATCCAGCGGCAACTCCTCATGGTGTGTTAGGCCAGTAAGTTTCTTGCTAAGCCAAATTCCCCAGCTTATCAAACTGTTGCTCGCCCTGATATGATGCGCCTCTTTTCCAATCATCCACAATCAACAAGGCATTTTTGGGTTCCGCATTCAGCAGGTACTGAAGTCACTTGGTGTAGCTCAGGTATGGCCCCAAACCCAGGGTTTTAACTGCCTGCCACCCTGGCTACTACAGAGGCCCAGAGCAATCTTAGATTTAGTGCAATACAACAGAAGCTGCACTCCTGCCAGTGTTTTTACTTCATTATTTTATACACTTTTAACTGAGAATCGCGACTGTAGCAGTATTCACGGATGGATCCAAACAAGGGGACTCTGTTAGTTATCTGTTGTTTTCCCTAATTGGGTCACCAAGATCAGACTACCGCCAGAGTTCACTGTCTTCGATGCGGAACTTTATGCCATTCTGTGGACAGTGCAGCAGATGAGATCTGTAGCAAGTTTTAAATTCCTCATTTGCTTGGATTCATTGAGTGCCCTTCAAACCCTGTACCCAGTGGATAAAGTCAGAACATCCAGGATGCCCTTTCCCATGTACAAAGTTTGGAGAAGTGGTGTCTTTCTGTTGGGTCCCAGGTCATATGAGTATTCAAGGGAACAAAAGGGCAGACATCGCAGCAAAAGAGATGTGTTGTGCAGTTCGATATCTCATTGTCCTATTCCTTTGCATGCTCTGGCCTCGCTGTTGAGGAACAAAGTCATGTGTCGATGGGAGGATGAGTGGCAGGCAATAATGAACAATAAGTTGCGAGTCAGGAAGTCCACTCTACAGCTCTGGTGCACCTCCTTCCAACCGTGCAGGTAGGATGAAGTCCTCCTCACTCGTCTTCGTATAGATCACTGTACCATGACCCATGGCCTCTTGCTCCCGCGGGAGGATCCTCCTTAGTGTGGTGCTTGTGATGCACCATTAACTGTGCATCACATTTTAGTTGAATGTGTCTTATATTCAGATCAAAGGGCGGAAGCTCTTTTGCCAAGTGATCTGCCCTCTATTCTAAGCAATGGTCAAACAACTGTGATCCAGCCTTAATGTGTTACTGTGGAACCTGGAAGTCTGCTGTACTAGTGGTTATGCTAGGCTTACGGACAACCTTCAAATTGGACATGATTTTGTCACCAGCAGAATTAATTTATGGTGAAACACTATGCCTTCCCGGAGACTATGTCTATAGAAACAGTCGACAACACTAACCTACTGAAATTTCTACACTGTGTCAGACAACACATAGCAAAGATTCGGCCTGTGAAAGCCTCATGGCATGGCACACCACCCTACTTCATCTGTCAAGACTTAGAGCATTGTCAACATGTCATGCTCCACGCGGAAGGGGTCAAACCACAACTATGAGCACCATACTCTGGCCTGTACAAAGTGCTTCAACATAATATACAAACATTAGAGATTATGGTGACTGCCAAACTTACCACTGTGTCACTGAACTATGTCAAACCAGCCTTCGTCTTTCCAGACATGCTACTTCCACCACTCCAGCGACATTTTTATATATTTCCTTTCACCAATTAAGTTCAGTATCTTATGTGTTATCCAAGGATTTCTATTAGACATAGTCTTCTTACATATTTGGTCTTCTGAGGTCTTCACTATTTCATCTCTCAAAGCTACACATTCTTCTTCTACTGTATTATTTCTCCCGATTTCAGCCAGTTGTTGCCTGATACTTTCTCTAAAACTCTCAGCAACCTAAGGTTACTTCAATTTATTCAGGTTATTTCATTTTATTCAGGTTCTTTCAATTTATTCAGGTTCCATCACTGTACCTTTTTGAAGTTTTTTCAAATTTAATCCACAGTTCATAACCAGTAAGTTACGGTCAGTGTCTATATTTGGCCCTGGATGTATCTTATAGTTTAAAACTTGGTTCCTAAATATATGTATTACCATTTTAAAACCAATCTGTAACTTTCCAGTGTCTCTTGGTCTTTTCCAAGTAAGCAACCTTCTTTCATGATTCTTAAACTAACTGTTTGTGACAAATTGTGTTCTGTACAAAATCCTACCAGGTAACTTTCTCTCTCATTCATTTTCCTCTGTCCAAATTCACCTACTATTTATTCTCTTTCTTTTCCTACTACTCAATTCCAGTCCCCCATCAAAATCAAGTTTTCCTTTTCCTGAGCTGTTTGAATAACATATTTTATTTATGGTTGATTCTGCCTTATGCAAGACACTTTTTTGTTTTAGTACCCAAACTAGTTTCGACACTTATTGTGGCATCTTACGCAGGTTTCTGGTGTTTATTTTCTAGAGTGACATGTTACATATTTTGGTTATACAATCATTTGGACAAGTTGTTTGGTTTGACAATTTTGTTAGATGTTTTAGGCCTAATTTATTCAAGGTACTTACATTGTGTCATTCACAGGATTTGCATGTGCATTAATTGTAGAATGACAAGTTTGTACAGCCTGTCATTTGCAAACAATGAGACGTTTTTAGTTGTGACAACTGACTGATTTATTGTAGGCCTACATCAGCCTGCAAATTATATTGAAAATTATTCCTATGTGGCTGTTTTGGCTTACTTACATTTGAGCTGTGGTGTTGCTGCTTGTTTGTTTGTTGTGTTTTCTTATGTTTTATGATCTTCTGTGTGATTTTTGCTGTGGTTTGGGTACTAAAACAAAAAAAGTCTCTTTCATAAGGCGAAATCAACCACAAATCTAATACTGCAGGCACGGAAGATACAAGAGTTGCACCACCACAAGATGATCATAACTTATTTTATCTCTTCGTACGTTTTTAACCTTCTCATCATCAGCAGAGTCAGTTCGCATATAAACTTGCACTACTATGATGGATGTGGGCTTAATGTCTATCTGGGTTACGATAATGCATTCACTATTGCTGTTCATAGTAACTTACTCCCATTCCTACTCCTGCATTACCCCCAACTGTTGCAACAAACACAAGTGGACCAGTCTTCACCTACTGCAGCTTGACTCCGAGAAAACACTGGAAAGAAGACAAAGAAACAAATGGGCACTGGTCAAAGTACTGTGTTAGCATTAACAAAGAATACACTGCTGGGTTGTAGGATGGAAGAAAAGCTTAACATTGGAAAGTCCCTTATGAAATTAAAACAATGTTATGAAAAAGACAGATTGCTACTCACCATTTTTAACTGCTCAGTAATTTTTGCACCATAATTGAAATTTTGAGGTATGTGTTGAGTGTGATGATAATTTCTGTTACTTTTTTAATTCTTTGTTATAGGGTCTCCATTATCAAATTTGTCCATTTCTTTCCTCATCATCATCATAATTCTTCCCATGATGCTTATTGTTTCCCCAGTTTCCATTTTGATCCACCTGAGTCCCTTATGGAAACAGTGGCAAGGTCAGGAAAGAATGTCAGTGTGCACTGTGTTTGATTGCTGGGGGGGGGGGGGGGGAGGAGGGGTCTCATCAAAGACATGGAGAAGGCACTGCCAGCAGAGATAGAGAGCACTGGGTGCACTTGGCTGCATATCGTTCATGTCGGCACCATGACTTCTGCCACCTGGATTCAGGTGTCATCCTGGGTTCCTTCAGGCAGCTGGCAGATATGGTGAAGGCAGTTAGCCATATTCATAGGGCAGAAGCAGAGCAATAGATTTGCAGCATTGTTTGCAGAACCCATTGTGGTCTTCTGGTTTAGAGCCCAGTGGAAAGCTTAAACCAGACGCTCAGATAGTTCCACGGCAATGTTGGGTGGTAATTTTTTGACCTCTTCTATAGGGTGGATAAATGTAGGATTCCCCTGAATAGGTCAGGCGTGCACTACATGCAAGAAACAGCTCTTAGGGTAGCACAATATGTGTGGACTGCATGAGAGATTTTTTTTTTAAGATGGAGAAATCTCTTCCATACTCCAAATAAGACACCTACTGATTCCAGACAGGATGGCAGTCAGCACAGCAGAACTGAGAACAAAAAGATTAATATAGTAACAGTTAAAAGCAGGAGTATCTATGGCAAGATCCCAGAACTGCTCTCACTTTTAGATAAGACTGAATGCCCATGTAAAGCTGGTCCAAACCAGAGGTCAGTAGTAATGAAACCCTAAACTCAGCCTGGAACATACAGCAAAGATAGGTTGAACACTGAATGGGAAGGCATGTTTATAGTGATAAAAATATTATTGTATCAAATGAAATTATTACAGGTCTGGAATGTGAATTAATTTGGGAGAAGGTCAGTGATAAAAGTTGCGCAAACATGGTGATTGGTGGTTTTATGGATCACCTGGCTTAGCAGCAGTAATGGCAAAACATATAAGGGAAAACTTGGAAAATATTTCCCATTGACTTCCTAATCACATTTTAGGTTTATGTGGAAATTTTAACTTACTGGATATAGACTGGGAGACTAGCATGTTTAAGACAGGATGGCTGGGACAGAGAATTGGGCAATATAGTTATAAGTGCTTTATCTAATAATTACATTTACCTGTGAAATAGAGAATCAACATGTGGAGATAAGGTCTTAGACAGGCTTTATTTATTTACATTTATCATGTTCCACAAGACTAAATTGAGGAGCAAACCTCCAGGGAGATGGAATGAGTCAGTATGTCTAATTCTAACAAATGAGTAGTAATTGATAAATGTGAAACATATAGCAGTTGTAAGCTCACAATAGTTCTAAGCATAAATAAAAATAAACAACAATGTAACACCACAATTAGGTTAATTTTTTCATTCTTACAGGAATTCCTCGGCAGAATAGTAAGAGTGAACCATGAAAAAACTTTTCAGTTTAGCCTTGAAAGTGTGCAGATTACTACTAAGTTCTCTGAATTCTTGTGGCAGCTTATTAAAAATGGATATGGTATAATACTGCTCACCTTTCTGCTCAAGGGGTCAAGGAGGTGTGATCCAAATGTAGATTCGCTTTCTGTCCAGTATTAATTGAAGAAAAGCTGCAAACTCTTGTGAAATATTATTAACAACAAACCATATTAAGGAGACTATGTATTGAGAGGCCAATTTCAATAGTCCCAGGCTACTAAACAGGGGTCAACAAGAGGTATGAGAGTTTATCCCACATATTGTTCAAACTGATCATTTCTGCCCAATGAATACCCTTTCTGAACCAGAGGAGTTACCGAAAAAATAACAACATATATCATAAATGAATAAAAAAAAAAGCAAAGTAGACTACTTTTTATCTACATCTACATACATACTCCACAATCCACCATAAGGTGCGTGGTGGAGGGTACACTGTACCAGTAGGCATTTCCTTTCCTATTCCACTCCCAAATAGAATGTGAAAAAAAGAATGCCTATATGCTTCTGTACAAGCCCTAAATTCTCTTATGTTGTCTTAATGATCATTGCGCGAAATGTAAGTAGGCAACAGGAAGATCATTCTACACCCAGCTTCAACTTCCAGCCCTTTAAACAGAATTTCTTGAAAAGAATGTCGTGTTTCCTCCAATGACCCCCATTCGAGTTCTCAGAGCATTTCTGTGACACTCACACATTGGTTCAACCTACCAGTAAAGAATCTAGCTGCTCACCTCTGAACCACTTCTGTCTTCCTTCAAACTGATCTGCTGTGGGTCCCAAACACTTGAGCAGTACTCTAGATGTGGTCGTACAAGCATTTTATATGCAGTCTCCTTTATAGATGGTGTTCATCTTCCCAAAATTCTCCCAATAAACCAAAGTCGGCTGTCCGCCTTACTCACAACTGTCCTTACATGTTCGTTCCATTTCATATCGCTCTGCAATGTTACGCCTAGATATTTGAATGATGCAACTGCATTAAGAAGCTCACTACTAATGCTGTATTTGAACACTATGGGATTGATTTCCTACTCATGCACATCACATATTTTTCTACATTGAGAGCAAGCTGCCATTCTTCGCACCAACTAGAAATTTTCCTGTATGCTATTACAGTCAATTAAAGACGACACCCTTCCATACACCACAGCATCATCAGCAAACAGCCACAAATTACAAGTTACTCTGTTGAACTGTTCATGTTGAACTATCACTTTATCCATTTATTAGATAATCTGTTACATCCGTGTAATGGCTGGTTTTTTTGTGTAATGTTTCCATTACGATCTGCACTCCCAACAGGGTTCTACACACTTTGTAACAGCAGATAATTTTATGATTAATCCAAGCCATGAGAGAGAAAGAAAGACATTCTTATCATCTGTCTGAACGCCATTCCTGAATGGCTGTCTTTACTTCCCGTCACTCACCGGGCCAGTATCGACATAGGTAACCACTGGTGTGTCACGTCGACGTAACCAATGACAGGCATGGGACGACTGAATGTGTTCGTGGCGTGGGAGCTGAAGCGACTGTCTGTTTTATTTTTGTGAGTGCTGGTTATACTTTAACGGCGTTATAACAGACTATTCCATTAAATGAGTGGAACTGAATGAAGTGAGGAATGATTTTCTTTTTTAACAAATGTATCATTACATTTTACAGTACAAACTGATTCATTTATGTTCACACATACATATACCAAGAACCCACGTTTTAATTACAAAATACTAAGATTTTGAGATATCGATCTTTTGCAATGGACATTACAGTCTGGTGAAAATTTGACATGTCGTCATAAATTTCCTCAGAACACAACTGTTTCACTTGATGCTCATAAAAAAACATCTGACCAGCACAACTGTCCCTGTGTCCTGCAGAGCTAACACTGCCAAAATGCGGTACGCTGCTGTCGGTGATCTGAACTTTTCCACCAACAATATATACATGTTAAACAGAAGCAGCCGTCACCTAAACTGCATTTTAATGTAGTTCACAAGTTATTGATCTTCGTTTGTGGGTGTAAATTGTGATATGATGGTGATAATACTGTGTACAGGTTAAATTGCTGTTCTTGCCTTATCAGTGACGTCACAGGTCAAAGTAGGCATTAGTATCGTATTCTTCAGTAATCACCAAATATGCTATCTGGCCCGCACTGCGATTTGGAACTTGAAATGTGGCCCTCGTGGCCTTGTAAATTGGAGACCTCTGGTCTATACCAATTGTTATCTTGTAGATGGCCAAGTTTGGTATGCCTATGGTGACCAAGTTGAATAATGTTCCTTGTCTATTGGGAGTAGTGTTTTTACTGTGGAGCTGGTTGCTATTTCTTGTACTCTTGAAAATCGTTTGTTATCTGTACTGACTGAGCAGCTTGCAAGCCATCGTCTAGTGCTTCCCCTCACCATCCTTTGGTACAATCTATTCATGGCGTGTCTTCACCTCCAGCAAGTCTGGCCTGTCAGTGGTTTTTGTTGGAACACAGGCCACGTTGGCATCCCAGGGAATGAATGCATTGATCAGTTGGTCAAGCAGGCCACCACCTCATAGCCCCAGAAGATTGGTCTCCTGGAAAGGGATATCCAATTGGCTCTGCACCACAAGGTCCTTGGGGTTTGGAGTTCTGAATGATCTGACTTGAATGCGCCGAATGAGCGAGACACAGTCAAACTCTCTACAGTTGCGTAGAAGTCCTCAAAGAGGGCCTCTTGTAGAAACTCAGTTGTCCTCTGTCGCCTATGTATTGGCCATACCTGGTTAACAAACGGCCATCTTTTTCATCCGGAGGACTCATCCAAGTGTCGCTGTGATGCTCTCTTGACAGTGGTCCACTTACTGTTCGACTGCCCCCTTTTAGACCCTCGTGGCAGTCTTTCAATCTACCTGCTCTGCTTCCATTTAACTCTTGGTTACGATATCTCTTTGGTGATGACTATGTTTTACATTTTATCTGCACAGATGGTTTTTCATTCCATTTAGTGGTGAGTACCTTAGCCTGATTTCTCAGCAATTTCAATCTGTTCCCCACTGTTGTGTTGTTTGCCCTACTTCTGGCTGGAGGTTTTTAGGGCTTGCAGAGTGGCTGGCTTGTCCTTTATTCTCCTTGTGATGAGTCAGCCTTGGTATCCTGCTGTAATGTTTTAGTAAAGTAAATCACTTTCTCTATCCTTCAGTGTTTTCCCTCTTTTGTGTTGTCACTGTAGTGTTCGTTGTCACTCTGTCCACCTTGGGGGTGGGGTGTCTCCTCTGGGAGCTGAGCATTAGGTTCTTATTATGTTCAGTCTTTTGCAGCAGTGTCTCAGTTAGGAACAACAGAGTGGTGACCTTCCTATTTAGTCCTCTTAAAAATCTCACAACAACAACAACAGCAGCAGCAATATACACAAAATGCTTTGACTTTAAATATCAACTAAGCCACCAGTAAGACAAGAACGAAGAGAATTTTCTTCAGACATTGTTTCTGTACACATCAAAATGTTGCACTTTGCTGTAATTATTTATTTGTACCATTATAGTTTATTGTTTAGCCAAATCTAATTCTTTTTTAGTGTATCTTTCATGGTGGAATTTTTGCAAAAAAGGAGCCTCTGTTGAATTTTGTAGAGGCATATATTACATTTTCTTTCATCTGTTATATTTAAACATGCTGTAATTTGGCACTAGATAATATTATTTTAATACATCTACATTTTCAGTTTGTTATAGTTAAGCATACAATGAAAGAAAGCTTTAACTAATCTTTCACTGGATTACATCTGCCCCATTTCTTAAAATATCTCTGTACCTAAAGAAACAGAAACTGAAAAACTAATAATGTGTTATTTTACTGTAGTACTGTTTGCATTGCTTACTGTACATATTAAGACTCATCAAGCCTAAGTCTCTTCTTTTCTTTTCATTTTTTCCTTCTTTTACATTTTGTAATAGATATAAGCTTATGTTCCAAATTTTGGTTTCAGCTCTCCATGGCAGGGCATCAGTACTGCAGTTCCTTTTGCTCCCGCAATGTGGCTGCAGGGAGATGCTCAGTTGTGCTGACGTATGTGGTGTTTCTCCCTTCCTTGATGCAGCTGCTAGTGGAAGCCTGGAAACAGTTAAGGTTGTCCTGTCACATTACAATGCCTTAGGAGACAGGGACAAAAAAGGTCTAAGTGCACTTCATCATGCTGCACGCACAGGAAGTGTGTTGGTGATTAAGTTCCTGGTAGACGAACTAGGAGCAGATGTTAACATTGCCTCAGATATTGATAGAGTGACACCTTTACATGTTGCAGCACGAGAGAAACAGGGTGATGTTGTTGACCTTCTAATGAAACTGGGAGCTGACACTTCACTGAAGGACGCACATGGTCGTAGTGGTACGTTCTGTAGAATTGCTTTATTGATGGAATTGATTGTAACATAAGTATATCTATAGACTACACTGAAAGCTCATTGCTTTTGAGTCTTCTCTTTCAATTCATATTCACTGCCAGAAAAAAGAAAATTATTACACCTGGAAAGACTGTGTTGATTTTGATCCAACGGACAGAGTAGTGACATAGCTGTCAGAGTTCCGCCTGTGCATACCCTTTAATAGGGAACATTTACAACTATAAAGATCACTGTGATATTAATGTGTGAAGCAAATAAACTGGCACAATGCCGTGGAGACCCATTTGTGCTTCCTACAGCCACCTGAACAGTTTTGAAAGGGATCAAATTATGGTCTGCAGAGTGGCAGGATGCTCCTTTCGGAGAATTGCCACACAAGTTGGACATGCTGCATCAGCTGTGCAACAGTGCTGGTTACAATGGTCATGTGAATATTTTCACATGCGTAGACCGGGTTCTGGACATCCACACAGCATAGACATCCACAAAGATCATTGTAGTGTAAGGGTAGAAGTGACACATCATACAGCTACCACAGCACAGCAATGTCAACATGAAGTGTTGCCAACTGCTTACTAGCAGTGAGACTGCAGATATGCACACCTCTAATCTACCAAATGAGGTGGTGCAGTGGTAACACACTGGACTCACATTCGGAAGGACGGTGGTTCAAATCCTCCTCCGACCATCGTGATTTACATATTTACATTTACCGTGATTTCCATAAATCACTCTAGGCAAATGCCAGGATGATTCTGTTGAAAGAGCACGGCCGATTTCCTGCTCCATCCTTACCCAAACATCCAAACGTAAGCTCCATCTCTAATGACCACACTATCGATGGGACGTTAAACCCTAAGCTTCCTTTCTTCCTCACCTCTAATCCATTATACCACAGCCTCGACATGCACGGCTTGACTGGTGCCATCAGAGGATCACTTGGAAGATGGAGTGGTGGGCTGTGATCTACAGTGATGAAAGCAAATTCTTCCTGTGTACAAGTGATGGGCTTTTGCACGTATGACAAAGACGTGGCGAGTTCTGCCTCGCAGAACGCATTCGTCCCAGATACGCTTACCCCACATCGAGCCTTGTGGACTTGGGTGCAATCAGCTACAGCTCTTGTTCCCTTTTCGTATTTGTGGATGGAACACTGACCCCTGACTTGGTATGTGCAGAATTTTCTTTTGCCATTGTTGCAACAGGCAGGTGATGTGTTGTTCCAACAGGACAATGCTTACCCCCACACTTAGCCTGAATCTCAACATTCTCTGCAACATGTGCAGCAACTTCCCTGGCCAGCTTGAATTCTGGACTTGTCTTTAACTGAGCACATGTGGGATATGATGAAACAACAATTGACATGTGCAATTTGTCAACTCACTGCTCATGCAGAACTATGGGAATGAGTCGAGTGGGTGTGTAATAGTGTACCTCAGGATAGTATTTGCCTTTTGTATGATCAAATGGATTCCAGAAGCAGCACCTGCATTGCTGCCCCTGGAGGCTACACCATGTACTAATATGAGTGTTTCAGTATGGATTGACACTTGCTGCCTCTATACTGCTTGAGCTGTTGATCAGTAACTGTAAACATTCATGTGCAATATATGCACTGTTTCAACAATAAATCTCGAGTTAAGTGCAAAACGCTAAGAGGATGTACTAATTTTTATTTCTGTCAGTATATAATTTTATAAAATCTAACATATCCAATGAAATCAATATTTTTATTGTATGTTACGTCTCTCTGCCATTGTTGTTTTCTTACATTTTTATGCTGTGAGTAGTAATATTTTTGTGTGGCTTCAGTGACCTGGTTCAGATCTTTCATCTGGATGTCACTTCAGTGACTTGCATGTGCCTAACCTACCCAAGTTATCCAACCAGGGAAATGGAGCCTACAGTTTAACATGGACTCTGAACCATGTGTCATTTCTGGTGACTTCTCATATTGTTTTTGAACCCATGACCCCTCGGTTTCTAGTCAGACACTTTACCACACAAATTCTAACTGGAAATATTTCACTTAAGAGATACAAGAAAACTGTTTAGAAATTTGCCAAAATTTGTGGTCTTGAGATATGGTGACTGAAATACCATTTTACTTTGTCTTATCATAGTGTTTTCATGCATCTCTAATGACTTAATACACTGAGAAATACTTCTGATTTTTTAAACTACTTGTTTCTTTATATCATATTTTGACACTGTCTTGAAGAGGCATTAGCATATACATAATATCACTTTTCTTCTGTTACAGTGTGGGATTACAGCTCATCCCGAGTGAGCTGAGCAGTTCAAAGTGTTCAATGAACATCCAAGAGGACTCTTGACAGAACTACAATTGTTATCTAGTGTAATTACCCCACTCACAGTTACTTAAAAATTCCGTTGACTTTATTGAATGTTCAGTATTGTACCAGTAATGTGATTGTCCAATTCAACAATAGAAATTTTGAAGTAAGGCTCCACTTCTTGCTTCTGAATAAAAACTCCGGTAATCATAAAAGCTGATGTTTTCCATAATATAACTTATCCCTTAGCTCCTGAATTTCTTCTCTGACAATTTTTACACACACAGGTAAATGATCTCTCATACTGACTTCACGTCTTATTTTTCTCTGTAAACCTAATATTGTCAGGAAAGGAGTAAGGCAGTCTTATTGTAAAGCTCTGAAATATTTATTTACAAACAAAATCTTTTAAAAAGACATAGATTCCTGTGAACAATAAAAACTAAAATATGGTAACTAGTTTTTATTGTATGTACCAGTCATCTTCAGACCATTCAGCAAAAAATTATCTGTAGATATGCATGCATATTACGCCTTAAGTGACTATGCCAAATATGTTGCAATAATATCAGAAACAGATAATGTTATAAACTGCTGCCTTACAATAGGCAGGTGAAAGAATGTGGTGGCAGTTGCAGCATCAAAACTTTTGACCAGTCAATCATTACATATAATGTTAAAATCAGTAGCATAATCCATGGGCTTTACACAACAGCAATAAAAATTATTAACACTTACAAGTACTTTAGTTTGTCCATCATAACGTAACTATCTTTACGCTATGTGTGTAAAAACACATACATTTAATTTTGACATTAATTGTAATGATTGATTGGTCAGAAGTTTTAACAGATGCAATTGGCACCCTATTTTTTCATCTGTCTATTGTAAGGCAGTGGTTTATAACATGATCTGTTTCTGATGTCTTTTTTGTTAATGTGTGTTGTAGTCACTTCTCATCTAATACAATGCATATTTATGCAATGTTTCTCCTAATAATTTTTGATTAATACTGTGAAGGTGACAAGAATGTATAGTCAAAGCTAGTTACCATGTTTTAGTTTTACTTTTCATTGCAATCTGGGCCCCTCTTTCAAAAGATTTATTTGTATTAGTAATTAATAAGCATATCATTCCCTATTCTCAAACTCCTACATTTTAAATGCCAGTGACTATGTAGATGTGTAGGAAATTTCCTTGATAAGTTGTAAACTCATGATGTACTTGCAGCTCTTTAAGATTACCTTAGACGTCATTAATTTACTCCCTGTCAAAATATTATTCTAAAAACGCGTTCTCAACTCTTTAAGATTTCATATATTATAATTTGGGTGACTAGTCCACCTCTGTTATGGGATTGGTCAGCACAGCTGACTACTACGCATAGGAGCCCAGGTTCAGTTCCCGCTCCTGTTGGAAATTTCATCCACTTGGGAACTGGGTGGAACTGGGTGTTGTGTTGTACTCATCATCATTGATACTCTGCTAAATGGCATCAAGTAAAGACTTGCACTAGGTGAGCGAACTCCAGATGGGGATTTCCTGGACAGTAAATGCCATATGATAATTTCATTTCAGATGACTTGAATTCATCATCACACACCATTTTCCTCTCAGAATCTTCAGAATGTTTACCTTTCTATGATTTCATGGAGGCAAAAGTTATTGATTTCTTATTGTGATATTTGTGAAGAATAAAGCCTTAATTACATGCAGATTCCAGTGCCTTTAATTGAAGGTGGCATTATGTTCCCTGTTTGCTGAACTGTTCAGTAGCTTCATCTCTATTTGTTCTGTAAGTCGTGAATCACATGATTTTAGATCTGTCTTCGCCTTTACCATGTCTTCTTCTGAAGTCTTTTGTTTCAAATTCAATTCTAACAAGAGCCTGTCATACATGAAACTTAGCATATAATGAAAAATAAATTTACCTGCTTCAGTTAAGCCTTTTGAGCATTTCCTTTTGTTCTCTAGAGAGAATCGTCTGAATGTACTGTTCAAATTCTGCCTTAACCACACCACCTTGCTTTTTAACATCTTCATTAAACTCACTCTCTTACCCCTCTCTTTAAGATGTTTGACGAACAAATGATTAGAAATAACTGCTTCTCTGTAACCTGCCTCCATATTAATCAAAAATCCTTTAACTACAAAGAAGCTTCAACAATTCTGACTCTTTTTTCCCCAAAAATGTAGTTTGCTTAAAAACAGTGTGTTGTAGTATATTTGACCCTCATAATGTCTTGTTACTTTCAGTTGTGCTAATTCCTTTTGTCTCCCCCTAAATCACTCAAGGCAAGTGCCGGGAAGGTTCCATTGAAAGTGCACAGCCAATTTCCTGCCCCCGTCCTTACCCAAGCATCCGAGCATAAACTCCATCTCTAATGACCGCGCTGTTGATGAGACATTAAACTCTTAAGTTTCCTCACTTCTTGAAAGTGCATAGATTACTACTAAGCTCTTTTCTTGTGTCAGCTTATTAAAAATGGATGCAAACGAATACTGCAAGGAGAGATTAACCAAATGCAGATTCTATTTCTGTTTAGTATTAACTGAATGACAGCTGCTAAGTCTGGGAATAAGCAAATATTATTTGCAGCAAATAACATTAAAGAAAATATATATTGAGAAGCCATGTCAAAATTCACAGGCTAATAAACAGGGGTCGACAAGAGCTATTTCAGCTTACCCCCACATATTGCTCGAACCGCTCATTTCTGTGCAATAAATACCCTTTTTCAGTCAGAGGAGTTACCCCAGAAGTTACACCGTACATCATAAGCAAATGAAAACACAAAGTAGACTATTTTAAGTGTTGGACTATCACTTATTATGGAAACTGTTCTAATGATAAAGAACGCAGCATTTAGGTTTTGAACACGATCCTGAACATGGGCTTTCTTCAACAGTTTACTATCTATGTGACTACCTAGAAATTTGAATTGTTCAGTCTCACTTATCATGAGCCCATTCTGTGTAAGCAAAATGTCAGTTTTTGTTGAATTGTGAGTTATAAACTATAAAAACTGAGTCTTACCATGATTTAGCTGCAACTTATTTTCTACAAGCCACGTACTTATTTCTTGACCTGCATTATTTGATACTGCACAAATATTACCAACAACATCCTTCACTACCAAACTAGTGTTGTCAGCAAACAGAAATGTCTTAGACGTACCTGTTATACTTAAATGCATATCATTTATTTCAATGAGAAATGACAGTGGCCCCAGAACAGAACCCTGGGGCACCCCAATTTTACTGTGTCCCATTGAGAGTGCATATGACACCTGTTTTCAACACTACAAAGGATCATCATCTCAGTCTGTTATTAAAGTATCGCCTTTTGCCTACTCCGGGGGGCCAAGCGCAAATTGTTTCAAAGCTTAAAATTCTGGTTTCAATCGGTGCAGTTACCATACCAACCGGAAGGTATATATTTAAAATGTTCACTTCAGACGTCGTTATGCGTTTCACTTCTTATTACTGCCTAATTATAATTTATACAAGCAAAAACTGGTTCAAAAATGTACAAATTTCGAGTTTTTTCACAAACGGTTGGAGATATCGCAAAATGCTCGAAATTTTCGCCAAAGGCTCTACTCTTACCGGTTTCATAGGGAAAAAAGTGGTTTGAAATTTTTATCTTTGATAGTTTTTGAGATAGTCCGATTTTGTTCAATTATTAACGCTTAATTCCGCAGGGTTAGAATAAAATTCCGCAGATTTTCAATGCGCCATAAATTTTATCATGCTAATTACTTCCTAAACCCAACTTTTCAAAAAGTTTTGCCGCCTCGGGTTCGTGGAGTTCCCTTGTAAGTTGCAAACCGCTGACTTGACATTCGGCTCCCTGGTCGCCACAATGCACGGCTGTCGTGGGGAGGCCGACTCCTGCCACTCAGCAGTGCATCGTGGCCAATCAGGAGCGACCACGTGGGCCGGACATCAGGCCTCGCGGCGCCGACGATACGGGCCACTTCTCTCTTCCAAGCAAGCCGCCACCGCGTTCAGACGTCTTTCCCTGCCTTCTCCGCTTCCCCCCTCTTCTTCTATACCACCATGTTGCTCCGTGACGGGCGCCAATCCTTCGTAGGCCCCATTTCCTGCAACTGTTATCTGTCGTAATAAACCTACAAGTCTGCCAGTAAGCCCAGCATTTCTCATTTAGCCGCCCCATCTAGCCCACAACTTCCGTTCAGCCACTTCTGACAATCGACACCCGGTACAAATTGGTGTCAGCCGCGTGATCGGCCCACCTTACGGTCGGCTATGAGAAACATTAAGAAATAGGGGGAATTATTCCGAACGCGGTGGTGGAGCACCTGAACTCGGCGCGCCTGAGCGCGTGCCTTACGTAGCGCCACGGCGCGCTGCGTAGCTGCCTGGCGGGCCTCACTGCGTAGCTGTCAGTTCCGTTCCTCCGGTCGGGGCCGGCGGACGCTACCAGGTGCGGTGGTCCCCGACGCCACATCCTGATGATGGTCATCTCGACACCTGAGGGTCCGTTCCGGGATCCCAACCAGGGGTCCTGAGGTCAAAGCTCATCGCGCCTTCACGACGCCTCGTCACCTTCACGTGTCGGCGCAACGCCGCCGTCAGCCAACACCAACGCCGCCACCAACGCCGTCGTCGGCGCCGCACCACACCAACATCATGTGAGTGTGACGTCAGACTGATTTTTTATATTAACTTCTCCTATACCTCTTAACCTCTTTATCTTAGTCCTAAAAAAATCCTTTTCGTGACCATTAAAATGCCTACCACTAGGTCGCACGGCCAGCAACTGGGTGCTACAACTGATAGCGACCCCATTGCTGCTCTACAAGAACGACTAAATCGACTCTTATTAGAGAACGATGAGTTAAAAAATAAATTGCATGAAGCAGAGCAGAGACAAATTCCTGCTTCGCAGAATTCCATTGCGGTAGGCACTCCGTCTACCCCCAGTTCTATAACACCATTTTTTGGTTATTAGGCCATTTCGTGAATTACGTAATCCATGGACCAGGAGAAGATAATCTAATTAGCTTTGAGAACTACATGGAGTCAGCACGGTGGAAGACACAACAAGTCTGTAACACGAAAAAGACATTCGGTAATATGCTCGGTATTGCTTTTGAAAGGCATGGTATAGGATAAATATAAAGAAAGATAATCAAGACGCATCCACTGCGCAGTGCCACCAAAAAAGGCACAACATGTAAATCAAAAGAGAAATATAAACAAAACTGGTAAAATATAAACAAACAGGAATCTAAAAATATAAAAATAAAAAAAGTGGCGCAATTTGGTTAGAAAAAAAAAATGGTGTAACGGTTAGCATTCTGGGCTCTGAATCCAGCGAGGGAAAAAAAAAAAAAGAAAAAAAAACCGGGAAAGTGTGGAATCATTCGTTCAAAATATTAAAGATACCGGTCTTCTCTGTGAATGGGGGAACGATATGTTACTAAATGTACTACGTATGAAACTCGCAGGTGATGCGCGGGTATACGTAGAATCTCTTAAAAACACATCACGTTTTGAGGTCCTTGTGGCCGGATTAACGGAGCGTTACTCTGACAAAAATCTGTCAGCTATTACCGTGACCAGTTAAGATTTCGAGGCTTTTGCCGACAGAATTCGATCTATTGTCTGTAAAACTTAACACCCTTAGTGGGTACCCCGTTAGAAATGCGGTGGTTTTAGAGGAAGCAGAGATTCGTGCAATTGAAGTTTTTATCAGGGGCATTGACCCGAAATACGGGGGAAAATAAAAATCGCGTCCCCAAACACCTTACACGAGGTGGTACGACTAGCACTCCTCAGAGAGGAGGCCGACAGATTTGTTGCCGGGTCTAGCCGGCCGCCTGAAAATAAAAATGTTTTCGCCAACGACATAAGTTGTGGTCGTTGTCACAAACATGGGCACTCTGCTGAACGGTGTCGCGCCCCCTTCTGTACTAATTGCCACAAAATAGGACACCTGCTTCGAAATTGCACCATGCCCTCTAAATTCAATACCAACACCACAAATCAGCAAAACAGGGGAAAGTATGGAGGTAAGAGCTCAGGCCCGAAACAGAGAAACGCCTAGGGGTTGGTGTAGCCGCCCCTCCTCACCCCCATTAAAACATATTACACCCCTGAAGTACTCAGGCGTAACCGAGGTGGCGAGTGTCGTGCTAAAGGGTAGAATAGGCAACAAAACGGTTACCATTTTGGTAGACACGGGTGCGCAAATTAGTCTTGTTTTTCTTGCTCATTGTAAAGATAAAAAATTACAACCCCCGCGATGCCGTCTGTCGGGCATTGGGGCAGGTACAATCGAACCAATTGGTAGTTGCAAAATTAAGTTTCAAGTCGATAACATTCATTACCGGTTCGCCATGGAGGTGGTAAACTGGAAGCACGCGGACCATGATATTATACTAGGGGATGATTTCTTGCGGAAGTATAGGGGGCTAATCGATTACGGAACTGCGACCGTGCGATTCGGTGGTCATGAACACCGTTTCAACCGATCCAGCTCCGAAATCAGTTCGGAACAGCCACACAAAGTCAAGGAAGCCTGGCCACTTTCCTATGACAAAAGTGTGGGTGAGTCTGCGCGAATAGAACCCTGGAACTTCCCGCAGGAACCGGCAGGATTTTGTGGGTTCCTACAACAACAAAAGGGCGCAAAGACGCCACCCTTTTAGTAGAACCCCTGCGCCAAAATGAGGTGCTTGACAGGCTGCAAATGCATGTACGCCGCAGTCTATGTCGTCCAGTGCAACGCAATAGACGGTATTATATAACTATTGCAGTTGACAACTTTGGCACAATCGACGCCACTGTCCAGCGTGTTACTGTGTTAGCAAGTGTTTCAATAGTGGAAGCCTCAGATATACCTCCCACACCGACAAAGCAGCAAAAGTCTACCAAAAGGTTACCGAAAAAACAGATTCACTCACTCAGCTCCCGCCTACAACAAATGTTTACTGACAAATTGCAACTCTTACCCCCATCAGATCAACACTCAATTAATGCAGTTTTAAATGAATTTTCTTGGCTCTTCGAAGATAGGGATTATTTGCCAGCCACAAATTTAGTAGAACATGAGATTCCCACCGGTGACGCTCGTCCAATCCGGCAAAAGCCGTACAGAATACCATACCATCTTCAATCAGTGGTAGACGAATCCATCCAACAGCAGCTTGCCGCAGGCATCATCCAACCATCCTCTTCTCCTTGGTCCAGTCCCATAATTATGATAAGAAAGAAGTCGCTGAATGGCGAGGTAAGCTACAGAATGTGTGTGGACATGCGCGCAGTGAACAAGGTCACGACACCGGATCACTACCCGCTTCCACGCATTGATGAAACTATAGACCGACTGGGCGACTGTAAGTTCTTTACCACACTAGATCTTAAAAGTGGATATCACCAGATCCCATAGCGCCGCAAGATCGTCCTAAAACCGCCTTTGTAATCCCCAGTGGGCTCTATGAGTTCACCAGGATGCCATTCGGGCTGCGAAACGCACATGCTACCTTTCAGCGTTTCGCTGATCTACTGTTAAGAGGACTAAAACCTACTATTTGTTTGGTTTACCTTGACGATATTATAATCTTCTCTAAAACCATTCAGGAACATGTACAACAACTCCTCAGTGTGTTTGCCAGACTTAAAGACGCTAACCTTAGTTTAAAATTAGAAAAATGTCATTTTGCTCAAAATCAAGTAAAGTATTTAGGCCATATTATCAGTGATGCTGGGGTCAAACCTCACCGAAGCAGTCAGCACCTTCCCCATTCCTAATAATGTCAAAGAACTTCAAAGTTTCTTAGGTCTCAGTAATTATTACCGTAGATTTGCAGAAAACTATGCAGAGATAGCCAAACCCCTGACTGCCTTGCTAAAGAAAGATGTCGGGCATGGATATTTGTGCCGTCCTAGTTCGTAAGTAGTTCATAAGTAGTTTGTAAGTTTAGGGACTGATGACCCCGTAGTTAAGTCCCATAAGCTTAACAAACATTTGAACATTTTTGAAAGAAAGATGCTCAATTTAATTGGTCAAAAGATTGTGACATAGCTTTCCACAAAATCAAACACATGCTCCCCTGCTAATATATCCCGTTTTCAATAAACCCTTTATCCTGTCCTGCGATGCTTCCAATTACGCCCTTGGCTGTTATTAAGTCAAGAGGTCGATGGGGTAGAGCACTCCATAGGCTACGCGTCCCGCCAACTGAATCAAGCAGAATGTAACTATAGCACAACCGAAAAAGAATGCCTCGCGCTCCTTTTCCAGATTACCCATTTTCGGTGCTCTCTGTTTGGTAGAAAATTCACAGTATACACCGACCACTCTGCCCTACAGTGGCTATTAAATTTAAAAGATCCAAGCAGCCGCCTAATGCGGTGGACCCCCCCGACTGTCGGAATTCGACTACGAAGTTCGTCATAAACCTGGCAAACTCCACCAAAAAGCCGACGCCCTTAGCCGAAAGGTTAGAATAATTCAAACAGAGGTCGTTCTAATAGACGAACTTCGGGAGGCACAAGAACAAGATCCCGTTTGCCAAAATTACAAGTCCCTCCCGGAATTCGAAGAGCAAGATGGTATCCTTTACAGAAAAACCCCACACGGCAACCGAATAGTAATTACGGCACCCCTCCAAGAAAGAATTATTAAGCAATGTCATGACTCACTTCAGGCTTGCCACAACGGCAGAAATGCCACCAATGTTCGCGTCACTACCAAGTATTGGTGGGCGAGCCGACAGAAGGATGTAGCTAATTATGTAAGAGCTTGTTTATCTTGCGCTCTGCGCGCCCAAAACAGATCACAACATATTCCTTTGCAAAGCCTACCGCAAGCCAAGAAACCATTTGATTACGTTTCCCTTGACATTGTAGGACACTTACCTCAAACCGCACAAGGTAACAAATATATATTATCCATCATAGATCATTTCTCTCGTTTCTTAATCATGGTACCTATTCCGGACCAATCTCCAGAAACAATAGCCAGACAATTCGTTGAACGACTCATTCTTCCTTATGGCAGTCCCGAAGCCATTCTCACCGATCAAGGAAGCAACTTTATGAGCCAATTGTTCACTCAGGTGTGGAAATTGCTCAAAATCCGAAGGTGGAGAACCACTCCCTTCCACCCACGATGTAACGGCCGTGTAGAGCGTGTCCATCGTACAATAATGAAGATGGTCTCGCATTACACAAACAAATCGCACTCCGATTGGGAAAGGTATATCCCTTTCGCTACATCCGCATATAACACGCGAATTCACGAGTCCACAGGCCACACACCTGATGAAGTCGTGTTCGGCCGAAAAATGAACTCGCCCTTCGAGCTGAAAAAACTGCCTTCAGAGGTCGACAACCAGCATGTAAAACATTTGGCGAGGCGATTTAAAGAGATTTGGCGGAAGGTCCAAGCTAATAACGCCAAGGCCACCGCCAATCAACAACGTCAAAAGAACCGCAACGCTGTCGCACCTAGTTAAAAACCGGGCGACCTAGTGCTACTCAAATATACAATTGTTAATTAAACCACTCCCGTCAATGCAGAACTGCAGTTAGCAGACCGGACCTCAATTGTGCATTTTGACAGGTTGCGTCCTTATCATGGGCGACAACCGCAACCCGCATCAGCACAACCAACTGCACCACCTAAACCTCGCCCTGTCAAAAGGCGCCGAAAAAAGCAAACACCTCCTCATTCGTCTCACAAGTACCCATTGCGGTCGAAACATAAATATTCCTTACGTTCACGTGACTAGTCACACAACTAACGCAATTATTAAACGAATCAATCTACCATGGTATAACATATTTTTCACTATTCCCTGCTCAATGGGACCCTATTCACCGTGCGCACTTATCGGCGTCTAGCTAACGACCTTGTACAATAAAGAAATCTGCTTAGAGCAAAATCACGGTCAAAGAACCGATACATAAATTTCAATTACGGCCGAAGAGCCTTCTCGCTATGGTAAATAGCAAAAAAACACCGGGACGACACTGCCGTTCCCGCAACGTAACTGCCACTACACAACAAGTATCAATTGCCCAGAGCATTTAAACACTAGTATGTATCCCTTTACACTCCAACAATTAGTTTAGAGCATACATCATTTGTTTAGTTATTGTTTATTCTCTCAATGTCATACGTGTTTTAGTATTAAGTATGCACTGCCGGTTGCGCTCAGCCATCAACTTTCATTGTGTTTTGTGTATGGTATAGTTAAGGCCAAAGCATCAGAACCAGTTTCTATTACTTTTGACACTCAACAGATTGCTTCATAGCTTTCTGTGGTTAAGATAAGTTAGGTAATTAATTATTCTGCTTATGCTTTTCGACAGTACGGTTGCCAGAGCCACAACCAAACTAATTTTGCGACCACAATGATTACTACCTTAGCATATTAACAATTGATTCTTTTGTGGAAATGGTTAAGGTTTAGCAGAAGCCTACTAAGTACCCCAGTGTCATTACCACTTGATTAATAAATACTAATTTGTAAGTAATCAGGCATTAGCTGAAGGCCCAGGAAGGTCTAGTTACACTTCACTAACAGGCCAAATTACATAACATTTTATTTGACTTGTTTACTCCCCTAAACTTAACAGTTTTACATATATTAACAATGTTTTTTTTTTTACACATCGGTAGAAATTTGAGAAATATTTTGTAACCACAATAACATTTCAATAGCCACTAGGCTAAAACATCAAGCGTTATGTGCCCCTTATTTTATCGCTACACTATATCATTATGTTGCTTTAATTTGGGGAGATATTTGCATTCCCGATTCAGCCATTACTTATTAACACTGGTTGCAAGTTTACATAATATTGTATGTTCAACATTCTCAACAAACAACTCCTTCCATACGAATTAATTATTGTTAAGAAATTTGCCAATGAATCACCCGCCAGTGCGTATTTTGGTAAAGAAGCAGCCGTCAAACCAACGCTACAGAGTATGTTGTAGCTGAGCAACCATCTCCAAACGAACCCCTCCCCCACTTGCAATACAAACATCGCGTCGTCTGATAAAATTTCACGTTACACACAGTAAACTAAACGCACCTTCACACCCCAGTTTCATTAACAGAGCTTGGTCGAACTGACGGCACAAGTGAAAGACAAGGAACCTCACGGCCCCTTTCACTATTTCTTATTACACTTAATGACGATTAATTCCATCAATATACGAAAGTATTATGACGGTGGCATTGTACAGGGTGGGTCGGAGAAACCTTGGTAACGCAGTTTCTTACGCTACTTGCGGGGCACGAACCTATTCGTCCTGGCTGCTAGTTATGGTGGGCGGATAGCGTCGGCTGCTACGGAGTTAATTTTTGAGAAAACCCCCGGTTATTATACCACATGTTACCCTCTGCTGAGTTACCAACGCTATCCTATATTTCTCCTTCCGCCTCCGGCGGTACCGGCTCTATCATTCTTTCCATCCACTTTACACTGAGTTATTGCTACTCCCTTGTTGCAGTCCTTCTCCCACAGATTCACCAAAGGAGACATGTCCCTGATTAGTCGTTCGTATTACTACGTGATTGATTTCCAATCAGCACCAATCGACACCACTGCCGTCCTCTAAGACTACCCAACATCTAGTTCGCACCTACACCACGAATTGCCCAGCGATTCTTTTCCACATCATTGACTCCATATCAGGGCATAAAATAACATGTAATGATTTTGTCGCCCAGTGGCTGTAGGTAGTGCCGGCAATTTATTTTTATTGAATGACATATCAAATTTACCGGGAATCCAAAAATAACCTCTTGTAAATCTTTTAGAGCATAGGTTCCCAACCTTTTCAATCGTGTTACCCCTAAAGACCTACTAGGGAAACTCATTTTACCTCCCTCCCCCCCCCCCCCCCCCAAAAAAAATAGCCCATTAAAATATTATGTTCTTCGGTTCTTTTAGTTAGGGACTATGTAACTTTTTTTATCAAAATATTTTGGAAACCCAGTAATTTCATTATCCTTTAATATTTTGTTGTAAGCCTATTTTAAAATATTTCTTGAAAATTGTTTCTTGTCTGCATTTAAAATTTATAAAAACGGCAAAAGAATTGTTTTTACCTACAATCTTACAAGTGAAAATATAAAATAACTGTTCAATAGTCTTTGAAAGAAAACTGTTACATTAGAACTTTACGTTCTTTAAAGACGTTTTTAGTACCGGCATCTCATGACTCATTTTCTTCAGAATTAATACTTTTCTTAGATAGCTTGAAACTGTAACTGTGTTTCTTTCCTGTTGGTGTACAGAATTCTCTAGAGCAAAAATACAAATTGAGGAACCATAACGTAATATGAGCTTTTAAGACAAATAATGATTTATTAACTTTTACAGAAAGTGCACAGGAATATATTTTAAGTAATCATAGTACTGATATTAGTTTAATTTAATACTGTTTTCATTTAATAGCCGTATCAAATTAAAGTGAACTTATAACAGGTACTGTATTCTATTTAACTACTTAACAAATAAAAGACAACAAAAACAATTGAAAGATTATTTAACAAAATTAAGAGACGTAAATGATTTCTTCAAAGTACAAATTTAGTATTGTTCCACAAACATTTTTATTTATCATTAAACATATATGAATAAAAGTCTATTGAGTAAAAATTAAGCAGCTTTGATTTTAATAAAAAGGGTTAAAATACGGTTTTATGCATCAATACTTTGAAATTTTTCCGGGGGAGGGCCCCCGGAACCATCGGATCATTCTTCCAATGTTGCCCAGTGAAAATCCCTTAAAATATGCTCTGCTCCATATCGTAAATGAGTTTCATTCTCGTGAAGCAACAGCGCCGGTGCGACGCACGCAGCCGCGCAGCAGATAACGCGTCTGCAACGCGACACTGCTAAGCCAGCATTCCACCCAGCACACGCCTCCGGCGCCTCAAGCCGCATTGGAAGACGCCGCCGCCACAGTCAAACACGTTTTGCTACAATGCGTCCACTGAATTTCCCCCAAACCACATTATTCCTCCAACATCTAGCGATATCTAACGTCCACACGAATGACGTCGGGTGCAATTAACCGTCGCTCATTTTGTGCTTTTTTCGTTGTTGCATATTTATTACGTCACTAGCACGGGTTCCACAATGTAGACACAACTCTCGTAACTTCAATTGTCAATGATTTTCCGTAACATGCCCATGTTATACAACAGTAATCGGGCAAACATCTTCTCGTAGCAAATGCTGCCAGCCATGTAGTATTTTTATTTTTCCTTTCTTTTGCACACTAACAAATGTTCAAATGTTTGTTAAGCTTAAGGGACTTAACTGTGGGGTCATCAGTCCCTAAACTTACAAACTACTTACGAACTAGCTAATACTAATGACGGCACAAATATCCATGCCCGAGGGGGGATTCGAACTCCCGACCGTAGTGGCCGTGCAGACCGTGACTGGAGCGCCTCAGTCCCCTCGGCCACCGCGGCCGGCCATGTCGTAATTCATCACATTTCATCTACACTACAAATATCTTCCACTAACACTGATTAACAAGTTCATGTTTACACACCACGTAAGAAACCGTGCCGGCCGCGGTGGCCGAGGGGATTGAGGCGCTCCAGTCACGGTCTGCACGGCCACTACGGTCGGGGGTTCGAATCCCCCCTCGTGCATGGATATTTGTGCCGTCCTTAGTTGTAAGTAGTTTGTAAGTTTAGGGACTGATGACCCTGTAGTTAAGTTCCATAGACTCTACAAACATTTTTTTTAAGAAACCGTTTCTATTTTACCCACATTTTTGTGTTTCCAATTTGCTACCCCAGCTTACTGACCTCACTGATTTACTTTCCGCCGCAGGCGCGGCCTCACAAGCCGCCATAATTGTACTGCTCTTGTTGCAAGCTCGGTGTAACCATCGCTTCATTGCAAGAGGGGGGAGAATACACAATATTTGTGGAAAACACACAAGTACTAATCTTGGCATTATCTTCACGCTTCCGAGTCTGGTTTGAAGGTTACACATACATTAAGTGACAAATCCACTGATTCCGATACCTTCCCATGGCATCCTTCTTCTCTCTGAGGTCTAATACCGGTCTCCACAGGTAACTGCTCAGTTTTAGTCAAACAATGCAAATTACACACTTCACTACTTAAAATATTTTCACATGTTAATAAGCTGAATTCGCACTGCACTTGTAAAAATATGTTTACAATCCTGTCTGTGTTCGGAATGAAATCAGTAACCCTACAGAAGCAGATCGATGTGAGTCATCCGTGGAAGTGTGCACAGTAGCGGAAAGTGTATGACTGGAAAACTGTAAGCCCTGTGCAGTTAATGTTGGTGACACGGAAAAAATATCTACTGAATTTGCAGTTAATGTTAGTGGCACGGGAAAAGCAACTGCTGGGTTTGCAGTTGATATTAGTGACAGGGAAAACCCAACTGATGAGTTTGTTGCTCCTGCTTCCATTGAAAGGTGTCCTGTGAGCGAAAGCAGTGAAGTTTTGACAATTGGAAGCAATGAATGCACACTCCTCCAACACATCCTATTACTTGCAACGCAACTATTGTATCACGTTACTTGATCAACAGATGTAATATTAAGATCATAGGGCATTGGTAACACAGGAACTGTTTTCATGTTGGCAGATGCACTGACATCAGTTTTCATTTTTACTACTTTCCAATCAATATAATTCGAACTCCTTGTGCACAGTGGCGTAGCTACTACACCAAGGGCCCCGGGGCAAAAATGACGTTGAGGCTCTCTCTAAACTAAAACTATACCAAAGGCACCGACTTTTGAAAATCTTGGGGTGTGCTCAGTGGCGTTTCCAATAGGGGGAGGTGGTTGCCGGCCTGCAGCATCCCCCCCCCCCCCAGACAGGTATTTCGAAAAAAAAATCTTTATTATATTTTTCCAATTTCAGGTACAAAGGTAAAGTAATAATTTTGTTTTATTTTAGTAGTATTTCTTCTTTTTTGCTTCATCTGGTGTTAGTTTAGGACCATTTTAATCTCTGAAAGGAGAAAAGTAATTTTTTAACATACAGTACAGTAAAGAAATCAACAGCCATTAATTTCAATTTCACGTTTCAGAACTACTGGGCGGCTTTTACGACCATTTTAACCTGTTTTTCCTGTTGTAGTAAGTACAGAAATCATTTTCAGAGTTTTCGTTTTCTTAGACTTGCATATCAGATAATGATGTGCCTGTATTGTGAATACTGTGTTCATTATCGCAAAAACTAACAACGAATGGTCTTCGTGCCTTCTTTCTTCTGCAGATTTATTTTCTTTACAGTATTACGAAAATAGTCCATAACCATTTCTGCTGTCATACCATGTCTGTTGATACCAAACCCACTTCATTTCTAATTATTTAATACAACAATTAAAGGTTACCGCCTTCAGTTTACGATATTGAACTTACAAGCAGCATTCCATTAACATTCGGACTATTTAGAAAATGATCACTTCACTCACATGTCAACATGAATTTTAATGCCTACGAATTCAATTACAGCGGTGTATTACAAAAGCCAGCCGCCCATCAATGGAATGAGAGAGTCGAATTTAATTACAATCAAGAAATATAATGTAAAGAAAAAAATAATACCAAAATTTACAGTGAGGTATGCCAAGCATACCCCCTCAAATTGTGGTGTATGCTTGAGCGACCGAGCATATCCGTAATCGGAGCCTATGAACCATACACATGCAATACTACTTCATCAGGTACTTACAGCTTACTGGAAGACATAATAAGGCAAACCTACTCTTAAGTAAATTACTGTGTGTCACGCAGCAGATAATATTTAATCGTACTCTCTAATATAATCATAACTGTGAAAGTTAATTATGCTTTCAAGCAGAAACTACTGAGTGGATTTGGATGGAATTTTAGAGAGGGATAGAATTGGACCTGGGTAGGACATACAGATAAAACTACCATGGAATAGTTTTACAAGTTGCTCCATACTAGGTGAATGAAGTCGCAGGCAGAACTAGTAAAAATGAACAATGAAGTTTTACTCAACCACGAAAATATGGTCCCCTGCCGCGAATCAAACCATGGACAGTGTTGTCACTCACTGCTAGTAATTCAGCAGGTGGCAGGGTGCACGTCTTAATGGACAAGCAATATCTTTTTATATTCTGAGATAGGAATAACTTTTGGATTTCACTTCGTGCGTTTGAAGTTTGTTGGCAGTGTTCAAAAAGTTAAAAGTCGAAAATCCTTGATTCAGGTAAAATATTATATACAGTAGAACGTCGATTATCCGAAGTGTAATTGGGGGACATGGATGTTCGGAAAACCGATTATCGAACTGTACACTTCTACTTGCGAATAAGAAGTGCTGTACAGTAAATGTATTTATACAGTATTTGGAGTCGCGCGATCCTTCACATTGACCCGAGCGGCACGCCGCAGCACTTGGAAGGCGCAGCTGTTGCTGTGAACAGCTTTGATCCTGCAGCTAGTGTACTTCTGCCGACTGTTGCCCATTGTTGTACTCAGCGACTGTCGGCTTGGCCTTTCAGCAGGCCCCACTAGAAGCAATGTTCCGTCACCCTGTGGCCCAGTGCAGCTACTGTGGGCAGCTTAGTTTGACGGAAGGGGGAAGTGATGGACGATACGGTGGGAATGTAAAAATAAATAAATAAAAATAAAACGACGCTCTACTGTAACTTTTTTCCGAACTTTGCTCACGGAGGCCGAGGGGCCCCTTGATCTCGGGGGCCCCGGGGCACTGCCCCGCCTAGCCCTACGATAGCTACGCCACTGCTTGTGCAACCGCTAAACTTTACTGTGTCGCTCGAGCACATTCTCAAGTGAACTGAAAGTTCCGCACTGAAGAAGTATTTGCTGCCATAACGGTGCTGAATATCTAAAAATGCCTAGACCCGTACCTACAATTCCACATAACCTTAATGTGCGGTAAATCTGTTATGAAAAGTGTAGGAGTGCTTTCTTCGCGTAGTGTACAATGCGTGGAGATTGCCAATCACGCCGACGCAGCAGATGACCGCGCAGTCCATTTTGACCCTTTCCCGAACTTTCAAGAATTCCAGAAACCACCTTCCTTGCAAATTCCAGTCCCTTCCGCTCCCCGGTGATCGACCACCGGCCCCAACCGTTGGCGATACCACCCCACCCGGTCAGCAATTCGCATGTGAACAATGCAAGCAAATACCGGAGATTCAGCAATACCTTGGCAAGCAGACACGTTCCGTGGAACGCGCTGCCTAATCAGCTTCAGCAGTCACGTTGTTCAGTTAACGTGCTTCAGGGAACTTCGGATATTCACAGTGGTTAAAAGTTTACCAACTTCACATTTCCTCGTAACTAAGGTATGTAATGAACTCCTTTGCTACGTTGTACAATCGTTCCTTTTTCTAGGTTTCCGCGCCAGTGAACTTTGGCTTAAAAATGTTCTTCGCAATTGTGATGATACTTGGCGCCTCGGTTATGGGAGAGTCGCCTATTCGGATACACTCTACTTCTACGGGCGTTCTTTTTGAAAAATTTCCAGCAGTAGTGCACACACCACACTCCGTCGAAATCTCCGCCGAATTTAGCATCGCCATGCTTCAAGAGGAGGACTTGGCACTTCAGCAAACCGTTCGCCAATTAATGTCATATGAACCCCTAACTAAATTAATAGAAATGAAGGAAGTAAATCGCATTATATCCCATTTACGTGCGCAATTACGCAGTATAACTGACGCTGTCCCGCCTACGCGAGTGAAACGTGCATGGTTTAATGCAGGCAGCACTCTTTTGAAAACTGTTTTCGGAACACCGGACCACAGAGATGAAAAACATTGGAATCATGCATATACGTACAGATTACTGTAAAATTTCTCTATTTCTATCAGAAGACGTTTCATCGCCATGTACTCGCTTGGTTACTCCTGTTTTAACCTCCATACTTAAACCCGTAGGAAATACTTTATTGTATACCGTACCAAACGCCACGGCGTTTACCTTTTTGTGTTATGATCCACTACAAGGACCTCACACTTATCGTATTACGTTACAAGGAACTGGTTTAGTATATAATATTACCCGCTGTGATGTATCCACACCTGCTCGGCGTATTGTCACACCCCATCGCACCTATGTATCCTTGAAGCTACCGCTTCCTGTTTTATATTTGCCAGAAATACCTTACCATGCCCATTTGCCCGAAGACTGGACAGAATTACCAAGATGGAATTCTACCGGGTTGGTACACTCATTACAACAATTGGTCCGTAGGGAACCAGATACAATTTCCCTCGACCGAGCCTTAACGCACATAGATGCGTGGAATCAAAAACAATTTCAAATAAAAGTTTTGGCGCCCTCTATTTCCGTTCCTGTTCTGATCTTTATAATAGTAATCATCGCGTTCCTCCTCATAAAGAAGCAGCCCTGGAGAAGTCGGGATCCCGCTCGCGAAATTCCAGACCCCTAATCTGCTGGAATTTGCCAGCTCTAGCCCACTCATTTCCCCTGTTCACATCTAAGCATATCTTAGTCATGAAGCAGTACTGACATCACACTCACACCAATTTAATGTACTCTGTAACTCACATCATTATTCACCTCAATTAAGTACCAATGTTCACCTTTACTTAATGCCACTCAAATGTTACCACTCTCACACTTGTATTGCGTAGAATTATCGTCAACCAGATATATGGTAATACACTCACTGTACACCAATGTATCTTTGTTTCACACGTCACTTACGAAACCTATGTAACTCACTTCATATGTACTTAAGTGATATGTCACACATTGCTCATTTATTTGATTGTATGTTGTTATTGCCAACTGAGTTAATAATTCGTGACTCTAGTAAAAACTAGATTGCTACACCCAGTTTCATTATCATGATGCAATTTTACTACATTGTTACACCTACATTCATTATACGTCATAAAGAACACACAATCAGTAACGTTATAATACTTAATACTACCGAGTCTAGCTAGTGGTACTCAATGTTATGTATTGTATCAAATCAACCCTTATGTGTTAATTGTTGTATCCTTTAGGTTCGTGACTCCTAAATGTTTAACGTGCCATGAGCACCCCATTGTAAGGGTCGGTGGACGAAAATGGGCCACCACCCCACCATAAGCCCTATTTGATGCCCGTGCGGGTGAGTTTCAGCCACATACAACCGCCACTGCGGAGCCAGGCTCTTCCCACGGGACGTCGGCCACCTGCACCTTCCGGGACGCTGTGACGCGCTCCTGGACCACGCCCTCACCCCGCCGCGCCGACGCCGTCGTGTGTCGTGAAGGGACGGGCACCGACCAGTAATGGACACTCAACCCATGTGTTTCGGCCGTACGGCCTGGTGCATCAAATCTAGTAACCGCACGGTATACAATCGATAACCAACTTCATCAACTACCTCCAACCAATACTCCGAATTTATTCACTAAAGAAATTGCACTGATTTTAGTGCCAGGAACAATTAGCGTAGAACTAGTAGTGTGAAACTAAAAAGAACTAAAAACCATATACAGTAGTATATTAAGAAATCTTAAGCTGATATGTTGTTAATTGAATATATATGTTATGTCATTTGCCTTCTGTTTTGATAGCAGTCTCTGTTAAACTCTTCTTGTTGGTTCAAGTTTGTTTGTTATAATTTTCTGAAATTTGTGTTAATGGAATGTACTGGCCCTCTGAATTAGCATTTAACGAAACCAATAATCATCTCAACCCCCCCCCCCCCAACCACCCTTCTTCGGAACGGGGAGGGATTGTACGGATCGGCGCTCCTCCCCTAGCAACATGGTAGGGAAATTAATTTATTTTTTAAAAAGTTTTTCAAATCTTTAGCTCCTTCCCTCCGACTTTAACCATCGCCCGACTAAGTTGCAAACCGCTGTCTTGACATTCGGCTCCCTGGTCGCCACAATGCACGGCTGTCGTGGGGAGGCCGACTCCTGCCACTCAGCAGTGCATCGTGGCCAATCAGGAGCGACCACGTGGGCCGGACATCAGGCCTCGCGGCGCCGACGATACGGGCCACTTCTCTCTTCCAAGCAAGCCGCCACCGCGTTCAGACGTCTTTCCCTGCCTTCTCCGCTTCCCCCCTCTTCTTCTATACCACCATGTTGCTCCGTGACGGGCGCCAATCCTTCGTAGGCCCCATTTCCTGTAACTGTTATCTGTCGTAATAAACCTACAAGTCTGCCAGTAAGCCCGGCATTTCTCATTTAGCCGCCCCATCTAGCCCACAACTTCCGTTCAGCCACTCCTGACAATCGACACCCGGTACACAATAATGAGCTACTCCCCTTACTCCATAATGTTCTGTCTGCAGTAATATCTTGTGATTAACACAATCATCACTTTTGTTACATCAAAGAATACATCTAGTGTTCACAATTTTTAAGCAATCAAACACCTCACAGAGAAGAGAGAATATAGAATTATCAGTTGTTAAACCACTTCTGAAACCGACTGCACATATGAAAGCGAGTTACGGCAACTGGAATCATTAATTAACCTCACAGATATAGCCTTTTCAATAACTTTAGCAAAAACTGATGGCATAGAAATAAGTCTAAAATAGTCTACATTATCCCTTTCTCTTTTATAAAGTGGTTTCACTACTGAGTATTTAATTCTGTCAGGAAACTGACCATTCCAAAAGGAAAAATTACAAATATGGCTATGCTTTGGGCTAACAGAGGTAGAACAGTATTTAAGTATTCTGCTAGATACCCCAGCACAGCCATAAGAGTCCTTAGTCTTTAGTGATTAAATTACTCTCTCTCTCTCTCTCTCTCTCTCTCTCTCTCTCTCTCTCTCTCTCTCTCTCTCTCTCTCTCATTAGTATCATGGAGGACAACCTCAGGCAACAGTCTTGGAATGCTATTTTCTAAGAAAGTTACATGATTACTTGTAAGAGCTAAGGTTCTGTTTAATTCACCTGCTATATTCAGAAAGTGATATATATATATATATATATATATATATATATATATATATATATATATAATCTCAGAAAGTTTCATATCAGTGCACACTCCACTGCAGAGTGAATGTTTCATTCTGGAAACATCCTTAGGCTGTGGCTCAGATATGTCTATGCCATATCCTTTCTTCCAGGAGTGCTATACCTCACGTCACATAAGAAGGCGCTTCCGCACCTAGAGGTGGAGCAATAGGGTAAGCGTGGTGGGGAGGAGCTACAACCGAGCGCCAACAATTGCGCCTGCAGAAGAAACATTGTGTAACTCGCGGCCAGCCATGCGCCTACAGAATGAACATTATTGGCTGTCATTGCAGCAATGGAGGGGGATGCGCAGAACAGCTGTAAACTGGATCATCTTCGTAGCTGACACCGAGTATAGTCTTGCAAGTTTCGCAGGACAACTGTGAAGATTGGAAAGTAGGAGGCGAGGTACTGGCAGAACTAAAGTTGTGAGGGCAAACGGTGAGTCGTGTCGGGATAGCTCAGTTGTAGAGCGCTTGCCCGCAAAAAGGAAAGGTCCCAGGTTCGAGTGCCGATTCCGGCACACAATTTTAATCTGCCAGTAAGTTTCATTTCAGCGCACAATCTGCTGCAGAGTGAAAGTTTGATTCTATTTATCTCCTGTTTGATTCTCTAATAGCATGCTGGAAGAAAGAACACCTGAATCTCTCCATTCGACCTCTGATTTCTTGTATTTTATTCTGATGATCTTTTCTACCTATTTAAGTGGTAGTCAACAATATATTTTTGCATTTGGAGCAGAATGTTGTAAGTAGCCCACATGGCAGCAATAACCGATGTTGTTGTAATGATTCCCATCCCAGATCCTGTATCATTTCTGTAATGCTGTCTCCCCTGTATAGTGACCATACAAAATGAGCTGCCCTTCTTTGGACTCTTTCCATGTCCACCATCCAACCCACCTGATAATGGCCCCCCACTGGGCAGCAATACTGCAAAAAAGGACGGACAAGTGTAGTGTATGCAGTTTCTTTTGTAGTTCTGTTGCATCTTTTAAGGCTTCTGCCAATAAAACACGGCCTCTGGTTCGCCTTTCCCACGACATTATCTACGTGTTCCTTGCAGTTTAAATCTGTAGTAATAGTAATTCCTAGGTATTTTGTGGAGTTTACGGCCTTCATTTTTGATTGATTTATCTTGTAAAAAAAGTTTAATGGATTTCTTTTGGTATTCACACTTATGAATTCACACTTCTCATTATTTAGAGTCAGTGCCAATTTTACACCATACTAATACCTTATTTAGATCGTTCTGCAGTTGGTTTTGATCTTCAGATGATTCTACAATAAATTACAGTGTCATCTGCAAACAACCTAAGAGAGCTGCTTAGATTTTCTCCCAAATCATTCATGAAAATAAGGAACAGCAGAGGACCAATAACACTACCCTGTGGAATGCCCAATATCACCTCTAGTTTTACTTAATGCCATACCATAGATTACTACAAACTGTGTCCCCTATCCAGTCACAAATTTGGGGCGATATACCGTAACCACGTAATTTGATTAAAAGCCATTTGTGATGTACAGTGTCTAAAGCCTTCTGGAAATCAAGAAATATGGAATCAATTTGAGATCCCTTGTCAATAGCACTCTTCACTTCATGTGAGTAAAGAGGTAGTTGTGTTTTGCATGAACAATATTTACTAAATTCATGTTGACATTGGGTCAATAGATCATTCTGTTCCAGATAATTCATAATATTTGCATACAGGATATGTTCCAAAACCCTGCTGACTCCTACTGACTTTCTTAAATATTGGTGAGGCCTGTGCAACTTTCCAGTCGTTTGTTACAGATCATTCTTTGAGTGTGCAGTTGTAAATGGCTGTTCAGTAAGGAGCTATCGCTTCAGCATAATCGAATAGAAATCTAATGGGTATACAGTCCAGACCTGAAGAATTGTTCTTGTTAAGTGATTTAAGTTGCTTCACTACTCCGAGGATATCTTTTGTGTCCCAACTTCATCGCCGCTTTTGTGTCCCAGCCTCGTCGTAGGTGTCGGTGGCCGAGTGGAACGAGACCGACACAGTAACAAAAATAGCACGCTGGTGCAGGTACGGAGGGGAGCAGCCAGAAACTATAAACACTAGAGTAAATTAGAAAGAGATATATATTGCACAGAATGTAACAATACTTAACTTTTACATAGTACTGCAGAATGTTGATACATAGTTGTTAGAGGCCTGCCTAGTGCCTGTACGATAGCAAAGTCTTCAATGGTGCCTATCTGATTACGAAGGTCCTAACTCGTTGCTATCTCAGTCCGAAGTGGCCGATGTCCTTCAGTGGTGGCCACGAGCGGCGTTGTCGCAGAGGGCGCTCGTGGCTGTCGTCGTGAGAACGCCGCGCCGTGCGTGCATGGCGGCGCGCGGCGAAAGTAAGTGGCGTGCACTTTGTACTTGTGCGACACCACAATATCTACTTAAACATTACTCATTCTGATAAATTTCAATAAGAAATAAATATACTCAGAGGCAGTAGTTAGTATACCCAGTTCTTTGTAGAGGCTTCTGCTAGCTGTCAATGAATTTATTCCACAAATAATACACATTACACACTTTTGTACTCCGGAAACTTTTGTTTGACTAGAAGAGTTACCCAAAAATATTATACCATATGACATTGTGGAATGAAAGTAAGCAAAGTATGCAAGCTTTTTTATTTTTATGACTCCTACATCTGATAATACTCCTATTGCAAATACAGATTTCTTAAGTCATTTCTGTAGGCCCTCCCAGTTCCAATCAACATTACAATGGTATTGAATAATAAAATTCACCTATAATACACCTAAAATTAAGAAGGCAATACCAATTCAAAGGTATTATTTTAAGATGTGATTGCACCCATCTGCTTTGACCCATGAGATCAACATGTAGGAAAACCCGTATATGGGATAATATTGTAATACTTATGTACTGTAGATAATAAACAATTTGTGTTTATCCTCATAAATTACAGATTACAACAACAGAATTTTACCATCGCTCACAGGTCTCAGCACAAAAATTCATGCCTTCAGCACTCACTTGCAGAAATATCCACCTCCCCCCTTCCCAAAATTGCATTTTTTAATATGTCAGCGACATAAACATTAGATTTCGAAACCAGTCATTTTTGTTACCACAACCGTCATTTGGCTTTCAAATTCTCTGGCTTCACCAGCTCACAACTGTTGCATTCCAACCTAACCTAAAACTCAGACTGCGCTACAGATCAGTCCATCACCACAACCAAGATTTCAGGGGTCAATTTTGTTACCACAACTGTCATTTGGTTCTCACATTCGCTGGATTTGCCACCTCACAACCATCCTAACCTAAACTAAACCTTCGGCTGCACTTCAGATCAGTTTGTCACTACAATCATGATTTGAGGGAAAAACTGAATTTTATGTGTCAGTGGCTAGCGCTTGCTAGGTTAGGGACGGCGGAGCAGCTAATCAGGAGTCATGTTGCTGTGGCCAATAAGAAAGAGCGTTAAAATTGTATTATGTAAACAAATCGAAAACCTATGGGCTTTCTTTTTCGTGCCGATCATAGGGTAAATAATTAATGCTGTTCCTGCTCTGTGGTTGACAGGTTCTCGATGTACCCTTGTCCAGTTAGCAAAGTAGCAAACCTCCTAGAACTGAAAATTCAATTACAATCATAGAAATACCACACTGAAATCCTCAAAGAAACGTCGAAACTGACGTCACATTTACTCGTCAATCCTTAAACACAAGCACTCCACAATTAAAACAATAAATCACAGAACTGACAAAATAACATTATCACACTTCTCCACAGCTCAGTATCAAGAATTGCAAAGATGCATATGACAACAGAAAGAAGAATGGCCATATGACAGAAGACTCATTCTACGTAACGTCCACCACAAGAGAGCAACACTCGAGACTTACACATGACACCTATAAATTAACACATCTCAAAACTACCATGCATGTGATGACGCTATACAACACGACACGCCACCGTTATGAGTCAAAGCCGATGGATGGAATTGCCTGCTATAAATGGCCCACACTATACTCATCTTTCCAGCTCATATTTTTGAGCAGTTTTATAAAATACTCAGTTTTTGGTGGATCGGTAATCTACTGTATGCAGATTTAACAGTCTTCATAATCTGCTTAGAATATATACATAAAACAAGGAGCTGAATATTGTGATCTGATAGGCCATTGATTATTGGTTTTATGATATGATTTTGTACCTTTGATTTGTCAATAAAAATATTATCAATGGCTGTCCTAGAGGATTTAGTTATGCTAGTTGAAAAGTTTACAGTAATAGAGCTAGATTGAAAGATAACGTTACTGACATCAGTAAATGTTTACTGGGGGACTGCATTAGAAAGTCTATATTAAAGTCACCAGCAATCAAGATTTCTTTGATGATAGAGTGAAGGCTTTCATTACCGGTTGACAGTTTTGTTGGTATATCTTCTGGGTTGTAAGGCTGTGTTCTTAGAATCTTGCTGTTTCCTTATGTTTTGTCCAATGATGCGTCTGACTTCTACAGATGTTGTCTGTCTGTTGAGTCTTGCTGACTGATGGCTCAGAGGTCTGAGAGCTTCTTAAATACTGTATAAATGTGGTGTGGCTGAGATCCAGGTGATAATCGGATATGATCCTTGTCAAAGATAAAGCTATACTATCAAACCGTGTCAAAAATAAAAGCAATCTATCGATTCTGCAGAGCCACAGTCCATATATCGTTGAGCTTCATAGTCTCTTCTTTTTGATTGAAGTTATCATTATGTTTATGTATTTCAATCGCTTCTCTATACAACCATGGATAATAATTTATAATAGAGGAAAATATTATCATCTCATAGAACTTCACTATATGATTTCCTGATTGTAAGCAGTGTTCCGCCACAGCTGATTTTTCAGTTTTTCTGTCAGCATAGACTTTTGTGCTCCTTTAGGTATTGTTTACACTTCTCTTAGTTGTTCCAAAGTAGACTTTACCACAGAAGCATAGAATTTTATAAACCCCTCTTGCTAATAAAGGAGAATGTTTATCTATTACAGATCTGAGGGCTTGGGATATCTTCTTTGTTGGTTTGAAAACCAGTCTGATGTTACATTTTCATAGAATTTTCCCCATCTGATCAATTACCTTATTAACAAAGAGGAGAGAAACCGTATTACTCCTTCATTGTGTTGTTTTCTTGTCCTTCGGCCTACTGTTGTTTGGCCGTAAAATTCTATTTACTTCTTTCTCTGACTAACCTTTCTTCTTAAAGGCCTGCTTCAGATGTTGTAGCTCATCGTCCAGATGTTTTGGCGTGCAAATTCTTTTAGCTCTGTCTACCAGACTTTTAATCACATCTCACTTTTGTTGTGGTTGAAGTTTGGAATTCTTGTGCTGATATCTGTCAGTATGTGTCAATATCCTAAACATTTTGTGTTCCAACCTTCCGTCAGTTCGTCTTATAACTGAATAACCTGTTGTCATTTTTTGTTTCCATGGTAAATTGGATTTTTGGATTTATGCTATTCAGATAACCAAAGAATTCTTCTAAAGCTTTTTTACCATGGCTCCAAACCACAAATGTATCATCGACAAACCGATACCATCTAGAAGGATTCTGATTTGCTATTTCCAGAGCTATTGTTCAAATTTCTCCATATAAAAATTTACAATTGCAAGACCTAGTGGGTTACCCATTGCGACACCGTCAACTTACTCATAAAATTTATCGTCCCATTGGAACTGGCTGGAAGTAAGTCAGTGACTAAAAAGAGCAGTCAGGTCCCTTGGGAAAAATACCCGCTATACTTTAGTTACTGCCTTACTTCCAGCCAGTTCCAATGGGACGATGAAATTTAGGAGCAAGGTGTCGCAATGGGAAACCCACTAGATCCTACAACTGCAAGAATTCCAACCATCACCCACAACAAAAGAGAGGTGTGATTAAAAGTCTTGTAGACATAGCCAAAAGAATTTGCATGCCAAAACATCTGGACAATGAGCTACAAAATCTGAACCAGGCCTTTAAGAAGAATGGTTATTCAGAGAAAGAAGTAAACAGAATTTTATGAGCAAACAACAGTAGGCCGAAGGACAAGGAAACAACACAATGATGGAGTAATATGGTTTCTCTGCCCTTTGTTAATAAGGTAACAGATCAGATTAGGAAAATTCTATGAAAATGTAACATCAGACCAGTTTTCAAACCTCTACTTCTGTTAAACTTGCTTCTAAATACTGCTCTAGACAGAATTTATTTATATCAATATCCTTGAATTTACAGCAATTTTTAATAAATATGGCAACTCCTCCTCTCTCCATACCTACTCTACAGAAGTATGAAGCTAAATTATATCATGTGGGTTAGAGGAATCTATTTCATCAATACAAATGAGTAATTCACCAAGTTTATTTCTGAGTCTTGGAATGTTCTGATGTAATAAAGGAAACTGATATTGCATACTAATGGTTGGACAAAGATTTACTGGCAGTTCCTGAGTACTTTCTGTTAAACATTGTTTGCTAAAATCTATCTTCTGTTTACCTGTTTTGTCAAACTGATGGTGTCTTCCAGGCTCTCTTAAAACTGGTTTTCTTCCCCCCCCCCCCCCTCCCCCCCCCATCCTAAAAAGGCATTACTCTGAGACCTGTAACCACTTGTATTTTACCATTTGTGACAGCGCCCCTTCCCCGTAAGTTACTTGCAATCAACCTCAACAGTTTTTCCTTTCCTGTCCTGTACAGGTGTAGGCCATGCCTAGTATAATCCCACCTACAGATAGTATCCGCAGGAATCACACCAATATGGGACCCTATACCTAACATAAGCAGCCATTTCCAACTCCAAGTTTACTCTCCTGATGGAAGAGTTCAAGTAAGGCCTATCATGGCATCTCAAGATGCACAAATCCCACACTAGTATGCTTTGTTGCTGATGCTATTTTCATCAGGTCATTCTCTATGGAATATTCAGTGTCTCTGTCAATGCTATCCACAGTATACTCCTTTGTGAAATCTTTGCATAAAGAACCTATATCCTCTGTTACCTGACCCAGATCCACATTCGGTTTGAAAAAGTTTGTGACCTGGTACTCTGGACCTAGGTCTTCCTGCAGTAGTTGGCTAACACCTGTACCATGGGAACTACCTAACAACAAGACTTCCTTTCTCTTCGGAGATTTCCCTACCTTTTTCAAATCCTTCTTAAAAGTTTGTTGTGACCTTTCTACAGCTTCAGCTAGGGCCTGCAGTCTTCCCCCATCTCCCCCAGGACTTACTCCTTTTTAACCTTGAGAGAGAGAGAGAGAGAGAGAGAGAGCAGACCCATCTAAGGCTCTCAAGCTCAGCTACTTTGTTCAGAAGATCATCCATAATTCAGGTAGGAAACACAAAAATGTTAATGCACGGCATGGCAAAGAGTGTGTTAGAATAACAAGCACAGGGAAAAATACAGATTGTCAGGCATTTAAGTCACAACTGTACTTTATTGTACATATGACTTTGTTATGCAGTACAGTGAGATGTGAAATGTGTCATGGACCCAGCAACTTATCAAAAGGGAGTGTTACAACAGGCTTATGACCATATGAAGTCAGGTCATGGTGATGGACAATCAACAGATACATGCATTGAAAAATAATTTTGATGGAAAAATAGAAAGTGTGCCTTTGAGTAATATATTGAGCTCTGTGTATTATGTACAGAGAGAGTGGATTTTTCACATAAGAAAATATGTTTTCAAAGTTTACCAGAGACATGGAAGCCATTTTAAATGCTGGGGCTTGATATCCTGGGACCATTCAGCATAGCTCCTGCAAGGGAATAAGTCTTTGCTTACAATCATTGACTATTTTTCATTATTTCTAATGAGGTCAGTTACAGATCAACGGACCAGTACTGTAGTCCAGACATTAGTTAACAGTCGCATATTTATGTTTGGAGTACTCGATGCTTTAGTCTCAGATATGGACTTAATTACAGAACTGATGAAACAGTTATACTGTGTGTTCCATATTCATAAGCTATGCATCAGCTTGTTTCACCCACAAACCAATAGTATGATGGAGCATAATCACAAAGCCATTTCAAAAATACTAATCCTCTACATAAAAGATAGACATGATAACTGAACACTTACCTAGCTTATGTGGCTTGTGCACACAAGTGGTCGATTTGTATGGTGACAGGTGTGTCACTATTTGAAGTGGTATGGAAGAGAAATATGCCATTCCCTTTTACATTCTAAGTCCTACGTTGGCACCAGACTGCATACAGCTGACGAAATATACAAGAAGAGTATAGGAAATTTTGGAAATATTAAACTCAATTACTCTGGAACACCAATAACAGCAAATAGATGCATAGACAAATTGGGTCATTCCATGACAATTCAATGCACCTCTCAGCCTGACCCTCTCAGATTTCTTTCAAATTTGGTGCATTCAATGAACCAGGTAAGAGATGGAAAAATACCAATTTGCAGGACTGTATTACAACTTCAAAGAAAATTGGAAGTCTGGAAAGTTTGGAATTTGTGCAAAATTTACATGTGTCTGTCACAACATAAAAGACTGTGATACAGCAATGAAACTGGTACCAGTGGAAATCTAATGAATAGACCTTTACACTGATATGCCACATGGCAGATTTCTTAATATTTTTATTCAAAAGGTCATTGATCTTGAATATATCAAACACCCCATCTTCAAATTTTCTGAAAAAAAAAAGTATTTTATTGTTCAATTATGTTACTACAAATATGGTAAATATCAAGATAACACACGAAAGGCATCATTCACAACTTTATCAACTTCAGTACACCATTAACATGCAGTAAGCAGCTATTAGCCTAGATCCATTTTGTTCTAGAAAACCAGCCAATAGCAGTTACTTTTATTCTGACCAATTCTGTTATATTTCTAGCTGTGAACAGCTAATCAGAGAGACTTTTATTTCAACCAATCAATGTTAGCCTGTTTTAGTGAATAGCAAATCAGAGATACTTATTTAATCACCATTAGACAGTTTTGTGGCTGTGGATTGTTTAATCAAAGCGCTCCATACATGTGTTGTAAAGAAACATTCAGTAATAGTTTGTAAAAAATGGATTTCAAGTCAAAATTGTATTGTTGCAATCCATTTACGGAAGTAAGTCATGCAAGAGCGTAGAATAATTTAAGGAATGTTGAGGAGTGGATGATAAACAAATGTCCTAATGTATTTTAGGTGGAAAAATTTGCAGTAAATGTAGAAAGAAAATATCAGAAATCCCAACAATCACTGCAGATGTTGCTTCAGTTGAGTCAGGTACTTACAGAGAAGATTTAAGTCAAGATGAAGTATCTTCAGATCTGGTTATTGATACTTTAAATAGCAGCCTTCAGTATTTATGTGAATCTCCTGTGAAGAAAAAGAAGTTTCAGAGTGAGGAAAAAGTACCCAAAGCAAAAACTGAAAAAAAAAGAAATAGCTTCTGTGTTGGAACATACTTATGTGGCACAACTGGAAAAAGAAGAGAGTGAAAATGGAGAAAGTGAAGTCATCAGCCAGCTGAAAGATAAGTTTCTCAATTCAGACCAGTATGTGTGACAAAATACAAATTCTAACTGTACTTCCAAAGAGTTGGAGTATAAGGAAAACTATGAAAGAATTTTCTACTTCAGATTACATGGTACGGAAAGTAAAACAGTTAGTATATTGTTGACACCAAATCCAAAGCCAGGTAAGACATTATGTGAGAAAACTGTTCAGCTTGTGTGTTATTTTTACTGCGATCATAACGTGAGCCGTATGATGCCAGACTTTGTGTCTGTGAAAGAAAATGGAATTATAGTACATAAGCAGAAGCAGCTAGTGTTGCAAAACCTTAAGTTACTGTATTCCCAGATATAAATATTGGAATCTCCAAATTTTGTGAGTTGCGGCTATAGCACTGTGTTCGTGCCAATGCCAGTGGGACTCATATTGTTTGTGTGTGTCTCATGCCAGAATTTGAAGTTGATGATTGAAGAGTGTAAACTGAAAGTGCTAACAAAGTGTGAAGAACACACGTTACCATCATACAAGCACTGTGCAGCATTTGTTACATACAATCCTGCACTACCGGCATGTTTTGTAGATTGATGTTCCTATCATACAAGTGTGATAAGACTAACTGATTATCTGTATGATCTGTTTAGTAAGAACTGCATTGATTAAATTACATATAAGTGTTGGTTAACTATGGGCAGGGTAATTCTAGAGGCTATAACAAAGTCAACATATGATTTTATTGAGGTGTTTACATCAATGTTACAACAGCTCCTGGCACACTCATTTCTCTCCCAGCAGCAGTCACATTTCTGTAAAATCACTAAAGGTCTCAAAGTAAATGAGTATCTTGTTCTTTGTGACTTTGCAGAAAACTACTACTTCACCATTCAGGATGAGGTACAGGGATTCCACTGGAATAATTCACATGCTACAATTCACCCATTTGTAGTTTACTACAGAAACTCAAGCCATAATGAAATACAACACGTATCATACTTGGAAATATCTGACTGCCTTCAGCATGTTACAGTGTGTGTTTACTCTTTCCAGAAATATTTCATCAATTTCTTAAAATGTCAGTTTCTACATATACATAGATACTCTGCAAATCACATTGAAGTGCCTGTCAGAGGGTTCATTAACCACTTTCATAACCTTTCTCTATCATTCCATTCTCTAATAGTGCGCGGGAAGAAAGAACACCTAAATCGTTCTATTTTCGACCTGATTTCTCGTATTTTATTGGGATGGTCATGTCTCCTTATGTAGGTGGGTGCTAACAAAATATTTTCACATTCAGAAATAAAGTCGGTGATTTCAATTTCGCAAATAGAACTCGCCGCAACGAATAATGTAGTTCTTTTAATAATTTCCACCTCAAATCGTGCAACATTTCCATGACGCTTTCCCCCCTATAACGTGATAAAACAAAACGAGCTGCCCTTCTCTGAACCTTCTCAGTGTCCTCTGTCAGTCTCGCCTGGTGAGAGCAACACCACCTAGAGAGAAGGCCGCGACGCTCTCGTGTGACGTCAGGCAGAGTAGGTTGCACGCGCATATCTGACTGGGTAGCCGCTGGGGCACGGCCACCACCACTTAGAGAGAAGGCCGCGGCGCTCTCGTGTGACGTCAGGCAGAGTACGTTGCGCGCGCATAGCTGACTGGCTTGCTGCTTCGGCATAGTGGGCCGTGCCCCAGCGGCTACCCAGTCAGCTATGGGCGCGCAACCTACTCTGCCTGGCGTTACACGAGACCGACGCGGCCTTCTCTGTAGGTGGTAGTGGTGGTGGTGAGAGTCACACACTGGGCAACAGTACTCCAGGAGAGGACGCACAAGTGTGATGGAGGCAGTCTATTTCGTGAAGCTGTTTCATCTTCAAAGCGTTCTGCCAATGAAACGTAACCTTTGGTTCGTCTTCCCCACAATATTTTCTGTGTGTTCTCTCCAGTCTAAGTTGTTCGCAATTATAACTCCTAGGTATTTGGTAGAATTTACGACCTTATGGTTTGATTTATTTATCATGTAATTGAAGTTCAGCGGATTTATTTTAGTGGTCATGTGTATTACTTCACACTTTTCATTATTTAGTGTTAATTGCCAATTTTCGCACCATGTAGAAATTTTGTCTAAATCGCTTTGCAGTTGCTTTTCATCCTCTGTTGACTTCACTAACCGATAAACGACAGCATCATCCGCGAACAGTCTAAGGGAGCCATTCAGATTGTCTCCTAAATCGTTTCTAAACACAAGGGAAAGTAGGGGACCTATAACGCTTCCCTGGGGAACGCCAGATATCACTTCTTAGGCCAGTAAAATTGGGATTCTGCCTTACAAAAATTAGTGTAAATCTGAAAACTGTTTTAATCACTCAAGTAGGCTTCTGGTATGAATAATCTGAGTGATGATATTCACGAAAATAACCTAAAGAACAAGTATAAACACCAGAATAATATAAACCATGTTGAGAATAAGAATATATATATATAATGTATAAACACCTCTAAAAAAAGATAAAAAAAATTAATAATAAAATCATATAAGAAGATCAAGAAATAATTCTATTTAATAAACTAAATTCACCTAAAAGATTTAAAGATGGAGGAGCAGCCATATTAGAAGATCTTAAGAGAAATCACCAAATAGATATTCTAGGTATTAAATTAATTATACTCTTATTAATTAATAATCTCCATCTATCTAAACGCTCATAAATAATATTTGACAAACAAAATAAACCAGAAGAACATAAACCATGACCAATCATTAAAGATAAAGAACCCATACAGCCTCACCAATTTATAGCTATTAAACCACAAATAACTAATCTTATGTGAGCAACAGAAGAATAAGCAATTAAAGACTTTAAATCAACTTGACGAAAACAAACAAATCTAATAACGACACCACCAAATAATCTTAAAGATAAAAAAATAATTAAATCTTAAACCCAAACAAGAAATCACATTTATTAGACGAAAAATACCATAACCACCCAACTTCAATAAAATACCAGCCATAATTATTCTACCAGAAATAGGAGCCTCAACATGGGCCTTAGGAAGTCAAGGATGAAATAAAAAAATAGGTATCTAAACTAAAAAAGCAAAAATAGAAAAAACATAAAACAAAAAATAAAAACAACCAAAATCAATTAATAAAGGGTAATATAGAGTATTAAATACATCATCAATCTTAAACAAAACCAATAATAAAGGCAATCTAGCAACTAAAGTATAAAAAATTAAATAAACACCAGCCTGTAAACGTTCAGGATGATAACCCCAACCTAAAATCAAAAACAAAGTAGGAACCAATCTAGATAAAAAAAAATATAAATAGAAAACAAATTTAAACTAGAAAAAGAACAAAATAATATAAATAATAATAATAAAGCAATAAAAACAAAAAAATTGGGTGATATGAAGAAAAATAAATTTATCTTCTCGCAGTAATTATTAAACAACAAATTCAAAGACTCAATAAGATGAATATAAAAGAATAAAAATCAACACCAAAATAATAACTAATTATTCTTAAATAAGAATAAGAATATAAAGAAATCATAAAATATATATTAATAAAAAAATTAAAGAATGAACTAATCATCAACAATTACCTAATAAACAAATAGGGATCCAAAAAATAATTATAAATAAGTACTATAGCATAAACATAAAAAGAAAGAATTAAAAAAATCATTACCATCTGTACCTTTTGTGTCTGGGTTTATCAGAACTTTAATTTGTATAAATTAATCTCAATTTAGGTCGATCTATAAATAAATGATATTTATTGTTTCATAAATATTATTAATTTATTTATAGAAATGAAATCTTATTCGTTTCCTAATATATTTAGTTTCTTAAGAAAAATTTTAGTTTTTTAAAATTAATGCTTTTATTTGATTTTTTAGTATAAAGTATTAATTTATTAATTTTTTAGGGTATAAGCTCTGAAAATTAATAACCTATAATTTATTAATTAATAATATTTAATAATAAGCTTAGTACCAGCTATTTTTTGATTACGTTATAGTTCATCATTTTTTGTTTAGATTTTATAATTATTTTAGGTTCTTTATTAAGATTTTAAATTTAATATTAAAGTTTTTGTAATAATGATGGAATTAGTATAATTATTTTGTTTTATTTTATTTTTTTTAAATTTATTATAAGGAACTAGGCAATTTAAATTTCCGCCTGTTTATCAAAAACATGTCTTCTTGATAATATTTTGAAGTCTTACCTGCTCACTGATTAATTTAAAGGGCCGCGGCATTATGACCGTGCAAAGGTAGCATAATCATTAGTTTCTTAATTGGGGACTGGAATGAATGGTTTGACAAGAAATTGACTGTCTCTTAATAATTTTTAGAATTTAACTTTTAAGTTAAAAGTCTTAAATATTTCTTGAGGACGAGAAGACACTATAGAGCTTTACATTTATAAATTAATTTTTATTATATAGTTTATTTTTTAATGTTAATTTTTATTGGTTTGTTGGGGTGACATGAAGAATAATTAAACTCTTCATTATAAAATAATTGATTTATGTTTATTTGATCCATAATTTGTGATTATAAGATTAAATTACCTTAGGGATAACAGCGTAATCATTTTTTAGAGTTCTTATCGGTAAAATGGATTGCGACCTCAATGTTGGATTAAGATTAATTTTGGGTGTAGTAGCTCAATAATTAGGTCTTACAAGATGTGAGTTCAGACCGGCGTGAGCCAGGTCGGTTTCTATCCTAAGAATAAGTGTTATTATATTAGTACAAAAGGACCATATAATAAAAATATTTTTTATTTATTGATTAAAATTAATTACTTACTATTTTGGCAGATAATTGTGTTGAATTTAGAATTCATTTATGTAGATTTTTTCTACAAATAGTATTGATAATATATGATTTACTTATGTTTGTTTTAATTTTTTATTATTAATTATTTGTGTTTTAATTAGAGTTGCTTTTTTGACTTTAATGGAGCGTAAAGTATTAAGTTATATCCAGATTCGAAAAGGTCCAAATAAGGTTGGGTTTTTAGGTATTACCCAACCTTTTAGTGATGCTATTAAATTAATTTGTAAGGAACAACCTATTCCTTTTATATCGAATTATTTTGTATATTATTTTTCTCCTGTTTTTAACTTGATGATTTCTTTATTAATTTGGGTTATTTTTCCTTATTTAACTTATATATGCTCTTTTCCTTATGGTTTCTTATTTTTTCTCTGTTGTACTAGATTAAGAGTTTATACACTAATAATTGCTGGTTGATCTTCTAATTCAAATTATTCATTATTAGGTTCTTTACGTTCTGTTGCTCAAACTATTTCTTATGAAGTAAGAATAGCTTTAATTTTATTATCATTAATTATTTTAATTGAGAGTTTTAACATGCTTGATTTTATGAATTTTCAGTTGTATTGTTGATTTATTGTTTTTTCTTTTCCTTTAGCTTTATCTTTTTTTGGTTCTTGTTTAGCAGAAACTAACCAGACTCCGTTTGATTTTGCTGAAGGAGAGTCCGAGTTAGTTTCTGGGTTTAATATTGAGTATGGAGCTGGTGGTTTTACTTTAATTTTTCTTGCGTAATTTTCTAGAATTATTTTTATGAGAATATTATTTTCATTAATTTTTTTGGGTGGTGATTTTTTTCTTTTTATTATTTTTTTCAAGCTTTCTTTAGTTTTTTTTTTGTATGGGTTCGTGGTACTTTACCTCGTTTTCGTTATGATAAACTTATATATTTAGCTTGAAAGAGTTATTTGCCTTTATCTTTAAATTTTTTATTTTTTTATTGGTTTAAGGGTTATATTTTTCTCGTTTATTTAATTAAATTTTTTAAGAATTAAAAAGTTAATAGAAGAATTGAACTTCTTTTCTTATGTATTCAAAACATTTGCTTTTCTTAAGCTAATTAATTTATGTTTTAATTAATGTATCTCATATTTTTGCGATGTGTACATTGAATAGAAAATATGAGAAGTAAATTATTGTTAAAATTTGTCCTGTTATGATATATGGTTCTTCTACTGGTCGTTTTCCAATTCATGTTAGTAAACAAATTACGATTACTATAATTCAGAATATAATTTGATTTATTGGGTAGAATTGATTTCCTCAGAACTTTGTTTTATTGTAGAATGGTATAATTATTAAAATTCTAATTGATATTACTGATGCAATAACTCCTCCTAATTTATTAGGGATTGATCGTAAAATTGCGTAGGCAAATAGGAAATATCATACTGGTTGAATATGGATTGGTGTTACTAATGGATTAGCTGGCGTTAATTCAATAGATGGTGTCAAATATCCGTTATTTTTGTAAATATGTCTCAAACGATACGAGATATGAAAAAAACATAAGAGAGCTAAGTTGTAGAGAATTTTCTCCTCTACCAATTAGGTTATTCAATATTCAATGAACGGTTCATTTGCAATTAAAATTATATTACAAACGGCTTTTTCTAGGTATTACTAACGTATTGTTGGGGAAAGAAAGAGGGAGATTCTGGTCTCTGGCGGCCTACAATCATGTCTGTAAAATTTGGTGCTAATCGATTGAACGGTTCGTCTTAAAAACAGGGAACGCGTTACGGTCAGACAGCCAAACAGACGGACGGACGGACAGACAGACATCCCAAAATCGCCGTTATATTTGCAAATATCTTTGAAATGCTACGAGATATGAAAAAAACATAAGATTGCAAAGTTGTAGAGAATTTTCTCCTCTACAAATTAGGTTATTCAATTTTCTTGTCAGATGAATAGTTGAGCCGTTATTTTTATTTAAATTACGAGCTGTCAAAAGACGATCGCAAAGGCCCACTTTTAGTGTTACTACTGTAACCTAAAATGGGGCAAAACCTAGGTACTGTACAAAAAGGGGCCCACTGTATGAGTTGCAAAGTTTTCAATGCTCTTCCACTATCTCTGAAGTCACTTATCCATGAGCCTCCCAAATTTAAACAACAACTCAAACAATATCTATTAGATAAGTCATTTTATTCAGTCTCAGGCGAGAACCCCATGCTGCTCAGGACGTGCACTAGCCGCACGTTTCGCGTATTTCAAGCGTCAACTTCGCGTTGCAATATCTCGGGATGTAATTGGAATATTGCGATGCAATCAACGCAATTGTTTATGTGATTTGTCATGCTATGGATTGCTGAAGAAAAAATATAAGTTTGTGTTAAAAAACACATTTGCTTTCGTTTTACAATGTTTCCAAATATGTACATTCATGGGCCCCAGCCGTACATTGACACAGGTGAAAGTCGTTTTCCAATATCTGTTATTGTTCCAGAGATATTTTGGGTGGACAAGATAGCTGGGACATCCTGTATATACATCTTATTGCAAGAGGGATTCTTTATGTTCCTTTTTGTAACAATTTGACACGTCCTACATCCAAGCGAATTTCTCGCTATATTGGCTCTATGGGATTTAAATAAATAAATAGGTAAACACATATTCAGGTTCAAACTCCTGTGGTCTGTGTTTGCTTCAACAAAAGTTGCAAATTGGATTGGTCTGCCTTGAGCAAAACAATTTATTTCTTCATTGCAGTTGGAGCATTTCAATGGGCCTTTATTTATTTCTTCCAGGGTTGGGAAAGTTACTTTTGTAAAGTAACTAAGTTACTGTTAAAGTTACTTCCCTGAAAGGTAACTTAGTTATAGTTACTATACATGGAAAGTTACTGAATCAGTTACAAGTAACTTTACAGTTACCATACTTTTAAAAATTATCATTGTAACTCATTTCTAAATCAATAATTAACCTTTCTCGTTTAGAAAGGAAACGAACTTTAATGTCAATCAATAATTAAATACATTTATACATACACAATAATTAATGCATTATTAAATAAATTGTCCACTGCCTCTTTTATCTCATTGCATCTGAATTTTAATATTTGTTCATTTTCACCAAATATTGTTTTTCAAACGTTCCATCTCATGAAAATTAAGTTTCATCTTGTTCGGTGTTCGTGTCTCCGTGAAAACTGCCGAATTTGTTGTCTATTATATATTCTCAGCGTCTGTTACGCTGAAATGAAATGGCAGCAATGAGCAGACATTTCAAACCGTGTATTCACATCAAGAGCTACGCTATGACAGAAGAAGAGGAAGAATTCGTGATATGGAGCGCTGCATTACTACTAGGCTACTCGACGAAATAAGCAGACGAAGAAGATGTCAGAGGGGGGGCAAAATACTTACTGCAGATGTGATGGCAATGAAATGCTTACGCGTGGGAGTGGCCGCATGGTCTAAGGCTCCCAGGACCAAGATGTCGCCGCCAAAATTTGAAATTACAGTTAATATCACTGGGCCAGTTGTATCAAAGAAAGGCACAAAATTCAGAAAAAAAACCTCCTGTGAAGAGAACACTAGCTGTTGGTCACATTTCAAAGTCAACCATGTCATTACTGTCCCTACAGTTTGTAGAGCTTTGGATGAAGGCTTATGTAAACGTAATTCAGTTACATTAAACATATTAAATTGAAAGTATATTTATTTATTTTTTCCCATTACTACAAATTGTCAATTTCAATGAAGGAAGGTTCTTTAGCCTTAAAGGCATTCACACAACAAATGAATGTGACAAGGGATTTGCTGCTAACGATCCCCTTTTCATGTCCACATTTAGTACACACTGCCGCCTCCTACATACTCTTACATTCATTTCTGCCTCATAAAAAGCGCTGTATAAACAAAATGTTGTCATCGCTCTTTCTTTGGCCGGAAAGTAACGAACGGTAACTCGATAACGACTCATTTTTCAAAATAAAGATAACGAATCCTATTATTTTTGTTGCGTGATGAGAAATGAGTTAATTGTTTTATCTACTTCACTTACAGCTGGTGCCTAACAATGTAGCAATTTTCTGTGGGGAGTCGTGCTTCTTTTTAATTATGACATCGAATATTTCACAGGCCTCCTCTGCTCCTTATTAAGTGACGAATTCGTAAATATTACTTATTGACTACTTAATTTCGTGAATGAACACATGGAGAAGCAACATGTAACTCTATTAGGTTTACGATACGTACTCTTTTTCCCGGACATGTCCTCTTTCTGAGGCAAGAAAATGTGTCCGGCCGGTAATTATAAAATTCAACTAAATGTCCTCTTTTTTGGGTTCCGAGAAAGAATATTTATTTTTGTGTCATTGGTGACAATATGTTCATTCGCACAAACAGTTCCAAACTGTACGCAACTATTACGCGCATACACAGAGTGAAATTGCAGTTCACAATTTCGCACTCCGTATGGGTCTGACAGTTGCAAACGATTCGGATCTTCTCTGAGAAGGAACCAGGTTGTCTATCCTGTATTCAACCAGTGCATTCTGTCTTATGCATAATGTTCCATGGCGTTGCTTTTGATATACTTTGTGATTTGGGTTAAAGCTGTATTGTGTGTTCGAGATCGTAGGTAGCCAGCAGCTGAAGTGTGGTGTGCGTTTTTAAATCAGTCATCTAGTGTTGTTAGTTATTCTGAACTGCTGAAAATTGTAGACTTTTTTTTTTTTACAACTAGTCATAATGCCAATGCCGACACAGAACTTGTGTTTTCTCTTGTGAACACACAATGTACAAAAGACAGGGATAGATTTAAAATATACTGTAGTTATACCGTATGTGCACAGTATAATTTCAAGCATTTGAAATGCCTTGTTAAAGAAACAAAAAGCTCTTGAGAGAGATTTCATCGTCCACCAAATATAGTTGGTTCAAAAGTGAATAAGACAAGAATGAGACAATTGAGACTAGTGATGAGGAATAAACTGTCAAGTTTCATAATATTTCGTTTTCCAACAACCACACAGGGTTACTGTTTTAGTTTGTAGTATTTTATGTGGTTCATTAATAAAGTTGTTAATTACATTATGTTAAAGATAAAGGGTCCTCTTTTTTATATGAACTGTCCTCTTTTTTATATGATCTGTCCTCTTTTTTGGTGATGAACATATGGTAACCCTAAACTCTATAGATAGAAGAGGGGACGAAAAGGCGAACACTACCTCTGCAAAGGAACATTTAGTGCTAGCAAGCCACGGACATTGTCTCTTAACCGACACTGCTACGGAACATAGCTTTTGTGCCTCATTATGTTGTGAAAATCGGTACCGTAGTCCAAAACTAGCAGCGAGCAACGTTGTACAACATCTTTCAAACTCATTGTAAACGCGCCTTAACGCCAACGAGCAAGCACATGAATTCTTAAGCTGACTTTGTAGTTTCAACTGCTTTTAATTATTTTCTCACCACGACACAATTTGCAGCAAAAGGAATCATTAATTCCATCCAACGACAAAAATTTGAACACTCCATCATAAGCTGGCCAAGGCATGACTCTTCTTCTTTCTCCATGTCGAAAGGTGTGGAAAATAATAGGAGACTTTACGTGTGATGCGTCAGGTGATTGTTATATACTCATTGTTGCATACATAATTATGAAATTAAAATGTTATGAATGAATGGGTACTATTAAATATTATAGCGGTACTGAAATATGTATTTCATACAATTTCAATGTACGTTGTTGAAAATACTTAGTTAGAAATAGTGTTTATTTTTTTCTCTTCACTAAAATCAAAGCCTGGTATTCTGTAGTCTTGAGATTCTTACAAAAAAAATGTCGTGCAGCGAGCGACAAAAAAGTAACGATACTTCCATTAAATCGTTAACCGATACAAGTAACTTATTTATAGTCAAAGTTACTTTAGGAAAATAATAACTCCATTACCGTCTGTTACCTTTGAAAAGTAACTGTTACTAGTAAGGCCGTTACAAGTAATGGATTACTCCCCAACCCTGATTTCTTTGTACTACATTTTCAAGAATTTCCGTTATTCCACGTTTTCCTCGGGCCCCAATAAAAAAATATAAAAAATTACAAATACAGGAATATCTGAACATGTAATAACAAGAAATAAAGAAATGTCCGATGAAAATGCTACAGTTGCAATGAAACATGCATCGGTAATAATAAGAGGAAATGCAGTGTTTTGCTCAAGGGCAGACGACCCAGTTGCAAAACAACTTTTACGTAATATTAGTTTTAACAATAAAGGTAATAAACAAATTTTCGCCCAAGGTAAAATTATTATGACTACAACTTAATTCATTAAAAAAAATATATCTCTCTCTTTCTCTCTCTCTCTTTCTTTCTCTCTCTCTCTCTCTCTCTCTCTCTCACACACACTCACTCACACACACACACACACACACACACACACACACACTCATGTAGAATGAAGTCGTATTTATATTATAAATACATAACGTTGGCAACACTCACAGACCAAACGAAAAACAAATGAACACACGAAAACATAGCCACACTGTAGTGAAATGACAAATAAACAGACAGGCATTCCACGTATAACAGGCAATATGTAATCAGTATACATTTCAAAAAGTGAAGTGATGTGATGTGCTGATATGAAAAGGAGAAACGAAAAAAAGGAAAAAGAAAAAAAGAAAAAAATGAAAAAGAAAAAACCACACGAAAAGTGCTGTACACAGCCCTGAAACACACGCCAGGAAAAAACGAACTTCAGCCAACAAGACGGAGAAGCAGTATTAACATGTAAAGAAGAGACATCAACACCGTGAGTAGACCGAATATTAAATTAAATACACTTAGGCCTAACGTGCAAAATGTTTTTTAAAAACTGTTTTTAATCTATTTATCGAAAACAAATTATACAAACCTTTGTATCATTTACAGACCACAGAAGACGCTTTTACAATAAAAAAGCGAAACGTGTCTGGTGAAAAATAAATCTCTTAGTTGTAGTCAGTATAAGACAGATTACCTCTTATAATCAACATTAAAAATTCATTTATCGGCAGTTTTCCTCTACAAATATGATAAATTTGATGAAATAGGTAATATTGAACAATAAGAGTGCATAGCAATGCATTTACTATGAAGTAACAATACCCTGTTTTAAACAAATGTAACGTGCGACGTAAGGGTACAGTCTAAAGCCGTACCGAGCAACCCGTATCGCCTGGAGCAGCGCTGCAAAGAAATCGGGGCTGAATTCCCGAGCAGAGAGTCAAGCATCTCGCCCCTGCAAGCAGCGGTGCTTGCCGCTCCATTATGTGTTGCCGCGTTGGATTCGTGCATTTTTTAGAAGCAGCGCAGCTTGACTCGTCACTGGACTCTTCTGACTCGCTGCCCCACTATGTTTTCACCCTAGAGAGCCAGGCTCTCTGTGGCGGTTGACTGGGTCATCACGCGTTGTTACTTGAATGGTGTTATGCATCAATTGACCAAGCGCCATCTTTTTTAGATTTTTCTACCAGGTTGTGTATGGAGGTGTGAACTATCCATAAAAAATTGTTTGACACGAGTACGGTCGATTCGTCGAGAAGAAAGTTCATTTGAACCAAGAGACAAACACTCCATCGCTGAATTAACAGCCCTACCTTGCGACTTTGTTTTGCAGCACTTGGCTATCTGAAATCTTCAGATATATTACGAGAAAAGGACGATGAAAATGTAGAAGTCCTGTGTTTTAACCTCTCTACCAAGAATTCCTATGAACATTGTCATCTACAAGTGACAGTTGTGGCTGTATAACCTAGGTATTCGTAATGCTACTAATGAAAAGGGACGCTGCTACGTCTGGTTGGAAGGTGAGGTAGGACGTGGAGCACAGGAAGTATCATTTTGTTTAATGAGTCATTTCATGGAACAGATATCGACAGCTAAGGAAGTAATTTTGTGGTCCGATTCATGCAGTGGACAGAACAGAAACATCAATATGGCTGTAATGCTAAAAGAAGTTTTAGAACAGCATCCTATATTGCACACAATAAGACAGAGATTTCTAATACCTGGACATAGCTTCCTCCCGAATGACAGCGATTTCAGAGACATAGAACTTTATACACCAGACGATTACATGAATGTTATAAAAAAGTGTCGCAAACGAAACCCTCTTACAGTCCATAGAATGAAAAAAAAAGTTCAAATGTTTGTATAGCTTATGGGACTTGACTATGGGGTCATCAGTCCCTAAACTTACAAACTACTTATGAACTAGCTAAGACTAAGGACGGCACAAATATCCATGCCCGAGGGGGGATTCGAACCCCCGACCGTAGTGGCCGTGCAGACCGTGACTGGCGCGCCTCAGTCCCCTCGGCCACCGCGGCCGGCCATAGAATGAAGGTTGAAGATTTCAAGAGTACTTCAAATATAGAAAATTGCAGAACCAAATCCCGGAACGAGATAATATACTGAAGTAGACCTGTTTAAAGACAAATCATTCAATATAGTGTTGAAAACTGACTTTCATGGTGAGCCATTTGAAGTTGACATTGGGAAGAAATCAGCAGATCGGCCACCTCGAATGTGGAACAAAAGTAACTTTCATGCCTTGTTGACGCCTTTATGGTCTAATGCAGGGCCGCTCAAGGTGCATGCACCGGCGCATCGCACAGTGCAGAGTGCAGAAGACGGCTGCGCTGTGTTGACGACGGTGCAAACCCCCCGCTCCTCGGCTTGCGCAATAGTGCTGCTTCTCTCTTACGCTTGCGCCGCTCGGCCGCCTGTCTCGACGTTTTCAAAACTTTTATCCTGTTTTCTTCTTCATTGCCAAATACTTATGTACACTAGGCAGAGAGTTTAGTTTGGTGGAACACGATTACCGGTATAAAAGAGATTTAAATAATAGTAATAATTTTAATGGTAACAATTTTAAATTTGGTTTCAACACAAATTTATCTCTTCTATGTTCTCTTTTTCTTATTTTCAATTATGCTACTAAGATCTGGAACAAGAGATCGGCTGACAGCAACGCTGAGAGCATTTTTTAAATTACTATTAGAAATACTTGCAAGTAATCTAGTTTTCGTACAAGACAAAACAAAAAAAAAATCCTTTCACAAATACATGTGGAGCCAAACAGAAATAATCTTTGCTGCTTCTCTGTGTTATTTGGGAAATTCTTCCTTCGACAAATTCTGGTAGAAATGGAGAAAACCTATTGTGTTGTAAAACAAATCCTTCGGTGAACATCGGTTTGGAAATCAATCAGTTAGAAATGTAAATCTGGAGGCGCACTTTCAGTATCTATCGAAAAGGGTTTCACAAAGACATCGAGAATTGGCTACTGGTTGGTAATTTCCTTAAACAATAACAAATCCAATATTAATAAATGAAAGTAAAGTAAGTAGTTGTTTCGAAGTACTAAAAAGCGATAGGTTTTAATAAACATGTACTGTGTACTACTGCTTTTAATGTAATTTTACACTTGTATATTTATTTACCTGTTAGTTATTACCTGGAATCGGTCGTTAAAAGCATTTTCAAGGGATTATAGCACCTCCACGTATTTTTCAAAGCGCGCTCCTTCCTGCACAGATGCTTTCAAACAAAATCATAGTACCATTTTTATTAGAGCGGTTATAAAAATCAGGCTGTATTATTAAAGGTACAGTTTATATTTCGCTTACCTAGTTCAGGAACGTGTTGCGTATTTTTCTCTGAGAGGTTGTTTTTGAGGAGCTTTAGTTTATATTGGAAGGTTTATTTTACTGATCATATCGTTGATGAGATTATTTTCTTTTTGAAGTTTCAGACTTAAATCATTTAGGTGAGCCATAATGTCTGCCAAAAATCCCAAATCAGCTACCCATCCAGGGTCATGAAAAAGAGGCTCCGGACGTCCTTTGCTCTCCAAAAGTCGAAAAATTGGGGAAGTCACTTTTCCTTTGCTCTACCAGCGCACCTCAGCGTGTTAGGGAATATCTGGATACTCCTCTTCCAAGCAAATCAAAAATTCTTTGAATTTACGATGCCGGCCGCGGTGGCCGAGGTGACTGAGGCGCTCCAGTCACGGTCAGCACGGCCACTACGGTCGGGGGTTCGAATCCCCCATCGGGCATGGATATTTGTGCCGTCCTAGTTCGTAAATAGTTCATAAGTAGTTTGTAAGTTTAGGGACTGATGACCCCGTAGTTAAGTCCCATAAGCTTAACAAACATTATGTTATGTTATGTTATGACGATGAGTGAGTCCATGAGAACGAATGTAGTTCACGATACGCACCACTACATTCACCACTTCTTGAAGACCGATAATTTTTGCACAAAGAGCCTCCTGGTGTGCAAAACAATGAACGGAAGGTAAATTCGGCATGTTAAGCTTTTTCAGCAGTAGGCCAATAAACCCGTTTGCTTTACCGCACATTGCTGGTGCCTCGTCTGTGGTTACAGAGAGTCCTATCCCTTCAGCTACCATTTCAACAGCTGCTAAGATATCCGCCCCTGTAACAGTGTCCTTCATAGAAATCATATCCAGTAGTTCTTCCGTTACATGTAGGTCTTCGTCCACGGCAGGCAAAAAAATTGCTAACTGAGCCTTGTCATTAATATCCATGGACTCATCAAGTGCGATGGAGTATGCTAGGAAGTTTTCAATTTTTGCTGCCAATTGTTGATGCACATTCTCAGAGATATTGTCATTCTGGAAAGTGGTATTCTGCTGTACGCGGGAGTTAATGTGGGATTCATTGTCTCTACTACGTCCAACATGATGTTTTTTTATTAATGACCGTCCATAAATGGCCTCCCAGCTCTTGCTAAACGTAGAGCAACTTTGTAACTAGCTCTGACAGTCCTTCCGCAGCACCCCTCATCTTCTTCACACTAAATTAAGAGAAAAAAAGATGTGTTAGAAATAATTGAAGCGAAAACGAAAACTAATACACGTTTGAGAGGAATGTAAACAAATTTTATTTCATTTCGCATGACCTTTAACCAAAATATACATGCTAAAGTACTTGTACCAACCTCGTTTGGAGTACAGAATTCTCTTCTGCAAGAGTTTTCAACTTCCGTAATATTCTTCCCCTATGATATCACTATACTTTTCTGAATGCAATTTGCTATAGTGTCTTTCAATAGACGATTTTCTGACACACGTAATTAGTGTACCACAGATTAGACATTTGGCTTTATCATTACAACGAACAAAAAAGTAAGAGAGTTCCCATTCCGGTTTAAATTGACATTCGGGAATTTTTGCTTTTTATTTTATTTTTATTAATTTTTTTTTTTTTTTTTTTTTGAGTCGGTGGTTCCATTATTGTAGTAATTGTCTTGCGTTTATTTAATCCAATCTTAACTAAGCCGTCTGGTAGCACATTAAGCAGCGTACAGCGACGGCCTCACCCAGCTGGCCGAGTTGAGGCGAAGTATGCCGAGTTGAACCGATGCACTGTGCAAACACTCTCTGCACCTCGCTTTGCACGCGTGTGGTTTTCCGTGTTTGTGCGGCCCTAGTCTAATGGGAAGCCAATTTCTGAAGCCAATATAAAAGACATTCAGTCTCTAATGGACCTCATTCCAAAGGACGAACAAGAGTTTTACCACAAACCTATCAGCCACCCTGATTTCAAGGATGACATTGATGGCTTCTGACTGCTCACAACTTGATTTTACTGTTGATGAGGAAATATCACAATAAAAAATGTCTATTGTTTTTCTTTACATTGAATGTTGGCGATAATTTTGTAATGTTGCGATAGTTTTCAAGTACTGATACATATATTCAAATGACATGTATAACTGTTCAGAAGGAATGTTAGTACCTATGTTCGTACATCAGTAAAATATATTTACATCTTCGCACCTCTTATAATTTATAATTTATTGTCATCATTTTTATTTCGAGTTATTTTTTGTTAATTGCACTAGAAAGAATAAATTATTTTCGGAATATATACGAAGTGCTGTACTTCAAGCTTCAAGTTATTTAAGACTTATTACTTCAATAAATAGTAATAAATAAGACTCCCTCCTCTCTGGACAGGCGTGATCCTGAAAGGCTGAGGCAGGAAATAGGAAAACAGACCTATAGTACTTCAGTCTCGGTCTTTAGAATGGCGGTTGTCAAAGAACGATACCCACTGGTGAGCATCACCTCACAGCAGGAGGAGCTCGTGCAGATGGCCCTCTTTGAAGAGATTGGGGGGGGGGGGGGGGGCGCTGGTCCAGGACCCAAATTCAGGAGGGTCTATCTAGATCGCAGTGCCCTCATTTTTGTCTGTGAGGGGGAGCACTCAGCAGAATGGCTTAAGGACAAGGTGCCCATGATATCCCCGTGGGAGGATGCGAAGCTGGTGGTCAAGACAGCAACTGAACTCCTGAAGACCGCAAAGGTATCAGTATGGGTACCAAAGATCCTTAAGGATCGTTCCGGAAGGACGAACCCTGGTGGTGGAGGTCGGAGAGAAGTCCCTCAAGGCAATGCGAGAGCAAGGCCTGAAACTGTTTTTAGGATTCTCGCAGGTCGCCGCCGGGGTAATCAAAGACCTTAAAGGCAATAATGGCAGCAAGATGGGGACTGTAAGTGCTGCAGATAAACCTGCAGCACAGTAAAGGGGCCACTGCTGCCCTGAGCCGTCGCCTGGTGACACAGGAGGTGGACGTGGCCCTATTTATACAAAGGGGGTGTATCGGGCCTCGGTGGTACTGGAGGTAAACTGATTTATGCTAGAAATCTAAAAAACTCCAGAACATGCATTTATGTTAGAAATGGAATACCTTTCATACCAATGATGGAATTTTGTTCCAGGGACCTGTTGATCATCAGGATGCAGCAACGTGAGAAAGGTATCACGAGGGAAATTGTTTTGGCCTCAGCATACCTTCCTTACGAAGACAGCTCTCCTGCTTCTTTGGAAGTGAGGAGACTGATGGAAGCCTGCCATCGGCAAGGTGACGAACTGTTGGTGGGATGTGATGCCAATGCCCACAATCTATCGTGGGGCAGCAAGGACACCAACAGTAGAGGTGAGCACCTTCTTGAATTTCTCCTATCTAACAACTTGGAGATCCTGAATAGGGGTGATGAACTTACATTCAGGAATAGTAGAAGGGGAGAAGTAATCGACATAACGTTTGGTTCCATGATGATGGGAAGTTACGTCAAACAGTGGCATGTGGTCCTGGAGCCATCCTCATCAGATCACATGTATATTAAATTCAAGGTTGAAATGGGAACCAGACAGACCATGGCCTATAGGAATCCCAGGAAAACGGGTTGGGAGACATATAGGAGAGACCTTGACTTCAGCCTATCGGAAATTAAAACTTCGATAAGGAATCCAGCAGAGTTTGAGGAAGTAGCAGAGGCCATAACCTTTGCTATAGTGACCTCATACCAGGACAACTGTTCAATCACCAAGAAGTGCACAAATAGGAGTGTGCCTTGGTGGAATAGTAACCTGGAAATGCAAAGGAAACAGGTACAAAGACTGTTTAACCTTGTGAGGCACAAAGGACAATGGGCAAAGGATCGTGAGGCCCTTGTTAATTACAACCTTGCCATCGGACGGGCAAAGGAGGCATCCTGGAAGGTATTCTGTGAGGAAGTGGAGGGCACGGCTGCTCAAGTGAGACTTCATAAAATACTCACTAGGGTACCAACGAATTCAGGAGGAACATTGAGGAAGGAGGATGGGAAGAGTATACAAAGACAGCACATGAAACGCTGGAACTGCTCCTCAAGACTCATTTTACTCAATATACTCTGGGGGATAACTCAGACCAGAATGCGATTCCTGAGAGACAACGATTCTCAGGTATTCGCAAAGAGGACTGGGATCTGGCCAAGGAGTGTGTCGATTTCAGTAAGGTCCAATGGGCGGTGGGAACATTTCAACCGTTCAAGTCACCTGGCTCCGATGGAATCTTTCCAGCTCTCCTGCAACAAGCGGGAGAAAATCTTATTAGATTCCTATGCAGGTTATTCAGGGTTAGCCTAGCAGTAGGAATCATTCCCAATGCCTGGAGGGTAGTGAAGGTTGTCTTCATTCCAAAACCAGGGAGAATTGATCATACCAAGGCCAAGGATATGAGACCAATCAGCCTGTCCTCCTTCATTCTTAAGACATTGGAAAAGCTTGTTAATGTGCATGTTGGAGAAAGGAGGTTAAGTAGTGCTCCTCTACATTCAAACCAACATGCATATCAGCCAGGTAAATCATATGAGACAGCTCTCCACCAACTCGTTGGGAAGGTGGAGAAAGCACTACACTTTCAGGAAATAGCCGTCTGTGTCTTCCTGGACATCGAGGGGGCTTTTAGCAATACGACCTTCGATTCCATAGTTAGGGCAGCAGAGGTGCATGACCTAGGGACCACTATATGTAGGTGGACTAGGGCCATGCTCAGTGGAAGAAAGGTAGAGGCTACCATGATGGATGAGAAAATGGTAATCAACACCACTAGGGGTTGCCTGCAAGGAGGAGTTCTTTCCCCTTTATTGTGGAATCTAGTGGTGAATGACCTCATTGGAAAATTAAACTCTAGGCAGTACTTTTGCCAAGGATACTCAGATGATCTTGTCATAGTAATACTAGGCAAATTTGTTGACACAGTGAAGAATATGGCACAAGGTGCAGTGGACATTGTGCAAGACTGGTGCAGAAAACAGGATCTCGGGGTTAGTCCTAAGAAGACTGTTGTTGTACCATTCACCAAGAAGCATATACAACATTCAAGTTGGAATCTAAAGCTTTTCAATGAATCGCTACCCGTGAAGGGGACAGTGAAATATCTAGGGGTTTCCCTAGATGAGAAACTGCCATGGACCCCTCACATTAGGAATATTTGCTCCAAGGCAAAAGGTACTCTAGTAAGTACCAGGAGGGCTTGTGGCAAAAATTGGGGCCTGAGCCCCAAGGGTATGCACTGGGTATACATCACAGTGATTAGACCCAGGATCACCTATGGGGCGGTCGTGTGGTGGAAGAAGGTAGATCAGCAGGTTGCTGCTAAGGAGCTTGGTAAGGTGCAGAGATTAGCCTGCTTAGCCACAACAGGCGGAATCAGCACCACACCAACTGCTGGGATGGAAACCATGCTGGATATGCCCCCATTACACCTTTGGGTCAAGATGGAGGCAGCGGCTGGTGCATACAGACTCAAATCTGGCAGCAACTGAATCACACACTAAAATAGTGAGTGAGGTAAATATAGGAAAGGTTGGGGAAATGCCAGCCGACTATATTATAACCCCATACTGCTTCAACAAGCCTTTCAATATAACGATTGGAAGCAGGGAGCAGTGGGAGAAAATAGTTCGACACTGTACGGGGGATATTGTCTGGTTCACTGACGGGTCAAAATCAGACCAAGGTGTTGGGGCCGGGGTATATGGGGTGCAGCCAAGACTAGAGGGCGTCATCTCTCTAGGGAAACTGGCCTCAGTATTCCAGGCGGAAATCACTGCCATCAGGGTGTGTGTGGAGGAGACTTTGCGTAGGTGCTACAAAGATTGTAGCATCTATATCTATTCAGACAGCCAGGCAGCCCTGAGATCACTGGCAGCTCCTGCAAAAAGGTCTAAAATTGATGCAGAATGTCACAGGGTTCTGGTGGAGCTAGGAGAAAGCAATAGAGTAAACCTATTGTGGGCCCCTGGCCACTCAGGGATCAGTGGCAACGAACATGCCGACAGATTAGCCAGGATGGGGGCAGAGACTCCATTTATTGGACTGGAACCTGTCCTGACAATCACCAAGGGAATGATCAAATTGGAGCTACGTAACTGGCTCAGAAGACAGCACGTAGAATATTGGACCAAAGTCCATCAACATAAACATGACAAGGTAATGATGCCAAAGCCATGTTTCAAAAGAAGCTCTGCAATCCTGGGTCTGAACAGGAGAGAGATTAGACTCATGGTTGGATTGCTGACAGGCCCTGGGTATTTAAAAAAACACCTACATACAATGGGAATAACAGAAGAGGACCCTAAATGTAGGATCTGTGATGACGGCGATGAAACTGCATCATATCTAATCTTCGAATGCATTGCATTGGAGAGTAAAGGCCAATTCACACTGTCCGTCACGTCAACGTCACGTCACGGAACCGTCACGTCAAGTTGTATTCACACTGTCCGTCCGTGTCCGTCACGTCAATTCGTCCATCTCAATACGCGATGTTGAAAGTGAGATTATGAGTGGCGATCTGTTATGTAGAAAGTCATAGTTTAATACTAGAAAGGGGGAACAACAACGCTAAATGTTATTAACGGCCAAAGAAAACTTTACAGTGTATGTTTTTGGCCAACTTACTGGGAACTGAAACAACATTTCAAAACATCGACATCTATTTCCAAGCGAAAAAATAAACATATGAAGACATCAAACCATACTTGTAAGAGCATAAATAGCGCCTGTATACTTTAACCATTACGATTTGCTCGCTGACATTGTTAATACCGTCGTAAACAACTGAATTTTTGTCTTTCATTAGAACTGACATTCTCATTTAAAGTGTTATTTAATGAAAAATGCGTAATCAAATTCAAATCTTATTCAAATAAACAGTTTGCTTCAGTCATTTCTGTTACAATGTTACGTAACATAAACCATTTTTTGGTTTCAGATACCCGACCTCGATTTTAGGGGGTCACTCAATTGACAAAAATATTTAAGTCGTTATGAAACATTTGAGATTTACCCCTAAAACGACGTACAACAACAACACAGAGATAAATAAGACACATTTGCATATAAACAGTGCAATCGTCGACTGCAACATGTAATTCGCGTGACGAAAATAGGTTAACTTCCGATGTTAGCAGACGGCCGTTCCGTCAAAACATTCTTCTCGAGAAAGCTTGACGGATGTTGACGTGACGTGACGGTCCGGTGACGGACAGTGTGAATGCCGCCATTAGAAATACATTGCGGAATGTTCTGACGGACGGTGACGTGACGTGACGTGACGGACAGTGTGAATTGGCCTTAAAAGGCACAGAACATTTGGGACAACCAGACCCGAAGAAATTATGTCTAATAAAGAACTGATAAAGGGACTCCTTGCATTGTTCAAGGGCATTGGTAGGCTTTACTAGACATACAGGGAGCGATACCGCACAATAAACTTAGTTTCGGACCAAGACTGTTTTGGCTTCCCTCGCCACGCGAGATTTTGAATTATGTTACCGGTACCCTTCAACTGAGGTTTGAAAACTGGGATACCAGCGAGGATGTCGTGAAGTCCTTCGGTGTTTTGAGGTAGTTTCGCGTGAACTACGCGTTGTTATGCATTGTTGTTACAATTGTGCCAGGTGCACGCATCTTTTTGAAGCAAGGAATTTCAGTGAGACGAATCCGCATTCTCTGCAAGATGTCAAGGTTTTTTAATTTCAGTTTAAAGAAACTGAAACTGATTCTCTTTTATTTGACTGACTGAAGATGAACCTGATTATTAGAATATCTATCTGGACATTCAAAATATTTAGTTCAGTTTTGTGGTTTCGTCAAGTAAATTGTGAAATGTGTTTCCTACTGTTAATACTTGTAGTAATATCTGTTGATATCATTAAATATGTCTTAGGAACAAATATTAAATATTTTGTTTATATTGATTGGTTAGAAAAGTTGTTCATTTCTGGATGCACATAGACATTTGAACCATGATCTTTCTTGTTTTATTTAAACTTAATTATGGAATTTTGAAGGTTGGAGAAAGCTTCATGACTCTGGAATTTGAACACTACTATTTTGTGCTTCCTTTGTTACAATATTTGTTTGTATGAAAATACGAGTAACTTAGGAAACGTTTACGCTTCAAAACGATTGTAAAATCGTAGTAGTAAACAAATTCTGTGCCGTTCAATTAAGTCTAGTGAATAACGTATTAAAACCATGATAATATTCCATAGACGTTTCGTATTTGCTGTATCGCCCTACTGCAGCTTTCTCGGCTCACGTGAATCAGGGGCGGTAGCAGGTCGCATACGTCCACGAATACAGAAGAGCATATTTCTATTAATGCAAGTGTTTTGAGTGCCGAAGCAGTGAGTCAGCTCCCGCGGTTCACGTGAATCAGAGAAAGTAGTGCGGCGCACGACTCTGCGGCATGCCAGGTGTTTCGTGTGCCGAAACAGTGAGTCCACTCACTAGACTCAGATGATCCGTATGTTTTGAAACAGAGAATTGATCCGAATGGCTCATCACTACTCCCAGCTCTCTATGAATAGTCGAAAATGAAAGTCGTGGAGCTGGCAGTACTTCATGGAGGATAGACTTTTGCAACATATGTCTTAAAAAGTCGGACGTATGTTCGAAAGAACAGACACCACACCAATACAATAAGTATTAAACGCGAAGACGGCGTTAGTTTCAGTTATTTCACTGCAGATGCGGTCATACGCCCGACCTCGCACGGGAATCCGTAATGGCGAGTGTAAGAGGGCATGGACGGTAGCCGGCCGCGGTGGCCGAGGGGACTAAGGCGCTCCAGTCACGGTCTGCACGGCCACTACGGTCTGGGGTTCGAATCCCCCCTCGGGCATGGATATTTGTGCTGTCCTAGTTCGTAAGTAGTTTGTAAGTTTAGGGACTGATGACCCCGTAGTTAAGTCCCATAGACTATACAAACATTTCAACATTTTGAAACATGGACGGTAGGGGCGCTACAAACATAGCGCGCGACTTGTGAGAATTTGAGACGGACGGGAGGCGAGCACAGGTGGCCAAGTGGTTAAGGCGACCACTGGCCCGAAGCGGGAGACCCGAATTCGATTCCCAGTCCGGCTCACATTTTCACTTGTCGCCATTGCTTAATATCAGTGCCCAAATGCGGCCACTGTCAATCCTTTCTTTCCTATCCTTCTACCTTCCCTTCCTTTAACAATCATTTGCAAATGATATTTGGCTGCGAAGCAGGTGTGGCATCTGTTCTTTCGGACGTCCACACCAATACAACAGTGTATACAGTTCTGCACAGTAAATGGCACAACACCAGTAATAAATATAGACTCTGAACAGAAGTCTGTAACTCAGGTAGAATTTTCAAAATTTTTAGGTGTGTGCATTGATAAGATATTGAACTGGAAGCAACACACAGACGGTCTGCTGAAACATTCGAGTTCAGCTATGTATTGCAAATTTTGGCGATAAGAATCTCAGTAAATTAGCTTACTATGCCCATTTTCATTCATTGCTTTCGTATGGCATCATATTCTGGGGTAATTCATCATTGAGTAAAATAGTATTCATTGAACAAAAGTGTGTAATAATTGCTGGAGCCCATCCACACTCATCCTGCAGACATCTATTTAAGGATTTAGGTATCCTCCCAATCACTTCACAGTATATACAGGGTGTTTCACTAAGTGTGTTTGCCTCTGTAACTTATAAAATAATAGGTGACGGGAAATTTTAATGCGGTAGGTCAACACAAGAAATGTTACACTTTCTGCAGAACTATGAACATCGTTTATTGCGTCATTTTCCAAAGAGTTACAGCACAAAGATATAATTTTTTAAATGGAACAATAGTTTTTTTCTATCGTGCATTGGAATCGTTGAAACCAGCTGCGTCCAAATCAATTTAAACTACATTCCTATCACTGTTAGTTTGGGAGCTACAATCCTTAAACGTTTCAGGGGCAGATACCACACACTGTACATAATACATGGCTGTGTGGTGGGTGATGGATGTTATCGCGGTGGGAAGTTGATTTACATAGATGTTCAAATGCGTGTCCATATTCCTCAATGCATAATGCAATGCGCCGTTGAAAGGATCTGTGGACGAGATGTAACATCGCCGGTGTGACGGAGCGACATGCGTCCTCGATGCGCCATTTTAGATCATCTGGGGATGTGGCTTCAGTGACATAAACACGATCTTTAGATATCCCCACAAAAAGAAATCTATTGGTGTTAAATCGGGCGACCTTGTGGGCCATGAATTTATTCATACTAGTTCCTGGAGAAGTAATCAGAAGTATTGTTTATAATCAAGTTTTGAATTAAATAAATGTATGTAGATTACATTTTGTATGTATCTTGATGACAGTCTTTCTTTGTTTGGATACTTCAGTTATTATTTTGTATATTATGCAAGACGGCCTTATTCCTAAAATATTCTCCCACAAAAAAGGGGGAATGGACAAAGATAGAGAGAGAGAAGGGCTACGATAATTACTAACTTAAGGCTTCAATAAATAAATAAATATCCGGGCAACACTTGCTTTCAGCTAGTTCATTGTAATAAATAAGGGTCATATTTGTTTTGTAATTCACATTAAATTTTGTCTCTGTACTGAGTATTCACAGTTACTGTATATTAATTCTGTACATTTATGTATCTGCATCAGCGAGGTAAATATTCATAGAGTGATATCTGCAGGGAATTTAACTTCTGCCTTCTTTTTCTTCTGGTTCATCACGCCCTCTTGAAAATTCTATCTCGTTGCGTTTTTATAACTTTAAATACTATATACTAGCGTTATTCTTTCTCTAGAAATAGTTCATTGTACAGTTGCTGCAACAAGTTACGTTTAATATAATATGGGCAACTTTTTTTATATATATAAATACGAGGATCTCTAATGATACCTATCATCACTTACTGTACCATGCAGCCCATACTCTAAAGCTGGGGGGGGGGGCAACCTTTACAGAAGGCGGGCCAAATCTTTGAGAGCAATTAGCCCGCGGGCCACATTACCGATTTTTGTTTTGTGAACCAAAAAAGCAAGAAATATTAATTAATTTTTAGAGAATATACAACAAATGTGATTAAAGAACATTTATTGTACAAATTATTATACAATTTTGTGAAATACAGGTTACTGGGTTGTCTGCTTTGTTTCAACTGAAGTGAGTGAGTCATTATTGACATCAAGTTAGGTTGCTACACGAAAGATTTTTTCAGATGAACATTTGTAATTCGTGTTATCATATACAATTTTATGTAATTCATCCAACTAAACAGCCGTTCACTCACACGCCTGTGTTTCCAAATAATGAAATCATTTTGTAGCATAATCCCGTCTAAATATGATTTATAGAACATTTCCAAAGAATCCGATAAGATTTCTCTTGTAATTGCGCATCACATTGCATTTCTGAGCATTCCGTTTGTAAATGTACCGGTAGTGAACAGATGTCTACAGAGAGTGGCATAGCAAATACAAGAAAATGCGGACGATGTTTCCTGAATACTGAAATCAGGTTTCGAATTCGTATTTCAACTCAGACATTAAAGAAGGGTATTTAATCGTTGCTGTTGTGTGATGTTCGATTGCTTTGAAAGTGTAGGAAAAGTGTTAAGATTTTTTGCTTGTAACTGTAGCTCCCAAAACGTTTCATTTGTAATGCGGAAATAAGATCATGCATGACATTAATCAGCTGATCTTTTCCTTGGAGTCGAGCATTAAGATCATTTAGGTCGCTAGTTATATCAGCCAAGAACGCAAAGTTGGAAAGACATTCCTTATCTTCGAACTCCGGGAGTCTCTTTCACTTGCTTTCAAAGAATGGTTATATTTCTTGTTTCAAATTAAACACTCTTTTCGAAATTTTGTCACAGGTTAACCACCTTATTTCTGCATAATACGAAATGTCAGAGACAGCAAAGGACCTGGAAGAGCAGTTGAATGGAATGGACAGTGTGTTGAAGAGAACGTATAAAATGAACATTAACAAGAGCAAAACAAAAATAATGGAATGTCGTCTTAGAAAATCAGGTGATGCTGAAGGAATTAGATGAGTTTTGTTACTTGGGTAGTAAAATAACATGCGATGGTCGCAGTACAGAGGATATAAAATGCAGAATGGCAATGGGAAGAAAAGCATTGTTGAAAAAGAGAAATTTGCTAACATCGAATATTAATTTAAGTGTAAGGAAGTCTTTTCTGAAGGCATTTGTGTGGAGTGTTGCCTTGTACGGGAGTGAAACATGGACGATAAGCAGTGTGGACAGGAAGAGAATAGAGGCTTTTGAAATGTGGTGCTACAGAAGAATGCTGAGGATTAGGTGGGTAGATCGCATAACTAATGAAGAGGTACTGAACAGACTTGGTGAGAAAAGGAATTTTTGGCATACCCTGACCAAAATAAGGGATCGCTTGGTAGGACACATTCTTAGACATCGAGGAATCGTAAATTTGGCATTGGAGGGAAGTCTTGCAGAGGGAGACCAAGAGACGCGTATTGTAAGCAGATTCAAATGGATGAGGGTTGCTGTTCTTATGAGGAGATGTAAAGGCTTGCTCAGTATAGAGTAGGGTGGAGAGCTGCATCAAACCAGTCTCCGGACTGAAGACCATAACAACATAACAATCGTGCTCTGAATCAAAAGATTTCAAACTTTCTTGGAACTGACAGTGATTCAAACCTCTCGATTTAATGAAGTTCACTGTTTTGACAACTACCTTCATGACATGTCCATTTTGAGGGACTTGTCACATAAATTCTCTTGAGGGATAACGCAATGATAGTGTAACACCGACGTATAGGCAACTTTGCGGGACTCGTTTTCAGTTAACTGAACTAAACCTTCGTGTTTCCCAACCATTGTTGGATGGCCATCAGTTGTTAACTCCGATAAGTTGTCAAGCTTTATTGAAAACCGACTTAATGAGGATGTAAATCTTGCGGCCATGGTATCCCTAGGTGGATACAATGCCGCTAATTCTTCTGTTTTAGTAACACCACTGAGATAAATTGCCACTTTAGCGGTACCAGAATATGTACACTGCTGTCCAAATCTAGTGAATAAAACATAAACGCAGAATAATTATTTTCTAAAAGTTGAATTTGTCTTCCAAGGTGGACACACATCTAGTAATAGTTTGACGAAACAAGCTGATTTTTGAAAAATCCTTTTTGTTTTGTGGACACACCATTTCGACGATGGTCTCAAATCATTCCTTTAACATTTCGCCCTCTGAATATAGGTTTGATTCTTTTTCTTTTTTTTTTTCCTTTTGCTAGTAACAGAGCTACTGCATAACTTTCTTTCACATAGGACGTTGTCTCAGAATTAGCTCTTGTAAATAACTGCTGTTGAGTACAAAGTTTCCTTTTCAAGTCGTTTACTTTATCTTGTTGATATTGTTCCTTGCACTTGTCAAACATAACTTCATGTTTAGTCACATAATTCCCGTTGACATTATAGTCGTTTGGAACCGGGATAGATTGCTTGCATATTAGACATATCGATTTTGTTTTATATTCCACAAAAAATAGTTTATTGTCCATCTGTCTTGAAAAGTTATCAACTCCTCTATAATTTTCCTCTTCTTAGGTCCTACTTCTTTGATAGTTGATAACATACCAAGATTACGTCTTCAGACTGACAAAGAGACCACACGGTAATCGAAGTATTGTAATTTTTTTTTTAATATACATGTTGTATGTGAAGTTCAGAATTAAATATCACTTACATAGAGTAGTTCCATGCTACTCTACAAAATCTACTTTAAAGTTTCCCGAAATCGTTTACCGCAAAACATTAAAGGTGCGCCCTACATGTCCCGTGGTTCACTGAGAGCCCGGAAAAGAACATGATAATGTAAAAAAAAATAAAAATAACTAAAAAAAATATATAAAAAAATTGTGCCTTTGAATTATGATTGTTCATTTCATTCTCGTAGCAGATCATTTTATCTGCATGCGCATGCGAAAAACTTCCCTGAAGGCAACATACGTGCCTCACAGATGTTTTTGTCACACTGAAGGTTTTTAAAAAACATGATATATTTTGTAAAATTTAAGCAGCGTTTCTGCATGTGTAAGTGAATGGATCGATTTTCTTACAGTCGCCTAAAGCGCATTTAGTTATTTACTGTGATTTAGTTTCCATGACAGGGTATTCAATACTCAATATTTTTTACAACCAGTGGCATTACATGTTTTCAGCCTAAAGCCCTTTTTAAACGATGAACGAAGGTGAACAAGATAGATAATAGTCTACTGAAGCGCTTCAAGCCTACTAGCCCTGAACTACAAACTCAAGGAAGATCTTGTGGCAGCGTGTTTAGACGATAAACGTAATCGAACCGTAATACCCGATGTTGAAAGTGAGGTTATAAAAGCCGATTTTTTATGTAGGAAGTGATAGTTTAATACTGGAATTGAGGAAACAACGCTAAATGTTATTGACGGCCAAAGAAAACCTTCAATCGATGTTTTTGGTCAACTTAGTGTGGTAAAGTTCTGGGAAGTGAAACAACATTTCAAAACATTCACATCTATTTTCAAGCGAAAAAAATAAACTTATGAACACATCAAGCAATATTTATAAGAGCGTAAATAGACCTTCTTTACTCTACTACGATTTGCCCAATGACATTGTTAATAACGTCATGGACAACTGAATTTTTGTCTTTCTTTTGGACTGACTTTTTCATTTAAAATGGTATTTAATGAAAATTGCATCATCAAATTACAATATTATTCAATTAAACAATTGGCTTCAGTCTTTTCTGTTACGATATTGCAAATCATAAACAATTTTTCGGTTTCAGATGTACGACCTCGCTTTTCGGTGGACAATAATTGAGATAAATATTTAAGTCGTCATGAAACATTTGCAATTTACCGCTAAACCAAACTATAATAATAAACTAAAGATTAACAAGACAAGTTTGCGTGCAAACTGTGTAATTGTCCACTACAGTATGAAATTCGCGTGACGAAAATAGGTTAACTTCCGATGTCAGCAGACGACCGTTCAATCAAAACAATTTTCTTGAGAAAGCTTAACGTGACGTTGACGTTAGGTGACGGTCTGGTGAGGACAGTGTGAATGCCGTCATTAGAAATACATTTTGTAATACAATCTGATCATAAACTTCCACATAACGCAAAAGATACGTAAATACGAAGGAAAATGGCGGACTAACTGGAGCTGTGACTGCAGCAGACAGCTGCTAGCTCGCGCATGCGCAGTGAACCCACTAGTACCGAATTTAGAACTCGTCCTATTGCTTTATCGCTATAAATATCGCGCTTCGATACTAGCGCGATCATACTAGTGCAGCCGTTCAAACGACTGACGGCCGCCATTAACGCAACTTGTTAGCAATCTATTACAATTTCGTTGATCGCTTAAAACGGGCTTAAAGCCTGGAAGAGCTCCACGAGTGGCATGACGCGTTTGCTGGCTGCTGCCGCTCCGTCTACTGATCGCCGCTATGCGTGTTCTGGGACACTTGGCAACAGCGCCGAGTCCGGCCGTATTGTCGTCAGGTAAAAACACTGCACCAATATTTTTTCACGAAACAAATTTTGACAGTTATGTGAACAATATCCTGCATCCATTTTTTCAACAACTTTCACCTAACAAAAAGCTGTTCGGTTATTTCATGCAGGACACTGCAAGACCACACATTGCCAATGCTTCTATGGGAGCAATACAAAGTGTTTTTGATGATAGGATAGTTTACTGGCCTCCTCGTTAAAAGGCAAGGTGTACGCAAGCAATCCCCATACACTCGAAGAGTTGGAAGACAGGATTCGACTAGTCATTTCCCAGATTTCGACAGCCAAAATTCGTCGCATGTTTGCAAGTGCGTTCAAGGGATGTCAGGCCACTCTTTCCATAGAGGGACATCATTTTGAACATCTACTGTAAATAAAGGTAAGCTTAGGTTACTCAGATGGCAATGTTTTTTAGACTTTAACTCAGTGTATGCGCCCATGGCACAATAGAGTTGGAGAATTGGGTGCTGCTGTGGCCAGCGGATGTGGTGGCGGAGGCCGGGAGCCATAACATGCGATCTGCAGACGCCTGGCTGGCGTCTTTCCTGAGACACCCTGTATGTTACATAGGGCCAAAACCTTCTGTACGTACGACTGTCGGCTTACCATGTCGTTGGGCCCAGTTCTTCAGTTGTTCTTCTGCCGAGTGGATTTGTCGCTGGCGGTCTCCAAATGTCTTCTTCTGTCTGGAACATTTCCCAGTCATTCAGATTCTCTTCGTTGTTTTCAAACCGTTGCTGGGCTGTTCCATCCAGGTAGAAACAAACGTTAGCCAAGCACATTCTATGATCCCACCTGTTGTATGTGGCGACTCGGTCGAACCCTTTTAGCCATTTGTTGGGGTCCTGTCCAGCGTCTCCAGAGAACACCGATGGGTGTCTGATGTGCAGCTGGCTTCAATGGGTCTTCTGATTATAGGGAATTTCGGAAGGATGTACTCGGTATATCCCTTGCATTCTGGTTCTAAGTCCATGTATGCAACAGCTTTAACGTTTTAATTGGAGCCACGGTGATGCAGCTGTTGCTCGAGATACTCGGCGCCTCCACCAAACAATGTTGCGTTGAAATGGATGCAGGCCTGACTTCGAAGGCAGGGTTGTCAACTTAACACAGCACTTATACTACAAGCAGGTTTATTGCTAACTGAAACGTACACACAGCATTGATTGCCTTTCTGGCAGAGTGCTCTGCTACACACAGACAGAACGTACCAGAAATTAGAAGAATAGTTACCATAAGAAACATGTATAAGTTACAAGTGAACATAATAAACATGTAATACATTCTGGAAATGATAAATATAAAGAAATACATTTTGCCAACTGACGGGATTGAACCAGTGACCGCAATCCATGACGCTATCCATCGCACCATGCCGGCAGTCGGATAACTTGGGATCTTGTGGCAATATCCCCCATGACCCATGAAAGGGTTAAATACCGACAGACTTCAAGGAGAATGTAAGAAGAAATAAAGCAGCTGCAGTCAGGTTGTGAATATTAAAGAATTTCCAGTTTACTTAGTCACAGTCACAAATTACTAACAAAGTATTTACAGAAAAACACAAAAACTTATCCTGATGGAAGAGCGGTTTGGATTTAGTGAAGTGTAAGCATACACGAGGAAATACTGATCCTATGACTTAACCTAGAAGATAGATTACAGAAAAGCAAACCTACCTTTACAGCGTTTGTAGGTCTGAAGAAAACTTTTACCATTGTTGACTGGAATAAACTCTGAAATTCTGAAAGTAGCAGGGCAAAATATAGAGAATGAATAATTATATATAGTGGCAGACTAGGCCTGTTAGAGGCCCAGGGCAGTAAAACAAAATGACCGCCTCCCCCACCATGGCTGACTTGCTTCATATGTAGGCCGTTCACTTTTGGTTCATATCACAATTAGTTGATCAGTAAGGGGGAGTTGCTGCTGAACTACACTGCAAGGCATGCTGCTGTAATGCACCTGTACTGTCTCGGTATACGCTGCACTAACCCATTCCCGAAAGGGGCAGAATCCAATCCACAGCCTGACATAGCAGCAAGAAGCTACAAATGCAATGATCTGCATTGTGAAAGTGCACGTTTAACACATGCACTCTATGTACGAGCCTACCACAGTAACTGTGCCACGCTACACTTTATCGTTACAAGATCGTTTCGTATGCAAGTACTAGACAGGAAGAACCACAAACTGCATGGGATGAACTGATACCCTAGATGTGTATACAGCAGGCACAGTCCACCTGCCAGTGACATCAGCCAGCTGCTGGTGCTCATAAATGTCAGCCACATGCTACTGCACCGTCAGCCCTGCCACTACCTCCAGCTGAACCATATTGGGGCTACAGCAGTTGCTGCAACTTGTAGCTGCTCGGTATATCTGTTGCCGTCTCCCATGTGCGGGGCAGCTTTCTGTTGGCCCGGCTGACCTGCCAAACCTGTGCCGGCACGGGCAGCCTCCTCATTACCGTGCAGCTGGCCATCTGTGTTGCACCACATGCATACAACTCGTGTTACCCCCTCGTCCCCTCGTCAGTGAGCACTGCCACCTCCGAGTTGCCCTCTTGTGCTGCTGTGCTAAAGCCTCACCATTTTATGTAGGACTCGTTCTATCTTGAACTAAAATGTCAGACCAGAAGCTAATGTTTTGATGAATAGCGTTCTTAATGAAGAACTGTTAACTCTTAAATTTATTGTATGGGAGTAATGATTGAATTTTGGAGTTAAATTGTATTAGTTTCCAGGTACTGTACTTAAGTTTTGAGAGTGAATTATTGGGCCCATGTTTAATTATTTTTTATTGTGTAGAAAATAATTGAGAGTAGTATTTCACTTATTTTGTAAAGTATGAAATTGCATCTTTATGATTATTAAGAATGGCTTGTGCACAATTTCTCTCTATGTTGTTCGTGGCATTTGCCTCATTTCACTTCCATGCCATTAAACTCATTGCACATGATGATAATGTTCCCTGGCCCATGAAACAAGTGAGGTAATAATTTAACACGATGATGCAGTTTTCAATATGTTTATTTCAATGATAAATGTGAGGCATACCGATTAAATAATGTGGAAATGTTTTAAGATGATTATTTTAAATGTGTTTATTTCCATCAACAGTTGCAATAAAATTGTTTAATAACAAGTTTCGATCACTTGGATCATCTTCAGATCCAAAAAACAAAAGTAAAATAGCAATGTACAATTTGATAAATTTACTAAGGGTTAATTGACAATAGTTAATTTATACATAAATGGATAGATTTTTCTTTACCTTATAGTTGCGTCCGCAACTCGTCTGGCTGAGTACTAATTGGTACTGACTTTTACGGTTCGATGTAGGTATTTTTAATTTGGTTGCAGGTGGTGGTGGGGAGGGAAAGAGTAGGTGGGGTGTGGGGTGGGGGGGGGTGTGGAGGGATTGTAATGGATAGGTTGAGCCCTAATATACTGTACAATTGTGTGCTATATAAATATTTCTAAAAGTGGGGTTCTTGAATATAACCAGACATAAAAATTATAACACTGTATGTGATATAAGTATAAAAATATGGTACGATAATTAAAAAATGCATACGATATTTAAAACATTGAATGTGTAAAACAGAGATGTATAAAATTACATATGTCATACTTTAAAATTTTTAAACGTCAGTTTGTTAAAATATCATTAAAATGTTAAAATATAAAAAATATATAAAAAAACTTATATAAAACAGTATGGTATGGGCGTTAGTTGCCTCTGTCGCTACTTGGTGGCGTTGTGCGGCGCGCAGTTTTTCTTGTACGTTCGGAAGCCAGTCTGCACGCCGACCTGCTGCTAGGGCGGTGTCCGGGCCGATGCGCTGCCGCCGCCAGCCACCGAAAAGTGAAGTGGGGCCGCCGCTCCAAGGCGTGCTGCGTCCAGGACGAAGGTTGCAAGAGGCCTTCAAAGTTTTTAAAAAAATGCGCTGTTATTAAAATCATTTTGTTGGTTGAGTGTATTTCCAGGTTCTTGAAGCCGGTGTGTGAAAATTTCTATTTCTTCTAGTGTCGTTAGGAGGCGTCCTTTTGGTTCCCTATGTAGCACTTGTAAATGGGTATTAATTGTTCCAACCGTGTGCTTTTCTGTCACTAAATGCTCTCCAAATGCTGTTTTATTATTATGAAGAGAGCAATGCTCTTTAAAACGTGTTTCGAACGTTCTGCCTGTCTGACCTACGTAGATTTTTGTACAATCTCCACATTTGAGTTTATAGACGCCTGCTGCCGTGAATTTTGAGGATTTTTTGTTCACACGGTGTCTCAGTCTAAATCGAGTGACATCGTTGGTCTTAAATCCGATTCGTACGTTGATGTTTCGAAATTGCCTAGCAATGATGTCTGAAACCCTTCCTTTGTAGCTCATTGGCATGTAGATGATTTTCTTTTCTTCTACGTCACTTGTCAGCGTACTGTCATTATTATTTCGTTGTTGTTGTTTGTTAAGAAATCAGGCAAATGAGCCCATCACTAAATAGAACGGTAAGAACCATCTATGCGATTAAAACCTAAAACACTGTCAGCCATCGAGGCATCGTCAGCTAAAATTGATGGTAGCGCAGTTGGCAGACTAAAGGAGTGCCTCAAGGCAGCTAAAAGCGGACAGTCCATTAGAATGTGGACCACTGTCAGCAAAGTACCACAACGGCACTTTGTTGGTTCCTCGCGGTTAAGGAGGGGGGCCATGTGCTAACCACATATGGCCAATATGCATTCGGCAAAGAGTAACAGATTCCCAACGAGATGCCCTCAGGGAGGACTTCCATGCACCTGTGGAGGGTTTCACTGCACGGAGTTTATTTGGTATGCTCAAGTTGGCCCATTCAGTGTTCCAAAACCCTAGGACCTTGCAGTTCAACTCCCATCACAGATCCCAGTTCTGGAGGCCAATTTGCAAAGGACAGGATGTGGTGGTCTGCTTGGCCAACTGATCAACACATTCATTCCCTCTTATGCCAATATGGCCAGAGGTCCAAACGAAGGCCACAGAACGGCCTGACTTGATCAGGGCGGATACAGTGGCATGGATAGCCTGCACCAACGGGTGTTTCGGAAAACACTAGTCAAGTGCCTGCAAGCCACTCAGCGAGTCGCTACAGATGACAAACGATTCCCCGGGGCAGGCTCGTAGATATAGTGACTGGCTCCACAGTGCAAACGCTACTCCCACGTGGCAAGGACCACTGTTCAATGAAGTCACCATGGAGATAGGCGTAGCCAGTGTGGCCATCTACCAGGGAACCATCAGTGTAGACGACTTCTGCGCCACTGAACGAGTCAAAAGGAGTTCCTGGAACTGGCGACAGAAAAGTGATGGTGAAATGGAAGCTTTTGAATCTTGTGACAAGTCCAACCTTAGCTGCAGACGAGGAATACACCAAGGAGGGGTATGGGAAGAGTAGGGGGAAGTGGGATGGAAGGGATTCAAGTGAGGAGAGAAGGGAATGGACACCGACTGCGATCGGGAGACCTGACCGAGGCCGTCTTTGTGGGGACAGGAGTGCGGAAGTTGTAAAAAGGAGCCTGCGGTTTGGATGGTGGACTGAAGTGTGGATGCAGGCAACATACGAGGCTAACAACTGTTGCTGACAGAACCACAGGGAGGAAACCCCAGCCTCAACGAGTAGGCTCATCACTGGGCTCATACGAAAAGCCCCTGTTGCTAAACAAACACCAGCATGTAGGATGGGGTCTAAGAACCGCAACGCAGAAGGAGCTGCTGAATCGTACACCTGGCTCCCATTGTCCAGACGTGACTGGGTAAGAGCCTTTAAAGCTGCAATTGGTTGGGCGGGTGGCTCCCCAAGCAGTGTGGCTGAGGCAGCGCAGTATATTGAGGTACCGCCAAGCACTTTAGTCACAGTTGTTGGAGGTCTGGGACCGAGGTGAGCCACGCATCAAACAGCATGCCCAAGAAGCGATGTGTCTGTTCAAGGCGAAGAAGTTCATCTCCCAGATACAGTTCAGGGTTCGGGTGCACTGCTCGAGAGCGACAAAAGTGCATTACATGAGATGGCCCAGGACTGTGCCTTGTGAATGGCTCCCTGCAGTCGCCTTTCGGCGACACCAATACTAACGGAACTATAATACATACAAAAGTCATCGGCATACAGCGAAGAGGAAACCGACGACCCTACTGTTGCAGCAAGTCTGTTGATGGCAATTAGAAATAGCGGAACACTACAGAGCCCTGTGGGATTCCGTTGTCCTGAGTCTGAAGGGAACCGAGATGGGTACCTACCCTAACCCGAGTGATTTCCCTAAATCACTCCAGGTAAATGACGGGATGGTTCCTTTCAAAGGGCATGGCCGATTTCCTTCCTCATCATTACCCAAAACTCCGAGCGTAAGCTCTGTCTCTAATGACCTAGCTGTCAACAGGACATTAAACCCTAAGCTTCCTTCCTTCTACCCTAACCCGGAAAGTGCGAAGTGAGAGGAAGTTCTGGATGAACAACGGAAGTGGACCTCTTAAGCCCCAGGCATGCAGAGTAGCCAGAATATGGTAGCGCCAGGAAGTGTCATAGGCCTTTCCAAGATCGAAAAAGACTGCCACCAAGTGCTCACATCTGGTGAAAGCAGTGCGGATAGCAGACTCCAGGGGCAGTAAGTTGTCTAAAGCACAACGGCCTTGGTGGAAGCCCCCATGTTGTGGGGCAAGGAATCCACGGTCTTCAAGAACCCACATTAGCCTTCCTACTCACCATATGTTCCAGGAGCTTGCAAAGAACGTTGGTGAGGCTAATCGGGCGGTAGCTGTCAGCCACCTGTGGATCGGTGCCATGTTTTATCACCAGGATGATGATGCTATCTCGCCACTGAGAAGGGAAAACACCTTCAACCCAGAGGCGATTGAACAGAGCGAGAATTTGGTGTTTAAAGTTCTTTGACAGGTGACACGGCCCTGGGATAGTATCAGAGCATGCAGTGAGGGCACTCTGGAACTCCCACTCACTGAAGGGGGCATTATACAGTTCCCGCTAACATGAGTGAAAAGGTAACTGCCTCTGCTCAACCTGCTCCTTGCGGGTGCAGAAGTCTGCACTGTAAGCTGCAGTCACAGAGTTGCTGGCATAGTGGTCGGCCATGTGCTCAGTGATAGCAGCTGGGTCCATGCATATAATACCCTGAATGTTCAAGCTGGAGATTCCTGCCCGTGGTCGGTACCCGAAAAGGTGACGAACCTGTGACCACACATGAGATGAGGTGGCTCGAGAACCGATGGTAGTGACATATCTCTCCCAACAGTCCTGCTTACTCTGGCGTATCAGTCTTCGAGCTTGTGCCCAGAGCCATTTAAAAGCGATCAGGTGCTCTATAAAAGGATGGCGCCAGTGGTGCTTGAGTGCCCAACAACATTCCCTGATGGCCTCAGCTATGTACGAGGACCACCACAGTACCGACTTGCACTGAACAAAGCCAGTGGTGGGCGGAACAGTTGCCTCAGAGGCTGAAATGATGGCCCTAGCAATATGATGAGCAGCCTGATCGACATCATCTGGGAGTGGAGTAGTAACCCTAGCAGCTGAAGTATAAACAGGCCAGTCAGCCCTACAGAAAGACCAGCAAGGCAAGAAGTCTGGAGGCTGACACTGGAGAAAAGAAATGTGGACAGGGAAGGTCACTACACCACATAGGTCAACATGGACTCCCCAATTGAGTTGGGGCAGAAGGCTCTGGCTGCAGAGAGACAGATCAATAGCCGATAATGTGCCATGCACCACACTGTAATGTGTGGGGGCACTTGTATTGAGCAGGCAGCAGACCAGCTGTGTCGTTAGAGCTTCACTGTCCCTACCACATCCTGATATCTGAGTGCCACCTAGTAAGGGGTTGTGGACATTGAAATCCCCCAAAAGAAGGAATGGTGGGAGAAGTTATTCTATCAAGGCTGCAAGGTCTGCAGGGGACATTGCCTCGTCCAGAGGAAGGTAGATGGAACAGATGGTAATCGCCCATTGTGCCCGGATTCTCACAGCCACTGCCTTGAGAAGTGGCACTGGTGCACTGGGGACAGCGGCGAGGACTTAGATATAGACACCTCCGGATGCCCTATCATGTGCAGCACGGTTTTTGCAGTAGCCCCTATAGCTGCGAAGGGCAGGGATCCGCTCGGCAGGAAACCAGGTCTCCTGTAGAGCTACACAGAGAGCTAAATAGGGACACAGTAACTGCTGCAACTCGGCCAAGTGGCGGAGGAAACTGCCACAATTCCACTGGAGTATCACACTATTTCCAGAGGTACAGGGCTCTTTTAAATGGAAGGTGCAGATTCCACAGAACTATCCGTCGTCGTTGACTGTAGACGTGGAGCCTTAACATCCAGAATCTCCACTTCGTCCTCAGAAGGTATGTTGTGGTTGCCCAGCAGCCACCTGGGAGTCTTCCTTCTTGGTCTTCTTTTTCTTCTCTCACTGGTCATTCAGTGTCTCATGCCGGGAGGGCTGGACTGACTCAGTCTAAGGGACTGAGATTGTTGTTTTGAGGCCCTACGACCGGGTGGATTTTGTCATATTGCCGTGAGAACCACGTTAAGCAACTGCCGGCGTGGGGCAAGGGATAGCATCACTGACCCCGGTGCTGAAGGACACCAGTTCAATGCCGTCCACCAGCAAAAATTTATTTCTTTTTAATTACCATTTCCAGAATGTTCTACATGCTTCTTATGTTCACTTGTAATTCCTACTGGTTTCTTATGTTAACTATTCTTCTCATTTCTGGTACATTCTGTCTGTGTATAAATAGCTGTGCACTCTGCCCGAGAAGCAGTCAGTGATGCGTGTTACGCTTAAGTTTGCAATAAACCTGCTTTCAGTATGAGTGCTGCGTTCACTCGACAACCCTGCCTTCAAAAGTCACGCCTGCTTCAATTTCAATGCAACACAATTTGGTGGAGGCGCCGGGTATCCTGTGCAACAGCTGCATCACTGTGGCTCCGATAAGGCAACGTAAAAGCCTTCGCTTACATGGACTAGAACCAGAATACAAGGGATATACCAAGTACATCTTTCCGAAAGTCCGTATCATCAGAAGGACCATGGACATGAAACCAGCAGTCAGTCAGCTGCACATCAGACACCCATCAGTGTTCTCTGGAGACGCTGGACAGGACCCCAACAAATGGCTTAAAGGGTTCGACCGAGTAGCCAAGTAAAACAGGTGGGCTCATACAATTTGCTTGGCCAACGTTTATTTCTACCTGGACGGAACTGCCCAGCAATAGTTTGAGAACAACGAAGACAAGCTGAATGACTGGGAAACGTTCCAGACGGAACTTAAGAAGACGCTTGGAGACTTCCAGCGATAAATCCGCTAGGCGGAAGAACAACTGAAGAACTGGGCCCAACGACATGGTGAGCCGACACAATCGTACATACAGAATGTTTTGGCCCTATGTAACATAATCAATCCGAATATGACTGAGAAAGACAAAATCACGCACCTGATGAAGGGTATTGCAGAAGACAAGTACCAAGCTCTTCTGATGAAAGACGTCGCTACGACAGAATAGTTCATCATGTGGTGCCAGGTATATTTTGAAGGAGGGTTGGACGAAAGAAGTATGACAGACTCCCGAATTGTAGTCCCTGTGGCCGTTGTGGAAGACCTGCATGACTTCGCTTCTCTCATATGACAAATTGTGAGAGAAGAATTACAACAAGTTATGGCAGCTGGGACTATTAGACTGAGCGAGCATCAGATTATGGCCATGGATGTAAGCCCTGTAAGTCACAAGGGAGTCGACGCCGCTGAGGAAGAGGTATTTCAGACATTAGCTCCTGTCTGGCGTGCCAATCGCAGCCGACGTGAAGAATGGCATCTCCCTGCTATGACTTACGCCGCAACTGCCAAACGGCAGCCTATGAACGGGCCAACGCAGCCACAACCAACTCCCTCAGTAACTATGACGCCCCGCAGAAGAACAGACGTCTGGAGGGCAGAAAACAACACACCACTGTGTTTCCACTGTGGGCGCTCTGGACATGTCATAAGCTACTGCAGAGAGAAGAGGCGAGAATTCGACGATTATTTTACCGCAAGACGTCAGATCAGTTCTATCCCAGGCAGTCACCTGTTGATGAATTTAGTCGACCTATCGGAAGAAGCCCATCGCCGTACCCTGGACGAGGTCAGTCCTCGATGCGCCGCTGTCATTCACCGTCGCCGTACAGAGGTGCCAGCCGCTCCCCTAGCCGCCGCGCCCAGGAAAACTGATCGAGGCGACCATCTACGCAGGTGAGGCCGCCGCAGATGAAAACCCTCCATAGACGACAGTCGCCAAGATGTCGGGAAATCTCATCGACGGCCAACCTGTCCGGGCACTGGATGATTCACGAGCTTCTTTCTCTATATTGTCGGATAATTACCGCCGCACACTAAAGAAGACAATGTTCTGTGATACGGGGACAACTGTGCTGAAGGTTGCGAATGGAAAGTACGTCCAGCCAGCAGGAACTTGTGTCGCAAAAATAACCATCAAACAACAGGACCCAGCCGTTTGAATTGGTCGTTTTAAAATAATGTAGTTATATTGTCATCCTCAGATGGAACTTCCTTCAGGCATCCCAAGCTATCATTGACTGTGGAAGATCTGAGCTGCAAATTGAGGAAGTCATTCTGATGAGTACAAGTAATAAAGAATTTTCTGGGAAGTTATTTGACATTGACAGTATGACAATCCCACCGTTGACAATGAGAAGAGTTCCAGTCACAAACACAGATGACTGGTTATACTGTGAAGTGCTTGTCAATAGTAAAAAGATTATTAGGTTCACAAAAGAAATTTACATACCAGCGGCTATCATAAGCATTAACGGTGATTGAGGAGAGATTTGGATCACTAATTGTCACGAGCGGTCACAACTTATCCCCAATGGAATGTGTATCGGGACAGCTGAACCAATCCAGGACGGTGAGCTCAACGTCATCAATGAAGACCCTTGCTCTGCTGTTAGTACAGACAACACGCTGGAGGAAACAAACGTGGAACTGCCAATAGGGCCCGGACTGACCAAGGAACAACGGCAGCGGGTGTTAGGTATACTACGCCAATTTTCGGGTGCATTCACACCTCATCAGGGGAAAAGTCAGACGAAACGGCCCACGATAAGGCACCGTACCAATACTGGGGATCATGCACCAATTAGCTAGCGTTCGTAAAGAGTGTCGCCAGCTGAAAGATGGATAATTCGGGAGGAAGTGAAGAAGATGTTGTACGATGGCATTATTCAACCTCCAGAGAGTCCTTGGTCCTGTAGTCCCTGTAAAGAAGAAGGATGGCACATGGCGATTCTGTGTCGACAATCGGCGGCTGAACAAGATTACAAAGAAAGATGTCTACCCATTGCCGCACACTGATGACACCTTAGAATGCCTGAAAGGAGCTACATACTTTTCAATTATGGACATGCAGACAGGTTACTGGCAAATCGAGGTTGACGGAACTGACAGGGAGAAGATGGCTTTTATTACACCTGACGGCCTCTATGAATTCAAATTAATGCCATTTGGATTATGTAATGTTCCGGCCACATTCGAACGCATGATGGACAACTTGCTTCGACACCTTAAATGGACGACGTGTCTTTGCTATTTAGATGACATTGTCGTTTTCTCGAAAACATTTGAAGAACATCTGAGCCGCCTGTCAACTCTGCTGAAATGTGTTCGGACTGCAGGACTCCGCCTCAATCCAAAGAAGTGCCTCTTCGAAACCAAAGAGATAAAAATCCTGGGGCACCTAGTCAATGGAGATGGTGTCCGTCCTGATCCAGATAAAGTAAGGGCAGTCACAGAATTTACAACTCCTCAGCACATTCGTCATGTGAGAAGTTTCCTCGGGCTGTGCTCATACTACCGATGTTTCATAAAAGAATTTTATAACAAGGCACGTCCATTGCAAGAACTTCTGCAGGGAGGCGCCAAGTTTTACTGGGATGAGACAAAAGAAAGAGCTTTCCGGGCACTTGAGGAGGCTCTAACTTCCGCACCAGTGCTAGCCTTGTACGACGAGAATGCAGAAACGGAACTTCACACAGACGCCAGTGGTTATGGGATTGGTGCAGTGCTAGTACAAGTTCAGGAAGGTGCTGGCTTATGCATCAAAACTTCTCTCAAATGCCGAGATAAACTACTCTACAACTGAGAAAGAATGTCTCGCAGTTATCTGGGCTATCAACAAGTTCCGGCCGTATTTATTCGGCAAACCATTCGCCCTCGTGACAGACCATCATTCTTTACGTTGGCTGAGCAATCTGAAGGATCCACCAGGTCGTCTAACAAGATGGGAACTAAGACTCCAAGAGTACGACATCACAGTGGTATTCAAGAACGAGCGCAAACACAAGGATGCCAACTGCCTTTCGAGGAATCCATTAGTGGAACACAACAGCATGAATGAAATTTCAGCCCTCACTGAATTAGGTGACGTTACAGTTGAACAGAGGGAAGATCCAGCACTATTAAAAACCATAGAGGCCTTGGAGAAAGGAGAACCGACCAATGGAGAGTTCCAACTTATAAACGGGACATTGTGTAAGAGCAACTACGATCCACTGGGCCCCAAATGGCTACTGGTAGTTCCAGCTCATCTCCAGCCAGCTATTCTTAAGTATTTCCACGATGTTCCAATATCCAGTCATCCGGGGTTCCTGACGACCCTAGACAGAATCAGACGCAGTTATTACTGGAACAGTCTCTACTGATGTGTCAAGCACTATGCGAGTCACTGTAAGGAGTGCCAGCGAAAGAAGCATGTGCCGCAATTACCTCCAGGGCATCTCATACCAATTTCTCCTGCAGCAGCTCCATTCCACCGAGTTGGGCTCGATCTTTTAGCGAGGTTCCTGAAGTCGACAACTGGTAACCGATGGATAATAGTCTGCACTGACTACCTCACACGCTACACTGTCACCAAACCTGTGCCGACTGCAGAAGCTCAAGAGATCGCAAAATGCCTTGTAGAAGACATTATTTTGAAGCATGGAGCACCACGTGTGATGATATCTGATCCGAGAAAAGGAATCCGTCAAAACTAGTATCAGAGGTAATGTCATTTGCGGCATTGTCCACAGAATGACAACTGCATACCATCCTCAGACAAATGCCTTACAGAATGTTTTAAAAAGACGTTAGCAGACATGCTGTCGATGTTGAGCAGAAGGATTGGGATACAATTCAGCTAGTCGTGACATTTGCTTATAATACCACAAGACAAGACACCACTGGCTTCACGCCGTTTTTCCTGCTGCATGGCCGTGAAGCTGAGACGACAATGGACATGCTATTCCCGTTCCAACCGGATAACACTCAGGATGACTATGTGAAACAGCTCATCACCAGGGTCGAAGAAGCAAGACAGGCGGCTCACATACGGACACTGGACGCCCAGGAGAAAGACCGTCAGCAGAATAATAACAAGCACCGACCTGTTGTGTACAGCCTAGAGGATCTGGTATGGATTTTTACCCCTGTACGGAAAGTTGGACTATCAACACAGCTATTGAAGCGATACTTTGGTCCGTATCGTGTCATACGCCACCTGTCAGACGTCACATACGAAATCAAGGATTATGAGTCGCCGTCAAAATGACAAAAAGAAGAGACATTGTTCACGTCCTCCGCATGAGCCTTACTACAATCCTGAAGAGCAGATAGGTGACAATGGTTTCTTGTTCAAGGACTGTAAGGACGGTAATGACACTGATGAAGCCACAACAGGAACGTCTGTCGTCGATAATCGTGCAGAAGGGAAGGATTCTCCAGAACTGTCATATAGAGGACCCATGACAAGATCAAGATCCAGAACATTGCAGCTGGCTGCAAAGGGAACCTAACAGCAGGTCGCTGTTTCTTTCAAGAGAGGGAGCAATGCCGCGAGACCCACGTTAAGCAACTGCCAGCATGGCTCAAGGGATAGCGTAACGGACCCCGGTGCTGAAGGACACCAGTTCAATGCCGTCCACAGGCAAAAATTTTTTTCTTTGTAATTAAAATTTCCAGACTGTTCTATATGCTTCTTATGTTCACTTGTAATTTCTACTTGTTTCTTATGTTAACTATTCTTCTCATTTCTGGTACATTCTGTCTGTGTATAAATAGCTGAGCACTCTGCCCGAGAAGCAGTCAGTGCTGTGTGTACGTTTCAGTTTGCAATAAACCTGCTTTCAGTATAAGTGCTGTGTTCAGTTGACAACCCTGCCTTTGAAGTCATGCCTGCTTCCATTTCAACATGACATTGTTTGGTGGAGGTGCCGGGTATCCGGTACAACAGCTGCATCACCGTGGCTCCGATTAGGCAACGTAAAAGTCATCACTTACACAGACTAGAACTGAAATATAAGGGATATACCAAGTACATCCTTCCACACTTCACACAGATGGGAGGTGTGCAAGGGACGTTAGGGTGTGATACACGTCCACAATCTCGACAGGTGGAGTTGGCAGTACACCTGGAGGACATGTGGCCAAACCTCCAGCACTTAAAAAGCGCATTGGGGGGAGGAATGTAGCGCTTTACATTGCACCAGTAAATTATTACCTTGACCTTCTCGTGCAGACAGTTGGAATCTAAAGCTTTTCAATGAAGCACTACCTGTGAAGGGGACAGTGAAATATCTAGGGGTTACCCTAGATGAGAAACTGATATGGACCCCTCACATTAGGAATATTTGCTCCAAGGCAAAAGGTACTTTGGTAAGTACCAGGAGAGCTTGTGGCAAAAATTGGGGCCTGAGCCCCAAGGGTATGCACTGGATATACTCCACAGTGATCAGACCCAGGATCACCTATGGGGCGGTCGTGTGGTGGAAGAAGGTAGAACAGCAGGTTGCTGCTATGGAGCTTGGTAAGGTGCAGAGACTAGCCTGCTTAGCCGTAACAGGCGGAATTAGCAGCACACCAACTGCTGGGATGGAAACCATGCTGGATATGCCCCCATTACACCTTTGGGTCAAGATGGAGGCAGCAGCTGGTGCCTACAGACTCAAAACTGGCACCAACTGGAACTCTTTGGGATATCCAGAATCACACACTAAAATAGTGAGTGAGGTAAATATAGGAAAGGTTGGGGAAATGCCAGCCGACTATATTATAACCCCATACTGCTTCAACAAGCCTTTCAGCATAACAATTGGAAGTAGGGAGCAGTGGGAGAAAATAGTTCGACACCGTACGGGGGATATTGTCTGGTTCACTCAGGGGTCGAAATCAGACCAAGGCGTTGGGGCCGGGGTATACGGGGTGCAGCCAAGACTGGAGGGCGTCATCTCTCTAGGGAAACTGGCCTCAGTATTCCAGGCCGAAATCACTGCCATCAGGGCATGTGTGGAGGAGAATTTGCGTAGGTGCTACAAAGATCGTAGCATCTATATCTATTCAGACAGCCCTGAGATCACTGGCAGCTCCTGCAACAAGGTCTAAAATTGTTGCAGAATGTCACAGAGTTCTGGTGGAGCTAGGGGAAAGCAATAGAGTAAACCTATTGTGGGTCCCTGGCCACTCGGGGATCAGTGGCAACGAACATGCCGACAGATTAGCCAGGATGGGGGCTGAGTCTCCATTTATTGGACCGGAACCTGTCCTGACAATCACCAAGGCAATTATCAAATTGGAGCTACGTAACTGGCTCAGAAGACAGCACGTAGAATATTGGACCAAAGTCCATCAACAAAAACATGGCAAGGTAATGATGCCAAAGCCATGTTTTAAAAGAAGCTCTGCAATCCTGGGCCTGAACAGGAGAGAGATTAGACTCATGGTTGGATTGCTGACAGGCCATGGGAATTTCAAAAAACACCTACATACTATGGGAATAACAGAAGAGGACCCTAAATGTAGGATCTGTGATGACGGGGATGAAACTGCATCACATCTAAATTTCGAATGCTTTGCATTGGAGAGTAAAAGGCACAGAACATTTGGGACAACCAGACCCGAAGAAATTGTGTCTAATAAAGAACTGGTAAAGGGACTCCTTGCACTGTTCAAGAGCAGTGGTTGGCTTTACTAGATATACAGGGAGCGATACCGCACAATAAACTTTGTTTCGGTGCGGGCAGTGGCGGGTTGGACCAATACTGTTTTGGCTTCCCTGGAAAAATCAATCAATCAATCAAATCTCGTGCAGACTAGTATAGAAAAAGAATAGATGTAGAACGGGAAGTCTACTCACAAATTGTTTACTTTGCATACAACTGTCTTCCACTAACAATACTGAACGTCTTCCAGGTGACTCAGATGGTTAGCAATAAGTACATGGCAGCCATCCAGATAGATCGACACTGGCTAATGTGATGAACTTTTTTCTATCTGCAGACTGTTGTACTCTTACCAATTCGTCAAAGGCATTTTTGGTGGTTACAGCACACTTTAAAGGTGAGTATTTGTTATTACCTTTGTAAAATAGGCACATCACATTTAAATTGAATGACAAAAAGGGGCTTAATCATACTTCGTTGTTACAGTTCCTTGCGAAAACAATAGCAAACCATACTCAGTAACGTTGGGCGTTCGTTGTCTTAGAGAGACATACTGGCAACTATATTGCTGCAGAAATAGAAGAGCTCCTTCAAGTATTCGGCATACATAAGTAAAAAATAGTTGGTGTATGCACAGATGGTACGAGCAACATGGCCACAGCGGTAAGAAAAATGTCGGGTGAGGGGAAGAACACCCATTGTTTTCCCCATCTTCTGCACTTAATTATAATGGATGGCTTGGAGGATATTCATAATTAAATTTTAAGAAGCCTAATAAGCGAAATAAAATCCATCCTCACAATTGCAAGGCAGAGTAATGTATTTGTGGAGAAGTTGAGGGTGGAGCAAGAACGGGAGGGCACAGCAGATGGGAACATAATGCTCTTGGTTCAGTCAGTACCAACAAGGGGGAATTCCATGTACCTTATGTTGAAAAGTTTTTTAAAAATGTAACCATTAATTGCTTAGGTGCTAGCCAGTCCCTCCATAAAAAATGCACCAAGGATGATTTCTGGCACAGACTTAGAATTTTTGTCCGAAATACTTGATATTCTAATGCCTTTTGACAAGGCCACAAAGGAAATCTCTGGCAGTGAGTACATTACAAGGAAGTCTTGTTATTCCCCTAGCGACCATTATTGAAAATGCATTAAGTAATCTTAACCTTAAACACAGTGCAGCCAAAGTCCTATCTCAAAAGCTGCTGAGCAGCCTTAAAGACAGAAGTGCGAAAGTACTACAGAACCCTCTGCTATGCAATTCTACACTTTTAGATCCAAAGTTTAAAAAATTTACATTGACCCCAGCAAAGCCCTTACAAATTTTACCCAAGAAGTAGATAATTACTTGAAAGAAATTGGCAAAGTTTCACCCTTAGTACAAATGGACCAGGTCAGAACAGCAGCAAACCCTCTTTGGTCTTCACATGATCTGGAAGTAACAAAGCGTGGTCTAGTGGAGCCTGTAAGTTTCTTTGCGAACGGAATAGAGGTTTACATTCAGCAACCGTTACTACCACGAAGCAGTGATCCATTCATTTTTTTCGGAGCAGAGTGAATAGTGTATGCCAGGCTTGTCACCTGTAGCCCAAAAATATTTATCTTTGGTAGGAAGTTCTGTGGCTTCTGAAAGACTGGTGTCATCACTGAATGATATAGTCTCTAATGAAAGGAGTCTACTTACAGATCAACACATCATAGAATGCATGTTTATGAACAGAGTGGACAATAAATATTGGCCAATGGATTTTAATTCATTACTGAAATTTTAATTTTTGCAGTGTAGTTGTTCCTGGTAAACTATGTATTTTGTTTACTAAATAAACTGTTCACATGATTTTTTTTTTTTTTTTGACAGAGGTTTTACAGTTTTGTCAGCAATCAATTGTACTGAAATTCCTGTTAAAAAGGAAATAAATATATAGGACTAAAAACTGTTTTTTTTCTTTAATCTATATAGCTAAGAAAGAAGAATGCTACAGGTTTCATGCTTATTATTTGTCTGCCATTTCTATGAAATAATACCAGATAAAGGATATTATGGTAACAGTAATAAATTATAAACTTAAGAATTCATACATAGTTTAAAATATAAATAGAAAAATCAAGTAATAAAAAATCAAGATCACAAAATATCTCATTTATTAAAATGAACAGTTATGGCGCATTTATTCGGCCAACTTCAGACAGAGCACCATTTGGTTGGAGATGGCGCTCTTAATCCGATGACGACTTACTAAATGTGCCGAAAGTGGGCATTTTAGTAAATGAGTTATCTTGACTTTTTACTATTGGATATTAAAGAACAGAGTGTTGTTAGCTTCTCAACAAGTTGGTTCAAACTTTAAATGTATTATCATATTGTTATGCTAAAAAGTTTTATTAATGTGATTCCTTGAAAGCGAGGGGCTTTTTTAATAACCAATATGGGTTTAGGTAACATTGATCATGTGGTGCCTCGCGAGATAGCCGTAGGGTCTGAGGCTCCATGTAATGGACTGCACGGCTGCCTCAGTCGGAGGTTCGAGTCAGCCCTCCTCCCTCGGTCATGGGTGTGTATGTTGTCCTTAGCGTAAGTTAGATTAAGTAGTTTGTAAGTCTAGGGACCGATGACATAAGCAGTTAGATCTCATAAGAACTCACATCCATTTGAACATTCTTTGATCATGTGGTACACAGCTTGTCTAGTTCAATTTGTGTAAGTTTACACTGACAGCACTCATACTGTTTGTCGGAACTGTGACTATTTTTCGAAATACTTCTGTAGCACTGACTGAAGTTCATTTACTGACTGTAACTTATATATATTGTGTATATAACGAGATATTCGTATGTGCTGGCTCACAAGTCCAACTTGAGGAGTGGTTGGCTCAATATTCGCAACTGCCAGATGGAAATACTAGGCCAGTAAGTCTGTATGCTTCGTATATCGTCTCCTACGGACTCCTGGCTAGGCTTACATGCACTCAAGAAGGTGTAGTATTGGGATGGGATCTTGCAAAATATGGAAAGACTAGTGATTTGTAGTATAATGTAAATTTACCTAAATTTTAACTAAATTTCGTAAGTTTTGGTTTCGGCCAAAACTAGAAGAACCGAAAATTCGATTACGGTTTCTGTTTCGGCCGCCAGTTATGTTTCAGTCAAACTCTACTGGAAATAATAGCAATAAAAAACTGCAAACCATTTATTTAAAAAACCGGTTATCTTGAGCAGTTTTTACAGTGCGGTTAAAGTGGAGATGAAAAGAACTGATATAACCGAAAACCGGTTGTTTCAGTGATAACCGCCATCCATATCACAGAATTAGAAAGGATGAGTCAGCCATTGTGCAACATATTAAAACCTCCAGCCTAAACATTTAGGCTAGAGTCGAGACCAATCACGCAATTTAAACCTTTGGTCAAACTTGTGTGGTCATCACCTACAATAAAAGACATATCAACACCAAGAATTTCTTCAGCCCTCTCAGCAGTATATAAAACACACTCAAAATTAGATGCACAGTTACCTGTATGCCACAAGCATCACAAAATGAGGGATCCTCTCTGAGTAAATAGCCACACATAAAAGGGCAGTGCCTGCTGTGGAGGTGTCAAGGTAACTTTGACCCATCACAGTGATTGGCAGGAGGATCTGCTCAGTCAGATAGTTGGTTTCACCGACTGCAGCTTATTCTCTGCTACTGTTGACCATTGCTCTTCTCACAACTGTGCAGACCTCTGCCGCAACACAGTAATGACGTCCTGCACGGGACTAGCACAATGAATTACAGCATGGCCTCTGCAGCCATTCTTGGCATTCCAGTGAGCCTCTTCATTGCCCCAAATCTCCATATCCTGGAATCCAGGCGTCTGATATTTGTTTCCACTGCCGTTTAAGTACACTTTGTCATGTATAAGCTGGGCGACTTTCTCAGTTCAGTACAAATGCTGCAGAGATTGTAGAGCACTTAGGGAATTTGAGCAGATGAGAAACCATCTGACCCAAACATGCCACATTTCCTCCACAGCTTTAAGGATTGCATGGAGCTCTGCACATAAGATGGAGTAGGTAGTGGGGAGGTGAATCCTGATCACATGGTCAGCAACAGCCCAGTGAGTTCCAGTTCCAAAATATCTGCATAAACCACCGTAAAATCGTGATGCTCAACTGAAATGTTAAAAAACAGACTGAAAAGTAAAATCAGAGGTGCAATCTTTTTTATAATGTGTCATGTCTAAAATTAGTCTGGGCCTCTGGAAGAGCCAAGGTAGAAATTTACTCCAGCCATGATGTAAAACGTTAAAATCAGTCACACTCATTTCTAAACGAAAGTTCTTTGTGCATATCCCAAAGAGCCTCATGGCTCTTTTACAGTTGCGAAACAGCATTTCCAATGGAGGCTGAGCAATGGTATGGTGTGTAGTTGTATATGGTGTTTTATACACCTGGCCCACCATGAGTAGCTGTTGTCCGATGTACACTGGTGCCTCAGCAGCCTCAGAACACAGTCCTGGTATGGACCTCATTCTAAATACTCTAGTGGCCAAATGAATCCCTTCATGGTGCATCACATCTAACAACTTTAAATAAGATGGCCACACAGAACCATACACCGTGCTCCAATAATCAAGCTGAGATTGCATGAAGGCTCAATAAAATTGAAGCAGACAAGTCCTAGATGCTCCCCAAAAAGTGTATCTAAGGTATTTTAAAAAACTCAGTCCCTTGAGACACCGTAGTTTCAAGCCTAAGGTGTGGCAGCCATGTAAGCCTGGAGTCAAATAGAGGTCCTGAAATCTCGCAGTGTCTTGTAAAAGTCCGTAAAGTATCCCTCATGGTAAGTTTAAAATAGAACGAGAATGGTTAAAAAGAATATGCACAGACTTCTCCATTGATAACTTAAAACCAGCCTTCCCTGCACATTCATCCAACCCTGCAACTGATGTGTTGTCATTGTAAGGTTGGAAGAAGAGAAAAAGACAGACAAGTCATCAACAAATCATGAACACTAGACAGAACCTTTAATGAGAGAAGTAATACTGTTAATTGCATGTCAAACAAAGTCACATGTAAAACACTAACTTGATGAACACCATTCTACTGCTCAAAGCAGTTAGAGAGGATATCACCTACTCAATGCCTAAAATAATATGGAAAAGGAAAGATTAAATAAAAATGGGAAGACAACCATGAAAACCCAATTTGTGGAGCTGCCTGAAGAAAAGATGCCTCCAAATAGTATCATAGGCCTTAAAAAACAGCCAGAAGGTGATGCCATCGTACAAAAGTGTGTAGCTACCTCCTGGAAGGCCAGGTTATCAAAGGTGGAGTGATAGCTCATGAACTAACACTGAAAGCGACTCAGGAACTGCTTGGATTCAAACATTCAGACAAGATTTTTCCTACACAGCTAGTGATGGAAACACTACAATATTGCTAGGGCATATGCAATCTTTCCCTGGTTTTAAAAGGAGAAATAAAAATTGCCTCTCTCCAAGAGTTGGGAAAGAGACCTGATGTCCCGGGGATGTGTCTTGAGCCGCAGACAGTGCAGAATTCAGCTACCACAGGGAGATAGGGTGGATATAATCCTAAGCAGTAACAAAATAGGCAGCAAAGTTCTGGGCAATGTTCTATGTGCTTCTTTGCCGAATGCCATTACAGTAGATATTGGGTTCCCCTCTCCTCTCACAAAAATTATCCTGCTAGTCACCCAAACTTTGGTGCTTGTTGATCAGTTATTGGAATTCAGGAACTGTTGGCACATCTCCTCCTTGTTCTCTTAAATAACATGACGACACTTGGCGCTTGCCATCCAAGAGGTAGCGAGGTTCTCTGCAGTCGGCTAACACTTTAACTGACACAGAGCCGCCTGCCTGATCCTGAAGGCAGACTGCCATTTGTCATTCCATCAAGGATAGGCTGCATTTTTGGGCATCCTGAAGACCATGGAATGAACGTATCAGCGATGTGGTGGATCACGTCAGTAATATGGTCTCTCCATTCCCTGACACTGTCACAATGTTCAAAGTGAGCAAGGTGGCCATAAAGTATCCGGCATGCTCTACTGAGCACATTATGGTGGTGTCTTTCAGGTTCCATTCCAATCTGGCTGATGTAAAGTGATCACTTCCATGAAGGTCATAAACCACATCCTGGGGAGTAGTATGGGCAAGGGCTAGAGAGCAAGGCGTGAAATCTATGGCAGAGAACGATCATGTTGCAGTAAAGAAGTGTGTGGGCTGACCAGTGTTTAGTAAATTTGCACTTGACGACAATAGAACCCTCTCAATGGCTCTACCCCTGGGGTAGTTAGTGACAAAGCCCCAAAGCACACTGAGTACATTAAAATCATCACGGAGGATGAACGGGTAAGGAGGTCTTCGAAGGCCTCTTCATTGAATGTGTAAGGAAGGGGCAGACAGAGGTAGCAAATAGTCAGTCAATGATGCAAATGTGCAGAAACTGTAACTGCTTGGAGACTTGTTACAAGAGAGAGGGGCTCGTAATGATAGGCCATATTAACGAAAATAGCCACTCCACCTTTAGCTCTCTCTCCACTAAGGTCATCCTTTCTATGTAGATAGTAACTGCATATCTTAGGGTTATCCTAAGGCTTTACATTTGTCTTCCGGAGACATAGGTATAAAGGTCTACCCTGAGATGATAGATATAATTCATCCACATGTGTCCTGAATCCTGCAAATTCCACTGAAGTACGGGAACAATTTATCACGGAGGTTGCATCTTTGCTCTCTTTCTACTGAGGCAGAGAGATTGCTGCCTCAAACTGACGTGAAGCTCCACAAGCTCTAGGGGAGAGTCAGATGGAGCATCCTTGACAGTGATTGTGACTGGTTCTAGCAGTTTACTTTAGGGTTTTGTCTGTGATGGAAGTTTAGCTCTTAATTTTTTTTGCTTTTGGTGATTTGGTAGTGGTTGCAGCAGATGTGACAGGAGCTGTAATGGATGGTAAACTAGCATTTGCAGATCAGCAGCAGCAGAAGACGTGACAAGCACACGAGACTGCTCGGTCTTAGTATTTTGATGCTCAGCGTAGGAGGTTGTCTTGATCCCCTGTATCTTTTTTTCCTTATGACAGACTCTGCAGTTCCTACTCCACACAATTTGACTCCAGAACAATTAAAACACTTCGCAGATGGTGTGCAGTTAAGTCCTTAATGTGTGGCCTTGCTGCAAATGGCTTCTCCCTTGAAACCTAGGATGGTGTGTCCAAAGCATTGACACTTAAAACAGTTCATCGGGTTAGGAACATATGGGCATATATTTAATTGAAAAAATTGCTACAGAAGACTACCTCCTTACTGTAATTCAGAGTACTGTGTAGCTATGTTTCAACTGAGTAATTCCCAAGGCACTTTGCTTCCTGAAGATTTGCTGCCTGTTATGAATTTGAAGTTTCTACCAACACTGTACAGTCCTGTAACTATTTCACAGGTTTCAAACTATTTGCAATTCCCTCCAAGCCATTGTTGATACAGAAAGGCAAAACTTTGTAAGATGAATCACATATATGTTTAATAAAGAGAAACACATTCTGGCTAGCAGCCTGTGTTCTGTTACTTGATACAAAACATTTTTTTTTGAGTTCCTACATACAGAGGACTGGCAAGCTAAGCCATTTTTTTTTTATTTTGGGCATTGATGCACCCCAGTGATACACCCATCCCACTGGGAGATTGAAAGGAAACAATCCAAGGATCCACCTTGGTCCCTCGGTCTGCCTGGACAGTAGACAGATGCCTCATGCCTAGGTAAGCCTTATACAGGGTGATCAATCCTCAGCGCAACTGCCTTTGCGGCATGCAACTTCCCAGCGACGGCAGTTGTGTCACCCGCTAGCGAGCTGTGCGACCTCCACACTGAATTCAATACAGGTTGGTGCACAAGTTATTTCTGCCACACATAACACAAACACTTAGAAAGAAAAGTTTATTACTCACCTGTATAACACAAAGAGGTGCTGGAAATACCTCTCTTTGTTGTTTGAGCATTTCTGACACCTGCTGAGGAAAATGCTCATTACACTCATTGATTCTGAAAAAGGTGCACGACGGAGGATTTGACCTGAACTTAACTTCCTTTTCGGACGAATCACAGTTCCACTTAAGTGGGTATGTTAATTTGCAAAATAATCATTACTGGAGTTAGAAAAAGCCTAATTTAATTCACAAACAGTCCCTTCACGATGATTTTGGCGCTGTGTTAGTGGTGAGAGAATAATAGGCCCCTAAATTTTTTCAGGAAACAATAGTGATGGGTATGTTGAAAACATATTGCAGCATTTATTTGCCCAATTAACTAAAAGAACATGCCTTCGTGACATTTCGTCAAGACTCTGCGACAGCACATGCAGCCAACTTATCATTACGGGAAATTGGAAGGCCTAATGTGTTCGGTGAAAGAATTATCACTAAGAACATTTGGCATCCTCGTTCTCCCCATTTAACCTCATGCTATTTTTATCTGTGGGGATCATTAAAAGACAAAGTGTACAAATGAAATCTCCACACTTTAGATGGACTAAAAACAAACATTCATCACGAAATCACTGCAATTTCTGCGGGCGAACTTCAGACTGTAGTGAGCAACTTCCTCAGCAGGTGTCAGAAATGCTTGAACAATGAAGGGAGGCAGTTCCAGCACCTCCTTACATAATACAGGTGAGTAATAAACTTTTCTTTCAAAGTGTCTGTGTTTCGTATGTTACAAAATAACTTGCGTGCCGACCCATATTGAATTTAGGGTGGAGGTTGCGTGGCGGCAGCTGCCATAGTTGGCAAGTCGCATGCCGCAAAGGCAGTTGTGCTGAGGATTGATCACCCTGTACAACTGAGATGCAGCAGTATCATATATAATTTTTTATACAAGTATTTTCCTGCCTTGTGACCCAGGCAGTCAAGCCAAGATGCCAGTTCCCTGAGATACACAACATTCCACCATCATGCCACACGGTAGTCGCTGAAGTGTGCCCTGAGGTTATGGTGTCAGAGACTGGCGGTGCTTACCAGTTCCCATCTCAGGGACCCCAGGTTTACAAAGCCTGTACTCAGCAATTTAATACTGAGCCCCCTGGTTGTGTGTCTGTGAAGTGTGCCTGTATGATTGGTGTCTTATTTTGATTAAGGCTAATGGCCAGAAGCTTAAATTCTATGTATAGGAGTGTCTTTTTATGTGCCTGTCACAGCTCAACTTACGTCTTTGCAGCAAGTTATGAACTACCCTCATTATATTGTTGAATTCCAACCTGGGCTTTCCACTGTTAGAAGATTGTTTTAAGTTTAAATTTACAGGTGAAATATAAAAGTGAAAAAGGCAGAAAGAGAGCATGTAAATGAAAGTTTTTAAATGTAATATAATGTCATTTTTAGATCTAATGTTTTACCATGACAAATGCCAGTTTACAAATTTGTTGTGAAGCAAGCGTCAACAAGTTCTACTTATGAGGGAAAGTGTGTTATTATTACTGTTAAGCTAAGGCTGTGAGAATCCAAAGGTAAACACTCCAAGCTGGTAAAATCAAGACTATCACATATAACAGGCCAGACTAGTAGTGTCTAAGTTAACACGAAATAAAAGCCAAGAGCTTTATGAACTGCAGACGCACCTGGCAATGGTTACAGGGTAGGAATTTTTGTTCAAAGAATAAACAGGTAACTTTATACAACATCTAGAGGCTGTTTTAAGGTGTTGGGGGGGGGGGGGGGGAGATAGTTGTCGTTGACTGCACTTCGAAGAACAGTGACTTTTGCTTTTAGGTTTTGCTAACAATTATGGATTTTGTTTGAGTACCAGAGGGAACAGAACTAGAACATGGTTTGCTAGAGGCACACCACACATTAGATTGGCTGAAAAAGGTCAGTGGCCAATAGGATTTGCTGGGCACTGATAAGTGGGGGAAAAATTGTACACATATGCAAGCCATTAAACCCCAGCTTTTTGTATCAAGAGTGTTCTCCATCAGATGAGTTGAGCAACAAATTCATGTAATTTGTTGTCAGCCTCAAGTAAGCTGGCAAAACTATGAGTCCCTATACAAAAAATCCTACACACTCTCAACTTGCACTGCTCACAGGTTCCTAGTGTTGAGCACTGAATCTTGCGATCACATGCTTTTGCTGGAAGCCAGTCTTCTGCACTTGCTTGTAACTGCTCAGAAAGTGCAGAATGACTAACAGCCCCCCCCCCCCCCCAACCCCATCATCCTATGCTGGGATGTCACGTTTGGAGTATTACCGTGAAGTTAAAGCATACTACAGTAAAACCTCGTTTTTACATTCTCGGTTTTTACGTTCTCCTGCCATTTACACCATTTTTTCCCCGGTCCCGTCAAATTTCCTATGTTTACAATATTAATTCGCCCTAATTTTGCATTCACATATTTACGCTTTTTGAAAGCACGTTCGTGAAGAAAAATGACGTAATGACAATAAATTGATACTAGCATGGCTTTCCCCTTAAAGTATAGTGCTTAAAAATTATTCGCATTCGAGTTTCTTGACACTTTGCGTTTATTCAAACGTATATTTCGCATTTCGTTGTTGACTTAACGACGCGCCGATTTGTGCCTATGTAGTTCTTCTTTTCACTAGCTTCTTTGGCAGAGTGCCTGGCGTGTACTCAGACAAACAGAACGGTTTGTTGATGAGAGAATAACGCTGATTTGTGGCGGTGTAGTTAGTCTTTCCGCTAGCTCCTTTGTTAGAGCGGCTGGCATGTACTCAATCAGAACCAGTTGCTTTGTTGAAGTGAGAATAAATAGTTGCATTGTTTTTGTGATACATATTTCTGATTAACAAAGAACTTTATCTGTAAAAGTTGGGTATCATAATACCCACAACCTCAAAAAAGCGATAATAGTGAGAGATACCGATCCTATGCAAATGTCACAAAAATACTTATGCATATGTTTGTACTCGAGAACGCGAATAAATTCTCTAATATTGTTGTGTGAAACATCGAAAAATACGAAAAGAACGGAACTGTAGGAGTTTTACTATGTAAATAATTAATTCCGGTAAAAGGCAGTAATTTTGAAGATGTGTTACATAGCCTGGTAGTGGCGTCCAAACGATATCTATTGAAGCGGTTCAGGTAATTTTGAAGATGTGGTATAGCCCAGCAGTGGCGTCCTCCATTATAATGAATGAAATTACGTAAAAAATTTCCACTTCCCATAAAATTACCAGTTCTGCCTGGCAAGCGGCGTCCTCGATTATAATGAATGAAATTACGTCAAAAATTTCTACTTCCCATAAAATTACCAGTTTTGCCTGGCGCTTAAAAGAGTAAAAATTTGGATAACCTTTATTGTATAATCAACTCCCTGGCGAGTATTTAGATGTCTATTATGTACATATATCACAAATAAACTATGAAAATGCAAGGCTGATCCAGTAAGCGTATTTTACCATTTAAAACATTATTTCCTGCATTTTACACCATTTCACTGAAGTCTCCTGAAAAGCGTAAAAACGAGGTTATACTGTATTTGTATATTCTTACAGTTAAAATTAACCTCTGTAAGTTGAGGAAAACCTTGCCAGTAATGTGTGCCTAAACAATGGTGAAATTCCCAAAAACGCTGTACAATGTTTTTTTACTTCATGTAACTGTTAAATTACTTTAAGAAGAAAACACCACACAACATACAAAACAATTTAATATATTTATTTTCATATATATATAATTATGTACATAAATAGGATCTTTTCATAGTAGCAAAAGTATGAGATTAATTCACCTCATACAAGGAAAGTGTAAATAAAAACAAGAATCAACTGCTACCAGTATCACCAACAGCTACATTTCTCATCTAGATGCACGGAAAATATGAACACTAAGGAATCTTCATGGCATCCACATATGTCATTGTTGATAAATTTACAGCATCGATATATGGAAGATAATTGTAAAGTCTACTTCAATTTTTATCAGTTTGAAGTTCTGGTAAGTTAAAGAAACAAATTTGTATCATATTCTTGAAAATTATTGCTCTGTATTAAGTTTTTGTGAGCATTTATTAGGCTGTGGCAGTCCACGACATGTACAAACAATATTTTCATCTACTCTAAGATTTTGGCTACAATGATTTACAAAGTCTCAGGCATACAAATCATACAAATGTGCCCCCCCTCCCCCCACCCCTCTCTCTCTCTCTCACACACACACACACACACACACAAAATTAAGTTTGTAATTGGTATGAAACTATTGGAAGAGTCACATTCTGACGCCAGTGTTACACTTCAATAGATTGCTCTCATATAAGATTCCAGCATCAAAATTACAGACTATGCAATACTTTTAAACAACACATTAATTATGTTTGCTGATTTAAGCTCTCATAAAAGTATATACTAAAAAACTGTTTCACAGACACCAACAGCATAAAATTTGGCATGTGCCTGTGTCATCCATTGTGATGTCAATCAGTAAAAGATAATCTCAGATCAACCAAACACAATGAGGAATAAACTTAAAATCACTGGTTCTATTTTATCTCTAAGAATTTTTGCTGTAATGAAAAAGGCAGGGAAGTTCATTTTAAACTTTCGCTGAAAATCATCCTTGTAATATCTGACATTCCTGATATATGATGAACATTATCTACTAAAAATTTTCTTTCTTGTAGAACTGACTACTAATTATACCTGTAATATGAGCTCATATTTTAAAATTTAAGAAAACTAAATTACTTAATTAGTAATACACTTTTTTCAAATAAAAACCAAGCAAGCAATTGGCTCCATATTAACATTTATTTACAAATACGGAGTTGGTAGTACTTTTCTATAAATGGAAACAAATCCAGTATTTTTTTAATGTACTTCAAATAGCTGATCAAGTTAACAGTCTTTCCACTTATCAGTACCAAAACTGCTCTGTAAATGGAATTCTTTCAGAGTAAAATTATTTAATCCCCAAAGATTTTGTCAAATGTAGCTTCCTTAAAGATAAATTAACCTCATTTTCATACAAAATATGTTGCAGTTCCAATCTGTATGAAGAAGTGGATATGGGAACATGACATGGCTGGAACATGAACTGTTACAATTGCCACTTGCACTATGAAGCAAACATCCAGAGCCATGATATACTGAACAGATCAAATCCAGTTCTACACAAAATGAGAACCAAGTTGTTTCATGGCAGGTCAATGACTTGGCTCTTAAAAAGAACAATGCACTAAAAGGAAGTATATTCCTATGTTGTCATAAGTAGATATACTGAAAAGTTCATGTTGTTATGGATTAGATTTGTGTGCTACAAATTTCATCAACATTGTAAGCAATCATATCACCATAAAAACTTAGTTTAAAGAAAAGATCTTCGGTTTCGAGCCATGTGATAGTTCCAAGAAACTGTTAACTTTACGAATGTTCCATATGCATCCAGAAGATTGTGAGTACATTCCTTGCAAAAACATTTTAGAATTTCAACACTGCCACCCAGCAAGAAAATCGATTTTCTCCATCTATAGTATATCCTGGACTAATGTCAATTTGTATAAAAATGTTGCTACAGTATATACAGATCCTCATGAAAATCTGTGAAACTGTTCCAACCAGACACAGAAGCTGAATACAGAAACATACAATAATTTTTCCATACATCAAAACCATTAGAGATTCAAATCCCTAACAATTTAAGAATTTAACTGAATAGTTATTAGCAACATTTGACTCTTTTTACTAGCTACATCTGCACTTCAAATTTAAGTGTGTTTCTCAGTCTTTGTTGATGCACTGTCAAAATTCAAATCTGCCAATAAAAATAAACCTTTTATAGTACCCATGTTAGCCAGGATCTGGAACGTTCCTGCTTCATTTGGGAAAACAGCAATAAAAAAAATTAAAAGTGGAATACAATGTTATATTGAATACTTGACCCAATTGTGGATAGTAGGCATGAGCAAAGAATTCTGTATCATTCAAAAGATATTGATTATTGCAATATTAGACTACAGCATTCAAAAGTTAAAACTTACAGTTTCATTCAGTGGGCATGCTACATACAGTTTACTTTGTGGCTACATGGAACCAGTATGTAAGTTCAAGTTTAGTTTATGAAGAGATATAGACTGTATGGCATTCACCGGTATTATTCAGAACCCTTTCGGAGCCCATCCACTTTTAAAGCTGTTAAAATTTAATACTCTCATACCTATTGTGTACTGAAGGCATATGTAATAATTATCTAACCAATGTAACACAGCCACTCTGTACTTGTATTGACTGAACAAGCCCAACTATTACAGGGCAGATTGTATTCATTCTACATCTATAGTATTACAAGTTCTGTTAAAGTCAACCTAGGCACTCCTTTATTAAAAATTTCATACATCAACTTGTACAAAGTTGAAATGTGTTACTTCTCCAAGTTCCAGAGAGAGAGAGAGAGAGAGAGAGAGAGAGAGAGAGAGAGAGAGAGAGAGAGAGAGAGAGAGAGAGAGAGAGAGAGAGGTGGGGAAGTTATTAATTGTGGCTAAAATATAACAAACCCAAGCATATGCTATTACAGAACAATCAATTTCTAAGGTTTATTACTTTGAAGACTGTAGTAAAAGACCACATCAAAACTTAATTTTTGATCTCCACTCTGCTGTGCCACATTTTTATTATTTTTGTACAGCATATAAACACACAAGAGTAAGTCTCTTTCATAAACTTACATGTAAAAATCCCAAGGACACAATGCAGAATAGTGTATGAATTTCATACAAATAAATTTGCATTTTTTTCCATTAATAATCTGAACAATGCAGAGGGGTAGGTTCTTTCCTCCAAGACTGACAAGGATAATGTGAAAATCATCAACTTTATCTCTGCAATAATAACAAAAAGCTACATCATTCCAAACACAAGGTCAAAAATAATAGGTTAAGAAACTATGGGCTAGCTCCATCTTTATTTGCCTCATCTACAAAATACACACACACTGAAAGTAAGCAACAAAACATGCACTAATTTGACTAATAAGTAAATAAACAATGTACATAACCACATAATATTTATAGCACGATTAAAGTAATGTGTTTCATTATATGTTCAGCTCACAGGAAAGAGACAACCCAATTGCTCTGGTAATGTCAGGATGAACAAATCTCTATGCCGCACCACCAGCAATTTGTCTGACTATAGCCACATTGTCAGTAAATGGCAACAGACTGTATAAATCTTCAGTAAGCTATACAAGGTGCACTTAAAAAAAAAGAAGCATAAGAAAAAACTACTCTCCACACTAAACTCTACCAAGTCACCCGTTATTTTAATCACACTACAAATCTGGGCTGGCATTATTTACCCCCAATTTTTTATCCCATAAGATCCTGTTATAATAATTTGTTTTCACAAATTTTGATGTTTATTCCTTCATATTTGTTCTCTAGTTCTGTATGATGTGAGAGTGCCACTTCACTTACCAAATCAAATTTATCTGTGTATCAATTTCAACTTTGCTCATGGTTAGTAAACTGATGAGCTATGATGAAGTGTCAGTTGATTTGAGCTCTGGGAAGAATTTTTGGTAAAATATACAAATGGAATTATATTCGGTGAAGTCTGAAACTTGACATAGTGGAATGAATGTAGTCGATTTTGATGATCTGTCAATGAGATGGTGATGATATTGTACTGTTTTCTGTACACTTTTCACAGCAAGTAAACTATATGATAATACCAGGTGTGTGATTTTGTCTTCCTTAAATGTTTACACTTATTTTCTGTATTACATATTTAACATGCACAAACCAGACATATACACTACAACATAGTAATGAAAAAATTACTTGGCATCAATTCATCGGAGATCAAACAGAGGTTCTGACATATGGAAGATTACCAACAAATAAATTTCAAACAACATAAAATTGATTACTACTCAGATACTGGAGCAATGACAGATTCTAACACTAGAAAGCAGATAGACATGCGTTGTATTTCATCAACCTTTTTTTAAAAGCAAGTTCTCCAATAGATGTGTCACAGCACCTTTAAGCCTCCGGAGAGTTTTCACTTATTAAGTCTTATTATTTTGTCTATTGAAAGCCAGCAGAGGTTTTTACAGATAAGATTTACTTGGACTAATGTTAACATGACATCAATTGGAAATCTGTGAGTGAAGTATTTCCTGCAATTCATCCAATTAAATTATTTATGTGAGCTATGAATAAACTTCAAAGGAATGTATCACATTTTATTGATAACAGATATCTTGATGAAAGTGGTGTGAGATCCAATAAAAAGTAGATGATGCTGTTGAAAAAATTGGGGATGATACAGTACAATAGTGTGGATCACAGTCATATGAAAAGAAAACAGCAGCAATAATGCTTACTGAAATCCAATTTAAGACAGAGTATTTGGCTTCCTGTAATATGGAGATGAGGAAATAAAATTGGCCTGGATGAGGGAATATGATTTTGAAACCTTTTTTTGGCAGCATCAACAGATTAGGAAAAGCACCAACAGGATGGAGCAACTGCCCAAACCTTGGAGCACATAATCACAGTCTTCGTGACTCTCAGTTGTTAGCAGAGGTCAGATTGGCCACACCGGCCACTTGATCTGTCAGTGTGTGATTACTCCAAGGTGTATCACGACAATCCTGCTAGTCCTCAGGAACTGCAGCAGCACATTCTGGAAGATATGGCAGCAATTCTAGCAGTCCAGATTCAATGCACAAGCAACTTGTTGACCAGGGTTCAAAAGTGCCCTGAGAGAAGTGGTGGTCACTTTCAATGTCTTGTATAGTCAACTTAGTTCTGTTAAGTTTATTTGTACCCTGGAACTCTGTTCTCTGGAACCCTTTTGTTTGCCCATCCCTTTATTTATCAGCACACACATTATAGCACTATTCAATAATTCTTTTTCCATTTGAAATATTCATACTGAGTACCGACACAATTTGAGTTGGAAATGAGCACAAGAAAATGAGTTTGTTTCCATCATTGAAACTGTTAAATTCATGTACTACACTATTGTTCCAATTAGAAAGTTCTTTAGTTTACTTTGTATTAGATGTGACCTTAATATCTGTATGGCACTAAACACACATCTAGCATAAAACTATCACACATTTTAGTTTTCCACAGTGTTAAGTTGGAGTTTTAACATCAGAAATGTCAGCAAAAATAATTTTCTTTTGTTGTAGGAATATAAAGCATGATGCGCATCAAATGAACTATTAACAAGAACAGCTCCTTTATAATTAAAAGGGGGCTCCAATTAAAAAGACATGTGCACAAATCAAATAATAAAGTAATTCATTTCAAAAGACTTTACCAAATTATTTAAAAGCTACACTCAGGAGACATCTTCAGTGAGGCCCTCCTTTTCAAGAAATCTTTTAGAGTTTCATTACAAATAAGTATCAATTGAAGATTATGATATTTCGAGTGTGATGCATGGTTTATTTCATTTTCTTGTGTACTGGTAATTTTGCTTCGCATTTTTGTACACTGGCATTATTTATAAAATTTGTGTGGATTGCTGTTATATTTAAATCTTATGACTGACAATACCCATCTTGGATAAGCTAACTTCTACAAATAGAAAAGTCTATAAAAATATTAAAATGATTAACATTACTATATGTGGTGTTTCCTGATCACTTTTTCCGCTTCAACATGTGTGACTGGGAGAAACTGACAAAAATTATCAGCTATTATGATTACAATACCCTAACCTCTCTTAAAACATAATCCATGTTATTTACTGCTCTGCAGATGTTACCCTACACCATAGCTGGACAAGTACAAGGAAGCTGATAAACTGATGATAAACAAAATAGCCATTAACCATTTCAGACATGCGCAACTGAAATTGTAAACTTCTTCAAAATAAGGCACCATATTTTCTCATGATACATACCTACCACAAGTTGTTACTAACATAACCACTATCACAAATTTATTTTGTTAATAAACTCAAGAACGTACAGAAACCTGTACTACAAATCAGAAACAGTAGACTTTTCCTGTTGCTATACTGTATTGATCTGGGATGAACAAATTTATGTTCCACACTAAACTCACTGAATTTACCACACTAAATGTTTGGTCATCTGAAAATGTACATTCAGTACACCTGGATAAATTAATGTATAAAGAATCTTTTGTTTGTTTGTTCCCTGGTCACACCTGTATCATAAGGCACGTTTACAAACAGAAAGCATTAATTTTGATGAAAATAACACAGTAATTTCAATGTACGAAAATAATGTCATTATCACAGCATTAAGCATGCTACTCACTTTTGTTTCTTCCAGGAGTGCTAAATAGCACAAGTCTACAATCCCAACATGATACTGTTTACTGACAATTATTCCAACCCAAGTAACAGTTTACACAAAGTGCACCATAAAAACTGCACGAGTGATCAAGAATTTGTCAGTATTTTACACTGTATGATCTCCAAATACTGTACCAATAACATTGTTACAAACATCATTCTGCAATTATTATTATTATTTTTATTCCTGCTATTGGGATATCACTTTTGTTTCTTTCATTCAGCAGTATGTTTACTTTGAAATCAATCTGAAGAAACAGGTACTGTATAAAGAGGCTCTGCTAAAACTGCAAGGTAACTTTGCAAATAGGGAAAACAAGTTAACTATAGGCAACATGCACATTCAAAATACAAGCAAGTATTTCAAACCACATGCAGTTCACATGCACATCATATAAATGCAAAATGTTTATTTTCATGTCATTATACCCTTTCAGGGTATTTTTCTGAAGAACCATATTATCAATGTTAGTCTGTAATTTACAATACTGTTTGAATTTTTATATTGTTGAGAGATGCAGCATTAGTGATACCTGTTCAAGATTTTGCACTCTGTCATCTACAAAGTACTCTCTCTTAACTTGCCACCATAAAGGTATGAAATTATTCTGACTCAAGAGTCAGAAATTGAGGGAGGGAGAGGGGGGAGGGCTGTAGAGCATCACTTAATTTCCATGATGCTAAGAACCAACAAACTGAGTTGGTTTGCCTGTTTGCTCTACACTGCAGGGTGCAGCAGCCATTTGAAACCACACAACACTTAAACACAAAGAAATGAGAAATTATGTTAGACAGTACTACACACAACAATTTAAAAATTAGAAGAGGCATATCAGTTGCTTTCTTCTGAATTTCTAAAATAAAACAGTAAAACAACTTTTTTTGTTCTGCAATGAACTTCTTATCAGACAATGTCCTTTGCCACCACATGTCAATTCTTAACAGGCAAGTATTAGCTAACAATTTGCAGAATTCGTGAATCCCCAAAAAACTTGCAAATCCTATTGAATTATTTTCACAATTAGAGCCAAAGGTAATGTTCTATTTGCATCACGTGTTTAACTTGTCCTGGGATACCATTTAGGAACAGTAACAAGCTACACAAAGTTACCTACTGACTAAAAGTAAAAGAAGGCATAATTAATTGCACTTGACAGGATGTGTTTATAACAAGGAAGAGATTTTTCAACCCGAGTTCCACTGCATACCTATCAAAGTCTATTTATCAGGGAAAAAAACCCATAGGTAAATCTTTCTTGAGCACCTACCTCATTATACAGTTTTTAAATTGATTTAATGATAAAATTCATTAATTTATAGAAAATGAGTACAGCATAAAATATCTTTTGAACCAACAAATGTTTTCATATTGCACAGGATCATTAAAACTCAGGTCATGTCACAATGCTCAAACAAGCATTATTTTTATGTCTATGCAAAAAGAAAACTGAACATCATCTTCAATATCAATATAATTAAAAAAATCACATATTTGGTATAAAATAAATTAAAAATAGTGCATAGCAAATTCCTGTCTTAGAAACTGCAAATGCACAGTGTAAAAAGGTCTACCAAATATAAGTGTAAATGCCAACATGTTTACAATAAATGGACTAGAAAATGACGCCAACACTATAAATTGCTTCATGACAATATCACATCAATAGTTCTTACAATTATACATGAAATATTACAATTATTACATATCTTATTAAAAGACACCGCCATGAACATTACTTTCTATTTAAGTCACGTAATTTTGTACGATATTCAATAACTGTTCTCGATGATCAGTGGGCATGTGAAATTTCATTTTCCACTTCAGAAGGATGATAGTATTCTTCAATATTTTTGTATAAAACGTGGAAAAACTTAAATCTGACCTGCACTCTTCCTGTCCCTATCACACTGTTGAGATGACTCTCGGTTGTCACTAAGGTATTAGTTTTCACCACATTTCACTAGCCCCACAAAATTTGTGCCACATTGTACGTTTCACATATCTTCTCAACCCATAAGCCCACAACAAATTCTGGAATTTTTACTCTTGGGAATGGTGTCATCGTCCACCTGAAAAAGGTTCAGCAATTTAAGATTCTAGGATTTTTACAGTCCCATGCTGAGCAGGAGAAATTACTATAAGACTATAGCAATCTTATTAAATCCGCAGAGGTAACTGTTAATTATGGATTCAATAATGCATATTTCTTTAGGTCTTGTCTTTTTTTTTCTATTCCTTAGGAAGTGAATACGGCAGTGTCCGTGTATCACTTTTCCAATCAAGTAAATACCCAAAATATTTTAAATTCTGAGATAGGCTTAATTAATGAAATTACCACTCAGACAAACGACAATCACCAGTAAACAAGTTCTTACATTTCAACTCTGTGTGTGTGTGTGTGTGTGTGTGTGTGTGTGTGTGAGAGAGAGAGAGAGAGAGAGAGAGAGAGAGAGAGAGAGAGAGAGAGAGAGAGAGAGAGAGAGAGAGAGAGAGATTTTTTTGTTTCGTTTGTTTTTATTTTCTCTCTCCTTAGAGCATGTGCAAGTGCACAATTTCCATGCATAAAAAGTTTTTGGATGCAGGTAATAAGACTACTGAGGATGGCAAAAGAAGAAGGGGAAAAGAAAAAAAGCATAGGAATGCATAGTTCATCTACATCTAATAAATTAATGTTATGGCAGATTTAAAATGGTTGGAGGAAGAATTATATAGTTAAGGCCTATACTTAAAGTTGGATAGTCCCAACAATGACACTTAACATTTACAGATGCATTTAGAGCTTTGGTTCTAAAGTTTTTTTTTATATGGAGATGACAGAGAAGGAGAAAATCAAAACTAACATTATAAAGAGGTAACCAAAATGAATATTTCCGCCATGACTATGCACCATGAGAAATAATGAGGGTTATGACAACAGATTCAGTAACAATATGAAATTCAAAAGTAGTTAATGACAGTTCCTTCGTGTTGTCTGTAAATTTTCTACAACTTCTTCACTCTTCAAAACAGAATTGTTTTGTTTGGTGTAATTAATGGAGGTGGCTCATTTCTCTCTGTGTTGAATAAGCTTTGTATGTTACTAATTGTTTCCATTTGGATAGACTAGGAATTTTTTCAACGAAGTTTCAATAACCTTTGGTATCTATATGATGAGACTTATTATTTTATTAGTTATTCAAATTATATGGAGCTTCCACTGAACAAGTATGGTCGCCTATCAATTCATTGAAGGTATTTATATTTGCATTTTTTTCCAGCTTATAATGTAAGCACGCACATACAAGTTGGTGAGTTTGGACTTTAATGTCATATCAATTTTTTAACTAAAAGAAAGTTAGTTTATCGCAGTACACTAAACCCAATATAAACAAAACTGTTAAGAATGTTTATCAAAGTTGTACAAATAAAAAATTAACATATAGAAGGAAAGACACACAAATTGTGTACTAAATGTGTATAATGAAAAATAATTTCAGAAAATCAATTTGCAAAAAATTTCACATCCATGAAGAAATTTTATAAGTTGGAGAGGTGGTGGTAAAATAAGTAATGAAATTTGTCTACAAATAATCACTGGTGTGTGCTGCATCTTAGTGAATTGGCAAGTTGAACTATATATAGCAAGTTCAAAACAATATAACACTGATTCAAAGAAAACAATTTTTAACCTGGTATCAATTGTAAATGAGGACTGGGCAAAAGGATTAGGAAGCAGGCATGCATGATTTTGGTATAATGAAACACATTTCTCATCATGTTTGTCAGGCAGACGTAAAATAAAAAGAAACAAAAGCAATTTACGTATTATGACTTTATTTACATCAGTGTATCATTATTTTGTCCCAGTTGTTTCAGGAAATCTGCTTCTGAGAAGACAGTCCAAATAGTTCTAGCTAAAGATTACTCTCAGTCCTGAACCTTCAGTTACATTAAAAACTTCTGGCGAGTATTTCTTAATGCAACATATGACTATTTAGGTGGTACATTTACCACACCATCTCTTCACCTTTCAAGAGATTTTTGACAATTGTGCTTTTTGTAAAACTCAAGTAGAAGAACATGAAAACTTAAAAATAGTTCCCATGAACTTCAGAGGAACATTCATAACAGAATTTATATAGGTTTCTATACATGCATGCACAGGACACACAAAGTTGATTAAAGCAAAAACGTATCATTGGAATACTTCAAACTTAAGTTGTGACATCTACTATTCATTACCATCCAAAATTACTATTTTAATAATAATGTTATGCTGCATTAATTCATAACATAGTTAAATTATTTTACTCAAATGGTTGTGAAATGTTGCTATGAACTCCATTATATATCATTTATGTTATCCTGCACAAAGATATTACATGAAGCGTGTTCAAGACTAAATGTAAAAGATATCTGTTAAAACAACTTTACACATGCTCTGTGCAGATGAGTTTTAATGTTCCAAATATGCCACAATTGACAGTTATTAATGAATTTAAATATTTTATTATCACAGTAACTGAAATTACACTTCAAGTTTTATCCCATGCTGCCAGATATCTACTCAAGTCACAAATCACCATGTAAATATGGCAAACATAGCTGCACCTCTCTCTCTATGGATCATCATCATAATATCACAAATGCATATTAAGTATCAGATTTCAATTGTTCATAGTTGTTATGAAGAATTCTACAAATTTCTGCCTTTCACAGTAGATTTCAATAATACCTAGAAGGTGACATTTTATAATGTATTTGAAATATACGAAAGCCTTAAGTACTCAACAAAATTTCATGATGGTACTTCATGAAATAAAATGTAAATGTAAGTACCACAAAAAGTCACGTGCTGTACTATGTTAAGTGCATTTTGTACTTAATGGTCAAAAATAAAACCATCATCATGCTGAAACTGCTTTGTCTACAGCTACTTATTAGGATAGATCAAATTGAAAAATTATGATAATTCATTCTCATTCTATCAACTTTTCACAAAGAAACAATTAACCAAGATGACAAATTGGACAACAGAAGAAAGAAATTACTGTATATTACTAACATTACAAAAGAAGAAGTTGAGCAAACACTACAACAACATTTTTGAAAATCCTATACAAGATTTTAATGGGAAAAAGAGGATCCCTTCCTTCTGTTTTAACAAAAAACCAAGAAATATAGTAACAACAAAGATAAGTAACGCACATTTCAAAGGTAACCAATTCACATGCATAAAATTACGCAGTGCAGAAGAAAGATTTTATGTAAAAAAAACTATTTCTATTGTTGTTAAGACAGATCTTTGAAGTGATCTCACTGCATCTGATAAGTGAACAACAATATACTAGCAGCACCAAAATTAAATATATCATAAGTACATTTTACAATTTAACAATTTCACAAATCAAGTCAGTAAATACGATAAAAATCTCTATTCTGAAAACTGACTACACTCAATTTTTTTTGATTTCATCTAACATTTAGTCTTTTGCCATATAGGCAAAATGGAATGATCGAAGTTCAGGAAACAATCTGTCCTCAATGATATTGTAAAAATTTGATAATAGTAAAAAAAAACCAAATAGACAGATAAATGACAATAACCACTGTAACATGGCATAATATGCAAGAGAAAGACAAAAGCAACTTTCTGAAGTAGCCATATGGTATGATAAAAAGACACAATATACCAAGTAATGCACACATGAATGCTACAAAAACAATGGTATGTTTTTGATTTTATTAAGTTAATAAATATTTCATAATTGAGTTCATTGAGGAGGCAAGTTCTGCAATATTATGTTCAACTAGGACAATGATATTTTCTGCCTGTGCATCTGGCCTGTGAATAATGGATAACTAGAGAAGGAACTGCATAGGTAAGTAATATTCAATATCTGAGAAAGGCAGAAGTTTAAAAGGAACAACATGATTTGCGCCAACTCTCTATGTTATCTTGAACCCCTTATACATGGTAGACGAGTGGGAAAAAAAAAAAGTTTGTTGCAACTCAATCAAAGACAGATAAAATGAAAAATAAATTACACACGACACACACACACACACACACACACACACACACACACACACACACACACACACACATATACACAAACAAACAATAAAATTTTGTCGTGCTTAACTGAAACCAAATCTTTAGTTCAGGGAGACACTTGTCAAAGACTTTAAATTAGAAAGAATACAATACGCTGAACAGAAAAACGATACATACAACAATTTTAATTTTTTCAGTTTTCTTGGAACATATGTGACTCAATAGACCAGTTTAAGGAAAAAAGTAACAAATTTCTTGAACGCTGGAATGCACCAAATCAAACTGCCACTTGAAGTAAAATAGAGCGCACATGCGCGCGCCCACACACACACACACACACACACACACACACACACACACACACACACACACACACCCCTCTCTGTCTCTCTCTCTCTCTCTCAAATAACAGCAAAGTCATAATATGTTGACTTTCAAAAACATTTTACTTTCGAAGTAAAATGCAGCTAATATTCTATCTGATGGCACACACCTACAAATATACAATAAGTGTGAAACAATGAACAATAAATGTCCAAGCAAAAGTGGCAAGCTCTGCCAACCGGAAAAATAAGTACGTATGACGCAATCACAAAGTTTTTGTAAATGGAATAAATCACCTCCAATAACTTTTCCACTGAATCTGCATAATGCAAACTGACAAGAATATACTAAAGCAAAGCATACAAAACACCCTCAGTTTACGGAAGATAAAAAAACTGAAGTTTCCTCACACATGAAATGACTTACTTTAAAAAGTATCTGGCCAGCAAACTGATAAAATATAAATCACAGTTCTTCATGTACAAGTTAGTAAAGCTGTTCCGCTATACTTCCTGAAACTATAACGACTGTCTATTGACCACAAGGAGACATAAATGCCTGAAAATATTTCGAAGACAGGCACAATGTTATAATATATACAACAGAATTGACAAGATTATAACTGAGCTATACTTCAATTCCACCAGAAACTGCCCACCTTTCTGTACACAAACATGCAGCGATTTCTCTCTCACACACATAGTGATACAATAATTTCAGTCCAGCCAACGGCATCAGTTTTGGGGATTCTGCAGCTTAATTGCGTGCAGGCACACTGCGGATGAGCTACATCACGTCCACAAAGAATTCACAAGGGTTGCCCATAGCGATACGAAAAGACTGCCTACTACCAGAGAGGTCCTGAGCGTGCTGGAGGGGATGACGGTGTTGGGAAGGTGGCGGTCCAGCTGTCGAAGCCGTGGCCACGGAACGCTCCGAACCACTGGAACGTGAGCGAGACCCTCCAGATCGACGCCCTTTGCCGCCACCGCCTTCGCCCTCACTGCCGCCGGAGCTGCCCGCTGACTTTCCCGTTCCCCCGACACCACTGCTGCCTCCTCCTCCTCCAGCAACACCACCTCCTCCTCCTCCCCCTACAGCCGCTTCTCCACTGCCTTCCTTGCATGCAGCCTCCGAGTCGTTGCTGCTACCACCTGCGAAAATAGAATTGAATTCACTAGAGTCATGAAAAGTGATAATTGATAAATATTGTATAATTGTAATATTAGGGAAATCAGTCTGACTAGTGATAATACCAACATAAGCAGTGCGTGTTAATAACAATCTTATGATCCCACTGAGCATACACCTCTACACAATAGGAATCTTATTGTATCTTTCCAAGACCGGCACAAGTAAATGGATAGTCAATAGTAACAAATAAAAGATGTATATACATATTTAAGAGAAATAGTGGCTAATGACTCAATTTCAGAAGTGAAGTTAAATAGTTGTTGAAGTTGGCATTTATATTATTGATCTTTTATAAGCTAAGTGGCATTTTTTTATGTTCTATCACTCATTAATTACTGGGTAAATTATGTAAATTTTTATTTTGTGAAAGTCCGAATGGAAGTCATTTGTATTCAACAGTGAATTTTTGTCACGATGACAGATGATTTATACACAATTTGTTATTACAGCATATTGGCACTCCTGTTATTCTGTGTAGCCTAGCAATGTGTAGTTACGTTGTGAGACAACAATTTGGTTATTAGTTGGTGAATCAAATGAATGTTAAAAAGCGAAAAATCTGGTTGTTGTGACAGGTGGGTAAGCAATGTAACCCAGAGTTGATGTTAGGTTGGGAGAAAACAATTTGCTTGCGAGTTAATGAAGCCAACAAATGTGAAATCAGAAAAACTGATCTATAGGATAGTTTCAGGACTAGATTCAGCTGGAAATGAACAATTTAGTTATGCATACCAAGTGAAAAATTTCTAGTATTTTATGCTTTATTAGTACCCTTTGATTAGAGTGTAGTGAAAGGGGGTGGGATTGTGTAATGTGAGTCATAACCCACCAATTAAAAGGAAAATGTTGTTGTCATTGTACACATTCTTGCAGGTCCTGAAGTTTGAATTTTTCGAACTCAGTTTGTGTCTCTCAAATAGCATTAGAACACAACCATAGGTGTTAATGGTACATTTGCTATTTATGTAAGTAGCCAGCAAGAACAACTTAAACAGACGACTTCACACTAAAAATGCACTCTCTTTTGAGCAGACAATTCCATTCATCTCCACTGTGTTTTGAGCCTTGGTGTCCGAATGACAACAATACAGGGAACTTGTCATAATGGAAAATGAAAGTCGTGCTGTTGACTGGTATATGCCTGGAGGACGTACAGCCTGTGGCAGAAAATGCCTGAAGTGCAGTTGTGATATAACACTTTTCTCACATTTAAAAAGGTTCAGATGGCGTGCAGTGGAGCTGCAGAGAGACATTTACTTGCAGAATCTAGAGAGAGAGAGAGAGAGAGAGAGAGAGATATATATATATATATATTGTTGGTTCGAGTGACTTAAGGCTTACAACAATTTTACAGTTACTTGAAAAGTAACAATGGTCAAATGGAGCAATTTCTACAGAACTGTGTACCAAGACGTGTTTCTCAGAGTGTGAAAAGTTTGGTGCCAAGTGAGTGATCATTGAAATACATAAAGCTACGGTTGAAAGAAAAAATACAGCAGAGGCAACAAAACAACAAGGTGGATTTTTGAAGGTACTGAAAGGGGAACTCAAGTGCTTCCTCAAAGTTGTACTGAGACACAAAGTAGCTGCTTCTGAGTCTTATCAAAGACTATATACTTACAGGAATGACAGGGTTTTTTACTGTTATGGGTCTTACAAGTATTTGTATAACAAAGGTTGAAGGCATCTGGTTTACAATAGGGGGATCTCTGCAAAGAACTTTTTGACAGTTTCTTGTTCGAATACATGTGGCTCAGGCAGTATAGGAACAAAGGTGACATGTATGCTCTTCATGCAGAGTGCAGCTACAATATATGAGCCAAAGAGTGATGTATTCCTTTTTATTTTTAAAAGCTGTGCTGGGTGTGTTTTCAAATTTTCTGAAATTCAGTATAGTTATTGGGTGATATGTTCATCTAACTACATATAACAATGTTTCTTTTTATTTCATACCTATATATTGTTATTTTATTTTAAAAGTGTAGTTAGAGGCCTACAAGACAATTTTTCTGAGCGCAGCAAAGTGAAATGTTTGTAGTATGGAAACAATCCTATTTTATTCCATACAGAGATCACTTCTGTAATATTACAATACTTTTAACATGTACTACACATTTCACTATGTGCTTCTGTGTATGCTTGGTTGTTTCAAATGGTAGTGCAGGTTATGGGTAAAGTGAATGTTGCTAAGCATAATAATAGTACAGAGAAAGCATCTTTTACATGAAGTGTCTACCTTCATGACTTAATATACAAGATATGTATGAATTGTACAATAACAGCAAACATTATTGGGTGGGCACTTAATATTGTGTGGGGTCTCCTCTAGCACAGAAAACTAACAAGAAGCCATGGAATGAGTATACAAGAATCTGATACTCTTGTGGACACAGCTGACATCAAAACATCTGTAGGGTGGCAACAAATTCTGGTCTGTTTGTGGATACAGGATCCGTGGAACAGAGCCAATGTTAAATAATATGCTCAAATGGGGTTGAAATCTGGGTGGCCATATCAATTTTTGGACCTACCCTACATTTTCCTGGAACTTTTTCTGTTTGATGTCGTAGTAATGTATCTTCTTTAAACACCATTAAACTGTCAGGGTATTGGAAAACCAAAAATGGGTAGAGATGAAACCCCAGCAGCTCAACATACCATGGACTATCCAGAGTACCTTTCAGAACAGCTACAGAGCTCATTCCATGTCAGGAAAATGCACTCCAGACACACCACTACCTTGGACCACACTGTTTTGGGAGGCAGGATATTCAAGTGGTCTGTCTCATACACAGTGCCTCGCATTGGTATGGTACAATGAAATTTTGATTCATCTTACCAAATCAACATCCACCATTGTTCCAGTGAGAGACAACAAATTCAAGCCATTTTGCTGAATCGTGTGTTAACAGTGGCACACATGTATGGTGTCTGCTAGGGAATGTAATCCTGAACGGAGTTTACAGTCCCGGGTTTTAGCGTCTGGGCTCTATATCCCAGGATCGGGAGCCTGATCTTTGTACCTAAATATAATTTATTTTTTGTCTTTTCTTTTGTTTTTACCACAGTGTACCCATGCAACAGGTTTATATGTGAGGCATGGACAGATGAAAAATGGTTATGCACTTTGAGTGAAAAATAATTAGACTGAGAGGGGAGAAGCTTTCCGAAGGAGAATGCACTAAACCTATTAAAATATAAAAATACAGATTTTCTTACATTTTTGGCGGAATTACACACATGCCTACAATGAAAATGATTGTATTTTCATGGGACATACATGAACCAACATAAATAATTTTGAAATAATTTCATTCTTGTAAGGCAAAGTGTGGCAGTCAACAGTTCTAAAGTAATAAAAATGAAATGCTTTTAGTTAGAAAAAAATCAATAAATGAGCAGTTATTACAGTTACAAATCACTCAAATATCATTTTTAAAACAAATACAACGGAAAGTCAGTATAGACTATTGTTTGGACATGGTGACAGTGCATTCAGCCAGCAAAGATAACATATGTATTGTATCCTTTCTGACATATGTAAGTAACAATACTACCATTAAGTCTCAGTTTGGAAAGAAATGGGAAAAGATTCCTATCCCCTCCCTCCCAAGAAAATGAACTTCCGAGAAAATAAGACAGGGAAAAAAGAAGGTTGCAAGCAACAAACAAAATTTGTGTATGAATATTGATGTGAAATATGCATGACGGAAATAGTTCAGAATTTATCTAAAACTAGGAATTCCGAATTTCTGGCCTTTCAGAACGTTTACATGTTAAAGCATGAATCTGATTTCCCAGTCCAGTCAATAAGGCACCTGAAAAATAGCTGATGCAGTTTCTGAATATAACCATCACAATTGCAATTTCTCTTTACTTAACTACACAGTCATGCTCGGTGTAATATTTATACTACTCGTTCAATGCAGAAAAAGTCAATTTGATAAAATTAACCAAAAACTTGAAAATAAAAAGGTGCTACCTGGCAAGCCAAGCACATTTCAAATTCGGTTGCATTTACATGGACACGAAAATTGGTCGAGGAAGTGGAAAACAGCTTTATAAAAGCTATTTCCTGAATGGATTTTGGAATGACCAACAAAAAACAGAATTGGAAAATTAGTTTACAAAACCCAGTTTTGGGAGCCCACATGTGGCTAATTACCATTTTTATAAAATTAATCAATAAAGTTTATAATTTATACAAACAGTTTCACTAGTGTATTCACTTTTCGGAAGTCTGCTAACACATTTGTAAATATGACTCCTCCTAAATACCTTTAAAAATATTTAAGTAAGTGTCTAATGAGTAAGTAACAAATGGACTACATACTGGTCTATAGCAGATCAGTTTAATTTTAAAGGGGCATTTTAGAGATTGCTGTGGGAAAAACTACTCTGATCAAATATATTAAATGAAGGACAAAACTAATTTTTTAACAAACATCATCTAGAAGTTTCTTACAACGAAACAATGTTGTATTGACATTTAGTAACTAGTGGCTCAGAGTTGGAAAAGATGACGATAATGTAACCAGTCATAATCTCTTGTAATTAATTAGTTAGATTATTTAGGTTCTAGAACTTCCGCTGCATTAGACAATGCACATTTATCACATTATGATGGATGGATATACAGGGTGGAGCAGAGGAAATGCATGAACTGCTAGTACATGGCGACAAGAGAGGGGTAGTAACCTTGAATGAATGTTGGTAGACTGCCTATACAATGCAGTTTCAGTCGCTATGGAGCATAGAGCAATCGAAATACTGGATCTGTGATGGAAAAGAAACCACATGGTCTTCCTCATTCAGTTCGTACTTCGGAAAATGTAGACCGAGTGAGAAGGGCAATTCTTGCTAGCCCGAAATGATCAGCTAGACAACAGGCTGTAGGAGTTGGGTAAGTCACGTCGTTTGCTTCACTGCATCTTACATCATGATGATAAGTTTCACCCATACAAGATAATGATCATCCAGTGGCTTAGTGAAGGGGATTTTGTGCAGCACAGAGAGTTTTGTCACATAATGGACGAAATTTTTATCGAAGATGCAGATGCTACAGTCTTCACGAGTGATGAAGCACATTTTCATCTAGACGGTTATTTTAATGTTCACAATTGTCAGTATTGGGCATTGGAGAACCCACATGAATTGCACCAGAGACTTCTCCACAGTTTATAAGTAACTGTGTGGTACTGATTTCAAAGATGGGGATTGCCAATTTTTTTGAAGAGGAAGGAATTGCAGTTACTGTGACATTAGTGCGCTATGTTGAAATGTGAAACAACTTTCTTTGTCCAGAACTTGAAAGGCACCAAGTGAACATGAGAGAAATATGGTTTCAGCAGGACGGTGCCACAGCTCACACGGTAAGAGCATCCATGGAAGTCGTTCGAGAAATGTTCCCAGGACATGTTATTTCGAGATATGGTGATGTTTACTGGCCCCTTTGCTCACCTGATTTGTCAATATGCGACTTCTTCTTGTTGGGTATTTAAAATCAAAAGTCTAAATGAACAAGACTCGCACAATTGATGACCTGAAGAATTCCATTTGCCAGGAAATTGAAGCCGTGCTGAATGAAATGTTGGAGATAGCCAAGTGTAACGTTTGAGAGAGGATACCAATTTGTATCCAGCAAGAAGGACGTCATCTCCATGACATTACTTTTTGAACCCAATTAAAGTATGTATATTTCAAAACTGCATTAAAAACTCTATCATTTCAGGCTTGTTTTTATTATTTTCATCAAACCGTGTCCCAGTCATTCAATCGTGAAACATGTTTCCTCTGCTCCCCCCTATACAAAACATCTGTAATGTGGAAAGATGCTGTATGTCATTCCACACTTCTGTATTTTTTAAGTCAGTCAGAATTCATTACTTTTCATGTAATTAGTTAAATAAATGTACATACTGCTTGTAACATATTTCACAGATTTTATGTCCTTTTACGCCAAAAGATGTTTGAAATTGATATATCATTCACTTGTAGATATATATGACTGTTCTGTAGCCTTCATTCAATTTCATTGATTGGAAAGTAATTATAATCTAAAATATTAATTGTTTGTAACAATACACCCAATAAGTGGAATTTTTATAAGGCACAAAGCACTCTGGGGTTCAGTTCAGGTTCAAGTTCGAGAGTTTCACAACTTTTGTTGGAAAGTTATATTAGAAGCCTTCAATGAATAAATGATGTGATGTGTGAAAGCAAATACATGTTGTTGTTCTGTGAGGAAGGACGCTAAATACAACCCAGCACTTCCTACAGCAACTATTGGGGGGAGGAGGAGGGGAAAAAACCCACATCCTACAGCTGCCCACTGCGACAAGATCTATATGGAGTCTTCCACAAAGTTCAGTATGCAAAATCTTAATGCCTATGTTTTCACTTTAACAATCAAAGACTGGCAGATTATACCATGTGCCTATGGATTGTCCACTGGGGAGACAGTTGTGTCCTGTTCTGTGTTGAAATGAGCCACGATTTGTTGCACTATTGGCGAATCATGGGCCCAAATTACGGGGAGGCCATTAACCATACTGGAAATTCCCCTTTCTTTTATTTTAAATACACACTATCATTACTGCTGCCAGTAATATTGCTGCTGCTGTTAGTAGTAGTAGTAGTAGTAGTAGTAGTACTGAATATTAAATATTTACTCCTTAATTTTTGCTGCACAATTATCTTTAGCTAGGTGCTATTTAATGACATCGCATCTTATTTTGGTGTTATGCCATTCTCAACTCTCATTTGGCATCACAATATAATGTTTTGGGAGTGACAGAAAACAAGAGTTGAGAATGGTGAAACACCAAAATGAGACTCCTCATCATTAAATAACATCTAATAAAAAATAATTGTGAAGTGAAAATTAAATAATAAATATTAATATGGCATTTACTGACTTAATATATGCTGCGGGTACACATCAGACAAAACGAAATTATTATTATTATTATTATTATTATTATTATTATTGTGCCAAGGCGGAAAGGTGGGAAAAAAACCTTTATGACAATCTCATCATGTAGTAAGGGCAGTAGCCATTTTCCGCTATGTGGGACATCAGACATGCTTGATAGAGTATCATACAAATGCAGTACCATTAGCCACTGCAATGTTCGCCATAAGAGTATCAGTCCAAGTCAAAGAGAGGTACAACTGTGTTTGGGCGCCGACGTAGTATAAAGTAACTACATAATAGATTATGCAATTTAGCACTATTACTTGTAAACAAACATTAACTAGACAATCCTCCTTCCTCCAGAATTGTTTGACAACATCGCTGTACCATGTGTCTTGGCTCTCAGCATTCGTAGAACTGGTTTTTCAATTGAGGCATGAGCAAGAGCTGATAAGCAAACCTGGCCTATACTGTTCCTCAAATACATTTTTACATGTGAGACAAGAAAAACCTCCTTTCAACCAAAGCACTTTTTGCACAAATGGTAGAAATTAAACAAAATAATTCTAATACTTCTGGAAGAATTCTGTGTGTTTCATTCTCAATCATTCTTTTGATCTTATCACTTAGACTGATATGCTTGTTTATTCTGAGAAGAATAAACAGTTTCCAGTTCCACCAGCAACTGTGAGCTACTGAAGAAAACACCATATGTTTGTAGTAATGAATCTACACCGTCTATGGGGAAATGCTGAGTATAATTGATTAGTACTCCAAATTTAAACAAGAGCAGTTTATCACAGTGTGAAAGTCTTGTTTCCAGTTGTGTTATAATGTTGTCCAACACCTCGAAATACACCTGTTTATATTTTGATATCATGGATTGACAATGTATTCATCCATCGTTTCAGCTCTATACTCATGGAAGTTTTAGGGTCCAAATTAGTCAAGTACTGTATTAAAGTGCATAATTTGTTTTGTTTTTTGAATAATGTTGAAAATGAGTTCAATCTTTGAAATTGTGGTTTCAAAAACAGAAGAAAAACAAACTCAAAGTTGACTGTGTTTAAAACCACAGGTTTCTCTTGTAGTCATTTAACTGGAGTCTGGACTGTCAGTTATTTCATTTAAATCATCAATTAGCCCTGGACAGTATTCCTGAATGGTAGACATATTCTGGCATTACATTTCCATCTTATTTCATTGTTCACTGGAATTCGTTTACCAACAATACTGTCCAGAATGGCTCGCATTTGGAAGACTGGTGGAATAAATCAGAAATACCCTGAAGTGTGGAGGAAAAAAAAATCCTTATTAGTTTTATAAAATAGCAGCACGGCTGCAAAATTAAATTCAGACAATGTGCAAAACAGTGAGTAAAAAGAGCTTGGGGTACAATTTCACGGACCTTAGCTTGCACGCCATTTCATTCTCCTGCCAGAACAGAAGCACCATCATACATTTTGGCCACCAGTTTATTCTTTATATTGTGATTCTCAAATACGCCTCTTAGCACAGTGCACCTGACTCAAGATATACAATTTTTAAAGTCTCATTCATTCTACTTAGAAATACAGTTCTCAAAGCCACAACATCACTTCTGTAAAAAAGAAATTTTCTTCCATTGTTGATCTTACAATATCGAAAGACCATGCCCTTTAATATTTTTGGCACTGTCCATAGAGTGCCATTAGACACTATGTTTTCTTTCATTTGAGAAACTAATTTGTTTGCGTCCTTCATATACATCTTGACTATTGTATGATGCAAAGCCTTCTTAGAAATACGTAGATCGAAATAATTGTGTTCCCAAGACAGTCTAGATTTATCTATGAAGATGAATACAGTCTGAAGCACACAGTCCCAGCTGGGGTCCAAATTTTAATTCTATACTTCTGCCTACATTCATTATCCTTCTTAGAAAAATCATCCAGATCACCCACATTTATCTTACAACTGCATCACTTCCCCGGCTATTTAAAAGATGCCAACTAAGTGGCTTTAACAGATGCATTCGCTTCCCTTAACATGCGATGAACACTTCTTAACTCCACAACAGACACCTCGCGTGTTTTCAGTTGATTACTGTCAATGTTTGTGAGAGCACCATATTCCCACGAGTCGTCTGCTTCAGACGTTACTACGAAGAAGTAACCCACTAAGAACAATGCAACTGTTACTTGTTTCCGCAACACTTGGATCAGAAAAACCCTATTAACCACAAATACTTTGCACACAATATAGCTGTCAACACACGTGCAATGGAATGACGCGGTTGTCTGAAGCATCACTTGGTACCACGCATTGCTCCACTGCAAATGCACTCATCCTGCCTAGCTGCACACACGGGAAAAAGAAGCACCACCGAGCCTAGGCCTATTTTATCTGGCTGTAGCACGGTGCTCACCCGCACTCCCTCCCCTGTAATGTAGTGATTATCAAGGCAACATAAAGTTTACACAAGGCTCGCATGTGAGGTGGCCTCCCTTGGCCCGTCCGCCCAGTCACAGCAGTTGCCACAAGCTTCAGGCCTCCATGCAGTTTGACTTGCTGTGTATAATGCTGATGGTGTACAAGAAATAATACAAGTTTTTTTTGCACTCACTGGAAAAAAAGTACTTGAAACTTTATAATACAAATTATTGGAACAACAACAACAACAACTACTACTACTACTACTACTACTACTTCTATTACAGAAAAGTGAGGAGCCCCGTCCACCCTTGCCTCCTCTGGTCAGCTGCCACTGTGCCCTTCCATCACTACTGATGATCAGTCTCTGATGTCTGGGCACAGTCATTGAGGGTGGCCTGATGACTGATATTTTGTATGTTGTGCAATGTGACACCCTCCTCCAACCATTTACAATACACCCTGGACATGAATGAACATGTGAAGCCTAATTCCTGCACCAACCAAAATACTCGTTCAAATGGTGTCATCTCACTATGATGAATATTACACAAATTACTTACACAAACACATCTTAGGAGGTCTCGTGCAGAAGTGCAGTTAACACACCTGCTTCATCTATGCCCCAAAATGCAATGAGATTTGCTAAGTTAGTGTACATAATTTATTTTCTTACTATCCAAACCTATCACTATGGAAATTTATGAACTAGATCTGTACTTGAGGTAAGACTAATTTGCACTTACCTGAGCCACTGTGTACACTGTCTTCTCTCGTGTATCCATACACAGATGGTTCGTTGGTATAATTGAATGGCATAGGTGCATATCCAGAGGCAGTGTGGGGGAGGTAAGTACCAGAGTAAGGCATATGGGAGCCACCCCATGAAGCAGGCATTGTATTTGGAGGTGGAAGAGGACCAACAGTATCATGGTCCAAAGATACACAGTCTTCATGTATTTTCAATGATGACATGGCTGTAGAAAGTAAGAAAGAAAAATTGTGAATATTTATAAAAATTAATTAAATCATATGCAATGGGACTGGGAAACAATCATGTTTCAGATGAGTTAAGACATTCACAAATTTTACGCCCTACTTTTAAAATTCAAATGCCACATGACTAACCTGTTTTCACAGGAGCTCTACACTATTTGATGTTCCCAGCACTAACATGGAATGAAGTGCAAGAGGCATGTAAGTGAAAAGTTTATTGGGAAAATCTGTTGTTCGTCAACTTTTTACACTCATCTTTTGAAGGAGAAATGCAATGCTAGCAAAGATTTATATAATTTTCTCTAATATTTTAAATGCTCCATTTAATTTTTCTATACAGTGATGACCATCCAACACATTAATACTGTGAGAAGATTCAGTACTACGAACTATTGCAAGGGAGATCAATTGGGGGAAGTCAAATATTTTGAGACATTGCAGCTCGTTGACTGAACAACCATTGTCTGATGAGTGAGGGATGATGAACATACAGTGCACACGTTTAAAAATTAAGTGCATCTTATGATATCATGTATTGAAGGAGTGCACAAAAGATTAATTATGACACTAAATCTAAATTTCACATGTAACTTAAGTCTTTATCCTACACATATTCTTAAATATTAAGGAACAATATGTGTTACGGCCTAGCGGGCCATTCAGATCGCGCACCCGTAGTAAGCTCCGTGGCTTGTACCGGCCCGGCCGAGATAGTTCACGGCCTAGCCACGGGAGGGTACTGTCGTCTAAGACAGCTGACCAGAGCTACACACCCACTGCTGGCAGCGCGCTGTCGAACGGCCAGGAGGTCAGCCGGCTCATTCTCTGAGTAAACTCTGAACGTGCTAGCTAGCGTTTATGCCATATGGTGTTTACTTCAGTGGTGACGAGGTTTATGGTAGCATGGTCTTCCTGCCACAGTCGTAGCAGAGCAACTTAGTGCGTTGCTGACGAATCTTCAGTCATTGCCAGAAGTTTTGGCTCAACAGAATGCTTCCTTCACGACGTCTATTGAAACCTTGACTAGGGCTGTGACACAAAAGGTCAGGTTGCGGTCTTCTGTGCCCGTTCCTTCGTTTCCTCACTTTGACGACAATGCCGAGGATTGGTCCGATTACGAACAGCGTTTACGCTGACACTTCATAGCCTTCCAGGTGTGTGATGAGGGGAAGCAAAAAGCTTATTTCCTTTCGTGGTTCTCGCCTCACCTTTTTCGATTGCTGGTCAATCTGGCACCGCTGCAGATGCAGGCATCCCTTTCCTTTTCGGATATCTGTTCTCTCCTTGTGGCTCATTTTCCCCGCCACTATCACATGGTGTCGGCCTGCATATCTTTCTACCGTTTGCGTAAACAGCCTGGTCAGTCGTACCGCGCCTGGGCTACGGAACTGCACGGTGATTCGTATGAAGACTCTATGGTCTGCAACATTTAGATTTGTTTCGCTCCTGACCTGGACTTTTGCAAGCAGGCTCTGCAATCTGACGATCCCTCATTAGCAGAGGTTTTGCATATTGTGTGCGCATTTGAAGTTTCTGAGGCCATGGGGAGTCAACTTTCCACTTGGGGGGAGGTAGCCTCTGTTGCCGATTTGGTCAAGTTATCCGTGACGCCGGTTTCGTCAGTGGCTGTTGTTGCGTTGCTCGTTGCTGTCCCCTCCCTCCCTCCCTTCCCGTGCCGCAGTGCCCACGGCAGTAGCGTACGGGCGTAGGGAAAGGCGACGTGCGTAACCCACTTCAGAGAGTGAGCCGATTTCTTGTATTTCGTGCGGGGTGTACCATTCTCGGGGATTGTGCCCCCACAGACGGGCCTCGTGTAATCATTGTGGAAAATTAGGACACATTGCCCGAGCACGTCGCTCCTCTGCTCGGGGCTGCAAAAAGACTTCTCACCCTCACAATTTTGGTGCGGCGCCCATGGATATTAATAAGGTTGTTACTGTCGGCGTACAGCCGCAAAAATTGTTTATTGACCTCTGCATTCCAAGGAAAACTGTCACCCTTCAAGTGGCGTGACGACATCACTCCTAAGTTCCGCTACTCATCAAGTGGTGCGACGACATCACTTCTAAGTTCCGCTACTCATCAAGCATTAGGCGCTCCCCCCCCCCACCCCCCCTTAAGGCCCAGCGCCTCACCGGTTGGTTGGCTATGGCGACCACCCTATTTCCCTTTTGAGGCAGTTTGTCACCGAAGCTACGTATCAGAATGTTCGCCGCACGGTGCCATTTGTGGTAGTAAATAGTGTGACGGCTACGAATATCTTTGGCCTCGACACTTTCCATGCTTTTGGCTTTACTATTATCAATTCTGTCTGCTTGGTTTCCGATCAAATTCCGTACGAGAGTCTCACGCAGCTACGCTTGGAATTCTCGTCCTTGTTTGCGCCGGGTCTGGGGTGTGCTAAGAATTTCCGGGCCACTATTACACTTAAAAATAAGGCTCGCCCCGTCTTCTGTTGGGCTCGGCCTCTCCCGATCGCCCTCTGCGGCACTGTTAAAACCGAATTGGATTGCCTGATGGCGGAGGGTATTTTGCTTCCTGTCACAGCAAATGAGTGGGCCTCACCTCTAGTTGTCATATGCAAGCCCTCTGGGGCCTTGCGCTTTTGTGGTGACTTTAAGAAAACTGTAAATTCCACTCCATCATTGATTCTTTTCCAATGCCTCACCCAGCGGAATTGATGGATCGGCTGTCAGGGGGGCCAGTATTTTTCGAAGATAGATCTGCCAGAGGCTTATCTCCAGTTGCCTTTAGATGATGCCTCCAAGCAGGTGCTGGTAATTTCTACACCTTTTGGCCTGTATCAGTATCAGAGGTTGCCATTCGGGGTGGCCAGTGCCTCTGCAATCTTTCAGCATTTTTTGGAGCAGTTGCTAGCACCGGTTCCCTGTTGCGTGAACTACGTGGATGATATTGGGTGACGGGGTCCACTGCTGCTGATCATATTGCCAACCAATGCACCTTTTTTTCCATCCTGGAGGAGGCTGGCCTCCGCTGTAATTTCCAGAAATCATCTTTCTACCAACCATCTATCAAGTACTTGGGCTACGAGGTATCCAGGTTGGGGTTGCGCCCCGTGGCCGATCACATGCGTGCAGTCGCAGATCTTCCCCATCCTTTTTCCGTTCAAGAGCTTCAAGTATTCCTGGGCAAGGTAGCCAATTATCACCGCTTCCTCCTGAAGGCAGCCACAGTGGCCTACCCCCTGCAATAATTGCTGTGTAAGGGCGTCCCGTTCCACTGGTCTACAGCTTGCAAGTGGGCTTTTCAATCACGTAAAGTGGCACTCCTTGAGGCTCTATGTCTCGTTGCATGCACCCTGGGGGTTCCGCTACTGGTGGCAGCAGATGCCTCCTAGCACGGTGTGGGGGCAGTGCTGGCACACAGGTTTCCCGATGGGTCGGAATGCCCGTTGGCGTTTGCATCTAAAACTCTTACACGGGCGCAGTGCCGGTATTCACAGGTGAACAAGGAGGTCTTAGCTGTTGTTTTTGCTCTAAAAAAATTTATGTTTATCTCTATGGGTCCAAGTTCACCCTATACACGGACCACCACCCATTAGTGTCTTTGTTCCACCCGTCAGCAGCTCTTCCGGACAAGGCGGCTCATCGTCTCAACGCTAGGCCTTGTACCTCTCCCGTTTTCATTACGAGATACAGTACCGCTTGATGGCTCATCACGCCAATGCTAACGCCCTATCGAGCCTCCCAGTAGGCCACGACCCAGTCTTTGACGCAGAAGAGACTTTGCGTTTAGCAGTAGACATAGTCCTCAGTTTCCCTATCAATAGATCACTGATCGTGGAGGCTACAGCTGCTGACCCTGTCCTTCAACAGGCGCAGCAAGGCTGGTCGGAGCGTCCTCCGGGTCGGACATCGGACCCTCTCCGCAATTATTAGGCAATTCGCCACCGCCTTAGTGCATACGAGGGCATTTTACTTCTGTCCACCGAAGATGGCTCCCACCGAGTGGTGGTTCCGGCATCATCGCGCTGCCGGATTCTAGATCTTCTGCATCGGGACCACTGGGGCGTCTCCCACACGTAGATGGTTGCCCGTCAACATGTATATTGGCTGGGCATATATGGGGACATAACTTGCCTCATAGCAGGATGCTCTTCTTGTGCGTCCCAAGCAGCAGTTCCGCGCTCATTTCTCACTCCATGGCCCACTCCGTCCGCACCTTGGGAGCGGGGCTCTGTCAATTTTGCGGGGCTCTTCTTAGATAGCTATTGGCTTTGCGTCGTTGACACATACTCATACTTTCCGTTTGAGGTTCGCCCGGGCTGCACGTCTGCGGACGTTACTACACATTCCCTGTTAAAGGTATTTTCGATTGAAGGTCTCCTGGCCACATTGGTGACAGATAAAGGGCCACAATTTACTTCGCAACACTTTTACGATTTTTATTCTACTCATGGGATTCGCCATGTCCTTGCCCCACCTTTTCACCCACAGTCAAATGGGGCGGTGGAGAGATTTGTCCGAACTTTCAAGACGCAAATGCGCAAGTATGTGTCGTGTCTTTCAGTGCAGAATGCCCTCCTTCGATTCACATCGTCTTATCAGTCCACTCCGGCCAGTCAGCATAGCCCCCCTGAGCTACTTCACGGCCGCCCTCATCGGACGCTGTTGTCCCTCTTGCATCCGGGCTCTCCCCATCCCTTCCGTGTCCTCCGTCACGTTTTGCCCCAGGTTCAGCTGCCTGGACTTGAGGCTAAGGCCACCATCCTCGTTGGATCCCGGCCGTGGTCGTTCCGTGGCGGGGCGATCTCTGTGAGGTCCCTTCTCCCACTGGTATTCTCACCCGCCAGCACGAACACCTCCGGGTCCACCATCCTTCTCCCACACGTACGGTCCTTTCCCCCTTTTCCAGGTCATGTGTCCCTCTGTCAGCAACGCTGCCGGGGGACCATTCTCTACCAACTTCATTTCCGCTGATGTCGGCCGGTCGGCAGGGGGAGGTACCGCCGCCGTTGGCATCTGGGGCCCACTTCTCCACCGCAGCCCCATTGGCCTGCTCCAAGGAGTGGACAGCTCCAGTTGCCGGCAGTGGGGGGCAGGGGCCTTGCTGCCAGCCTACGGAGGCCCGAGTTGCCGATGAACATCCCACAGGAGGATGGGATGGAGGACCCACCGCTATTGCCAGTGCTGGGAGCAGCAGGACGTCACTCACAAGGGCGAACCCATCATCGCACAAAGGGGTTAAGTCTGTAGGAGGTGGTCCCGGCTTAGAGAGTGGATGGAGCCGCCTGGCGTTTGGATGGAAGTGGAGGAGTCCCAGCAGCCAGACTTCTTTGCCACTGTATTGGATTTCGCCCCCTCGCCCCAAGGGGGCAGGGATGTAATGGCCTAGCAGGCCATTCAGATTGCATGTGCCCATAGTATGCTCTGTGGGTTGCGCCAGACCGGCCGAGATAGTTCGCGGCCTTGCCATGGGAGGGCAGGGTTGTCTAAGACAGCTGACCTGAGCTGCGCACTGTCAAGCGGCCAGGAGGTCAGCCGGCCCATTCTCAGAGTAAACTCTGAACATGCTAGCTAGTGTTTATGCCATACAGTGTTTACTTCAATATATGTAACATGCAAATTATAACCTGAACATAAAATCTGACCTCAGGTAATAGCAACTTTATCATACGTTTTGCACAAACAAACATTGATTGTCATATAACTGTTATGAAAACCAACAACAATAAGGATAATACATCAATGATAAGGATAATAACAGCAAATAAACTTTCAAAGATATCAGGAATACCAACCTGTACAGACATCACCAAAAACATAGTAACATTGCTCTGAAAACGTAATTTTGTTGACAGTATGCCTTATGTATCCAGCTTTGAGCATTTGAGATGCATATTTACGAGCATCTCGTCTATCAATGAACCCCTCTACATGACTATGAAGCCAGTCGACGACATCACAACCTGGAACAAAAAAGATATTTCTTTATAATTCTGTAAACAGAATTTATTTGGCAAACTAGAAAGCTACATCAAATTCATTTCAATACTTGCTTGTGTCCTGAAAAAAAAATTTCCAGAGTTTCAGGAAATTGGTCCAATCAATGGAAAATAACATTTCAATAATTTCTTGCCAGTTCTTTGGTCGGGTTCTACACTGAAAATACAAGCAACTTAGTACCTACATCGGCTGATTTTATGTTTTGTTAATGACTTCCACGGGTTGACTTACATCTTTTGTCGGTATAAAAGTACCCTCTCATTATAGTAACACCAAGAAAAAGATATAGAAGGCAGCAACTGTACCATGAGCAGATTTGCCAAGTATAAAAAGAAGTAATGCATAATGTAGCGAGAATTGGGGAGGAGGGGGGTGTACCTGGGCCAATTTACTCAAAAAATTGACAGTAAAAATTCCATTTGATGTTTAATTGTAGCATTTGTTAAGTCACAAAAAGGCACCCACTAAAAAGTAAATATATCTCTGGTAGAGTATACTTCACTTTAGAAGAAACAATTACACTGACCTTTACATTCATTTGCATATGTTTGAAACACACTAAAAAAGTGAGAGAGTTAATTTAAGTTCTACTCAATAACTGATTTACAATAGATAATGACATACAGCAGAAACACCAGTACACCAAACTGCAACCTAACTATAAGTTTATGCACCCAAAGTAGTGACGTTATTAAAACTCCACTTCAGTGTTTGCGTATATAATAGTGTTTGTATCAAATGGATGATAAAAGGGTACAGTACAGTACAGTACAGTACTGCTTTATTTCTGAAACTATAGTGGTTATCAGTGTTGCCAAACCACTAAAAGAAATCAAATTGTAAATTCTGTAATTTTAACGTAGGATCCTATAACACCATAATTTTTGCCTAGAAATCGTGATAATTATGGACAAATCTTAGTACTTGGCATGTATGTGTGAGTCACTTGCTTTCCCGTGCTCATGCTCAGCTGTTTCACATTCAACTGTCGTTTTCGGTGGTAAATGTCATGTTAGATTTTCATCATGGCATTACAACAGGATGAAGAAATGAAGTTTGTACTGAACAGTAGTGGTTTAGAACTTGACAAATCTTTAATATTTACAGCAGTGTTTGATTTTTTTTTGATTGGAAACTACAAATTACCCTTATAACATAAAATCTCTCTCTCTCTCTCTCTGGAGTAAATGGATGGTTGAAGTATTTTCCAGGGGAAAAAAAAAAAAAAAATTATTTTCTATGTTGTATAGTTTACTGTACAACATTTAGAACAACTGTGAAAAATGCTCAATACCATCCAATTGAATGACATCCTCCGTGCCCAGCCCTCAAAGTGTTAAACCTAAGAAGATATTCCTGGTGGAACTGATAAATGTATCAGTCTGAATTCTTATTTTGATTGACTGGGAGGGATAAGAGACCGAACAACTATCAGTCCCTTGATCTATGAGTGCCACATTCAAACCAGAGGACACACACACACACACACACACACACACACACACCCGTTTCGAATCTTTCCTTTAATTATTTTTTCATCTACCCCCACCCCATCACCACTCAAACAAAAAATAATTTAAAAAATGACATTGTAGTAAGGAGTGTATGACTGATTGACTATTTATTATATTCCACATATATAGTGGTTAAGCCACATCACACAAATTGAATTTACAAAACGTAACTAGTTTCAATGAACTCTGTCATCATTATCAAACGTAAGCAAAAATTGCATTAAACACAAACTGAGAAAATAATTAAATTATGAAAAGGTGTAGTAAATGTAGCCAGGCCATCTAGGGGTGTGACAATGACTACCAACTGTCTACCATAGTCGCACCATTTCCAGCTATACATAATTGGTATGGAATTATGTATATCTGGAAATGGTGCGATACCATGTGCGACTATGGCAGACAGTTGGGACTCACTGACACACCCCTAGATGGCCTGGCTACATTTACTACACCTTTTCATAATTTAATTATTTTCTCAGTTTGTGTTTAATGCAATTTTTGCTTGCGTTTGATAATGATGACAGAGTTCATTGAAACTAGTTACATTTTGTAAATTAAAATTCAATTTGTGTGACGTGGCTTAACCACTACATATGTGGAATATAATAAACATCACTATTCAGTTCACTTCTTTATCTATCCCCTTCAGTTTTCATTGGCATGCAATATCTCTTTAGATGCAACATCTCCGACATCTACATTCGCACATCCCACCTCGTGACCTACATTGTGAGTAACCTTTCTCTTCTGTCTCCTTTCACTTTCTTCCTCTTACCACACGAAAGAAGTATAAACTTCTGAAAGCTAGTGCAAACCTACTTTCGTCACCTTTTGTGTGTCCTATAGGCGTAAGTAAATAAAACACACATTCAAAAACAATTAGTTTAATAAATACAATTAGTACTGAATGCAGATTTCATTCTTGTGATGGTTTAAATTTAAATGGACTGGGTAAACATCTAGCAACAAAATAAGTGTTTTTTCGCATAGAAAACAAGTCTCATATGCTAAATACACAGGCAATTATGGTTGGATGAGTTCAACAGTCACATCACAAATATTTTTTAAGGTATATCTGGAGGCAGATTGTGTAAACAAAATACGAAGTATAGAACAGTACAGGCATCCTATTGCCTTGTAATAACCCTTTGGTATCTTTGCACGCTAACATCTAATCCCTTTTAACACTTTCAGTCCCAGTGTTATTCCTGGACAACAACATATTAAAAGTTGATTTATACCATATTTTGTGCAGCAATCCTTACAGTTGCATTTTTGTTGATAAACAACATGCTTCTAGTACAACATTTTATCACTTTGTATGGCATATAGCCACTTCTAATGCATTAATCTGTCTATCTATGAGGTTGTATTGCGCTGCCGTCTGTACATGGCTGAGTGTGCGAGCACGAGAGTGGTTACTTTTACTTTATATCAGCAGTTAATTGCCTTGTCTGTGGTGCTGTAGGAAAGATTATGCTAGCATTATTGATCTGGCAGTGTTAACTAACAACAAAATAACATCCCAAGTAATAATATACCTCTAAACGAATGTCTGTGTTGTGCATGAAATACACGGCATAAAAAATCAATAGTTTGACCAAAAATTTTAAAACACATATTTTGATGTTTACTGCACTGTATTAATAAAGAAACCACTGAATTTTAATTTTTTTCAAAGCGGATTTCTAATGCGGAACTGAAAGGGTTAAAAGGTAGATGTTCTAAGTGTTCTACTGAGAGAAAGCAAAAATGTAGTTCTATTTATTAATGAACACTGACTAGATAAGAACCAGAAACATTTGTATGGATCAACAGGCTATTGTTTAGTATAACGTTTTTGTATATCTTAACAATTATGTAGGTTCTTCAATATATGTCAGCCACAATCTTTCAGAAAAATACACTTTACATGACATGAGTAATTTCTGCACTGTAAGTGTATTGATGCAGCTACTAGTATTACCAGGCCCCAAAGTAATTGTAGTACTTTTACATCATACCCCTGATAGCACTATTGATGTCTTCACAAAGGTATGGACAGAACTACTTTCACTTGCAATAATACACTCAACATAAAATTTTAATCTTTGGTGATATTGGTGTTACGAGTCACAACAAAGCATTTACACTTTCTTAATTTCCTCAGGTCACATAATATATGTTGTGCAAGTAACACACCAACAAGACAGTTATCTTGTCTGGACAATGTAATAATAGATATAGAAAGGAATATGTATTTAACAGGGATTATAAATACTATGTATCTATCACATAACATGAAGGAATATGGTTAAAAATGCTGACAATCCCACACATCACTGTCAACAACCTAGATACCTTACAATTGTCAATGATACTCATAACATTTTTCAGGGCACAGTTGTGTACAATAGTGTGGCCCAATTATCTATCTCAATTTACAGATAACAAATTTACTGTCTACATATTGCAAACAGCAGTGTGGACATACTCATGCGAACTGGAGGGCTGTTTCCTCGAATGCCTCTATGAAATTGTCAGCTGCAATGCGTGACCCCCATTGCCACTCTGCCCAGCTGTTCATAAAATACCCCTTTCCACTTGAAATAGATGGTTGTTAAACAATGGTACACCAGATTGCAAACATTCTCTAGAATGTTCATGGTATCTGACACTTATACATTTGTAAATAAGGTCTTCACGTCGAAGCTGACCATCAAATCTGTGGTCGAGATTTACTTTTCTTCTAGAAGTGCTAGAAAATGGGTCGAGCCCTCGACTTATGTGTCTGTGTGGCCCACAAGACGTCAGAGCTTCAGTACTAGTTCTCTTTCAAGTCTTAAGTCAGTGAGTCTATACTGCTTAGGGCTTAAAAGGAAAGACTCTTGGTGGATCTCCGGAATCCCATATATCCTTGGTGCCTGTGGAACTTGCGGGTTAAGTCTTCTGACCATGTCTAAGTTCATTCTGGTTTGCTTAAGCAGTGCTTGTGTCTGTTTTGTTATCTTGGCCATCAGATGCCCCTTACGCTGGGATCACTTAATAATCTGTGGTATTCATCACCACAGTGGCATTGCCCTTGGCCGATGGTACCACTACTAATTATTATGATCTGGCAACAGTTACTACCAGCAGTATATAAGTTTCCTGCTTGTCTTCACACGGAGGGAAACATGACACCCAGAAGAAGGCCACTTGCAACAGTGGCTGAAACATCAGTGGAATTTAATATACTGATGATGCGGACCAATGCCCAGAAGAATTTAATAACAATGACAACGACTGTGGAAGCCTTCGTATACAAAGCACCATTTGTTCATGGATGGTTCACAAGGAAACCATGAAGAATCACAATTTTTGGGTACAAAAACCTCACATTCTGCAGATGGCCACTACATGTTTTATTCATTGAAAATCATTACATTTTTTACCGATGTTCTTAAGCTTATTATTACTTATTTGATTTGTTTGATATCTCTACCTGTTACCAAAAATCAGAGGTTCAACGTCACTGTACTTATGGACAACATTACATAAATCGGTTTAAAGATTTTGTAGCTGTAAAACCACATTGCACAGACTTGGTGTATGGTTTATTTTAGCTCATACATAGCGACATATGAAATTAAGAGGATATATTGAATTTTATGTAAAATTAATACCACAGTTAGCCCACTCCACTCCATTAGAAAATACTTATTCCATTTTAAGAAAACTATTTTGTGAAAAAAATTTGATTTTGGAATTGTACAGGATCTTCTCCAATAAATGACGATTTATTTTTGTTATTTGTCATACGTTGAAGCCCATAAATAAATTGTGAATTCTTTACTGATGTACAGAATTTGTCTTGGATAAACAGCCGACTCAGCTGTAGGAAGGAGAAGGGAACCAGCTGAAAAATGACTGTGTCAAAAAGCACAGGGAGGGAAATATGTTCCTCTTTAAGAGAAAGTGGGAACTAGGTGCCTCAGTTGGTTGATGGAAGGAAGGGGGACCATACACCTAGGTCTAACTCCTGTTAGCTCTGAATGAAATACAAGCAAGGCTGCGGTCCGGCTAAGGACATTCTGATAGTAAAATGTAGGAACTGAAATGGAGTTGAAAATCAGTGAATCCAACAGGACTATATCCAACAGAAAATGCAAAATTCTGCTATGTATTTCTCTACAGCTCTAGAACACCCATTCATTAACAATGAGCATGTAAAGGTGAATAGTGTATACTGCTTGCAGGAAGAGCTATCAGCCCACCCATCCTATCCAAGTGCCAGAGATAAAATCTTATAGCTAAGAATAAAAGCTGTTTTCACAGAGAAACCCAAGGACCCCGTCAGCCATTTCAGAATCATCCGCCAAAACTAAAAGCAACGAGTACCGAATGCAATATCTGGCACAGAGTGCCAAGAGGAGCGGACATTTCACTAAGATGTGGGCCACAGATTGTAGGGCTCCACAACTACAATGTGGGGGAGACTCATTGCACAAAATAAAACTGTGGGTCAGCCTGGAATGTCCAATGTGGAGATGGCAAACGCATAAGGAGGAACCCCAAGCTGCAGTGGTCAACTCGATAGAGTGAAGTTTATTAGATGAAGCAGTAGCCTGCCAGTTGCTGTTCCAGTATTTTATGAGCAGAGATCTCATCTGCACCTGTAAAGCCACAATCAGTATTGCCCAGGGGAATGGGTAGTAAGTTATGGCTACTCTAGCCAACTACTCAGCCTGTTCATTCCCTAGGATAACCACGTAACTGGGGACCCAAAGAAAAGCAATGGGGCAGGCGGCACGACGAAGGTCAGCGAGTAGATCATAGATATCAACGACCAAAGGATGGGAACAGTAGCATTGGCCTATGGCCTGCAGGCTTCTCATTAAGTCTGTACAGATTAAAACACGATCCAGGGCAGTCAGTCTGATAAAATGAAGTACTCTACTAATAGTGATCAGTTCTGCCGTAAACACACTGCATGAACCTGGCAGAGGAAGGAATTCCATACCATTGGATTATGTAAATGCATATCCTGCATGACCAGCAGATTTTTATCCATCAGTGTAGGAGATTGTGGCATCCTGAAATTCTCCAAGTACTGCATGCAACAAACGTTACAAGATTATGGGGGACACTGAAGTATTTGGACCTTGGAAGAGATCCAACTGGATTTGTGGTTGGGACACCATCCAAGGGGGTGTGCATTCTATAGCACGACACATAAAATCAAGGGAAGGGAGATGGAAGTCCCTACAAGGGAAACCGAGCTGTAGCCCAATGAGTAAACCCAGTGAAGAGCGAGTATCAGGTGGCCGAGAAGCACTGCCCGCAAAAAGAACATGATATGTGGGATGACCAGGGAACTGTCGAATGACAATGGCATAGAACACCAAAAGCTGATGCCACCTAATCTGAAGGAGGTGGTTTCTTGCTTCGGCAAGGAGACTGTCAGGTGGGCCAGGAAAGCACACATAGCCAAGCGGACACCACAATGGTGAACTGGGTCTAACAATTTCAGGGCAGAAGGAGCTGCCGAGCCATAAACATGACATCCGTATTCTAATTGGGACTGAATCAGAGGCTGGTAAATTTGAAGGAGTGTTGTACGAACTGCACCCCAGGATGAGTGGGCTAGGAAATTGAGGGCATTAAGCCTCCACATGCATTCTGTTCAGTTGCCGAATATGGGACAGACAAGGTTTTTTTTTTTTTTTTTTTTTTTTTTTTTTTTTTTTTTTTATCATAAAGAAGGCTCAAGAAACGTTGCTGCGCCACAACTTCCAGGCACTGAGTACCCAAGAAGAGTTCTGGATCAGGGTGGACAGTAGTAAGATAACAAAAATGCATTATCCTCATTATAAAAGGGGGAGAACTGAAAACCACGGTAGAGTGCCCATGTGGAAGCCCGCTGAATGGCAACATGGAGTTGATGTTCAGCCGAGGCTACCGAGAGGGAGCTGTACCATATGCAAAAATCATTGATGACTATAACACTTAGCACAGAACCCTGTGGAACGCAGTTCTCCTGGATCTGTGGGGAGCTGAAGGAAGAGCAGACACTTACACGGACATGTAGTGGGATAAAAACAAACTGATAAAAATTGGTAGGGAGCCTCATATGCCCCAGTCAAAGGGCACATAAAGTATGAAGACACCAAGCAGTGTCAAATGCCTTATGTAGATCAAAGAAAACTGCAACAAGATGTTGATGTTTGGAGAAGGCATCTCTGAAAGCTGTCTCCAGACTTTCCTTCATGGAACCCACACAGGTAAGGTGACAGAAGTCCAGATGATTCAAGTACCCAGCATAATCAGCAGGCAACCATCCATTCAAGCAATTTACATGGCACATTTGTCAGGCTAATCAGCTGGTAACTATCCAGGGATGATGAATTCTTTCCAGGCTTAAGAACAGGAACCACTATACTATCCCTCCATTGCAAGGGGAAAGCCCTTTTGAGCCAAATATGGTGAAATACCTGAAGGAGAAATAGATATTGCTGTTGTGGAGGATTGAGGTGTTTGAGAAGTTAATTATGGATGGAATCAGGGCCAGGTGCAGAATCGTGGGAAGACAAAAAGGCCAAAAGTACTTCCCATTCAGTAAAAGGGTTGTTATAAGGTTCTTTCTGGTAAGTGATAGAAGGTAAGTTGGAGGCTTCGTCCTTCTTGAGAAGAAAGGCCACTAGGTAAGAGGCTGTTGCCAATACCTCCGCAAAGTAAGCTGCAAGGTGCTGTGCGAGAACAGATAGGTCAGTACAGACCCCATCTGGTAGGGCAAGGCCAGGGATTGAAGATGGCCGCTGGCAACCTTGGATGGAGTGGAGAATAGCCCACACTCATGACAAAGGTACAGAAGAGCCCAAAGAAGAGAGAAGATGCTCCCAGCACACCCGCTTGATACGTTTGATTATATAATAAGCCTTAGCATAAAGGCGTTTAAAGTTGATAAAAGCAGTGTGGAATGGGTGGTACTTAAGATGTTGCAAGGCTAGACGGCACTCACGAATTGTCATGGAAATAGTTGTTTTCCACCATGGAACTGGGCAGCAGCTAGGAGGGCCTGACGACCGGGGAACAGCAATGCTAGCAGCTCGAGTAATCGCAGTTGACATATCACGGGTGACATCAATACAGTCAGATGAGGATGGTGTGAAAAACCACCTGGGATGTGTACAAAGGCCAATCAGCATGACGGGTAGCCTGTCCCTCGTCAAGTGGGAGGGGAGTGAAAGAATCAACAGAAAGTGGTCACTATCATAGAGGTCATCATGTGGTGACCAGTGAAATGAAGGGAAAAAAAGGGGGGGGGGGAGTGAGTGAAAGATCTATGACAGAGAAAGTGCTGTGAGCGGTACTAAAATGGGTTGGGGAACCATCATTTAGAAGGCACAGGTCGCAGTCTGCAAGGAACTGGTCTATAAGGCGGCACATCTAGTGGCATGAGCACTGCCCCAATAAGGATGATGGGCATTAAAACCCCAAAGAATGTGGAAGGGAGGGGGGAGTTGCTGAAGGAGGGCTGTTAGGTCAGCAGACATAGGTGGCCTGTCAAGAGGGAGACAAGAGATTACGAATTGTTAAAAGAGTGTGTAAATGAACCTGAACAGCAACCACTTCCAGTGTAGTACGGAGAGGAATCCATACGAACTAGGGCGCAGACTCCACCAGATGCTTGTATGGGGCCAACAGGGTTCTGACAAAGCACAGAACCCACGGAGGGTCAGTGAATGGATCAGTAAAATGTGATTCCTACAGAACAACACAAGCTGCACAGTAAAAGGAATTAAGTTGTTTTAACTCCAGGAGGTGAGGCAATAGCCTTTACTGTTCCAGTGGATGAGGATAAGAGGATGCAAACTGAAGGTGAACAGATTAAAGCGTCTCACACCACTGGGTCAACTACCATCACCAATGAGAGAAGGACTACATCCATGAACAGCAGATCAGACAAGTTCAGTGAGATGAGTTGGTTATAAGGACAAAGTTGGCACATCAGGTGTTACCAGAGGGACCTTGTCCTGTGACTTGTGTTTCTTCTTCTTCTTCTTCTTCTTCTTCTTCTCCTCCTCCTCCTCCTCTTTCTCTCAGCCGGAGAGGACAAGTCCCAGAGAGATGACTGGCGCCAGTGAGGTCTGCCACTGATGAAAATTGGGTGACCTTGGTACTCACAGACAGAGTGCAGCGGCTGAGTTGTGGTAGAAGACCTCTGATCTGGTGAACGCCAGGAAGAGGGGCCCTGTGAGGTGGCACCTCCACCAGGAAGTGACAGAAGGGGAGCACTTCTCTGGCTGGGAAGAAGGAGGGGGATGCACATGTGGGGGGGGGGGGGAGTGGGAGAGGGAAGAGGGGGGGAGTGGGATGAGGAGGAAGGGGGAGGGGTACAATATGTAACAGAGGCAAAAGTTGAAACCATAGCCACCAGATTTAACAATTCAAATTTTCGACAAGCCTCGTGATATGTTAAAACAATCTAACGACTTGTATTCTTGGATTTTCTTCTCTCTTATACACTGGGCAGTCCTATGAGCATGTAGAATGATGATGGTGGCAATTGACACACACACAGGGGGTAGAACACAGGGATTCCCCCTCATGGAGTCGGCGTCCCAAGTCACCACATAGAGAGACAGCACCACTGTGGGAAACATATGCCCAAACCGCATACACCAGAAACATCTCATGGGAGGTGAGATGTACTGTTTCACATTGCAGTGATAGATAATGGCCTTGACCTTCTCTAGGCGAGTATCTCACTCAAAAACCAATATAAAGGCACCAGTATCAACTCTATTGTCCTTCGGCCCTCTCTGCATGCGGCATACACAATGAACATCTCGCCGTTCCAGATTGTCCTAGAGTTCCTCCTCAGTTTGGAGGAGGAGGAGGTGGAGGAGGTCATGATGGAAAATAACTCCCTGAACCATGTTTAATGATTGACGAAGGGTTGCGGATACAGTGACGTCGCCAAGATGGTCGCAGGCACACAGAGCTGCAGATGGGGTAGCAGAGACCCTTTTAATGAGCAGGGAACCAGAACACATCTTGCTCATTATTTGACTTCCCCTAACATATCCTCTACATTTTCAATGAAGAACAACAGCTTGGCGGTGGCGAATGTCCCTCCATCTGCCCTGGTGCAGACCAGGTACTACAAAAAGGGTTTCACCCAAGCCGACGAGCCTGGCCTTTCTCCCAGGGGGTAGAAAAGGAGGGGGGAGGGGAGGGGAGGTCCTCTTCTCATAGGTAGACACATTAAATGTACTGTCTCTACCTTCAGAATTGCCGTAGTACAACCATTTTCTAATTTCACTCTTTTCATTGTGCGAAATGTCCGCCCCAGTACCACCGACTCTGATCAGGGGCTCTCCCCACGGGCGCCACCCAGCCACACAAACCTCAAAAGGCCCATTGGGTTGTGACGACCCACTGTGTCATCCTCACCCAAAGACATCACTGGATGCGGTATGGAGGGGAACGTGGTCAACATCTCACACTCCTGGCCGTCATGTTGGTTTTTGCGACTAGGGCCAATACTGGGTTGGTTGGTTTGTTGGGGGCAGGGGAACCAAACTGCAAAGGTCATCACTTCCCCAGTGGTAAGGGGAAGGTGTAAGCATAGGAAAGGAGGGGAAGGGAAAGGAAATGCAGTCCAGGTAAGAAAAATGGAAGAAAGACTGTATTAGCTCGGGGTCCTGAACTCGCCATGTGCACACTGCTAAAAGAACAGTGAGGCCCCTGGGGAGGAGCCACTACTGCTCAATTTGCCCGACAAGGACTGAACACCCTACTTGCCAACAGCACTAGGCGTACCACCCGGACGATACCCGAATGACCACGTAGGAGACAAGCAGAAGGTGGTTTGGGTAGTCTGCATGGATCACCATGTGGAGGCAGATACTACATTCAGTGATCTACTGTGATGTCCTTACACTGACAGCCACTGCTTCTAATGGTGTCTGAAGGGGCACGGATTCACTGTGAACAGAAATAAGGACACACACACACACACACACACACACACACTCTGCCAGAGACTCAGTTATATGTGCTACATTTACAATAATATCCCCTGAACCACAAAAGGCAGGGGGCCCACATTGCTAGAAACAAGAGACTTCCTGGAGGGCAATGCAGAACACAGGTGTTATGCTTAAAAGTTGTCATAGCTCAGCGAGGTGGGTGGAAAAAAACACGCTGCAGTTCCACTGGAGGATGACACTTTCTCACAGCTGGGATGATATGAACAAGAGGAGGTGGCTAGTTACACCTCAGCATCACGTGCATCCACTAGTTGAGATGTTACTGCTTCGACATCAATTCATTTCTGAGACGTCCCCAAGAGCGAGGTACTCGGTGGACGCAAGAATCTCTACCTCGTCCTCAGAAGCAGAGGTGGAGGAGGGTGTCCTTTTTTCTGCATTTCTTTTCTGTTTTCTTCCTATCTCTCTTGTACCTCGGGGACTTCGCCAGTGGGGAGGGCTTCTCGGACTCAGTCTCAGGGACTGAGGAGCAGCACGAAGCCCTGTGACAAGCAGCCTGCAGCTTCCCCTGCCTGCTGGCTAGTGTCAATAGAGACACTGGTGGTACCCTGGGAAGGGAGTGTCTCAAGGGACCCCTTCTGAACAAGGTAAACTGGAGAAGGTTGATGTTTCTCCAATGCAGGGGTGGGGACTGCTCCCAAAGCAATCAACTTGGGAGCGCCCAACCTCTGTGGGTGCAGGTGTAAGTTGTAGGCCCTGGGGGCCCACATAAAAAGAAGTAGCAGGAAGCACTGCTGTCGACAGAGCGTGGCGATGACGTGACTGCTGCAAAAGAGTTGTTAATTTTCACGGGGTGTAGCTGCTCATATTGTCGTGTTGAAATGGGAACAGGCTTGAATTTGAAGGCAACTAAACACAGCACTTATACTGAAAACTGGTTTATTACGAACTTAACATACACAGCACTAACTGCCTCTCGGGAAGAGTGCTCTGCTATTTATACACAGACAGAATGTACCAGAAATTAGAAGAATAGTTAACATAAGAAACAAGTAGAATTTACAAGTGAACATAAGAAAGACGTAGAACATTCTGAAATTGTTAATTACAAAGAAATAATTTTTTGCTGGTGGGCGGGATTGAAACGGTGACCTTCAGCACCGCAGTCGGTGACACTATCCCCTGCGCCACGCCGGCAGTTGGTGTACTGGTGTCACGCGGCATTACTCCCTCTCATGTACAAACAGCAACCCGCTGTTATGTACCCCGTGTAGCCAGCTGCAATGACCTGGATCTTGACCGTGTCATGGGTCCTCTGTATGACAGTTCTGGAGAATTCTTCCCTTCTCCACGATTACCGACGACAGACGTTCCTGTCGTGGCTTCATCAGTATCATTATCGTCCTTATAGTTCTTTAACAACAAGCCATTGTCGCCTATCTGCTCTCCAGGATCATAGTAAGGCTTATGTGCAGGGCGTGAACAATGTGTCTTCGTTTTTGTCGTTTCGACGACGGCTCATGATCCTCAACGTCGTATGTGACATCTGACAGGCGGCGTATGACACAATATGGACCAAAGAATCGCTTCGCTTCAATAGCTGTTTTGATATTCCAACTTTCCATACAGGGGTAAAAATCCATACCAGATCCCCTGGGCTGTACACAACAGGTCGTTGCTTGTCATTATTCTGCTGTCGGTCCTTCTCCTGGGCGGCCAGTGTCCGTATGCGAGCCAGCTGTCTTGCTTCTTCGACCCTGGTGATGAGCTGTTTAACATAATCATCCTGAGTGTCATCCAGTTGGAACAGGAACAGAGTATCCATTGTCACCTAAGCTTCATTGCCATGGAGCAGGAAAAATGGCATGAAGCCTGTGGTGTCTTGTCTTGCAGTATTGTAAGCAAATGTCACGATTGGCAGAATTGAATCCCAATCCTTCTGCTCAACATCGACAGCATATCACCTAACGTCTTGTCAAAACATTCCTTGTAAGACCATTTGTCTGAGGATGGTATGCAGTTGTCATTCTATGGACAATGTCGCAATGTAACATTACCTCTGATACTAATTATGACTGGAATACTTTTCAATGATCGGATATCATGACACGCGGAGCTCCATGCTTCAAAATAATGTCTTCTACAAGGAATTTTGCGATCTCTTGAGCTTCTGCAGTCGGCACAGGTTTGGTGACAGTGTAGCGTGTGAGGTAGTCAGTGCAGACTATTATCCATCGGTTACCGGTTGTCAACTTCAGGAACCTAGCTAAAAGATCGATCCCAACTCGGTGGAATGGAGCTGCTGCAGGAGAAATTGGTATGAGATGCCCTGGAGGTAATTGCGGCACATGCTTCCGTTGCTGGCACTTTTTACAGTGACTCACATAGTACTTGACAGATCGGTAGAGACCCTTCCAGTAATGCCTGCATCTGATTCTGTCTAGGGTCTTCACGAATCCCAGATGACCGGGTATTCGAGCATTGTGGAAGTACTTGAGAATAGATGGATGGAGATGAGCTGGAATGACCAGTAGCCATTTGGGGCCCAGAGGATCGTAGCTGCTCTTATACAATGTCCCATTTATATGTTGGAACTCTCCATTGGTAGGTTCTCCTTTCTCCAAGGCCTCTATGGTTTTTAATAGTGATGGATCTTCCCTCTGTTCAGCTGTAACGTCACCCAATTCTGTGAGGGCCGAAATTTCATTCATGCTGTTGTGTTCCAGTAATGGATTCCTCGAAAGGCAGTCGGCATCCTTATGTTTGCGCCTGCTCTTTAATACCACTGTGAAGCTGTACTCTTGGAGTCTTAGTGCCCATCTTACTAGTCGACCTGATGGATCCTTCAAGCTAGTCAGCCAACACAAAGAATGGAAGTCTGTCACCACGGTGAATGGTTTGCTGAATAAATACGGCCAGAACTTTTTCATAGCCCACATTACTGCGAGACATTCTTTCTCAGTTGTAGAGTAGTTTATCTCGGACTTTGAGAGTACTCTTGACGCATAGGCTATCACTTTTTCAGCACCTTCCTGAACTTGTACAAGCACTGCACCAATCCCATAACCACTGGCGTCTGTGTGAAGTTCCGTTTCTGCATTCTTGTCATACAAGGCTAGCACTGGTGCGGAAGTTAGAGCCTCCTCAAGTGCCCGGAAAGCTCTTTCTATTGTCTCATTGCAGTAAAAGCTCTTGTAATGGAAGTGCCTTGTTACAAAATCCTTTTATGAAACGTCGATAGTATGAGCACAGCCCGAGAAAACTTCTCACATCACGAATGTGCTGAGGAGTTGGAAATTCTGTGACTGTCCTTACTTTATCTGGATCAGGACGGATGCCAACTCCATTGACTAGATGCCCCAGGATTTTTATCTCTTTGTCGCCAAAGAGGCACTTCTTTGGATTAAGGCGCAGTCCTGCAGCCTAAACACACTTCAACACAGTTGACAGGTGACTCAGATGTTCTTCAAATGCAAATGGCATTAATTTTAATTCATAGAGGCCGTCAGGTGTAATAAAAGCTATCTTTTCCCTGTCAGCTTCGTCAACCTCAATTTGCCAGTAACCTGTCTACATGTCCATAATTGAGAAGTATATAGATCCTTTCAAGCAGTCTAAGGTGTCGTCAATGTGCGGCAGTGGGTAGACATCTTTCTTTGTGAGTTTGTTCAGCCGCCGATAGTCGCCACAGAATCGCCACATGCCATCCTTCTTTACAAGAACCACTGGAGACGACCAAGGACTCTCCGAAGGTTGAATAATGTCGTCGTGCAACATCTTCCCCAGTTCCCCCTGAATTATCCGTCTTTCAGCTGGCGACACTATACAAACGCTGGCTATTGGTGGATGATCCACAGTATTGATATGCCGCCTTATCGTGGGCCGTTTCGTCTGATTTTTCCCCTGTTGAGGTGTGAATGCACCCGAAAATTGACGTAGTATAGCTAACACCCACTGGCGTTGTTCCTTGGTCACTCCGGGCCCTATTGGCAGTTCCACGTTTGTTCCCTCCAGCATGTTGGCTGTACTAACAGCAGAGCATGGGTCTTCGTTGATGATGTTGAGCTCACTGTCCTGGATTGGTTCAGCTGTACCGGTACACATTCCTTTGGGGATCGTGACAGTTAGTGATCCAAATCAGTCCTCGACCTCCGGTAATGCTTATGATAGCCGCTGGTATGTCAATTTCTTTGGTGGGCTTGATAAACTTTTTCCTATCAACAAGCACTTCACAGTTTGATCCCTCGTCTGGGGTTATAACTGCAACTCTTCTCATCGTCAACGGCAAATAACTTCCCACAAAATTCTGTATTACGTGTACCCGTCTGAACAACTTCTTCAATTTGCAGCTAAGATCTTCCACAATCAATGATAGCTTGGGATGCCTGAAGGAAGTCCCATCCGAGGATGACATTGTGACTACATTCTGTTAACATGACAAATTCAAACAGCTGCGTCCTGTTGTTGATGGTTATTCTTGTGACAAGTTCCTGCTGGATGGACGTACTTTCCATTCGCGACCTTCAGCACAGTTGCCCCCCGTATCACAGAACATTGTCTTCTTTAGCATGCGGTGGTAGTTATCCGACAATACAGAGAAAGACGCTCCTGAATCATCAAGTGCCCGGACAGGTTGGCCGTCGATTATGATGTTGATGAGATTTCCCGACATCTTAGTGACAGTCGTCCATGGAGGATTTTCATCTGCGGCGGCCTCACCTCCGTAGATGGTCGCCTCGCTTAGTTTTCCTGGGCACGGTGGCTAGGGGAGCGGCTGGTACCTCTGTTCAGCGACGGTGAACGGCTGCAGCATGTCCTCGTCTAGGGTACGGCAATGAGCTTCTTCCCATAGGTCGACTGAACTCATTGTAATTAACAATCCTGAGTGTCGTCCGGTTGGAACGGGAACAGCGTATCCATTGTCGTCTCAGCTTCACGGCCATGGAGCAGGAAAAACGGCGTGAAGCCTGTGGTGTCTTGTCTCGCGGTAACATTTCTTCTTGGCCTCTGTGTACAAAAGTCTCTCCATCATCTTGTACTCCATTATTTTCCTCTTTTTATGGAGCATCGTGCAGTACAGTGAGCAAGGGGAGGCTGCTCTCTACAGTTTACGCAGACAGAAGGTGTAGTACAAGGAGCATCCAAGTGGGATGAACGCCCACAATCTCTACAAGTTGGACTGGAATTAGAACGGGAAGGCATGTGGCCGAATTTCCAGAACTTGTAGCACCGCAACGGAGGAGGAATTTAAACTTTTATGTCACACCGTTATATCATCATCTTGACCTTTTCGGGCAGAGTGTCGCCGTCAAAAGCCAAGATGAAGGCACTGGTGACAACCTTGTTGTCCTATGGCCCCCTGTAGATGTCCCAGACGAATTGTACACCCCGTCATTCAAGGTTGGCGCGTAACTTGTCACTGACTGCAGGAGATCACAATGGTAAATAATCCCCTGCTCCATATTTAAACTCTTGTGAGGGGTGAAGGTAACAGGAATGTCTCCTAGCTGGTCACAAGCCAGTAGCAACTGTGAATGTGCAGAGGATGCTGTTTCGATGAGGACTGCACCACTTCCCATTTTTGACATTCCCGCAACTTCACCATGCTTATCCTTTAAGTTCTCCACGAAGAAGAGACACTTAGTAGTCAGTTCTGCTGCACACTAGAAATTTGGGTGTGTAAGGCTCATCTCTGCGCTTAGCTCTTTATTTCTCCCACGGTGTAGCCAGGGAAGGGAACGTTCGGGGGTCATATGTCACTGTGTTAAAGGCAACTCTTCAATGATTACAGACAGCAATTATACATTTGCTAATGTTACTCTGAGATTGAGGTTGTTTCACCTTGGTTCCACTAGCAGCTAGGGATATAAAGGTCCATCCAGGCAGAGCCCTGTTTGCCTGGGTAAGCCTAATACAACTGAGGTGCTGCAGGTTCCCCAGAGGTTTCTCACTATCGACTGTTCAAGCTCAACTGCCATGCATCTCCCCGGCATGTAGCACACCTTGAGATTGAGTTTTATTTTCTTTTTTAATTGAGGTCGTTACCATCCTCACAACCCGAGCAATTAAGCCAAGATCTCCAGGCTCTGCAAAATACATTTCACCATCACACCACGTGGTGGTCACTTAAGCACGCACAGGGCCTACGGTGTGGAGGACTGTTAACACGACACATTCTCCAACTCGGGACTCAGCAAATTAATGTTGAGCCCCTGAGGGCCTTCCCAAGACTAAGCAAGTCTCTCAATAGCTATATGTGCCTCTGAATAGAATTTTTTCAATCTACTACCACCATAAGCACTCTTCCGTTTTAGAAACCTTCAAAAAGTTCTACAAAACTTGCTTAGTGTGTGTACCACTGAAGATGGTGTAAGATTCTAAGATATACACATTGTATGTTTATTACTGATCTATATTATCTTTATTATCATCATTTTATCTATATTATTATATTTTTGAGTTGTACAAACTTTAAATATCAGTACTATTAATATGCTCAATGATGATATAAATGAATAACACAATCCGCAACAATAACAACAATGTTGATGACATGGAGAAGGATGAGAAATCAACAATATTAACAAAGACATTCTTCAAATATTTAGAAGGTGTGGAATGCTTAATTATTAATTGTTCCAAATAGTTTTTTTCTAATTTCCAATTAAATACAGTCTTGGCTGTGAATATTTTTTGTTTTGTCTGAGAACAATACTAGTTATGACCCTTATTTTTCCATCATACAGAAGAAATAAAGGAAAGATTAGAGTAACATTTAGTTGGTTTGCCTAAATCAAAATAGAGAGAACCATAGAAAAAACAAATCTTTATCACCTTATAGGTATTTACACAATGTGTCTCCTCTTCCATTTGTAAGGTCACCATTGGGGTAGATTCCTAGGATTTTTTTATTTCCTTGGCTGGAATTAAGATTGACAAAACAGGCAAGTCATTCCTAGCTAACACTAGTCAGCAGAAAGAAAGCAGTGCTGTGGACTTCTTCCCTGTACTAAGTAGTTAGTATGAATAGCTATCAGGTCATGAGAAATTGATACTTCTCAACACTATCCAACTGGAGGCATTAAATTATTTTGCAAACTTATATTCTTAAACCTGATCCATATGTCTCAATGTTATATTACAGACCACAAAAACTGCTGAAGTTTGGGTGACACACAAAATTCCATAGTTTGTTGTCTTTTCCTGTTGAAGATACTATTTTTGGCAACTACTGAATGAACACTCCTATTATACATGCTAAAAGTGTAAATTTTACTTTTATTGCAGATAGATTAAAACACAGTATTTTATACAAACCTATGAATGCATTGGGTATTGTAATTTTCAGCCACATCCTGTCCCTAATTTCCAGGCCGGAATCAGGTCGTGCCATTGCTCTCACGATCACCGACATGTCAGTGTTGACAGAGAGCTGAAGATCCTCAAAAGGGCCTGGAAATATAACATTTGATGAAAGAAATGCAGATTTATGAAAAGGGTTACTCTTCAGTGCTCTACACAAGACTTTGAAGCACATCAAGGAGCCAGTCATAATTTGAATACACTATTACAATTCAGGGCTCTTTATAATCACAACATACAAAATATACTTTCTCCAATACTGCTAAAACCGTTTAAGATACACAAAAAAAAATTGTATATATACAGAGAAGCACCAATATAAACACAAAAGAGAGAGAGAGAGAGAGAGAGAGAGAGAGAGAGAGAGAGAGAGAGAACATTGTAACAGTCATATTTTTATTAATAAGAAAAATTGAAAATTATGAGAACTGCTAGCCAGAAGCTAATATTTAGTACTTCCCATACACAAATGTAAAATAACCAAAAACTAGAGACCTACTTGAATCTGTAAAAGATGACTGAGGAAACCTGGAGTATAAAAATCCCCCGTCATTATGGACAGACAATTCATACGGTTTATAAGCAATAGCACACATGCCTGCCTCCAGACAGAAAATCAGCCGTGGCTGAACATTGTAACATGTCCTTTAAAGTACACAAATTATTTCTTCAGCTTCTTATTACTATTGTGTACTTTAAAGCAAATTGAAATACATTGTCCAATGACTTTATCAACGAAGATTTTCCTTTATGCAAAATGTTCAGAAATATCTCTTCAGGTAAAATTTACATATATTCATTGAAGTGTCTTTTAACTCTCCGGCAGCAGTTGAATGTCACGTTCTAGCTCTATAAGCAGTTGCATCACAGAGTACACAAAAGGGTAACATTCTTCTTATCAGATCAGTATAATGGTTAACTCGGTTTACCAAGAAAATTTCTCTTAGTTTTATAAAAGAAAGACCCCTTGTTATTCATTACCTTAATCTATGAGGCTTGCCACACTATATCAACAGTCCCACCTGCTCAAAAAGGGCTAGCTGTTTGTGTGTATGTGTGTGTGTGCGCGCGCGCACGCGCGTGCCAAAACCTGAATGTAAGAGGGCAGTCTTAAGTGTGCTTTTCTGTGATTCATCGTAAAATATTTGTGGCGAGTATTAATCTATGCTACTCAAAATATTTGTGTAATCCTTTCTGGACTTTGTTGTTTCATAAATATTTATGGTAATTTATGTTCTTTTTTGTGTGTTATCTACGTCTAAAACAAACTCCACAACTTACCACACAGTGTGTGAAAAAGTATACCTTGTATCAGTACTAGAATTTTCCTTTTCTGTACCACTCCCACAGTGTGGGAAAAATGTGTATATCATCATCATCATCATCATCATCATCATCATCATCATCATCATCGATTCCCTGAACCACCTCTGCAACACTCTCATGTTGATTAAATCTGTCAGTAACAAATCTAGCAGCCAGCCTCTGAATTGCTGGCGTGTCTTCCTTTAAACTGATCAGTAGAGGATGGATCTCTCACATTTTAGTAGTACTCAAGAATGAGTCACACTAGTGTTCTAATCAATTTTTCCTTTACAGATGAATCAGATCTGTCAAAAATACTCCAAATAAACTGAAGTTTAGTATCTGCCTTTCCCACAACTGTACTTACATCCTCATTCCATTTTATAAAATCCTGCAAGGTTATGCCTAGATGTTTAAATGATGCTAGTCTATTACGAAACTCACTAATAATACTGTATTTGAACAGTATGGGACTATTTTTCATACTTGTTTTTTTAAAGGGGACTAAACGGCTGGGTTATCAGTCCGCTGTTCCCAGCAAAATCATGTGATTTGCAGTTGAAGACGAAGCACTCCACAGCCAGTACACAAGAAGTACAGGAAGGTAGTGTGTGCTACAAATGACATAATAAAGGGAAAGGGAAACCACAAAAACAGTGGACCAAACAGTCAACTGTGCTAAAGAATCACAGCAGAAGAGAGTGGCTGGCTGATCACTAGGATAATAATGGATGAGCCAGTCATCCTGTACACACTAAAGCTGCCAGTTGGAAATAGGACTGGCAAGACAAAAGGAACAGAAGATTAAAACTGTTTAAGTGGTGGGCGCCCGAAAGATCAGGCTTAGGTACCCACCATTAAATCATTTGATAAAATCCAGCTGCGCGAATAAAACCTAAAACACGGTCAACCATAGAGACGTCATCAGCTAAAAGCAAAGGGAGCGCAGAAGGCAGGTTAAATGTCGGCTACAAAGCAGCTAAAAGTGGACAGTCCACCATGATGTGGACCACAGTCAACAGAGCGCCACAACAGCAGTTTGGCGGGTCCTCTCAACATAAGAGGTGGCCGTGCATGAGCCATGTATGGCATATATGCAGGCGACAGAGGATGACTGAGTCCCTTCGAGAAGGCCTAAGAGAAGTCTTCCAAGCTGTTGTCAACGGTTTGATCGCACGGACCTTATTGGGCGTACTCAGTGTCAACCATTTAGAGTTACAGACCATGGATATCTTTGGGTACAGACCCAGGTTGATGTCCCTTTCTGGAATACCAATATCCAGACACAGGGAGGCGATGGCCTGCTTGGCCAGCTGATCAGCTCGTTCAATCCCTGGAATGCTGATGTGGCCCGGGGTCCAGATGAAAGCCACAGAATGGCCAGACACGCCAAGAGTGAACACAGAGTCTTGGATGGATCACACCACATGTTGTTTGGGGAAACATTGGTCGAGAGCTTGCAAGTCACTCAGGGAGTCACTGCAGATGACGTATGACTTCCTGGGGCATGTACGGAGGTGATCTAGAGCATGAATTATGGCGATCAGTTCTGCAGTAAAGACAGTACAGTCAGGAAACAGGGAGCGTTATTCAGTGTAGTCGCCATGAACATAGGCATAACCCACTCTGCCTTCTACCTGGGAGCCATCAGTGTATATGACTTCTGCATCATGGAAGGTACCAAGGATGTCCAGAAACTGTTGATGCAGTGTATGTGGTGAAACTGACACCTTTGGATCGCAGGACAATTGCAGGTGGAGCTGTAGGCAAGGGTTGGACCAAGGAGGGATATGAGATTGGCAGGAGAATGCGGAAGGTAGAGATAAGGACTCAAGTGAGAGGAGAGGAGAGTACGTACCCAAATCACGATTGGAAGACCTGATCTGGGTCGACGTTGTGGAGAGGGAAGGGTGGTGTTTGGAAACAAAAGCCTGCGATTTGGATGGTGAGGTGTAGCGTGGACGTGGGTGACATATGAAGCCAATAACTGTTGCTGGCGAAACCTCAGGGGAGGCATGCCAGCTTCAGTGAGGCGGCTTGGCCCAGGGCTGGTGCGGAAAGGCCCCATTGCGAGACGAACGCCACCATGAAGAATGGGATCCAAGATCTGCAATGCTAAAGGTGATGCAGAGTCATACACTTGGCTCCCATAATCCAGGCATGATAATATTAGGGCCTTGAAGTGTATGAGGGTTTGACGGCCAGGACCCTAGGCAGTGTGGCCGAGACAGCACAGTATATTTAGATGGCGCCAGCACTTTTGCTTCAACTGATGAAGGTGTGGCCCCCAAGTCACTCGGTTGTTGAACAGCCGTTTCTGCAACATGAAGCTGTTCGTCAGCAAGGTAGAGTTCTGGGTCAGGATGAACAACCCGATGATCACAAAAGCGCATCACTTGGGTTTTGGATGCTGAGAATGTGAGGCCGTGCGCTGAGGCCCATGATTGAGCCTTTTGAATGGCTCCTTGCAGGCGCCTTTCAATGACACCAATGTTAACAGAACTGTAATATAGACAGAAGTCATTGGCAAACAAGGACAAACAGACCGACAATCCTACAGCCGCCGTAAGGCTGTTTATGGCAACTAAAAATAGAGGTACACTGAGAACGGAGCCCTGGGAGACACCGTTCTCTTGAATGTGATGATTACTGAGAGAGGTACCAACCGTAATTCGAAAAGTAAGGAGTGAGAGGAAGTTCATAAAGAACGTCAGTAGGGGACCATGTAAGCCCCAGTCATACAGCATAGCCAGTATATGGTGGTGCCAGGTGGTATCGTACGCCTTGCAAATATCGAAGAAGACCACTCCCGTGTGCTCACACCTGGTGAAAGCAGTGCGGATGGCCGACTCCAACGACACTAGATTATCTATTGCAGAGAGGCCATGGCAGAAGTCCCCTTGTTGGGGAGTGAGGAGTCCCTGGTCTTCAAGAATCCACATGAGCCGCCGGCTCACCATACGTTTGAAGATCTTGCACAGAATGTTGGTGAGGCTTATTGGGCTGTAGCTCTTGGCCACCTGCAGATCAGCACCAGGTTTCATCACTGGGATAATGATGCTATCCCGCAATTGGGATGGGAAAGCACCTTTCGCCCAGAGATGTTTGTACAGGGCGAGAAGTCACTGAAAAGCCGCAGGGAGGTGACGAACTGGCTGTGAAAACTGTCTGGCCCTGGGGAGGTGTCTGGACATGCAGCTAGGGCACTCTCAAACTCCCACTCACTGAACGGCACATTGTATTTTTCCTGGCAGCGTGTGTGAACAGAAAGCTGTCACTGTTCAACACGCTCTTTGAGGGCGCGGATGTCCGCACCGTAAGTTGCAGATGCTGAGTTACGAGCATAATGTTCTGCCATGTTCTGTGCGATAACGGCTAGGTCTGTGAATAGGGTACCCCGAACGTTGAGACTGGGGATTCCTGCCAGTGGGTGATGCCTGAAAAGGCACCTAACCTGCTTCCACACCTCAGTTGGGGAGGCCCGAGAGCCAACAGTGGCTAAATACCTCTCCCAGCTATATCACTTGCTTTGTTTTATCAGTCCAGTGCGGGCAGGGAGCTGTTTGAAAGCAATCAGGGGCTCCAATGAAGGATGGCGGCGATGGCGCTGGAGTGCTCGACGACGCTCCCTGATGGCCTCAGCAATGTCCGGCGTCCACCAGGGCACCGACTTATGGTGGGGCAAACTAGAGGATTTTGGGACTGTAGCTTCGGCAGTGGAAACAATGGCCCTAGTGACATCATCAACAGCCAAATCAACGTCGTCTGGGAGCGGAGATGTTACTATAACAGCCAAGGTGTAAGCGAGCCAGTTTGCCCAATGGAGTGACCATCAGGGCAGGCAGCCTGCAGGTGGTGACTGTGGGAGCGACAGGATGACAGGGAAATGGTCGCTTTCATAAAGGTCCAAAGGTCGTCATGGATCCTCCAAGTAAGGTGTGGAAGTAAGCTGGGACTGCAAATCTGTCTATGGCTGAGGTGGCATGAGCCAAGCTGAGGTGGGTGGCAGCTCCGTTGTTAAGAAGGCAAATGTTTATCTGTGCCAGAAGGTACTTAACGTCTCTAGCACGGGCCGTAATCTCAGTTCCACCCCACAAGGGGTTGTGGGCATTAAAGTCCCCCAGCAGGAGGTATGGCGGGGGAAGTTAAGCAACCAAGGCAGCCAGTGTGTAGTGGCACTGGAGCACTGGGGACATTGGCGAGAACAAACATGCAAACACCTCCGGAAACCCTGTCGTAGGCTGCACGATTTTTATAATAGCCCCGGTAACCATGAAGGGACTAACCGAAACTACTCCCAAGTAATTCTCAAATAGTAACTGATAGCGAAAATTCATCTCTAGACTAAACTGTTTTGTGAGTGTTATCAGAGTACCGAGCCCTCTGGCAATAAGAGTGTCTCATATCTACCCCAGCATTTGTACCACAACACAAGCAGTAAAAGAAACTGGTCAGCTTATCTTATGCAACTGTGTAGATTGTTTTAGATTTTGTGTCCTTTGGGATAAATAATTACACAAAGTCTTACGTTCAGTATCAGGCATACTCGATGTGATGGACGAGCTGGTTGAAGTCAGGGTAGTAACTGACGGTGGTCGCACAGGGAATGATTCTCCTGAAAATAAAATTATACGGATTTTAATATTGATAAACCACTCTGACATATATGTGAATATTATAGTTGGTAAAATGACATAATCACAGTTTTATTACTAATAAAATTTTGGTGCAATAATTCACTGCAACTCAAAGAAAGTAATAGAAACCTTAACTAGCAACAATGAAGTGTGTAGCCAGAATGAAAAGTGACATCACACTGACCAAACTAGGGCTAGGATGGAAAATGAACAAGATTCTATTTAAAGGAGCCAGTCTGATATTTGCCTCAAGTGATTCATGGAAGTCACAGAAAGCTATATTAGAATTGCTGTATAGAACAATGTTATCAACTACTGGCTGAATGATTCAGATTAAGAATTAAGGCATATTCATAGTTATAATTGGCTCTAAATAATTTGTATTAAGTACCATTGCAACGTACATTTCGCAGGACATGATAGGAGTTAGGTGAAGGGCAAGTTGTTAACAGGTCTACAAAGTACTATTTGACCAAATTATCTTCAGGACTCGTGTGGTGGCTGCTGGGGATGTTTTTTGCCCCACATAATAGCTGTGCAGGGGGTAGGAGTGGTGAGGGAAAGACAGTGCTAGCTTCTTGCAACAGTGCTGACAAGGTTACCCTTAATGTGTACAACAGGCATCTTAGTGTTGGCACCAATCCAAGAAAAATGAATATGCTTAAATTATTGCCAGTTTTCTCTGCTTGTGTCAGCACAAAGCATAAGCATCTAGTTATTGTAGCCATACAGTATCACGAGCCTTATGGGGGTCACAACATAGGCTTCTGGAGGGAAGAAGTAAGTTGTCACCTGCAGTCAAATGATAAACATCTTACAAAACCCAAGCAGATTTAATCTGCCAATAATGATTCTACAACAAGGAGTCCAAAATAAATACTAAAGGGGAAGATTATGGTTTAACATCTCAATGACATCGATAAATACTGAAAATAAAAGCAGTATTTTGTATGGAACTACATATTCCTCAAGAGTCAATGGATTTCTGGATTCCCAAGCTTAATGAAAAGTGAAACTGGTAACAACATTCAGAAGATGGAAAAGAAAATAATGTAAACTCTTAGTAACTGTGAAACCCGAGGTCCTGATACAACTAAATATTTATTAGTTCACAGAATGCATTACAAATTTTTATGGAAATACTGTTTCAAATTATTGAAAATGCTCCATTTTGAACTGCAGTCAAAATGTGTTCTTGCTTGCTTTTATTTCTACAGTGCACTGTCTGTATTGGCATCTGAGCTGTATTACAAGACTATTTTCAGTGGTACAAAGAAATTAGTTAATATTTCCAATTAAAATTCTGCAGTATTTACAGCCACTTTCCCCTCTTTATCCCCACCTACTACTAATTACATAAAAGGATCACTGATAAGCTTGCATACTTCCTTGTCAAAATTTACAGCTGAACCTTAGCAAAAGCTCTTGCCGAGAACCCAAGACAATTCTGGTCCTATGTAAAATCAGTACGCGGATCAATGACCTCTATCCAATTACTCGATCATTCTGGGGTGGTGATAGCAGACAGCAAAATGAAGCTCGAACTTTTAAATTAGACATTTAAGAAGCCATTCACACAGGAGGACATAGTAATAGGCACATCTGGTGTAAAGAAACAGCTGAGAGAGTTGAAAACAAGTTGCCAGGTCCAGATGGGGAACCAATACTGTTTTACAAAGAGTACACTGTTGCATTGGCATCTTTGATGCAGGGGAAAATTCATAACGACTGGAAAAAGGCAAAAGAACAGACCCACATAATTACAGACCAATATCACTGACTTCAGTTTGCTGTAGAATTCTTGAACATAGTTTCAGTGCGAATATAGTAAATTTCCTTGAGACAGAGAAGCTTTTGCCAATGCATCAGCACAGCTTTAGGAAGCACTGATTGTGGGAAACTCAACTTGCCTTTTTCTCTCATGACATCTTGCGAGCTATAGATGAAAGGCAATGGCAGACTGCATATTTCTCAGTTTTCGAAAGGCATTTAACACTGTGCCATACTGCACACTGCTTGAGGGATATTTGGCCATTCCGCCTTAGTGCAAAATCTAGCTCTGCAACTGTTGTGAGAGGTGCTGGTTTGGCTGCTAGGCATCTGCCAAGTGCATCCCAGACATGTTCAATTGCTTTTAAGTCTGGTGAACAAGCTGAGAACAGTCTGTTTGTTCAATTCCCTCAACCAGTGCAGCTCCGTGAAGACGAGCATTATTGTCCACCAGAAGGAACCCATCTCCTATGGCACCCAGGACAGAGCACAAGAAAAGGGCGAAAGATCTCTATATATACCTCTGAGCAGTCAAAGCGCCATTCTGAAAAACACAGTGGAACTCCAATTTTGTGTTTTATGTTTACGTGATAAATTCTCAGCCCCTGTGAAAAACTCTCAAGATCAATGCTAAACAATCCCAATTTCGCGTTTCTTTTGCCTCAATTTTACGTTATTACTCAACTCTCATTTATTTAGTCCTTTTTTTCTTACTGACTAACAAGTCATAAGTGGCACAAAAGAAGTTTGCACTGCCTCTATTGACAGATGGGGTACACCTAGATTCTTTGTGAATGATATTGGTAGGCAGTCTACACTCTAGCATGACCGAAGACCTTAGCTCTTCAACCATCTAGCATCAGAATGGGAAATTACCAGGTGAAATTCCAAACTCCAGTGTATCAATTTAGGTGCAGTAGACAGGAATAGCTCTTGCATGCGCACAAAAGGGTACTGCAGTAAACAGTCCCAATGACATACAACAGCTCCATCTCCGGTAAGATCAAGAGAACCTTCCGTAACTCTATCATCAAGATATCCTTCAATACAAGTCGCAACCAAAGTTGCGCCACAAAGTGGGAGCAAACGAAGCTACATTTAAAAAATCTGGGGAGTACAAACTCCATTGCGGCGACTGTAAAGGTTTAAATGTTGGGCAAACGGGTAGATTTTTTTTTTTTTTTTAATCCCTTACTCCAATAGATCCTTTGGTTTCATTATAGCATCTCCTCATCTCCCCCCCCCCCCCCAATATCTTCTAATATATCATTATTTCCAAGAACCATAGAAATAATTAGGATTCTCTTTTATCCATCCAGTTGACAATTTTTACTCCAATATAGTTCTCTACTCCAGATATTTGCCATCTTTTAAGCTTTGTATTCACAATCCTCTTGGGAAGCTAAAGAGCATAGCACAACAACAATCGGTACACCAGATTACCCAAAAAATTGAAAATTAGTATGAGTGTAACCATGCCATCAGTGGGTCAAATGGAAGCAATAACATTTTAAAATTATTTAGCCTATGCTGAATGTATATATATACACCGAAGAGCCGCTTACATCTTAGAATTTGATGTAATTGCTTCCGCAGTTTCGGGAAGTTGCTGAAATTCATGCTGATTGGAGGATAGAATTGCACTGGGACACACAGTGGGCCAAACAGCAGGGAACATGTTAAGGACTAAAAAATTTGAAGTCAACGAAACTTTAAAACCAAATCCTGTGCAAATTCCAGAAAAATGAACAAGGAAAATGACACTCAAGTCCTCAGTCACCATGTTTCTGCAGCTATCAAAAACAATGTTTGACATTTTGAATTGCTGGACAACATTTTCCTCTAAATCATATATGTCTACATTATAAGCACAGTATCCTGAAGCAAAAAACTTTGGGGCGAGTCAAAATTTGCAGTACACAATTTCATTTCAAAAAATTTGGCAGGAAGTTGGAAACCTGAGTATTTCGGTAAGGTTTTACGGTATGTACTGTACGCGGTCGCTATTTTGAAATTCGCCATCTTGAATCTAAGTAAATTTGTATTTTATTTTTTAATGGAAAGGGGTTCACGTGATACATCAAATAACATCAGTATTCTCTGACAAGTTCATTCCTGCATACAGATTTGACATAGTAGTTATGGTTCCAAAGTTACAACAGTTTTGCAAAAGAGGTAAGTAAATATATTTCATGTAGTTTCATGGGATAACATGTACGGTCAATTTTTCTTTGGGGAAACACTGTTACAGAAAAAACACATCTCAATATGCTTGAGAACTTTCTTTTCCTACAGTTGGAGACTTGATTCAAATGACTTCATTTACCAACAGTATGGGGCACTGCCACACTGTCATATGGAAGTGAGGGAATTTTTAACCTTGATGCATTCACAACAGGTGGTGGGGTGACCACCTTCTTAGAATTTCACACTAACTCCACAAAGGTAAGAAAGCAGTGAGATGGCCATATATTCTCTAGTTGTATTAACTAGAAAATGCACAGCTGTCCCACTGCATTTTACCTTTATGGAGCTGGCGTGGTGAGAAATTGTAAGAAGGTGTTCACTTCACTGCCTGCACGAGCACTTTAAGGTCAACACAAATACTCACTGAACAGTGGATTCTCCACACAGGACCCAATGACTCAGCCTTACATCAACGGCCTGCAAGGTCACCGGATTTGACTGTGTCATTATTTCTTATGGTAGTTCATAAAAGACTGTTTATGTGCCCCCATTACCAACAAAAGTGTATAAACTGAGACATCACATAACAGCAATGTGGAAGCTGTTAACAGAAGACATACTCGCTGCAGTGTGGGAACAATTCGAATTCCGTACTGACATATGCCATGAATCTATGATTCTTAAGGGAGACGTACAGGACCCCCATGAAAAGGTACCGGGGGGGAAGGGGGGGGGGGGGGGGACTTTTGAGTTCCTCATTAAAAAAAATTAAAAAAAATTTTTTTTGTTCATGTTTATTGGTTCCATAAATATAGACATGACAAATAAGATTATGTTTTTATACATCCTGTATATTATTCACCAATAAGAAATAAAATTAAGGCTTTGTTAACACAATTCAAATGGATATTTAAATACTAACCTCTTATTGCTGCTGTGTGGGCAACCCAGGCACCAGGATCAATTGGTCGTACTGGTTCTGTCCTTGGAATTGTAAAATAACCTTTTGGATTTGGATCCCAACACTTCGCAACCACTAGTTTTATAGGACTGAAAGTAAAAAAATTAATAATGTAAATAAAGGACTTGGGTAGCATCTTAAAACAACTTCACTGTGTAAATCAGAGAATAAATATGAACTAGCTAAATCCACCCACACTTTGCTGTGGTACAGATTGAAATGAATGGGAATGTTAAGAAGTTTTGGAAAATAGTTACTCCACGAACACACATCAATCAAATCAATACCCTGCTTTATGTTGTGTGGCTATGTGGAATAAAAGAGAAAGTTGGAAGAAAAATATTTTCACAGTAAATCATTTATTGTAAAGTTTGTGGATTTACTACCTAATTTATTTATTTTTACAGACACATAGATCAGATGGTTTACCAATTTGGTAGCATATGACACACAACTGCCCTTGAGAGAAGCATTTATTTTCCCCTACAGTCTGTCAATATACTACACCTCCCCAATCTCCTCCTCCCTCTAACCATCCCCCGTCTTCCATTTCCTCGTCCTCCCTCACCATCTCATCATCCTCCTCCTCCCTCACCATATCGTCATCCTCCTCCTCCCTATCTCTGGCCATTTACTCTTTTGGTCTATCAGATCAGATGTGCGAATAGTGTTGTATAAATAGGTGTTAATGGAGCAGCTGGAATTTGACAAGATGAAGCGAATAAGCAACATGGAAGTTGAGTTCTGCTTCAATTTATTTATTTATTACTCATATTCTCTTAAGTTTGACTGACCATTTAATGCAAGTGTCTGTTACATTCACTAGGAGCCTAAGAGTCTAGTTTATTTTTTGCAGATTCGACCATTTGTTGGAACGTGTTGGTCCCTTTCAACACTCAAGTACCGTTTCACTATGACATAGTACCTTTTAATTTTTATAAATTTCATTTGCCTTTTTGTACAATAAATTTTAAATATCAGTATGGCCTTACTTCAATTTTTGTGATTACGTACATTGATCACCAAAATAATTATGACCATCAACCTAATAGCTGGTACATCCACCTTTTGCACAGATAACAGATTTGATACATCTTGGCATGGAAGCAACTTGGCGTTTCTAGGTCTTGGAGGGAGCTGGCACTAATCTGCACACATGCATCAACTAATTCCCTAAATATCAAAGGGGGAGATTAACTCTGATGCCACATTGAATTTAATCCCAGATGTGTTTGATCATTTTCAGATCTGGCCAGTTGGAATGCCAGCACATCAATTGCACATCGCCACTGTTTTTCTAACTGCTTCATAACATGCCTGCCCTTGTGACATGGCACATTATCATGTTGGAAAATGCCACAGCCATTGTGAAACATCATGGTCATGAAGGGGTGTATGATACATCTTGGCTTCCATAGTGCCTTGCACAAGCTCCATTGGACCTATGGATGCCCATGTGAATATTCCCCAAAGCACAATTCAACTGCCACCACCTTGTTTCCATCCTGCAGTACATGAGTTGAGGAGCTGTGGAAGACTGTGGATTTGCACCCACCCAGCAGCATGATAAAGGTACATGAATTCATCAGACCACACCGTCCACTGCCAATGTGCCAACATCCAGTAACTATGGTCCTGTGCACATTTCAACCGTAGTTGTCGATGTCAGCACGTGCAGAGGTCATAATTAGGAGCATACCAGACACACTTTTACTCTGCCCGCCAATAAAAACTTATGTCAATTCCAGCACAGTATGCCACCTGCCCTGTTTTATCAGCCTGTACAATCTACAATGTCAGATCTGTCATGAGTGATGGCCACCCAACACCTCGATGTATGGACACGGTTTCAATACGTTATTGAAGACACCACGGCATTCCTCTAACACCAACAAATTGCACAGTTTTCAAAATGCTTGTGCCAAGCCTTCATGTCATGAAAAATTGATAAATCCCACACCTTCCCCACGGTAAAAATGGGCAGCATGCTCACTGATTCTACATGCATTAGAATGTGTGTGTAAAATTGGAAACAATGCTCTTGGTACACATTCCAGTTGTTGTGTAGAGCCTGCTATTACCTTTTTAGTGACATTCTAGTGTTCAATAATTCTACAAAACAAAAATAAATTTGACTGTGTCATGGTTACATGTCTGACTACTACCATTATCTCTGCAGGCAAATATAAGATCATTAAAATTACACACACCATCGATGATGGTGCAACAGATAGCTGTAACAATGTTTAACTGTGCAAGGTTTACAGCCAAAAGTTCCACTTTGTTGTATTTTACACAAAACAAATTTAACATAGCTCTCAATTTTTGCTCCATGTTACCATGAAACTAAATGGAAATACAAATTATGTTTGTATACTATGAGGATTCAGCTTACCCTGGTTTCTGAACAACTTCTCTAAGTACACGAACTGCCTCATCGTTGGACATGTTCTCAAAATTAATATCGTTGACTTGAAGAATCATATCGCCAGGTTCAATGCGACCATCTAAGGCTACAGCACCCCTAAAACAATTCAATTTATTTATGGTCATTATTATGTTATATTTAATATCTCACAAAAACAAAAATTAACTTTATGTTGAGACATAAAATAAGTTAAAATTAAATATTTTTGTGGCCAGTGATTCACTGAATAGGGTGATATATGTGAGACAGCATGTAACCACAGTACCTACATGTATGCCATGTGATCAGTGTTTTGCTTAACTGATCAGGTATGGCAGATTGTAATAGGATGAGAAAGGAGGGGACAACCCAAAATTGAGAAATTGTGTGCACCCTAATAGTGCCTAATTTCGAACTTGTGGGAAATGGACACCTTGTCATATGTATCTGTGTACGGAATGTGACTAACATATCAAAAATATTTTTAATGTTGGATTAGGGGTATTTTATACAAATCAGGAGAAGACATGTTTTATCTATTAAGGGCATACTGAGTAGTAAATGATAATACACAATTGATACTCCACACTATTTCTATCGACCGAGTTCAAAAATAACAGTAATATTCACTGGGACAATAGATGTTTTTAATGTCATTGATGGCTTGTGAAAAATTGGGGTTTACTGTATGACTAACATATGGTAACTTGCAACAACAGAAAAATATCCCATATCCAAAAATGGAAGAAAAGGAGAATTATTAGACCTCATCTTGTGATAGCCCACAGTTACTTCTACATCTCCATCGACATACATCCCCGAGAAACCACTGTAAGGTGCATGGCAAAGGATTGGTTGGTTGATGGGTGGATGGGACCAAACAGCTAGGTCATCAGTTCCTTGCAGAATCCCGCCTTTTCTATTGATTTTGGTCCTGTTCTACTTGATTTACTATGATGGCAGAAATGCAGTACTCGCGTTTTAGAAAGGGAAAACTGAAAACCATGTGAGAGAGCCCATGTGGAAGCCCACCGAATGGCACCTTGGAGCTGGCTTTCAGCTGATGCTACTGAGTGGGAGCTGTACCATATATAAAAGGCATCGACATACAAAGCAGGGATGACAAGCGACCCAACAGGGCTCACCAACCCATTAATGGCGATTAAGAATACTGTAACACTTAACACAGAGCCCTGTGGATTGCCATTCTCAAGGATCTGTGGGGAGCTGAAGGAAGAGCCAACCCTCACACGGAACATGCAGCGGGCTAAAAACTGACTGATAAAAATTGGTAGGGAGCCTCGTAGGCCCAGTCACGGAGGGTACATAAAATATTATGACGCGAAGCGGTGTCATCTGCCTTACGTAAATCAAAGAAAACGGCAACAAGATGTTGATGTTTTAAAAAGGTCTTTTTGATTGCCGTTTCCAGTCTAAGTAGATTGTCGATAGTAGGCCTGCCCTCCCAGAACTCACACTGATAAGGTGACAGAAGTCCACGTGACTCGAGTACCCAGCATAGTCTGCGGGCAACTATCCATTCGAGCAGTTTACATGGCACATTTGTCAGGCTAATTGGCTGGTAACTGTCCAGGGATGATGGACCCTTACCAGACTTAATAACAGGAACCACTATACTGTCCCTCCACCGCGAGCGGAAAACCCCTCGGAGCCAAGTGTGGTTAGATACTTTGAGTAGATATTGCTGTTGTGGGGGGCTGAGATGTTTGAGAAGTTGATTATGGATGGACTCAGGCCCAGATGCAGAATCATGAGAAGAAGAAAGGGCCAGACTTCCATTCCGTGAAGGGTTTGTTATGAGGTCCTTCCCGGTGAGTGGTGAAACATAAATTTGAGGCTTCAACCTGTTTCTTGAGAAGAAAAGCCACGGGGTAGGAAGCCGTCACCAATGCCTTCGCAAGGTGAGCCGCAAGGTGCTCTGCGAGAACCGATGGATCAGTACAGACCCCATCCGGTAAGGCAAGGCCAGGGATTGAAGACAGCCGCTGGCAGCCTTGGACGGAGCGGAGCATAGCCCCCACCCATGACAAGGGTACAGAGGATCCCGAGGAGCAGAGAAAACGCTTCCAGCACACCCGCTTGCTCGTTTTGATTATATAACGAGCCTTGGCATGAAGGCGTTTAAAGTTTACAAGGGCAGTAAGGGATGGGTTGTGCTTAACATGTTGCAAGGCTCGACAGCGCTCACGAATCATCGAAGCAATGGTTGCGTTCCACCACAGAACTGGGAGGCGACGAGGAGGACCTGTCAACTGGGGGATAGCAATGCTAGCAGCTTGAGTAATCGCATTAGACACATCACTGATGACCTCATCTATAGAGTCAGACAGAAATGGTGTGAAAACCACCTGTGATGTATAAAAAGGCCAACCAGTATGACAAAAAACCCAACGAGGTATTCTGTCCCTCGTGCAATGTGAGGGAAGTGAAAGAATCAACAGAAAGTGGCCACTGTCACAAAGGTCGTCATGAGGTGACCAGTGAAATAAGGGGGAAAAAAGAGAGGGGGGAGAGGGAGAAGTGAGTGGAAGGTCTACAGAGGAGAAGGTGCCATAAGCGGCACTAAAATGGGTTGGGGTGCATAATTGAGGAGTCACAGGTCGTGATTGGCAATGAACTGGTCAACGAGGTGGGCCCGAATAGTTGTATAAGCACTGCTCCATGAAAGATGATGGGCATTGAAGTCCCCCAAGAATGAGGAAGGGAGGGGGGAGCTGCTGAAGGAGCGCTGTGAGAGCAGCACACATAGGTGGCCTGTCAGGAGGGAGATACAGATTACAAACTGTTAATGGAGTATGTAAGTGGACCCTAACAGCAACCACTTCCAGTGTGGTACAGAGAGGGATCCATGAACTAATGATGTCCATACGAACTACGGTGCAGACTCCACCAGATGGTTATATGGGGGCAAACACGGTTCCGACAAAGCACGGAACCCACAGAGTGTTGATGAATGGCCATCAGTGAAATGCGATTCCTGCAAAACAACACAAGTTGCTGAGTAAGAGGCAATAAGATGTTTCAACTCCAGGAGGCGACTGTAGTAACCGTTACAGTTCCATTGGATGAGAACAGATTGAGGATCCACATGGAAGGCAAACGGACTGATGCATGTCACAAAGCTGGGTCAACGTCCGTCACCGACTAGGGAGGAATGACATCCATAAACAGTGGATCAGACAGAAGTTCAGTGGTGTTATTTGGCTGTGAGGACAAAGGTGGTTCTTCCAGGACTACCGGAGGGGCCTCGTCCTGCGACTTTTGCTTCTTTTTCTCTTGCAGGACGGGAAGGACAGGTTCCAGAGAGAGAACTGCAGTCAGTAAGGTCTTGCACCGATGAGGACCGGGCGACCTTAGTATTATCAGACTGGATGTCCAGCTGCTTGCTTGAGGCAGAGGACTTCCTATCTGGTGGATGCCGGGAAGAGGAACCCTGGGAGGGGGCACCTTCAACGGCAAGTGCCAAAGAAGGGGGAACTTCTCCAGCCAGGAGGAGGAAGGGGGACACTGAAAGGGGGGCAAGGGAGGTGCAGGAGGGGAAGGGGGAAGAATGGGTGGGAATGGGATGAGCAAGGGGCAGGTGTAAAGTATGTAACCGAGGCATAACTAGTAGATAGTTGCACAGGGTGCAGATGCTCAAATTTTCAGTGGGTCTCCTGGTCTGTAAGTCAGTCAAGGGACTTATACTCTTGAATCTTCTTCTCCTTTTTATATACAGGGCAATATGGAGAGCGAGGAGATTGGTGCTTGTGACAATTAACGCATACAGGGGTTCCCCTCAGAGTGGATGTCCACATTCATCAGAAAAATCACATGGGAGGTGGAATGTACGGCTTCATGTCACAACGATAGATCATTACCTTGACCACCTCTGGTAGAGTACCCCCCTCAAAGGCCAAGATAAATGTGCCAGTATCCACGCGATGATCCTTAGGGCCTTGCTGCACACGGCAAAGAAAATGAACACCCCGCCATTTGAAGTTGCCCGAAGTTCCTCATCATTTTGGAGGAGGAAGTTGCAGTGGAAAATTACTCCCTGAACCATGTTCAATGAGTGATGAGGGGTTATCGACACTGGAACGTCACCAAGATGGTTGCAGGCACACAAAGCTGCAGATTGGGCACCAGAGACTGTTTTAATTAGCAGTGATCCAGTACACATTTGCTCATTGTTTCAACTTCCCCAAACTTATCCTCAATATGTTCAACGAAGAACAATGGTTTGGTGGCAGTGAACATCCCTCCCTCCATCCATCCATCCATCCATCCATCCATCCTGGTGCAGACCAGGTAATGTGGAAAGGGTTTCACCCCAAGCCGACGTGCCTGGCCCTCCTCCCACAGGGTAGACAGAGGGGGGAAGGTCCTCTCATCGTAGCTCATAGCATTATACTTCTTCCTGCCTTCTAAGACGGCCGTATCACAACTATTATCTAATTTCACACGTTTCATCGTGCAAAACGTCCGCCTTGGTACCACCCACTCTGATCCAGGGCTCTCCCCATGGGCGCCACCCAGCCACAGCAAAGGCCACCTGGCACGATGGCCATTGCCGGGAGCCCTGATACCCCACAAGCAAGGATGGTTATTGATTCCTTGGCATGCATGGGGAGGTTGCAGCTCTGGTTCCAGCAGTGTGATCCCTGCGTTGTCAGGGTGCTCGGCCATAAGGGTACATAACAGCCTCCCCACATGGACTGGCTACACATGCTGGGGTCCTAGCGGGGTGGGGGCTATGGCAAGGAAGGAAATGGAGAAGGAAAGGCTTGGATACACACCATAGGGGCTAGGTCGGTAGTTCTTCCCCGAATGGCTCACACTGGTAACTGCAAATTTTTGTGGAGGTCAAACCCCGAGGGGGACCGAACTATGCCGAAAAAGGAGGAAAACGACGATGATCAAAATTGCTAAAGAGCTATGGGCCCCCTGGGGGCATGGCAAAGGGTACTTCATACCACTGCTAGTCATTTCGTTTTCTGTTCCACTCTCAAACGGAACAAAGGAAAAACAAATGTCGGAATACCTGTAATTTATCTTATCTCTGTGGTCTTTACATTAAACATAATTTGGTGGCTGTAGAATAGTTCTGCAGTCAGCTTAAAGTTCTGGTGCTCTAAATTTCCTCAAGAGGTTTTTTTCCCAGAAAGAATGTTGTCTTCCAACAGGTAATGAATGAACCGGTTAAAACACAGGACCTCTGATTCCAACAATGTCACCGTCTCATTTTAATTACAGAAGTTACGTGGTCTTTATTTAGGTGTATATGGCAAACAGCAATAAAAGTCTATGGCAGCATAGGCGTTAAGGACTGACTAGAGGCAATGTAAAATATACTCTGTGATCACAGGGGCACAAAGATGTGAGAGAGCAGAAACAAGGCACAAATGTATAAATCAATGTGTAGGTGAAAAGAAGAGAAATTTTTTCTTGTTAAAATGTGGCTGGTTGGTTGGTAGGCTGTTTTATGGGGACAGAACTGTGAAGGTCATCAGTCCCCCATTCCAATCTGGAAAAAAGTGTCTAGAGTTTAAAATAACAAAGGGGAGGAAAATCCTACTGAATCAGTAAAATGTCAACAAAGTCGAGAGGCTTGCACGGAGGAACGTCACGCAACCATGGTCTCCTTTATAGCCCGGAGTTTGTTGGACACAGTCCAGGTATGCCATTCAGTAACCCGAAGCTCATAAACTCTATGGCACAACACCGACTGGAGATCAGAAGACAGAATGCCGATCTCCATAACAGCCTGTTTTGCAAGCCTGTCGGAATGTTCATTGCCTGGGATACGGATGTGACCCGGAGACCAGAGGAACACCACTGATTGACTGGACTGGTCAAGGGCAGAAAGTGTCTTCTGTGTGGCTAATGCTAGGGGAGAACGCGGGTATCACAGGTCCAGAGGTAAAAGGCTGCTCAAGGAGCCACTACAGATAAGGAAAGACGCACCTGAGCAGGACCAGATGTGCTTGAGAGCTCGGGAAATGGCTACCAGTTCCACAAAATAAACACAGCAGCTATCCGGCAGAGAGCACTGTTAAATAGTCTTCATGAACGTATACAAAGCCAATGCAGCCCTCAACCAGTGAACCATCGGTGTAGACTAGTTCACATCTTGGGAATGCAGCAATGGCAGCAAAGAACTGACAACAGAGAGCCTCAGGGGGAACTAAGTCTTTGAGTGTGTCGGCTAAGTCCAGATGAGAACGCGGCCTTGGCAGGCACCACGGAGGTGCACGTGTGAAGGCCCAAAACGAGGATGGAAGCATGTAATAAGAGCCAACAGAAGGGACTTACTTGAATGGAGATTGTATGACCTGACCTGGGTCGCCATTGTTGGGGATGGGCAACCACATTGGTTGCAGAGGCTGTGAGCAGTTGTTGGCAGCAGACCAACAAACGAGGGACCCCTGCCTCCACAAGTAAACTGTTCAAGGAGCTGGTAGGGAAGGCACTCGTCGCAATGGGAACCACACAGTGGTGAATGGGATCCAGCAAGACCAATGTTGAAGGTGACGCACAACCATTGGCAAAGCACCCAAAACAGGACAGAACTGCACCAGAGCTTTGTATAGCCGCAACAGTACGGAGCGATCAGCACCCCAGGCAGTATGACCCAGGTGGCGAAGAACGTTGAAATGGCACTAGCACTCCCGTTTTAGCTAACGAATGTGAGGAAGCCATGGCAGCCAGGCGTCAAATACCAGACCTAAAAAACTATTGGTTTTCACTACCTCCAGTAAGTGGTCGTCAAGATCAAGTTTGGGGTGGGGGTGAACCATCCAACACTGGCAGAAGTGCGTAACACTGGTCTTGGCGGCAGACAACGAAGCCATGGACCACAGCCTAGGACTGCGCCTTCTAAGTGGCTTCCTGCAATCTGCGTTCAGCAACGTGAGTGCCAGAGGAATTAAAAGAGATACAAGTCGTCAGCCTAAAGGGAAGGGGATAATGAAGACCCAACTGCTGTCGCAAAGCCATTAATGGCCACTAAAACTAATGGAATGCTAAAAAGATAGCCCTGAGGAACCCCAATCTCCTGGGCATGAGAGATGCTACAGGAGGCACTAATTGAACACGATGTGCGAACGGCTAAAAAGTTTTGAATAAAAATTGGGAGTGAGCCCCACAGACTCCACTCGTGTAATGAAGCGAGGATATGGTGTCAACAGGTCGTATTGTATGCTTTGTGCATATCAAAAAAGATAGCAACAAGGTGGTGGCGCCAGGAAAAGGCTGTGCAGCTTACAGACTCGAGGAACACCACATTATTGGAGGTAGAGCGACCCTGGCAGAAACTGCCCTGGCACGAAGCCAGTAAGCCTCGAGTCTCAAGGATCAAACACAACCGCTGATTGACCATATGTTCCAACAATTTACAGTGAACGTTCCACATCTACATGGGATACTCTGCAAATCACATTTAGGTGCCTGGCACAGGGTTCATCAAACCACTTTTAAACTATTCATCAACCATTCCATTCTCTAATAGCGCGCAGGAATAAAGAACATCTGAATCTCTCTGTTTGAGCTCTGATTTCTCTTATTTTATTCTGATGATCATTTCGTGTGAGTAAAGAGCTAGTTGTGTTTCACATGAACGACATTTTCTAAATCCGTGTTGACCTTGGGTCAATAGACCATTCCGTTTGAGATAATTCATAATACTTGAATACAGAATATGTTCCAAAACCATGCTGCAAATTGATGTCAATGAAATAGGCCTGTAGTTTAGTGGGTTACTCCTACTGACTTTCTTGAATATTGGTGTGACCTGTGCAACTTTCCAGTCTTTTGGTATAGATCCTTTGTCGAGTGAGCGGTTGTATACGGCTGATACGTAAGGCGCTATCGCATCAGCATAATTAAATAGAAATCTAATGGGTATACAGTCCGGACCAGAAGACTTTCAGTTGCTTCACTACCCCAATGACATCTACGTTATTCATTCTGGCCTCTGTTCGTAATTTGAAAATGAGTTTTGAAAAGCTGTGTTTAGTAACTCTGCTTTAGTAGCACTATCATAGGTGGGATCGCCATTTTTATCACATAGTGAGGGTATTGTTTGTGTTTTGCCTCTCAGTATATTTGCCAAAAAACATTGGTAAGGTCGATAGGTTGATAGCTATCCACGTGAAGAGGGTTTCAGCCAGGTTTAATCACCAGGGCGATGATATTCTCCCGCCATTGCGACAGGAAAGCATCATTGCACCAGTTGGGGTTGAAGAGAGCTAGAAAATTACACCGGCATTCTGTTGAGAGGTGTGTCAGCATTTGAGTATGGATGCTTTCAGGACCAGGGGCCCCAGTTGTCAGAACATTATGCAAGTGCACTGAGGTAACTCAAGTGTTACATGCCTCAGAGTGTCAGGTGGTAAAGGAGAGGGGCCGGTGCTCCTTTAATATACGGGCGGCCGGTGGGCAATTCTGAGAGGCAGAGGTGCAAACGTAATTCTCAGCAAACATATCGGCAAGTGTGGCAGGATCTGTACACACAGCTCCATTCCTGGAGATCCCAGTGATACCTGCTGGCATCTGGTATATGCCTGATTTTGCTCCAGACTTGTGAGATGGAGGTACCCGAGCCAATAGTAGAGATGTACCTCTCCCAACACTCTTGTTTCCGTCTTTCATTTAACTGGTGAGCACGAGCATGGAGCCGTTTAAAAGCGATATGGTACTCCAGAGAGGGGTGCCACTTGTACTGCTGTGAAGCCCACCTGCAGTCTTTAATGGCCTCAGTGACTTCTGGTGACCACCACAGCACTGTCTTCCACTGTGAGCACCCCGAAGAATGAGGGATTGTAGCATCTGCAGCAGAAACAATGGATCAAGTGACACACTAACACCACATGAAGGTTGACAAGTGGGAGAGATCCAACAATGGCAGCAGAGGTGTAGTCTTCCCAGTTAGTCCTGTTTAGAGCCCACCTGGGCAGGGGCACTTGGGACTGACCCTATGTGAGTGACAGAGAAGTTGATAATTGTTCACTGCCACACAAGTCATTGTGGGCTCTGCAGTGGACAGAAGGTGGAAAGTTGTGGCTGCAGATTGATAAATTGATAGCCCAAAACATGCCATGCACCACACTAAAATGTGTGGGGGCATTTAAGAGGCAGAGGTCAAATTGAGATAGTAAGTTTGACAACTCTACAACTCTGCTGTGGCCAGAAGTCGTGGAACCAGCCCATAAGGGGTTATGGGCATTGAAATTGCCAAAAAGTAAGAAAGGTGGTTGGGGGGGGGGGGGTGTTTAGAAGTAAGTGCAGTCAAAACATTCAGGGATACATCGGCATCTGGAGGGAGATAGAGACTACAGACAGTGAACTCCTGTGTTGTCCTTACCCTGACAGCCACTGCTGCTAACAGTGTTTGAAGAGGCACAGGTTCACTATGAACAGAAGTAAGGACATAAATCCACCTGAGACCTTGTTATATGAGCAAAGATTGTAATAATATCCCCTGTAGCCACGAACGGCAGGGGTCTGCAATGCTGAAAACAGGTTTCTTAGAGGGCAATGCAGAAAGCAGGTGTTATGCTTAAAAGTTGTCGTAGCTCAGCCAGGTGGGTGAACAAAACCGCCGCAGTTCCACTGGAGAATGTCACTTTTACTGAGCTGAAAAGCCACGATAGAAGAGATAACAAGGTTATTCTTGTGAATCACCTGCTGCAAACAGGTGCAAGTCCATACAGTCAAGAAACATTGGTTCCGGGGACCGAGTTAAGGCAACATCCTCAAGGGGTGCGAGGATCTCCACCTAATCTTCAGATGCAGAAGAAGTAGTAGGGTGTGGCCTTGGAGCCACTGGAGGGTGTGTTTTCTTCTTTTTCTTGGACTTATTTGCCTCTCGCTGGCCCTTTGGTTTCAAGGGCTTCTCTGATGTGGCTTCTGGGCCTGATAAAGACCGGGAAGCCCCGGGACCAGTATCGTGGAGATCCATCAGCTGTTGACTGGGGTCCTATATGGCACTTTTAGAAGCTTCTAAAGGAGGCACACTGAGGGACCACTGCCTAGCCAAAGATGCTATAGAAGGCTGTTGCTTTTCCAGCTGGGGGGTGAGGAGCTGTGTCCCTGATGGTTGGGGGTAGGTTGCTCCCACAGGTGGTGGTGGGGGAGCATTGATGTAGAACAACCCCCAACCATTATGGGGGCAGAAAAGAGCTTGATGGCCCACAGTCGTCGGCTATGGTTTCGTTACTATCGTCCCTGAAGACTGCGGTGACGAAGAGACTGCAGCAAATGATGATTTAAATGCAACAGGTTGAAGCCACACAGCAGTGCACAGGCCTTCTCTTCAGATGGTGTTAGTTGAACCGTCATTCGTTTTCTCCCTTTCGACTGGTTCGTCGGTTTCAACGGATACTTTGTGGACATTGGTTTGTTTTGTCCTATTTTCATCATTTCGGATAACGCAGTCCTCTCGTTAGAGATGGCGTCGAGTTACCATGGCGACAACCCTCTGCCCAAGCGCACTGAGCAACCGCGCCCTAGCAAGTTCCGAACTACCGTGTAACATGTTCGTACATCACAAACTAATTCCTCGCCTATTAAGCTATGGCGAACAGCTGCGAGAGTAATCCGTGATTCTCGAACTATCAATGGCAGTTGTTAACTAACTAACTAACTAACTAACTAACCAACCAACCAACATTAGATTATAATTCATTGTCCTAAGAACGACGTGTTTTTGATAATTTTCAGTGCGCTATTGCTTTGAAATGACAACACTGGAGTTATACTAACAAAATCATCAAGTAGAGAAAGCAAGATGGCGTACATAAATGAGATTTTGGGGCAAGGGATGTTGTGTGACTGATTTACAACGCCAAATGTAGGCTGTTCCATCTAGGCTAGAGTCACTCGTCCGAACGCCAAATGTACGCTACGTTCATTCCAGACTATAGTCATTTGTAAGCAGTACAGGCAAAGAAAATAAACTTTGAACTACCAAGGCAAGACAGGTGATGATAATATTTTAACGGAAAAATATAATGAAAATTTGGGAGAGATATTAAAATGGTAGTTCAAAGAGGTAAAAGTTCAAAGCAGATTATGTTTGTCAAAGCTAAACTCAAACCTCATAAATTTGGCTGTTTGTTAAAATATGGTCAGAAAGAATATTACGTGTTGGGTGCATACATATTACCACAATAATAGTCATAAACTTATCACCATAATTTTTTTACTGTTTAGATTATTATTTTGGTCCAAAATGTTTGCAAAAACTTATAAAACTACACATCGAAAGTGGGCTGTAAAACACGCCAGTGTGATTTTTTTTTTTAAATTGCTTTTGCCAAAAAATAGAACTAGAAATACATCAAACATGAACACAAATGTTAAACAGTGGAGCAGATTTACTCCAGACTATCAGGTTCACTCAATCTTCACCCTTACTAAATGTTCCAGAATGCTGCTCAGAGATATCACAAAGGTCATATCAAGATTATTTGACATCAAAGTTACTTTGTTCATTATGTAATCTCTGTAGAATTGTTTTATACTAGCTTTAAATCGAAAATTACTACAAACATCCTAAAGCTGGAACACACTGGTCATGCTGCCAGAAATAATCAGTCACGTTTCCTTCTTTTATACTTTCTTTCATGGCTGCTTTTCCACACTGCTGAAATACAGCCTAGGACCAGTTCCTCTGTTGTCTGCTGGCCTTCAGTAGCTCTTATAATGATGCCAGCAGGCAAGGCTCTCCTTTGGGAGGGTTTTCAGATTAAAAACCTTATATGGTGTCTGTGTACGTCCATCAACATGTACGTATTGCACACTGCATTTGCCTACATCAGTTATTGTCATGGTGCTTTGCATATCTAAATTGATTGGCATCTGGTTCAGAAATATTCTTGTGTGTTTCTACAAATCTGGAGGTCAGAGAGAAACTATTGTAAGTGCAAAAATGACCATTTTGGGGTTTTTATTGCATGTGGCTCATATTAAGTCATGTCATGGGTAAACTACTGTATGTATGTGTTAAGTGTAAATAAAGATGGCTTCACAATTATTATTTTTTTTTTTTTTAGATTTAAAATATCGTAAGTACAGTCCCCTTGTAGTATTCATGAAATGTTTATCAAGACAAAGTACTTGTAAGAGACTAGCATTACGCAATACAAAAAGTAAGGCTCTTCATAATTGTGTATTAAAGCAGAAATCACTTACTGCTGAAGTGCACTTTTACCATAATAACCATGCCTAAGTTTGACTACAAAGCTTAAGACTCGAAGCCAACTAATGTAGCTGAATGTTCATCCATTCTCTTTCATTTGTATTTTGTGTTAGAATGAACCAACTTTGTTTCAGTTTTGTAGTGTGATCTACAACTTTTTCTCTTTTTAATTTAGTCTCATTTTATGTGTACAGCTTGGATGTGGTTAAATATGGTAGTGTCCCTCTGTACAAAACACAGGGCTTGTTGACAAAAGTTTCTTTTCTGCACTATTTTGCAGTGTTTAATTTGAATCATTTCTTTCATAACATCATATCCACATTTCATGTTTTGTATTCCCCCAACAAGTGATTCTTTTTCCTCTTATGGCTATTTGCATTTTTGCACTCAAATTGCACAAAAACTTTTCAAAATTTTTATTGTTTCATCTTCACTGACAAATTCTTACTTTTTGCCACTACTGTAATGTCAAATATGTGTTCAGCTTCCCGCTTCCCATGAGATTTACTTTTTATTATAATATATCATGTCAAAAGGTCAGGTGCAGCATATATTTGGACATGGCCTATATTTGTGAAAATATGGTAAATTCATCTGCTGATATTGTAACTGTATTTTTAACCATGAAAAATGGCAATTAAGTTGGTTTTTGGTTAGAGTAAATGCTACAAAGTAACAGACAAGATAGTAAACAAGAATAGTTATCTTAGGGATGAGCATAACTGAGCCAATTTCTTGTTAGTGCAGTTAGTTTGTATCACTGACCTATGAATTTTACTTGTATTAACTGTAAGTCATTTTCATTATTCATGTGTATGTCGTAGAACTGTTCTCAAATTTTAACACCACTCAGGGGGCCCAGCATTAGTTTGCTGGATACGGGAATGGTGAACCTGTCATTCAAAGGGGAAAAACATACTGAGGCAATTGCGCAGTCCACGACTGCACTCACCCAGTCATACACTATAATGCCCATAATTAGTCTGGATGGATCATTGCTGCCTAAACTATGTGTGTGTCTTCAAGAACCAACTGGACATTTTGGACCATGTGTCAAACAAACAATGTTCTATGCAGACAATCTTGTGGTATACACATTTAAGTCTGGGAAAATTGGAAATGATAACTTTACACTTTTCATGTGTCATGCTTTTCTTCCATTCTGCGGGATCTCTTCTCCTCCTAGATTCGTGGTCAGGTCAAAAAAGTTCCGATTCATTAAAAGCTATATTTCAAGCTCACCCTGACAAAGAAGTAGAGATACTTCAGTTTCCACCCGGCAAGACGAACATAATTCAACCGTTAGACAGAGAATTTTCCGCCAGTGGAAGGCATTTTACGGAAAACTAACAGAGAAAATTATTGTGTGCAAATCACCGCAGTTTCCTGTCTATCACCGTGACAATATTCTCGAGTTGCAATCAGTCGTACATTATCAGTTTTCCTTCCCACGGTTTCAAAATGTGATTAAATATGCGTGGCACGCCTCGAAATATACTGATATTAGGCCCGATTCCTTCCTAACAACAGCCGAGTTTTGTCTATGGACGTCTAACAACGCCTGATTCGCAGGGCTGTCATATGTCGTCTTTACTTGTATGTTCTTGGTGCACAAAAAAACTGTTTTGAACATTGTATCAATATTTCACATTTTTTGCGGTAATTACAAGAAATAAAAGTTTGGCGGGTATAGCGTAGCACAAGAGGTCAGGGTTGTACAACAGGCAAGCACAATCGCAGAAACCATGCGACAATAATGTCATACTTAAAAAAGTTTTTAAGACTTCCAGGTCATGTCAGTAGCTAACAGTCTGTACAGACTTCCTTCAATGTTAACTCACAGTGGTAAAAATAGCAACACAGGTTTCGACATGACAAGTCTGACCATTCCCTTGTTAGTCCAGAGTCACTTTCGTCTTTAACACTTGTTATCTGTGGTCCAGTCTGTGGAAGAATAATTTTAATTTCCCAAGGATACAATTACATTATCAATGTTATTTTCTACACTCACTTCACTTTACCATGCTTGTTTGTGTGTGGTGTACAACATTACTCCACTTCTCTGGCATTATTTGTGCCACAGCTTGTCTAACAGTTTTCACTATCTTCATGATCTTCACCTAAAACTTCACATTCAATTGTGTTGTCTTTTTTGTTGCCATTGTTGGAGCTTTATCTTTAAATACTGAATGGTATTTCAAGTTATCCATTGCAATTACAGATGGCCGATTCAAGTTTTCCACAAGCTGCCCTCTTACCACTTCAGAAAACTACCATGGTTCATTTCCTTGTGGTAATTGTTTTTCTCAATTTGTAAATGAGGAGATAGATAGGTACGAAACCAGATGAAGTCCTTTCATATGGGACAATAATTCTTGCTTGAAAACTGATGGCTCTTCAGTGAATAAATTTACCTCAGCACAGACAAAGATACACAGATGGGGAACCTCCCTAAGGGCCCAGTCACCCGAGCAGGGGGTTTCGGCAGTTCTGTAAGATGTCCCATTATGGCACTGAGGTTAGAAACAGCCCTTTAATACTGATCAGACAGTTGGAAGAGCAGGCAGCAGATAGCAAGTATCCCTAGAACAACTTCCCTTCAAACACTGACAAATTCCTGGCCCCACAACAAACCGAAGGCCGGGTTCTGTGTCACAAACTCTCAGCATCAGCAAACCAGTATTGACTTTTCGACACTTTCATGTTTGTTTATTTTTTATTTACAAATGTTCAAATGTTTGTAAATCTGAGAGATTAAACTACTGTAGTCATCAGTCACTCAGATTACAAACTACTTAAACTAACCGCCATTAATTATTTTTACTTGGCATTGCCAAAAGAGTTTTCTTCAGTACAGTCCAGCACCTAAATCTACACATTTACTCCGCAAATCACATTTCAGTGCTCAGCAGAGGGTTTATTGAGCCACTTTCATAATATTTCTCCATCTTTACATTCTCTAATAGTCCATGGGGAATAGGAACACCTTAATCGTTCCATTTACAATCCGATTCCTCTTTTGCTATTATGACGATCATGTCTCCGTAGGTAGGCAGGTGCTAAGAAAATAAGTTTGCTTTCATAGGAGAAAGTTGGTGAAAGAAATTTCACAAATAGATCTCACTGCAACAAATAAATACCTTCTTTTTTTTATGATTTCCACCCCAACTCATGCATCATTTCTGTGGCGTACATTCCCGTGTATCACAATAATGCAAAACAAACTGCCCTTCTCTCAACTTTCTAAATATCCTCCATCAGTCCCACTTGGTGGTGATCCGACAATGCACAGCAGTACTCCAAAATAGGACACACAAGTGAAGCTAGGCAGTTTCTTTAGTAGAACTGTTAAAAGTGTTCTACCAATGAAACATTGGCTTTTGTTCACCTTCCTTGCAATATTTTCTATGTGTCTTTCCATTAAAGTTGTTCATTGTAATTCCCAGGTATTTAGTTGAATTTACTGCCATTAGGTTTGACTGATTTATCATTTAGAAAGCATCACTCATGTGAAATGCAAACTGCTCTTTTCTTACATGCTATCTTTTGAGCCATGAAATGAAGTGCAACAAACTGTAAACCTATATTCCTTGACACTAAATGTAAATTTCACATGTAACTTAAGTCTTTATCCTAAAAATTTTCTCAAATATTCAGGAAAAATATATGTAGCAGCCAAATTATAACCTGAACATAAAATCTGACCTGCGGTAAAAGCAACTTCATATGTTTTGCACAACAAACATTCATTGGCTCTAGACGGCTTAGACTACGCTCGCCATGTTAGTAAACCTACGAACTACAGTCAAAATAGTGCATAGCTGTACAAGTGAAAGCAAAAATTTCTATGGTGCACATTTTGTTTATTGATTATTATTATTTTCTAGTAGAAGCTTTCAACAGCCTGTCATATTTCAAACTGTGACGAGCTTGTCTCATCAGTTTTGTTGTGAGACTCTTCATTACCTGAACAGGTGCGATCAGCTCTTGCTACAGCTGTTCCGACCTTATCAGAAGGGCTCACCTCTGCCTCCCCTCCACGCTACCCACAAAACGAGAGAGGCACAACTGCAGAAGCACATCTAGTGTGGTCTACTGGTACTCGCCTGGTGATCCACCCGACATCTGCTATCGTCTTACGGAATTACAATAAGAGCGTAGGACAGTGGTATTGGAATGGGGATTCCTCTCTGTGTAGTTACTTTGTGGCCTCGGGAAGAGTAACAAAGAGTATTGTTATAGTTTGATGTTCCTTTCTCTCATAATATCTAAGTGTGGCAGAGAACTGTAAAAAAAGAAAGTTCAAAGTTTGGTAACTGCAGTTCTGTCCCTCTCACTTTCTGAGTGTCCATCATAACCTATTGGACCAAACTGCTATGGTCATTAGTCCCTAGACTTACACTTACAAACTACTTAACTAACTTACTCTAAGTAGAGTGTACACACACACACACACACACACAAACACACACACACACAAACACACACACACACAAACACACACACACACAAACACACACAAGGGGGGGGAGGGGACTCGAACCTCCGTCAGGAGTGGCTGCGCAGTCCTTGATATGGCACCTAGAACTACACAGTCATTCCCACACAGCACACCCAAAAAGTTACTGGTTATGACTGTCATTAGGGAATGGCCATATAGAAACATTACTTTTCTTTTAGGAGCAGGGAGATTTAACAATGGTGAATGGAAAAGAAAGTATGAGCATGCACATTCTCAGAAATACTCTTGCTATGGTAGCAGCCAGATAAACAAATAAATCACTGCTATTCTGATCAAGGTATAAATCATTAAATTTATTAGGCTTTCTTACAAAACTACCTACCCTTTCATAATAGAGCCAACATAAATGCCTCCATCACCTCCCTTGTTGCTCTGGCCAACAATACTTATTCCCAGGAAATTTACAGTGTCCATATTGAGTGTAACGGTGATTATGTTCAGGGACATTGTAGAATCTGTGATGGATGAAAATGACGACGTTCTGGAAACAGCCGGTGGAGCTCTATGTCTTCTCCTCCGCTGAGGGCGCCTTCGTCCCAAATGGAGTCTTGAGACACTGCTGTGATCTTTCAAAAAAGAAGAAAAATTAAAATAAACCTTAAGACATTGGGTGCAGCAGTATATCTACTACAATCTTATGCTACACTAAGAGAGCCTACTACTACTACTGTAACAAAGTTCACTGCAAAGTAAAAAATTTATATTAGGAAACTACTGACTGCAGTATCTGACTTTTCCCCCCCTCCAAATACACAGCATAAGACCTGTAGTAGGCTAGTTCCCTGGTGTTATATAAATTTCTATAGGCAACACTGTCAACAACAACAATGATGATGATGATCCCAACCTGTAACAGTTAACATTTTTTGATGAAAAGAAAAGCTTGCATCAAGTTTCCACCTACCACAAAAATGTTTTCTAAGTAATAAGAACCTGCAGTCTGGCAACTTTCTTGTGCACTTTTCTCAACAATGTAGCCTGTAGTCTTCTCCAGAATCGATAGGGGTATTACAGAAGAAAAAAATATACAGAGAAAGTCAGCTTATCATTGTTTGGACTGGGGTAAGGTGGCATGAGTATGAGAGGGTAGGCTAAATGCTGTAGAAGTGCAACGCACAGGACTTTACTAATTTCAAAAATACACAAAAGAAGAAACTGATACATTCTCATTTAAGAAATCATCATGAAATTCAACCTTCTAGACAACTACGACTGAGAACAACTGGTGGCCGACACTATGATTGTTGTGGACTAAAGATGGCCATTTAAGTGGCAGAAACCAGTTGCTAAAAAATAAAATTTGTGATCTACACTGATTTTTATATGAAATTCATTTTTGCACTTTAGAGAAAACAAAAATTTGCAATAAAATAAGTAAATCACAATTATTTCATAGATTAAAACTCTCAGCTTCAATTTCTTAGGCTAATTTATAATCAATCTGGTGAGAAGAAACTTCTCCAAAAGAGAAGAGAATTATATTACATCAGCTAAAGACAACAACATTGTGATCAACGTCACATTGTCAGCTTTTAAACATCAAATGCTGAAAATTTGATTTTAATGCACCTACCCGTTCCAAGGGTTTGCCTGTCAACTGACAGATTTGTTGCTCTCCCTGTAGTAGTTGTAATTCTACTAGATACATCATCCTCTGACTCCAGGAAACTGGTAGATTCCAAATCGGAACTGAGCATCGATGAAGACTCGTATCCATGCCCAGAACGGTGTTTTGAGTGACCATTTATGCGGAGTCCTGCAATACAAAAATAACAGATTCTTTAAAAATATATTTTACAGAAGTTTCGAAAATTGCTGCAAACACACTTAATATAGACAATTTTTATTAATGAAGTAATACTTGTATGGTAATATAACAACATATATAAATTTTATAACAATTACAAAAAATAAACTTCACAGTTTAGAGATAAGTACAAAACTATTAACATTTGATCATACTACAAAGGCTACCCTAAGGAATTACTACGAGATACATTTTTCCCTACAAAGAAAGACTAGTTACTCTGCTTCAGTAGCCAAATTATGGGTACCAACTAATGAAATCAAAAACGTTTTATGTATGTAAAAAATGGTAAAATTGCACCATGGTCTGGATTACAGGTTGCAAGGTAGGTGTACAGTAACTCGCTAAGCATGCCTGTTTACAGGATAGAGGAAAATAAATATAATACACCATCAGTTGCTCACTGCTAATGTTCCAGATTACAAACCTATGATTTCTTCTCAATTCTATGATTTCTATTGTTACTTGAAACATCTCACAACATTTCTCAATGTGAAAATACTGTGTTATACTGTTGTTGGGAGTTTTCATTTAACTGCAGGTCACCCAATAAGTGGGTGGATAAATAAGAAGGTTGGAGGAGTGTGAGCAGTAATATAATTGAACAATACACCATAATCTTGACAGGTTATGATCAAACTTCAGTCCAATCCAGATGTGATCAGTTTCAACATTACAGTGCTTTCCTGTCGATGATCTTATTGGAAGTGGTATGCCCTGGACTTCCCCCATTATAAGTAGTGATCCAATTGTATGAAAACCAGGAATTATCACAGAAAACAAGAAAGACCAGTACCAATATTTACTATGTGCAAAGTAATGACTTGCAGGACAACTCACAATTCACTTACCATGATTATCATTACCTGACATTTACTAGGAATACAAAGAACATTGATAAGTAGTAAGTGCTAATATCTATTAATTTGTAGTGAAAATCTGGGAAGCAGAATTAGTGAGAACAGTCACAGATTTACTTTCTTATGAAGTTAGTTAAAACTGTCCATTTTAAAAGAACAGAATAATGATAGAATTTGTTCCAGAAATAAAATAAATGCACATGGGAAATATCGGAGGCAGGGAGAGATTCCTAATGCCTTATTTTATTCTTGAGAGCAGAGGGATTATCACTCATTACTGGCTAACTTCGCCTATTTTAGCTGTAGCAGCTACACCAATCAGTCACCGCTTTTCATAGCTCCTGTAGGACAGGGCTTCACAACAAACTGCTCGTGAAGAAAGCTGTGTGCAGCAGCATACGGGCTCAGAGTGCACAGGGGAATGAGTCAGAATTGAGTGGGGAAAAACAGCTGCTGTCACATGTTCGTCAGCCAATTTAAATCTGCTACCAGGTGCATAGAGCTTGTTATATGATTTATTATTGGTGCAACTGAACAAACAATGCACTCATGCCACATCACTGTATTACTTATTTCTTAACTTATTTTGTGAGAACTTACAGTCCATACAGTGTCAGATTCCACCCATAGCATTTGCCTCTAGGTTAAGAGATAATTGTTCTTGTGCATTGTAGACATAACCTGCAGTTTAGATTATTATGCATATCTTATTACTTTTGCCTGCAGAGACCAACTGTTCACATACAAGTGTGGAACCAAAGAGAGATATTATTGTAGCTGCCAGTTTGTGGAAACAAGGAAATCTATCCTGCAAAATGTGTCTAGAAAACTCCAAAATCATCATCTTGCACTGAAATTTGTATTGTCTCTCTCACTTCAGATCAGTAATTTATTGATGGATTTCTTCAATATTCACTGAATATGGAGAGAGGAAAATAGACTTAAAAAGGTTCTGTTATCAGATTTTGGAAAAATTGCTCAAACTCTTCCTTAAGGGAAACTAAACCAGCTTAATAACATTCAAAGTCTTAACAACAATGTAATGCAGAGGCTATAATTTAGGAAAATGTACCAGATTTCCTTTCACCAGCAAACTTGGACCTATTGTTTTAAGAGCATGCATTCGGTCTATGAAAAAAGTAATAACCGAGTCCTTAACCTACAGGGAAAAATTCAATGTATTCAGTGCCTACTTATCTAAGAAAGTGAAATTACTTTCCCAAGAGGGCACTTTCAAATCAGAAACATGTTATGTACTTAAATGAAAATATTTATATCATCAAACATAAAAAAGAAAGATTTAATAGTTCACCAGGATTAAGCAAGTGAACTTTACTGTAGTAGGCTAAAACACTCACAGTAGTCTAAATATTATTAAAAAATTGTAACCTGCTTGTGTTACAGTCCTTGGTTCCTTACATTATTGGTTGTATTAAACATAAGGAGAAACATTGAATTAAAATTTATGTTGTGGCCAGGATTCGAACCCGGGACGACCTACTTACTATGTAGGCAGGAGGTCTCGGGTTCAAATCCCGGCCACAGCATAAAATTTAATTCAACGCCTCTCCTTACGTTTAATACCTTTGGTTTAACGAGACAATAGTTGTCTCAAGGAATTGTATTGTGTGTTGATATTATTGGTTGTACAAATGATAGCACACTTCAGTATTTTTTCATTTTATGCACAGGCAGTGTAGGGGTGAGGAGACGGCTGATAGGCATGTAAAATATGCTGGGGGAGGGATGGATGGAAATTAGTATACCCAAAAAGATGGTGGTGATTTTTGATACGATTGTAGTGGTAGCAGCATGTTGGAGTTTAGTGTTGGTGGGCAAGTTTTGGTTTCGAGAGGGCATAGGAAAGGTGGTAAAAATTTTGTACAAGTGTGATGAGAAGGTGGTACTTTGTTGAACAGTCCGGTGGTGGGAGAAGTGGCATTACATGGCACCGCTGATGTCAGAGAGAGGCTGGGCAGTACGCACGGATCAGCATTACCAGTGAGAAGTAATATGTACAAGGAGAGTGCATGTCTTCTTGGTCTTGGACATGATAGCTGTAGTCAGAAATCAGCTGGCTGTAAATGGTGAGACCACTTGTCTCCTGCTAAATGGAGGTTGTTCTCTGGAAGAGTAACTGGTAACAGTTGTGTGCATCTTGCTGCTTAGTGCACTCAAGGGTCAGCAGTGGAATATTGGCATTTTTAAGCTGTTTTGCAGTTGGTTTCAACTGCAGACAAATTTCAGTGCAACATTTATGAATAGCTTCTTACATGTTAACGTACCTACGATTGTGCTTAGAACTGTGTTTACGGAACTGACAGCTGCATTTGATTTGGTACCAGTTTCTGGCACTTACTTGTTTCAATTGTCTCATACTATACAGAATGTGTTTAATTGCCTTTCCAACGAGTGAACTTCTGTCTGTTTTCCTGTTGTATGGTGTACATATGCAATTTAATTGGTCGCTGTGTACACACACACACACACACGCTGATATGTATTCCTTACCGATGTTTAGCTTCTGCGTCATCATTGAAATTGACTGCGTGAACACAGGCTGAGTAACTGCTTGTCATTGTAAAGCTAAAATCAATTAACAGTAATTTGTTTCCTAGTTTCTCTTAAAACTATTCTATTCAAACCTTGAAGTTAAGGGAGCCAAATTTGATTAATGAAAGCCTTGTGCTGTGCGTAGAGTTTTCATTTAGTTTAATTTGAGTGCACATTTTTCTAAAAGGATTAATTTTATTACAAGGGCGAGTCGAACCCCAATGTTACCAAATACAATCCGAATACTGAATCTTAAATAAAAGATGTCCTGAATTCCGAACCCAAATCAAATCTTCCGAATCTCTCAAATGTTCAAATGTTTGTAGAACTTATGGGACTTAACTTCGGGGTCAACCGTCCCTAAGCTTACAAACTACTTATGAACTAGCTAAGACTAAGGACGGCACAAATGTCCATGCCCAAGGGGGGATTCGAACCCCCGACCGTAGTGGCCGTGCAGACCGTGACTGGAGCGCCTCAGTCCCCTAGGCCACCGCGGCCGGCTTCGAATCTCTAACCCAAATAATCTGTAAACTCAAGTACATGTATTTAATAAGAATTACTACTCTATCACAGCCAGTGATGAAGATAAGGCCTTCTAGGGTGAATCCCAAATGACAATATTAACAGTAAAATTTAAGAAATTAAAATTTCATTTAGATTTTTATTGTAAATCTTAAGGATTTTTAATACCGCCCTACCCTTAAAAAACATTTTATGGAACATTTTGATATACATGTCGTTTAGATGGTAAAGATAATAAAAAACTTTCTTCACTCTATTACAAAAGGTTTCATTTTGACGAAATAAAAATAATGACAGGAAAGGATTACATATTTTCTTCTTTTTTCAAAGAGGAAGACTCAAAAATAAAACCTCAAAAGATGAGTAGATATTTTAGAAGTTAAAAAATAGATTCTTAAGAAATAGGATGTGTAAATGTTAAATAATTTTATAGTGACATATCAGGCATTCCATGAGTGGTGGACAGGACATTCAGACACAGAGACATCTGTGTTTATTCGACATGTGTGTTCTTGTTATTGCCACGAAGACATTTCAGAACAGTGCAAAGTATTTAATATGCAGATTGCTCATTAAGCAAGGGTATTTTGTAGAAAGGAGCGTGGAATTTACGAATCACAATTCATAGGAACAATCCCTTGCCCCCTAATAGAAAGAAAAATAGAAAAATAGAAAAAAAGTTGTAGCACGAAGGCAGTGGTTCGTAGCGTCAGGCATATTGACGCAACACAGGCTTGCCAGTCGGCTTTATGTAGTAGCTTTTAGATAAGACTTAAAATGTACGGCTATTGTATGAAACTAAATGCGGAAATATAAAACAATTGTATTAGACTTATAATACAAATTTTACGAAACATTTATAATAGCAATTAGATAATGTTACGGTAATTCTGATTCACTATCATTTGATTCCTTGTTACAGCTCCTTCATACTACAGAGCATCATCACTTGTACAATCTAGTGCATTCGATCTCAAACATTTTTAAATGCCTATTACGCAATCTGATTTGGAACCCACTTCCAGATGTCATTATTCCATTGGCACAATTGCGCCTTTTACACGACCTGACGACCTGTTAGTGTCATTTGTCTGTCACTTTTCGAAAGGCAGTAGGTGTACATATGTTTAAAAGTTGACCTTAAATGATTTATTGAAACAGACATCAAGAGGTTGCTGAATTGACGTCATCCCACCTGGATGGTGCACGATTAAACTTTTTCCACATAATAAATAACTTTCTTCTTGAAATCCTAGTGCTTCATTACAGTTCACATACCCCTGCACTTCACAAAATTTGACGAAACAGTACGTGAAATCAGAATGAGGCAACTTGTGCAAGAATCCTAAAGCCTTGTGTATTGTTGGTATTTACGTGAAGAAATTTATTTTTGTTGCTACTTACATTTGAAATGCGCCCCCCCCCCTCCCAATTTTTAATGGGTGCAAAAGTTTTAGCCAGTATTTATATTTGCACCTGCTAAGCAAGCCTGTGTAGCACTGCTTACATTAGACGGAAAAAGTTACTAGTGGCAGCTCCTAGCGCCATTTATCATAACTATTCAAAGTGAGGTTATTTCGTTTTATGACATCGCGTCTTTCAGCAGATCTATGGAAAATGAAGTACATAACGCAAACTAAAGTGCACTGTTATGCAAAGTAAACTACAACATTCGTAACTAAAGATTTCCATATAACACTTTGGATTCAGGATTCAGTAGTATTTGGCCATTATGCGCTGAATCTTTAATTCGAAGACAGTGTACTGGATTCGGTGAATAATGGATTCGGCCAAACCACTCAGACACAACCCAATTTATTACACTCAAGTGCATGTTCTTTTAATGAGAATTGAAATTTTGCTCATGCACATTTGATTGAGACTTTGGGGACTTCGTGTGTCAGTGTTAATACTAGAGTGCACACATCTTGTTCCTTAAGAATAAATTTTCGGAATTTAAGTGCATGGATTAGTTTTAAAGAATTTAATGTTTTCCTTGTTTACATATTTTTAATCTTTCCCTTTCTTGGTAGATATTGCTGAACTCTTTAATGAATAAAGTTTTACTGAGTCGTGTACACACTTGGATTTAAGGTACTTTGATTTTCTTGTTGTAACGTTGAATGCCCTCTCCTGTGAAGAATTAAATTTAATCAAACATTGAGTACACCTCTCTGTTTCAAGTGATTTTAATTTTTCATTATTTTATTTATACTGAGTGCACTATTTTGTTTTTGAGGAATTAATTTTTTCAAGTGCACACTTTTGCTTCAGTGAATTTGTTATTAAAAAGGTGTGCCTCCTAATCTTGTGAAACTAATTAAAGGACAGCTGGCCATGGTTTTGCTATTCAAAATCTGTGCTTAAGCACCAATGTATGTGGAAACAACATTACAATTTTAATCAAAATTGCCCAGAGGCTTACCACTCCCGGATCCTTGAATCTGAACAATCCCTCATGCTCTTTTCAGCATAAATATTAAGAGAAATACCAAGATCTCAATTTTTATCTTTTATTTACTTAAGATGACCCGATTTAACACTCAATGGTGTTGTCTTCCGGTCTGTGGGAAACATGTACAAACATTGTGGTTACATGCAATAATTACAATTTAAGTACAATTTGTGTAGTAGAGAAAACAAAACAAAATGGTAATCTCAAAATTTAAGGGGTTACATACTTCCAACAATGGCATTTAACTGCTTATTAAAGCGCACTACATAAAATTTTGAAGGTGCTCTGGTCGATAGATATAAAATCTTGTACTGATGGATAGTCAGATATAAAATGGATGGCTGATCAAAATTAAAACAGTAAAATTTACATAAAATAAGAACCACCATAGTGCACATGCCTGGCTGAGTACCTCCATAAAAGTGACTAGTGGCAGTGACTACAAAGATTTCTATGAATGCTGCTAGAATACACTACTGCAAGTGAATTTTTAAGCTTTAATAATCAGCTAAATGCCTTTCTAGGAGGCTTTTAACTTTTTTTTATCTACTGCACAAATTGTACTTAACATGTAATTATTGAATGTAAGCAAACTTTTTGTACACATTTCCCACAGACCAGAATATAACGTGTGTCAACACTCAAGGGTGTCATCTTAAATAAATAAAAGATAAAAATTGTGATTTTGGCATTTCTCTTTATATTAATACATGAGATCACTCCCTATGATAAGCAAGTTAAGGTCTATTTGACATAATGACGTGCATCGATTTTGAAACCACGATAGCAGATGTCACTTGGGGAATGACTTAATGGAACGCAATACATCTTATCAGACAGGCTAAAATAATGATGGATCATCATTTGGGGGGAAAAGAAAAAACGGTGAAGACACTAGAAATATAGCTAATAATAACAATAATAAACGCTGGTAGAATATTCGTGACAAATAATTATATCGAACTTTACATTTGTTTTGCCTTTGACAAAGAAAAAGCATGTGCGATAGTTATTTGAATGGTGCTCAATAATTCATTCACACTTGATAGTTACATAACAGCATGGGCTTAAGTAGGTCAAATCATAGCATAACTACAAGTGTACCCACAATAGTGAAGTTAGCAAAGAACCTCAGTAGTAGACAGATATATTGTATATTATAGTCTGTACTAGGCAGATGACAAGGTACTGTAGTATTTCTGAAATAATAATGGTTCAGAAGATTATGCAACAAAAAATAATGTGACAAAACTACTAACAATAAAAACAAAATCCATACTTTCAGCTGGGGCATCCACAAGATCCTAATTTTAGCCTAAAAATCTTGACAATTACGGAAAAGTCTTAATAGTTGGCATGTCTGCAAACATTATGACATTCAGCACAGGGATCGGGTTAGAAATAAGAGTTATTTATTTATTTATTTTTGAAAATGAAGTTTCCTTCAACATTTCAACACTAGTTTATGTATAGTTCCAAGACCAAAGCAAGCAGCCAACTACAAGCAAATGACCGACTGAACGACCCATCCACCCTACCCCTCTCTCACTCACTACCTCTCCCCAGTGTTTTCAGAGAACAATATGCACATCAAACAGTTTTGTGCTACATATGCCAGAAGGCAATATGCAGAAAAATCTAAAAATGGTAAACAGCAAACATTTCCAGAGATTCAAGGACATTTTCAATCTGGATATAGAGAGATGATGGGATTTTATTCAAACAGAAGATACAGACTTTCAATTTCAACAAAAATCAATAAAATTTAAGAAGGCATTACACTCAACATATGTACATATCAACACCGGATAATATCTGAAAAGTGAAGAATCAGCCAATCAATAGTTACACAACATAGTAAAAAAGCCAACAATCTTAACATAAATATGATGGTATACATTTTGCACATGCCCAAACAAAAATAAAGAAAATCTAGCAAATAATAATGAACATACAACTTACAACTACATTTTATAACATCATTCTTCCAGAGCAGAGCACAAAGGGAGGGAGATGGGCAGGTGAGCAAAGGGGGGTGCAGGAAGAAAGTGACAGGGACCAAGGGGCGAGGGAGGAACCAAGCTAAATGAGGTAGGAGTGGGATGGAGGAGGGGGTTGCGAAACCAACGACACGAGGTACGTGAGAAGATGTGGACCAAGCAGAGAATGGGAATGCAAATTTACGCACAGGGAAGAAGGGCAGGTGAGGGGGTTGTGGCACATGGGGGGGGGGGGGTAAGGCAAGGGAATGAACACAGATGGGAGGGGTCACTGAAGGGTGGGGAGTAGTGGAGTTGGCAGGGACCAGGAGGGGGGATTAGGTGGACTAGGGAAGGGGAGAGGAGAGGAGAGCAGAGGAGAGAAGGAGAAAGGAGAGTCACAGCACGGCGTAGTAGGGAGCGACGGGGTCACGGCACGGCGTAGTAGGGAGCGACGGGGTCACAGCACGGCGTAATAAGAAGGAAGGGCAGAAGGAACAGAGGGGTGCTGTAGAGACGGGAGGGGAGGGGGCACAGATGGGAACAGTAGGGAGGCGAAGAGAGCGGGCGCGGCACAGTATGGAGGCGAAGAGAGCGGGCGCGGCACAGTAGGGAGGCGAAGAGAGCGGGCGCGGCACAGTAGGGAGGCGAAGAGAGCGGGCGCGGCACAGTAGGGAGGCGAAGAGAGCGGGCGCGGCACAGTAGGGAGGCGAAGAGAGCGGGCGCGGCACAGTAGGGAGGCGAAGAGAGCGGGCGCGGCACAGTAGGGAGGGGAGGGGAAAGGGCAGGTAGGGGCGCAGCGTAGTAGGGTGTGCAGGGAGGGGTGGGAGCACAGCGTAGTTGCGAGGGCAGGGGAGGGGGGGGATGGCAGCGCGGCATAGTAAGGAGGGGGTGGCGGCGCGGCGTACGAGGGAGGGCAGGGGAGAGGTGGCGGCGCGGCGTAGGAGGGAGGGCAGGGGAGAGGTGGCGGCGCGGCGTAGGAGGGAGGGCAGGGGAGAGGTGGCGGTACGGCGTAGGAGGGAGGGCAGGGGAGGGGACGGCGCGGCCTAGTAGGAAGGACAGGGGAGGGGACAGCAGGGGAGGAGTCGCGGCATAGTAGGGAGGGGCGGGGAGGGTGCGCAGTTTAGTAGACAGGGTAGGGGAGTGAGGTGGGGGGGAGGGGAAAGAGAGGAAGTTCCGGGAGTGGGGGAGGAAGTTCCGGGAGTGGGGTGGGGGGGGAGGGAGGAAGTTCCGGGAGTAGGGTGGGGGGAAGAGGGGAACTTCCGGGAGTGGGGTGGGGTGGGGGGAAGAGGAAGAGGGGAACTTCCGGGAGTGGGGTGGGGTGGGGGGAAGAGGAAGAGGGGAACTTCCGGGAGTGGGGTGGGGTGGGGGAAGAGGAAGAGGGGAACTTCCTGGAGTGGGATGGGGTGGGGGGAAGAGGGGAAGTTCCGGGAGTGGGGTGGAGGAGGGGGAAGAGGGGAAGTTCCGGGAGGGGGAAGAGGGGGAGTTCCGGGAGGGGGAAGAGGGGAAGTTCCGGGAGGGGGAAGAGGGGAAGTTCCGGGAGGGGGAAGAGGGGAAGTTCCGGGAGGGGGAAGAGGGGAAGTTCCGGGAGGGGGAAGAGGGGAAGTTCCGGGAGGGGGAAGAGGGGAAGTTCCGGGAGGGGGAAGAGGGGAAGTTCCGGGAGGGGGAAGAGGGGAAGTTCCGGGAGGGGGAAGAGGGGAAGTTCCGGGAGGGGGAAGAGGGGAAGTTCCGGGAGTGGGGTGGGGGGGAAGTTCCGGGAGTGGGGTGGGGGGATAGTTCCGGGAGTGGGGTGGGGGGGAAGAGGGGAAGTTCCGGGAGTGGGGTGGGGGGGAAGAGGGGAAGTTCCGGGAGTGGGGTGGGGGGGAAGAGGGGAAGTTCCGGGAGTGGGGTGGGGGGGAAGAGGGGAAGTTCCGGGAGTGGGGTGGGGGGGGAAGAGGGGAAGTTCCGGGAGTGGGGTGGGGGGGAAGAGGGGAAGTTCCGGGAGTGGTGTGGGGGGGAAGAGGGGAAGTTCCGGGAGTGGTGTGGGGGGGAAGAGGGGAAGTTCCGGGAGTGGGGGGGGGGGGGGGAAGAGGGGAAGTTCCGGGAGTGGGGGGGGGGGAAGAGGGGAAGTTCCGGGAGTGGGGTGGGGGGGAAGAGGGGAAGTTCCGGGAGTGGGATGGGGGGGGAAGAGAGGAACGCCAGGAGGAGGGGTAGTAATTAGTGCAAATGGGTGGGACCAAAGAAAGGAAAGAGTGATTCACTTGGACATCAAGGTTTATTTGTGGGAAGATAATCCCCACCTGAATCAACTCAATCCCCTACCGACATAATTAAATGTGGAGTTAAGACTAGAATGTTTAATATGCATTTCAGAGCTTTTACATTGTAAATGTGATGCAGAAAAATTTGTGATGGGACTTCATTTTGGCTAAAAATATTAATCTGAGAGAATTTGTCACATAAGTAGATGGATGGAGTCTGGTGGTTGCTGCATAAACCACCCCCCCCCCCTGAAAAAAAGTTACCCTGGGATCTGAAATCAACAGTGGTATTCTTCCCACAACTGCCCAAATGACAACTGGTTATAGTTCAAGTGTTAGAGTGGGGAACAGCACTCACTATTTATCATGACACACCTATTAGAAAAACATGGTGAAGCAGAAAAAAGATTACAAGTGAACCTATGGGCAATTAAGATGAACTTAGTAGAGCATAACAGCAGCAACAATAGTTATGATCAAATGTCGCCAATACCCAGCACACAGTAGGAGAGATACCACACCCAATGACCTTTACTTTCCCTTAAATTAGTGGAAATATAGTTGACAATAAAGGCTATTTTCATGGAGAACATGGAAAACTATTTCATTCTCCGTAAGTTACACAGTGTTAGAGGCAAGAAATTGATAAGATCACAATCAGCATGGACAGCTAGGATTTGAGAACATCCACCAAGATGTAAGCTTGTGTTTTATAAGGCCATGTAACATAGGCAGCTCATATGGTCACAAATTAAAAATGCCGTTGAACAAGGTCTATTTAATAAAATGTAAGGCACTTTTAATGGTTAATAGTTCCACCATAAACACACTGCATGTGCACAGTAGCAAATTATGTTTCTGAATAGCAGGAGATGTCTTAGCATATACATGGTTTTATAGCTGCCAGTGTAAATGGCAGTATCAACTAGAACAGAAGGGAATAGGCAGTCAAAGCACTTGGAACACTGACACTTTAGGTCCCAGAAATTGACATCTAATTCGTCATCTGGGTATCAAACAAGAGATTGTGCAGGAAAAGGAGGGCAGCATATTCTATGGTTAGGCAAACATCTTGGTAGAGGGCATTAAGCTGCACTGAAAGTGGTAATCACACCAATGAAGAGGTGTCTAGGGCAACATTTATCAACCACCATGTTGCAACATTACTGTGTCACAAATACATCTCAAGTGTGATATTTTTAATGTCTTATAATCTTCTGAAGATAAAATATATACTGCATCTATTATTATTGTGTTCATGTATGGGGGGGCGCGGGGGAAGAGAGTGGGGGGGCACGGGGGAAGAGAGTGGGGGGATAGGGGGAAGAGAGTGGGGGGAAGGTGTCTCGGAAGAGGGGGGAAGGGTATAGGTGGGGGGGAAAGGGTATAGGTGGGGGAGAGAATGTGGGGAAGAGAATGGGTATAGTTGGGGGAGAGAATGGGTATAGGTGGGGGAGAGAATTGGGGGGATTGGGAGAGGGGTAGAGGTGATGTGCAATATTGTAACAGAATGGCAAAGACATTTCATATGTACAAACAACCTAAAATTACGCCTATAAAATGTGTTCCATGTTACATGCACTTACCATTGTACTTATTGTATTTCTCATATTTATCGCCATGGTGTCTAGAGCCTTTATGAATGTTATGATGGCCTATAATAATAAAAAATAAAAAATAAATAACAGCAGTAATTACAAATATTGAACAATAAAAATAATGCAATCAAAATATATGAAGCTTGTCTAAAGTAGGTAGTAAAACAACATTCAAAAGAAAAAATAAGAAAATAAATCCCATAACAAGGGGTAAAGATAATATCTTTCATATGCACACCGAAATTTTTTATTTGAGGTGAATAGCAAAAGTTATTAAATGAAGCAAATTGTGCAGCAAATAAATGAACCAAGGCTTAAAACAACAGAAACAGAAGCTTAGGACAACAACTTACCAAAGCACACTTGAAACTCTGTCTGCAGTTAGAAACTCTGGCTCAAGTTCATTTATTTACTGAAGAAGTACAATCTGAACAATTTAATTAAAATAACTGCAGTGGTACCTATCACTGCAGTATACAGACATTTAGGCATGACAGTTTAGTGCAGCTGCTAGTTTGTTCCTAGGTGAAAAGGTTGGCAGAAGAGCATGTGCGCACAGAGATGCTGACGTTTTTTCATTCCATTAGGGAATTATGAACCCAATAAACAACAGATGCAGAGTCTGTAGATGGTGAAACTGTCTCCCCCCACAACAGAATGCTCGTTGCAACTGGGAACAAGATCAATTAAAAAATATATATTTTAGAAATTAAAACACCATTTTCCTGCTGCAATTTATTCATTTTATCCAAAGTTGTTTCTTTTATTTCAAGATATTATCATTAGATTGGTTTATTGTCTTACGAGTTTGTTTTTTGTTGTTTTTGTTCTCGCCTGGTTACAGGCTAAAGCTGCACAATTCATCCGTTTTTGTAGTTTATTGAGCTGTTGCTTCTTCTTCTTCTTCTTCTTCTTCTTCTCCTCTGTCCCCCCTCTCTATCTTTACATAAATGGAAGAACTGTGTGACTTTAAGCTATGACCAGGTGGGAAGAACAACAAAATACAAACTCTCAAGAAAACCTACAAACCAACCTACTGATGATGCCTTAAAATAAAAGATGGCAAAACATGTCTGGTTAAAAGAAATGAATCACAGCAGAAAAATGGCAATTTCCAAACATTAATAATTCAGCATTTGCCATGGAAGATGGCCTCACAAACAAACTTATAAATCGAAATGTATTTTCGACTGTATGAAACTACAAAAGTGATGGACTAACGAAGCAGAAGAAAGTGAGAATACTAAAATATTTCTGGCTGTGAATAAAGATGTACTGTATTGCTAAAAGCAGTGACAACATAATTTATTTAGTGGCATAGCAATTTTTCACCATATTCTTTGGCTATGTATGAGAGATGACTTCAGGTTTCATTATCACCTCAAAACAGTAACTTTTAGTTTTGTGAATGTCTGCAGTCCTAGTCAATACCAATTCCTGGTCACAATAGCACAGCATGCCTCTAGTGGGGTATAGTAATTCCTTCCTGTATTTGATGGTGTACAGTGCAGTAACCTGCTATGCTGAAATGGTATTAAAGCAGATTGGATAACCCTAGTATCATAATCAAAGCAACACTGGAATAGTGAACAAGTCATGGATTAGCTTTCAGCATCTAGGCATAAAAATCTTCCAACTTTCAGTGGGCAAATGCTTACACCCACTTAACAAAATACAAACTAGTGGAAATGTTTGGTTACACCACAGCTGATATCTCTAACAATAACCATGCAAGGTAATACAGAGGTATTCTTATATTTTGTCATTGTGATCAGTTATGATCACAAAGTAGTAAACTATCAGAGGAGCGCACCGATCAATTTCCCGGCGAGGTTACAGAAAGCTGTCTAAAGAGAGGGTTTTCCAATTCACAGCACCACAGCTGATCCTACACCTTAAACAATTAACATATGCTACTTCTCTGAGCTATAAAATGGTAAGAGAGACTTTCATTAGACACAGAACCATTGTGTGGCAGCCATTTCCAAGTAGACTAAAAGGTAATTTTAGAGGTGGAACATTTTCTGCACAGCCAATATGTAGACTTCTAGAAACAAAGTCTGTCAAATCCTCTATCATTAGGAAAAAATGTCTTTAAAGGTATACATGTAAAACAGAATTAACACCAACACAAAGTATTATAGTGCACTTATAGAAAGATAATGACCTTTATAGCAGATATTGTAATAGATCCAGCAGAGCACTGCCCCTGTGCATTTTGCTGTTTTATGTGCCTCATAAATGAAGATCTGTGCACCTCTGCAGAGAGGAACTTAAGTCCCACAAGCTACTTTGTGTGGCCACAGTTCATGATATTAAAGTCATTTGGGCACAACTCAACATTCCTAGCATATTGTAAATCTTATACACTATGTCTATTATTGGCATATTGCTACTTCATAGCCAACCAACTACTTGGTGGAATAGTAAATGTTTTCAAGAACCAAACAAAACTTCATTCATTATGTCAACAACATTTGGAAAAAGATATTAATGTAAAAATGGGACATGGATAGATCATTTTCCTCGTGCAATGACATTCAAATGTTTGTATAGCTTTGAAACATTGTATTGCAGTTCATCATTTGTATAAAAACTTGTGTTTATACATTGTGTGCTTATTGAGAAAGTGGACCAACATGATCACACATGGCCATTTCATTATTTTGAAGTGTGTACTATGACGCCACACATTGTTTCACTGCACATACTGACAGTGGTACAACATCCAATCAGTTATGTCTTAAGGTGGGTTAACTTATGAAATGTTAACCTTTGAATGCTGCTGGTAAACTCAATCACATAGAAAGAGGGGAGCATGAAATACATAATTATTGCTGTTCCAGCTGTATTCTTGACAGCTTCTTGCTTCAAACGTTAACTGGGTAGTAAATCAATTATCCTCGTCAAACAAACATTTAGTTGCCAGCATCTGCATCTACATGTATACTCCAAAATCCACCGTAAAGTGCGTGGTGGAGGGCACACTGTATCATTACTAGACACTTCCTTCCTATTCCATTCCCAAATAGAACCACACTACGCTGCTACTGTCTTATGTAAGATTTAACGTTGTCACATGTTTATTAATACCTCTCTACTACAAGGGTAAATGCTGATTTCATTGGAATATGGATGTGTGTTTCATTTGTTTTTACCTCACTTGTTCAGATCTTTATTACAACCAATTGTTTGTGTGTATCAAAAAATAATAGAACATTAAAATAAAGTTTTTTGTATTAGAAGTCTCCATTTTGAAGGGAAATAGAATTTTAAAACTCAAAGTTGGACCAAAATGTACATCCTAAATCATGTTTCAAACAAACTTACAACTAAAAATTAAGAAAAAGTGTTTATAAATACTTTATTCCTGAGAAATACATTAATTATACATGAACCTTCAAGCTTCCATGGTGATTTTCATATAAAAATTTCTCTTGTGGTAGATTATTATTGTTCTTTAAGAAATTAGGACCATATAATAGAAATATTTAAGTCAGGTAGACTAGTTCTAGTATTAAAAACAATCTGTGGACCTGGAAAAAGAGGAGTTCAGTTTTTTTTTTTTATCAGCTGGATACTATTGTTGATAAATAATGTTTCCACATTATTGAATATTTCCTCAGATAAGAGGCCCTTCAGATAAGACAAGGTACAAATTTTATAGTTTAAGCATATATCTGGCCTATAAAACGACCCCCAATGCAAAACGTCCGAATGCAAGCTGCACTTTTTTTTTTCCAGTTTTCGGGATCTAAAAATAAGCACGAGGCTTAGCTTCAGAGGCAAAGCTTAAGGAAGTTCCGAAAAATGCCACTAGAAGCCGCCATAAGAAGTTTTCGTCATTGGTACATTTGGATTTCACCCTTTGTTGCAGTGTTTGCGGTCTGATTTTGAACTTCCGTGTGTATAGTGCTACTTTGTATCCGATGGTGAAGAAGCTTCCCCCCCCCCCTTTCACCGAAGTTTAAGAGAAAAGTAATTTCTTTCACCGAGACGACATTTAATCATGCCGATGCACATAATATGCAGATGAAGCTCCGAAATATTTTAACCCTTTAGCTTATATTTATGTACGGAGAAGTGAATCATTTCAGTGCGACTCTGGAAATTTGAGAAATTATTTTTGACAAGCAACATTGTAAAATCAAACTCTATTGTAAATCATTCTATTCCTGCTCTATGGCGTATAGGTTATCTTATGTACCCTGCTCAGGAAATTAATAAAGCTCGTTAAGAGAATATTTTTTTAGAAAATTATGCAAACCTTTGTTTTAGTAAATCTTTCCTCCACAGTGTAAATTTCAGAGTAAATTTCAATCTAATTTTTTTTTTGTACTGTCGTGTAAGACGTCGGATTTTGAGGCCTTTTTTTATGATTCAGTCATCGTCTTATCTGCAGAAATATATGGTATTTAAAATATTTGGTGTATAAAAATTATATCTGATGCTTATTTGAGTTTTTGTTAAAATTATATTTGTCAACACCAATCTCAATTCTGTTGCACCCTATCTTAGGAATAGTGTCATTTTCAACATAACATTGAAAAATGGTGAAATATGACAAAAATAGAGAACTTAAAACGGAGTATAGGTCATCAGAAAACAAAACCATAAAGTACAACAAACAACACAGATTCCAGCCACAAGACAACACCGATTTTGGCAGCAAAGCAACAGCCATTCTGAAAGCAAAGCTACACCAATTCTGGCCACAAAACAACACTGATTTCTTCATGTCCCTAACCCATCAAGCAAAAAGATATCACTCCAGTTCTCTGACATGTACAGGAAATTTTTATCTTGAGGTCTCAACATTATGTTATAGTTAAAAGATGGGCTAACTCGGCCAGAAATTATAAATAGAATCTGATATGGATTGCAGCAGGCCCCACAGATTTCTGTGATTTCATATGTTTTGCAACATCACAGGCCATAGTATCTACAATATTCGTCTTTCCAGTAGTACACAAATTAAAATGAGACAATGACCCCAGATTTTTGGAATGCAACATTTGAAAGTTGAGTTCAACAATTTACATTTTGCTTTGCTGGTGGCAGTATCAGTTCCTGTGATGTCCATGAGATTCTTGTACTACTGACAGCATTTACACAAGAACAAAATATATATTCCTTTCAATAACTGTTTCTTAAAGCACTGTCTATTTGCAAACAATGTATTACATTCACACTTTTCCATCTACAGCCCCAAATGTATTTTTTTTTTTACATCAAATATGTTTTACTGTCTATTTTGCATAAAATGTACAAATGTTTGTTAGAGCTTATGGGACTTAACTGCGGGGTCATCAGTCACTAAACTCACAAACTACTTATGAACTAGCTTATACTAAAGACGGCACAAACATCCATGCCCTAGGAGGGATTCAAACCCCCCTGAGGGGAAACGGCCTCGCACATCATAGCATAGCACCCCTACGCACTTGGCCGCTCTGCCGCGGCTCTACTTTGCACATATTGATCACAATTGACCATACACAATGAAAGTTTTTCACGACATTCAGAGCTAAAAATTCACAACATACAATATGGGCAAGCGTTTTGGTTCAATCAACATGGAAAGCTTATTCAAATTTTAGGATGAAAGAATTCAAAGTGAATTTGTCCAATGCACAGTTTGGCATTTACTGTGTTTCATAATACCTTCTACCCAAGAGTGCTAAAAATGAAAACTTTGTATCAACATATTCCATTAAAAACAATGAAAATGGTGACGCACAGCAAAGCACGTTTCCTGCACAAGCATGCTAAAAATGCAAAATCAATAGTAGTTTACAAAATAAATGCATTACAGTAAAACATTTCTAGTAAAACCAATTGACAATGGAATGAAAATACCTGGCAGTGAATGTTTTGCCCTGAAATAAGACATCTAAGAGAAATTCCACTTTACTATGGATCTATCAAAACACATTGTATGTGGAATAAGCTAAATACAGTCTTAAAACTTACACCTTCAACTTTGGAGTAGGAGACACTGGCAACAAGTTACTTCTGCAGAAGTCAACTTCTGAAATGTTGGAAAAATACAATAACATTTTATGTCGGCCAGACTGTTCGCACTATTGAACAGCGACGCACAGAACACGAGCGGTGTTTTCGATTACGCTATCCCAAAAAGTCAGCTGTGGTGGAACATGCTTTGGAAAATGGACACCGAACTGCTTTCGACGAGACATCTATTATTAAACGGACCAAGAGCTTGTGGGACAGCATATAAATGAGGCAGTAGAAATCAAAATTTCCAAAAGCACCCTCAATAAAGACGGCGGCTTGCAGCTGAGTACGGCTTGGGATCACGTAATTGCGGAGTTGAAGCGGGCGCGGCGTATGCACGACCAAACCATTGCCATATATGGACATGGAACTGGGCACCAGTAACGTCACTGGCGGTGGCATGGCTATATAAGCACAGCAGCAGCTGCGAAATGACAGTCATCCACTTGATAATGGCAGAGGAATTCTCTGTCGAAAGCTTGTGGGCAGTAAACCACATGAGACGGCTTGTAACCCGAGAATATTTCATTAATGGATATCGCCGCGAAAACATGCACTCATGTATAATAATATTCCCTCCCACCACCGCCATTTCTTTTAAATATTGATGCTTCTCTTCTGTATAATGATGAGGTGTACATTTTCTCTGCTGATTCTGAAATATTTAATATCTCATTTCTGAAATGTTTAGCCGGACAGTCAAACAGAACCTGTATATGGAGTTTTCTATGTGATGTCCAGAGTCAAGTGAATATGACAAGATATTTATTCAGAGGACATTATTTCCACCAGTAACAGAGTACAATTGAAGAGGTACTTCATTCTGACATCACTTTAGTGCCTTACAACAACATCAAGTTGATCCAGTGGGCACTAAATGAATCATTTTATCAATAATTAAAAGAGTAAAGATAACTCACAACATAGTAAGCTGCCAAGTTAGAATATTGCTATATTTTTGATATCCAAATTAACTGCAGTGCCAGTGCAATACCACTGTTGGTTGGGTCAACATAGCCAAGCAAGATGTTAAGTATCCTCCTGCCACTCCCCAGTTACTCTGAAGAATAATTTGTCCTAAAGAATAGCAGTATTCCAAGTCTTATGCACCTACTGACAATTCTACACATCAATTACAAGGGAAGTTTGAAGTCGTAAAAATAGAATAAACAATTGTTTTAAAAGTGAAAACTCACTACATTTCTCGACGTAGTCTCCTTGCAAGGCTATACACTTGGTCCAGTGAGTTTCTAATTTTTTTCAACCCGTCAGCAAAGTAGGCTTTGTCAAACTCTGCAAAATAGTCTGTCACAATGGCAGACACTTCCTCATTCAATGAAAATTTCTTCCCAACAAACCAAATTTTCAAGCTGGGGAATAAGAAGAAGTAACTCTGAGCCAATTCTGGTGAATAGGGCAGGTGAGAAACCAATTCGAATCCCAAGTTGTGCACATTTGCCATTGCGATAGCTGCTGTGTGGGCTGAGGCATTGTCCTGATGAAACAGCACTTTCTTCTGTGTCAATCTTTGTCTTCTTTAATTAGTTCCTGTTTCAAATGATAAAGCAGAGCAGCATAATAGTGCACAGTTATGGATGGATCTGCCTTCTTCCAAATAATCTATCAGGATTATACCCTGGGAATCTCAAAAGACAGTGCCCATCACCTTTCCAGCTGACAAAACAATCTTCACCTTCTTTGGTACACTCTCCCCGCTCTTCATCCATTGTTTGGTCTCTGGAGTGTAATGATGGATCCAAGTTTCATCCACAGTTATGAATCTGCGCAAAAAGTTGTGTGGATTGTGCCTGAACAGCGAGAGATTCTAAGAAGAAATGTTTTCTCGTTTCCATTTTTGGTCCAAAGTGAGAAGGCGTGGCACCTATCATGCACGGAGCTGCTTCATGGCCAATTTTTCATGGAGGATGTAATGTACTCTTTCAGTTGAGATGTCTAAAATGTTAGTCATATCGTGAACTTTTAATCTTCAATCTTCCATTACCATATTGTTGCGTTGAAATGGAAGCATACTTGGCTTAGAAGGAAGGTTGCCAACTGATCAGAGAAATTATACGGAAAGCAGGTTTATTACAAACTTAACATACACACAGCACTGACAGCCTCTCAGGCAGTGTGTTCTGCTATTTCTACACAGACAGAATGTACCATAAATTAGAAGAATAGTTAACATAAGAAACATGTAGAAATTACAAGTGAACATAAGAAACATGTAGAACATTCTGGAAATGATAATTAGAAAGAAATTTTTTGCCGGTGGACGGGATTGAACTGGCAACTTTCAGCAACACAATCGGTGATGCTATCCATTGCGCCAGACTGGCAGTCAGATAACGTGTGGTGTTGTGGCACTGCTCCCTCTACTGAAAAAAACAGTAACCTGCTTTTAGGTTCCCTTTGGAGCCAGCTGCAATGTCCTGGATCTTGATCTTGTGATGGGTCCTCTGTATGGCAGTTCTGGAGAATCCTTACCTTCTGCACAGACGTTCCTGTCAGGACTTCATCAGTATCAGGCCTTCAACAAGAAGCCATTTTCTTGTACCTGCTCTTAAGCATCATAGTAAAGCTTCATGCGGAGAACGTGAACAATGTATCTTCGATTTTGCTGTTTCGACGACGGCTCATAATCCTCAACTTCGTATGTGACATCTAACAGGCGGCATATGACACGAAACGGACTAAAGTATTGCTTCAGTAACTTTTCTAATAGCCCAACTTTCTGTACAGGGATAAATCCATATCAGATCTACTGGGTTGTACACAACAGGCCGGTGCTTGTCGTTATACCGCTGACGATCCTTCTCCTGGGCGTCCAATGTCCATATGCGAGCCAGCTGTCTTGCTTTTTCAACCCTGGTGATGAGCTGTTTCACATAGTCGTCCTGAGTGTTGTCCGGCTGGAATGGCAACAGTGTATCCACCGTCTCAGCTTCACAGCCATGGAGCAGGAAAAACTGCGTAAAGCCTGTGGTGTCTTGTCTTGAGGTATTATAAAAAAAATGTCACATCTGGCAGTATTGTATCCCAATCATTCTGCTCAACATCTATGTACATTGACAGCATATCTCCTAACGTCTCATTAAAACGTTCTGTAAGACTATTTGTCTGAGGACAGTTTGCAGTTGTCATTCTGTGGACAATGTTGCAACATGACATTACCTCTGATACTAGTTTTGACGAATACTTTTCCATGATCAGATATCATCACATGTTGTGCTCCATGCTTCAAAATAATGTCTTCTACAAGGAATTTTGCAATTTCCTGAGCTTTTGCAGTCAGCACAGGTTTGGTGACCTCGTAGCGTGTGAGGTATCAGTGCAGACTATTATCCATCAGTTACCGGTTGTCGACTTCAGGAACCTCCCTAAAAGATCGATCCCAACTCGGTGAAATGGAGCTTCTGCCGGCGGAATCGGTACGAGATGTCCTGGAGGTAATTGCGGCACATGCTTCCGTCGCTGGCACTCTTTACAGTGACTCACATAGTGCTTGACAGACCTGTAGAGACCTTTCCAGTAATACCTGCATCTGATTCTGCCTAGGGTCTTCACAAATCCCAGATGACCGGATATTGGAGCATCGTGGTAATACTTGAGAATAGCTGGCTGCAGATGAGCTGGAACGACCAGTAGCCATTTGGGGCCCAGTGAATCATAGTTGATCCTATACAATGCCCGGTGGATCGTTGTCGCTCTTATACAATGTTTCGTTTATAAGTTGGAACTCTCCAATAGTCAGTTCTACTTTCTCCAAGGCCTTTATGGTTTTTAATAGTGCTGGATCTTCCCTCTGTTCAGCTGTAACGTCATCTAATTCAGTGAGGGCCGAAATTTCATTCACACTGTTGTGTTCCACTAGTGGATTCCTCGAAAGTCAGTCGGCATGCTTGTGTTTGTGCCCGTTCTTGAATACCACTGTGACATTGTACTCTTGGAGTCTTGGTGCCCATCTTGCTAGTCGACCTGATGGATCCTTCAAGCTAGTCAGCGCCAACACAAAGAATGGTGGACTGTCACGATGGTGAATGGTTTGCCGAATAAATATGGCTGGAACTTTTTGATAGCCCAGATAACTGCGAGACATTCTTCCTCAGTTATATAGTAGTTTATCTCTGACTTTGAGAAGGCTATCACCTTTTCAGCACCTTCCTGAATTTGTACAAATCCCATACCCGCTAGCGTCAGTATAAAGTTCGGTTTCCACTGGTGTGGAAGTTAAGAGTCTCTTCAAGTGCCCAGAAAGCTCTTTCTTTTGTCTCATCCCATTAAAACTTGGCATCTCCCTGCAGAAGTTCTTGCAATGGACATGCCTTGTTAAAAAATACTTTTATGAAATGTCAGTAATTTGAGCATAGCCCACAAAAACTTCTCACATCACGTATGTGCTGATGAGTTGGAAATTCTGTGACTGCCCTTACTTTATCTGGATCAGGATGGACACCACCTCCGTTGACTAGGTGCCCCAGGATTTTTATCTCCTTCACGACGAAGAGGCACTTCTTTGGATTTAGGCGGGGTCCTGCAGTCTGAACCCACTTCAACACAGTTGACAGGTGACTCAGATGTTCTTCAAATGCAAATGGCATTAATTTTAATTCATAGAGGCCATCAGGTGTAATAAAAGCTGTCTTTTCCCTGTCAGCTTCGTCAACCTCGATTGGCCAGTAACCTGTCTGCATGTCCATAGTTGAGAAGTATGTAGCTCCTTTCAAGCAGTCTAAGGTGTCATCAATGCTTGGCAATGAGTAGACATCTTTCTTTGTGATCTTGTTCAGCTGACGATAGTCGACACAGAATCGTCACGTGCCGTCGTCGTCCTTTACGAGGACCACTGGAGACGACCAAGGACTCTCCGAGGGCTGAATAATGTCATCCTGCAACGTCTTCTCCACTTCCTCCCGAAATATCTGTCTTTTAGCTGGTAACACCCTGTACAAATGCTGGCTAATTGGTGGATGACCCGAGTATTGATACGGTGCCTTATCACAGGCCGCTGGGGTGATAATTGGCATAATATAGCTAACACCCGTTGGTGTTGTTCCTTTGTCAGTCTGGGCCCTATTGGCTGTTCTACAGTTGTTTCTTCCAGCGTGTTGTCTGTACTAACAGCAGAGCATGGGTCTTCGTTGATGACGTTGAGATCACCATCCTGGATTCGTTCAGCTGTCCCGATACACATTCCTTTGGGAATAAGTTGTGACTGCTTGTGACAATTAGTGATCCAAATCTCTCCTCGACCACCGTTAATGCTTATGATAGCCGCTGGTATGTAAATTTCTTTTGTGAGCCTAATAAATGTTTTACTATTGACAACCACTTCACAGTATAACCAGTCATTTGTGTTTGTGACAAACTCTTCTCATTGTCAACGGCGGGATTTTCATATTGTCAACGTCAAATAACTTCCCAGAAAATTCTGTATTACGTGTACCCATTGGAATAACTTCCACAATTTGCAGCTCAGATCTACCAGTCAATCATAGCTTGGGATGCCTCAAGGTAGTTCCATCCGAGGATGACATTATGACTACATTCTTTTAAAATGAAAAATGCACACGGCTGGGTCCTGTTGTTGATGGTTATTCTTACGATAAGTTCCTGCTGGCTGGACATACTTCCCATCTGTGCCCTTCAGCACAGTTGCTCCCGTATCACAGAAAATTGTCTTCTTTAGCGTGTGGCGGTAATTATCCAACAATACAGAGAAAGAAGCTCCTTAATCAACCAGTCATGGACAGGTTGGCCATCGATGAGATTTCCCGACATCTTAGTGACTGTTGTCCATGGAGGACTTTCACCTGCGGCGGCCTCACCTCCATAGATGGTCACCTCGCTGAGTTTTCCTGGGTGCAGCAGCTAGGGGAGCAGCTGGTACCTCTGTAGGGTGCCGGTGAACGGCAGCAGAGCTTCGGGGAGCAACCTCGTCCAGGGTACAGTGATGGGCTTCTTCCCACAGTTCGACTGAACTCATCAGCAGGTTATTGCCTGGGATAGAACTGGTCTAATGGCTGAAGTCTTGCAACAAAATAATCGTCGAATACTCTTCTTCTCTCTCTGCAGTAGCATACGACATATCCAGGGCGCCCACAGTGGAAACACACTGGCCCATTGTCTTCTGTCCTGCAGACGTCTGTTGTTCTGTGGGGCACCATACTTACCGAGGGAGTTGGTTGTGGCCACGTCGGCCGGTTCCTAGTCTGTCGTTTGGCAGCTGCAGTGTAAGCCCATTCTTCACGTCGGGTGCGACTGCCGGACATGTGCTCAAGTCCGAAATACCTATTCCTCAGTGGCGTCGGCTTCCTCATGATTTCCACGGCTTACATCCACGGCCATAATCTGATGCTCACTCAGTTCAACATTTCCAGTTGCCATAAACTGTTGTAATTTTTCTCTCACAATTTGTCGTATGAGAGAAGCAAAGACACGCTGGTCTTCCACAACGGTCCAAGGGACTACATTAGGGAGTCTGTCATACTTCATTTGTCCAACCCTCCTTTGTTGCATCCCTTCAATATGCTGGCACCACTTGATGAATTCTTCCGTTGTAGTGACGTCTAACAGAAGAGCATGGGCCATGTCTTCTGCAATAACCTTCATCAGGTGCTTGATTTTGTTGGCCTCAGTCATATCCAGGTTAACTATGTTACATAGGGCCAAAACATTCTGTATGTATGATTGTGTCGGCTCACCATGTCGTTGGGCCCAGTTCTTCAGTTGTTCTTCCGCCTAGCGGATTTATCTCTGGAAGTCAATAAAATACTTCTTAAGTTCCGTCTGGAACATTTCCCAGTCATTCAGCTTGTCTTCGTTGTTTTCAAACAATTGCTGGGCTGTTCCTTCCAGAAAATAAACATTGGCCAAGCAGATTGTATGATCCCACCTGTTATACTTGGCGACTCGGTCGAACCCTTTTAGCCACTTGTCGGGGTCCTGTCCAGCGTCTCCAGAGAACACCGACGGGTGTCTGATGTGCAGCTGGCATGCCGGTGATTTCATGTCCATGGGTCTTTGACAATACGGACTTTCGGAAGGATTTACTGAGTATGTCCCTTGTATTCCAGTTCTAGTCGTGTAAGCGACGGCTTTTACGTTGCCTAATCGGAGCCATGGTGAGACAGCTGTTGCACAGGATACCCAGTGCCTCCATCAAACAATGTCGCATTGAAATGGAAGCAGGCGTGACTACGAAGGCAGGGTTGTCAACTGAACACAGCACTTATACTGGAAGCAGGCTTATTGTGAACTGAAACATACACGCAGCACCGACACCCTCTCGGGCAGAGTGCTCTGCTATTTCTACAGACAGAATGTACCAGAAACTAGAAGAACACTTAACATAAGAAACATGTAGAAATTACAAGTAGACATAAGGAATATGTAGAACATTCTGGAAATAATAAATACAAAGAAAGAAATTTTTGCTGATTGAACCGGCAACCTTCAGCACCGCAATCGGTGATGCTACCCACTGCGTCGCACCGGCAGTTGGATAGCTTGGGTTTTTGCGGCACTATTGTGCACTTTGATGGTTTCCTGTGTGGTGACTTCAGTGGGTCAACAGGAGAGTGCTCATCTTTCGTGCTTCTCTGACCATGTTTAAACTCACTGATCCAAAAGTAAATGATCTTCAATGTTGGTGCAGAAGGACCTCATCCAACTCTGATTAGATCTGTGCAGCTGTCCAACCGTTCAAATGAAAAGGTTTAATGACAAGGAACTAACCTCGCAGTTGCCACTTCAACTGGCAGCCAACAATCAACTAATATCAGCTGCTGCTCGAAACTTGCTGTAATATCCGTGGAAATATCAGGCTTACCAACAATAGTGCAGGTTCTGAAAATATCTCGCTCTTTCATACAAATTTACCAGACTTATCAAACCACCCTTGTACAAAGCAACTTATTACTTTTATTCATACTACTATTCATATTCTACAGGCACATTCCATTACCATGTGAATTATTTTGCACATAGCTTCAGAAATAGATTTATGGTTCATGGTACTCAAACCAAATTTAATAGTACTTTTCTTGAGCCTTACAACTACTGGAAAGTTGGTTACTTTTATGATTAATTGTTCCATAAGCTTAACAAAGGAGGAGAAAAAAAACTGGTTTAGAGAAAAAATTGGAAACCAGAGAGATATTTATAAATTAAATGAATACCTCAAGAGGCAGAAAAAGATACTATAAACTAATATTTCAGTTTCTGTATTAATTTTTCAGTGTGGTTGATCAATGCTGTAATGCTAGTACTGCATTTAAATCTTGATCCAGCAACTGTGTTGAGATCAACTTAAGATTCACTTTATCCAATTAAATTGTCATTTCTAAAAATTTCATTACTTTCAACATAAACCACATACTTGAAAATTCTGCAAATTTCATTGTTATATAAATGAACTGAAAATCTCATTTTGTCTGCATTCTTTGTCCAGGCACTGTGATAAGTGCCTTCTCAAAATTTACGGGGAGTGCCTGTCACAGCACAGTCCACCCTTTGCAGCTCCTCTTTCTATCTCTGCAGGATACAGCAGTCTTTGTACGAACACCTTTTTTTACTCTAACAAAAATGTATGAAAGGAAACTGAAAATGTAATAAAAGATTTTTCCATTTGTGTATAAACCACTTTCATATTCGTAATCTGACAGAAGTTATCATTAGGTCCACACAGGAAGAACTGTTGGTTTAAGGTGTAGTACATACCTTGTCTGGAGCTAATGATGGACTCTGTCTCTGTGCATGTGGTGTCTTCTATGTTGGTTCTCCCTCCATGAACGGGGTTAATGATGCTGAAAATGAGGTGTCAGTCATCAAAAATTGATCACTCTAATGATACTCCTGAAAGTTAAGAATGGATGGACGGTAGAAAGGAAAGGGAGAAAGAAAGAAGAAAAGAAAGCAATAAGAGCAGTACATGTCTCCCGATTTTTCTACTCTTTAACACCACATTTGGTAAAAACATAACACTGAGTGTGACAAAAGAAACATCTAATTAGGAAAAACACAATCCAAAATATTGAAACCAAGGGAAAAAAAGTTGAGTCAAGTAAAAAAGTTATGGGCATAACAGTAACAACAAAACTGGAAAAAATGACAAACTAACTAAAAAAATCAGCACCAAATTTGAAAAAACCATCTGCATTTTAATAAGTAAGTACACTAAGGACACAATAATCACAATTGCTGTACTTAAAATATTTCTGACTAGTTCCCACTGTAGAGGAGGCAAATGGTGTGGAGGGAGGGGGAATTGGCAGACAATTATGCAGTAGTAGTACAGGTGAAAAGCAAGTAATAATTGTCATTGCAACACTGCATGAATGTAAGTAGTAAGAGTTTATCCTATGCTTACTCGATTATATGTTTTCCATATGTTCCTTTCTCCACCAATTATTTGGACAACCTTATTTGTTAACAAATCAGTCCACCTAATTCTCAACATTCTTCTATAGGACATTTCAAATGCTTAAATTTTCTTCTGTTTGTATTTTCACACTGCCCACATTTCCACTTATGTACAACACTATGCTCCAAACTTTCATGTCTAGAAATTTCTTCCTCACATTAAAGTTAATGTTTGAAAGCAGTAACTCCTCTTTGCCTGTATCAGTCTACTCCATGTCCTATTTGCTTCGTCGATCACGAGTTATTTTGTTTGCAACGTGGCAGAATTCCTTTATTTCATGGCTGTCATGATCTCCAATTTTGATGTTAAGTTTATCGCTGTTTCATTTCTGATGCTTCTCGTTACTTTTGTCTTTTTGTGGCTAACTCTCAATCCATAATCTGCACTCATTAGAGCATTCATTCAACTCAACAGGTTCTGAAATTCTCCATTTTCACTGTGGCTTGCAACATCTTCAGCAAATTTTTGATACTCTTTCACCCTGAATTTTCATACTACACCCAAATCTCTTTATTTCCGACATTGCTTCTTTGTTCTTTTACATAATATATTGCCTTTCTTCCGTATAGCTTACACTTATTCATCTCAGAATTTCTAACACTTTGCACAATTTTACCTTGTCAAAATTCAGTTTACTCTCTATCATTATTAAATCTTATTCTGGATAAGCTTTACATTCCAACATCTGATTTCAGAATCTGTCTGGCTGTGATATAATCCAGCTGGAACCTTTATATTTCTCCAGGTCTTTTCAAAGTATACCACCACCTCTTGTGATTAGATTTTCATCTACCTTCACATACCAAATTCTCAGACTTTACATACCTCTTCATCATCTGCCTGCGATGTCAGAATGTATATCTCAAACATCACTGTCAGTGTGGAGTTGCTGTCGATTCTGATGAGAAAAACCCTGTTACCAATCTATAGAAAACACACTGCTTTATGTTCCTATTCGTAACAAATCCTACTCCTGCTGTACAGTTTCCTTCTGTTATTGATAGTATCCTACTGTCTTCTAATCAGAAATCCTTATATTCTGTCCATTTGAGGTCTCTGGACCCCCTACATCCAGTTCAAACCTATGTATTTCCCTTTTCACATTTTCTAGCTTCCCTGCTATGTTTAAACTTCAAACATTCTATGCTCTGACCCTTAGAATATTATCTCGTCACTGATTAAATTTAACCTTGTTTTTATGTCCCCCCCCCCCCCCCCCCCACACACACACACACCCCACTCCCAGAGATCCTAATGGAGAACTATTCCCGAATCTTTTTCCAATGGAGAAATCATCATGATACTTTTTCAATTACAGGCCATACATTCTGTGGATAGACATTACTTATGTTACTCCAGTTGCTTCCTTTGCCTTCTGGATCCTCATGTTTACCACTGCTGGTTGTTCTGCTTTTGGAGGAGTATCCCTCTCCAAAGACAAGTGCTCCTCCACCCTCTTTGACGAGTGTTAGTAGAACAAAGTTGACTTCTTGTTCCAGAAGTCTTTTGTCACCATGGTTAAATTGTAAAACGCTTTTCACTGGGCTGCAGTGGTTATGTTGGCACCAATGGTAATGACAGCAATTTAGATGAGCAATAAAGGTTGTGTTTTTTTTTTTTTTTTTTTTTTTTTTTTTTTTTGTGAGAACTTCAATTAAAATGATTTCTGAACAGACAAGGGCACATACAAGAACCTGTCAACCAAAGAGCAGGTACAGCATTAATTTTGCTGCGAGTGAAACGAGCACCAACAACATTTACTCCGTAGCTTGTGAAAAATATTAACACAATTCTACACTTCATTGTTCATCTGTTGCCAACATAAGCACTGGAGCCAGGCGAGAAGCGTCGTAAAGTTTTACCGGTTGCCATTAATGATGATTATTTATTTACTCGTTCATTCAAAATTTAAGAAGTGTCTGGGTTCGAACATGGAACCAAGATGATGATTATTAAGAATCAAAGACACTGCATGCCCCCCCCCCCCTCCCAAACCAGAGCATGGAGGATTCACATTCCTCTTCCACTGTGCAGTTGCATTCATATTTAATTACAGAGTGAATGTTGGCTGGTATCAGTATTATACGCAAGCTTAACTACTCTAGTTCAGATGCTTACATCTGTACCTCACAAACAATCTTTTAGTTTGTAACAAGGGTATGTGGTGTACCAAACAATTTCTCCTGCCCCAAAATTATTATTAACTTCACAAAAGGAAAAAAACACATTTTAACTTCTACAAACATTTCCAACCACAAAGTACACACGATTATAATGTAAAGAGGAAAAAGAGAATACGGTATGTTGAGTGAAAAACAGTAAGTAGGAAACCACCATTTACATGATTTCCAAACAACATATGATGACAATAACGTCACCCACTTAAGTTTGCATAATACAAAAGCATCTCTCAAGGGTTGGAACTCCACCACCAGTCCATAGTCCAAGAATCATACTGAGTGATCAAAAAGTCAATATAAATTTGAAAACTTAATAAATCACGGAATAATGTAGATAGAGAGGTAAAAATTGACACACATGCTTGGAATGAGTGGGGTTTTATTAGGGGGGAAAAAAGTTCAAAAATTTCCAACAGATGGCGCTGAACAGCAAATCGTTAGTGACTGTTCATGAAAATCGTGTATAAAAGGAGCTGTAATGAGAGAGACAATCAAATGTACCAGCAGTCGCAATATGTTGACATTGCCTGAAAAGGCGCTTTTAGTGAAGCTGTATTATAAGAATGGGGAAAGTGCTAGTTCAGCGTTATGATCCTATTGCCATAGGAAGGGGATTCGGACAGGTAAAGGTCCATTGACAAATGCAGCTGTGGCAAAAATGATTTCAAAGTTCAAAGCCATGGGTTGTTTAGACGATAGACCCCGTAGTGGCCAACCGAGCACAAAGTTTAATCTTGCTGAGACAGTTCAGGAAGAAATGGAGACTGTAGCAGATTTGTCTATGCACGGAAAAGTCCGAGCTCGTGCAGTCGCACATCACACAAGCCCTGTTTGGTTGGCACTTAGGCGTACCCTCCGATGCTATCCTTACAAAATCCATCAGCATCATGAACTGTTACCTGGCGATTTAGTGAAGTGGAGGGAATTTGCGATGTGGGTGTTTAAAAAGTTGGCAGAAGATGATTGGTTGAGTAACGTGTTGTGGACCGACGAAGCTCATTTCACGCTCCGAGAGTCTGTCAACGCCCACACCTGCAGAATTTGTGCTACCGAAAATCCTAGAACTGTCGTGGAAACTCCATTGCACGATGAGAAAGTCACAGTATGGGTCAGATTTACCACATCTACCATTATCGGGCCTTTTTTCTTCAAGGAACTGCGTTATTCTGGTTTTATAACTGCTACCGTTACGGGTGAGAGATAAACCGATATGTTACAGAATCGCATCATCCCCAGCCAGGCTGATAAACACCTGCTGGAACGCACGATTTTTACGCAGGATGGCGCTCCACCCTATATTGCTAGTTGCGTGAAAGATCTCTTGTGTGTGTCATTTGGTGACGATCGTGTGCTCAGTCGCCACTTTCGTCATGCTTGGCCTCCCAGGTACCCAGACCTCAGTCCATGCGATTATTGGCTTTGGGGTTACCTGAAGCCACAAGTGTATCATGATCAACCAACATGTCTAGGGATGCTGAAAGACAACATCTGACGCCAATGCCTCACCATAACTCCGGACATGCTTTACAGTGCTGTTCACAACATTATTCCTCGACAACAGCTATTGTTGAGGAATGACGGTGAACATCTTGAGCATTTCCTGTAACGAACATCATCTTTGCTTTGTCTTAATTTGTTATGCTAATTATTGCTTTTCTGATCATATGAAGTGCCATCTGTCTGACATTTTTTTAAATTTTTTTTCTCCCCAGTTCTAATAAGCATGTGTGTCAGTTTTTACCTCTCTATTTACATTATTCCACGATTTATTAATTTTTCAAATTTATACTGACTTTTTGATCACCCGGTACTTATTCCATTTTTACACAATGTTTAAAATACTAGAATTCCGAAAATTTTAGAATAAATTCATCAGAGGAACTGTCAAATTAATTTATTTTTAAAAAAAATTGTGGGCTCATATTTGCATAATTATGTAAAATAAAAGTCTTACTTTTTTGCTATCATGTCATTTACAAAACATAATAAAAATTCCATATTCTTATGTTTTCAACAAATTCTGGTTAAACCGGCCACTGGCAAAAACACCCTAATAGTCCACACATAAAGATTGCATATCCTTCAGGGGATCAAGCCATTTGAATTACTGCTACAAGTTGGTTTTCATTTTCGAATGTCCATATATTGTTACATCCGTCCATATGGTCAAATTAGTCAGTGACTTAAGAGATTGTAGTAAGGTTAAACGAAACTGAAATTTTATATACTTTCACTCAAGAGTTCGTATTCTTGCCCACACTTGTCCAAAGGTTAAGCTGCCTCTCTTGGCCTCATAAAAGTACTACAATTCTGGCATATATGCACTGCCATTGCATTATGACTATTACAACATCATTCCAAGATGATACCTGGATGAATAAATACTGATTTAACCTAATGGTTTACGTGAACTGGCTGCAAATTCACAGAGATATTACCTTAAGATAAGAAACAGAAATTCTATCATATTTTTGTAAATTGAAAAATAAGTGTAGCATAACAAAAATGAGAGAACAAATTTAGGCTGTGAGCACAGCTAGGATGGCTCGACATTAAAAAGCAAAGCAAAATTAACTTAAATTGCAAAGACTGTCAGAATACTGCTGAATAGGATCAATACAGAAACACAGACGTGCAGTATTATCACAGCACTATTACACAGGACATGTACGAATGTATTACTTAGATTTACATGTCATATGCTGAATTCCCAAAATTAACAGGTGGAAACACATAATCCAGTATTTCACAGTTTCCAAAGCTGACTTCAAGTTTGCAATGATCAATTTGATGTTATTTGCTCTTGTATCATGAAAATGTGTAATACTAGCAAGCATTTTATATCTGCGATTTACCATTTGTTATTATTATTATTATTATTCAATTTCTGCAAGTAACAGCATTTGGGTATACTAAAATGACGCTACTTACACCCAATGATAATACTGTTACTAATAAAAGAACATTTCTCATAAATTTCAGCCAATATCCCTCAATGTGCTAAAGTAAATTTACAAATGAGAGATACTGGACTTTTCTTATTAATAACAAGATTATGAATCCTTTATAAATTAGTCATAAGGAGATTTGTGAGGACTGTAAAAGCTATCATACATACCAGCTGTTAATAATACCAACCACATAAACATGAAATTTTGCTTACTTGCTGGGAGTTAAAAAATTATAAATCAAAATAAACAAATAAAGAACAGGAATATTTAAAGTGTATTTACTCACTGGATGTCAGCTGACCTCTCCAAAGGAACTTTGATGTCTGATGGGGCAACACTTTCAGTGCACTGGGAGGTTCCATCAGAAATGTTACTACCCTCAGCAGACACCAGCTGCAAGAAAAAAAACTTGAAGTTACTTGCATATATATGCAAGTCATCTGAAATCATGTATACAGGTCTACCTGCAAAGTACTAAACTACAAACAAAAATAATTGCTGAAGATTGGACACTGGCTTAAAGTATCTTTTGTTAATATACACACATTTGTTACTTAATTTTTAAGACTACCCTGCACAATTTCACAACAAATAAAAAATGGAATGCTGCTACAGCATTTTCTGGGTCATTTAGAGGACAATTCCACCCATCAGCTTTGACCCGTAACAATGGAGAGTTGTGTGCGAGATCATCGCTGTGCGTGTTTGTAGGTTGCGTCAGTAAATATGTGGTGGCTGAGTAAAAGACAATAGTACGTTTACAAGCAGAACAGAGATTAAGATCGTGTGTTTAAAAGTGATCTGTAACTTCACTCCAATAGTGTGGTGAAGGTTAACACGGAGGGTCTCCCCCCCTCCCCCAGCAAGTGTGCGTCGAATGCGTGAATCAATGGTACATTCTGCTGCTGTAATCTGTAATTTACTAGGATAACCACTGATTATTTGTTATATACAATACACAAGTATTAAGATATTGTCCCGTATATGGGTTTTCCAACATGTTGATGACGTCATGGGTCAAAGCAAATGGTGGAATCACGTCTCCTAAGCAGAAAGAATGGGTACAGACTCAAGTATTTGGGGGATGGGGGCAGATGGTTAAAAAAATTGAGAAATAAGCATATACCTTATTGCACAAAAAGATGTAATGTTACATAACCAAACAAGGGTATGATAGTCTCAGCAAGATGGAATGATTACCTGGCCAGGGTGAGAGCACAGTTTTATTCATGTCCAAGAGAAATTAAGAAAGGTAGTACTACAACACACGCCAGGGCTCTTATAGAAGCAGTGCACATTCAGATGTTACAAATCTGGGTCAACTGAAGCATGGGATACCACTTATCGCCTTTGATCCCCGACATAAGTGTACTGTTATTTTACGACTCAAAACATTGATCACTTTCTTTTAGTTATGTAATGTATCTTTTTTTTTTTTTGTGAGGGGGGGGTTGGGTGATGACATACATATTAAAACGGTTCTAGAGTAAGAAACTTTCTGGCAGATTAAAATTGTGTGTCAGAACCGGGACTCGAACCTGGGACCTTTGCCTTTCATCGTCAAGCACTCTTACCAACTGAGCTATTCCGACAGGACTCACCTGCCAGTACCTCGCCTCCTACCTTTCAAACTTCACAGAAGTTCTCCTGTGAACCCATGTCTCCACCACACCCTTTGTTACAGGAGTGCTAGTCCTACAAGGTTTCGCTGGACAACTTCTGTGAAGTTTAAAAAGTAGGAGGCGAGGTACTGGCAGAATTAAAGTTATGAGGATGGAGCGTGAGTCATGTTGGGATAGCTCAGACAGTGGAGCACTTGCCTGCAAAACGCAAAGGTCCCAGGTTTGAGTACCAGTTCTGGCACACAATTTTAATCTGCCAGAAGTTTCGTATCAGTGCACACTCCACTGCAAAGTGAAAGTTTCATTCTGGTTCTAGATTAGTTCTACAGGATTTAGATATAGATAAGACAGAAGGAGGAACGGAACCATTTTCTTACGCAATTTTGTCAACTGTGTAAAAAGGAGAAGGGTAGCACTCCTTAATGACAAAAGTTTCATTTAACTTGTTTTCAAAAATTTTAATCTCATTCTGTCCACTTGTACAAAACAGTCTGAAGTAACCCTTTTGTACACACAAATGAACATGCAATGAAATTTTGCATTCTCAACAATGTGTTTCCTGGCACTGCTGGTTATCAACATTCATTGCACTGTTTATGTGTTTAACTGCGAGGTTTGTCTCATTTAACAATCAACTACTCTGATTCTGATGCTTTATTTGTTCATAAAAATGTAATATTGTATGCTACTTTTCCAAGTGTGTCATCTCGTGCACTCGCAACAACTTAGTCATTTTGGCATCATTTAAAATGAGAAAGTTTCTCTCAGAATTTCTTTGCTAGCCTGGAGGTCGAGATATATATGACAGAGGATGTGACTGTTTAGCAAAAATGATATTTTCTGGTATAGTTCATTATATCACAATAAATGTTTACTAGTAACACATTTATATATATTATATACTCAATGAAAAATTTATTGCGTGCATTTCACTTATTCATATTTGGAACAGGACTGTAATCCTGCTACACCCATCATCATCAGCTTTTGATTTTAGCGCTGTGTAAGATTTGTTTGCCATTATGTGGTTGTACCTTCTCTATGAATACTCTAACTACTCCCCCCCCCCCCCCCCCAAAGATTCCACCACAGTTTTTGCAGAGTTATACCAAGTATTTTTGAAAAGTTTGACTGCAGACGTCTATTCTGACTGACAAAAGCACTTTAATATTTTTTACAACTATGTCATAATTTTAGTGAACACGGAACAATTGAACAACAATGCTCACGTGTTCAAACTGTAACCATAGTCAGCCACAACTTCTAAATTACCAGTAAAATTTTAACGAACCCTGTAATTTAATTAAAACACTAATAAATTGAAACATTCATTATTTGCAGTTGGCTGTGACTACAATATAGGTTTTAAAACATGTTGACGACTTCATAGGTCAAAGCGGACGGGTGGAATCACACCATAAAATAATGCCATACTTTCTACAATTAGCTACTTTTTATGCACACACTGTACGGTAAAAACAGTGCACAAAAACTGAACTGTGCCCTGGTGGCAATTTGTCACATAACAAAGTTACTTCTAACCACAGCTGGGTAACCAGTTCGCCACATCAAATCAAACCAAACACTCTCTCCAAAACAGGTCAAAATAAACCAACTCAATGGATATCAACGTTTTTTCCAAAAGACTTTATGCATGAAAGCCTTTAGCCTATCAATAAAACACAGATAACCAACAAACACAGTGACGATGACTGCTATGGAGTGATCCAGAAAGTTAAACTTGGCTTACAAAAGCAGTAGAATATTAAGCTAAACATCTACAGTTGGCAGCAAAATGTTCATATTAAGAGGGTAATTAATCTACGGATCGGACAAGGATACATACAAGAACCAGTCAACCATAGAACAGAAATAGCAGTAATTATTTATTTCATGGTCAACACAAAAGAGTTTCCCCTTATTCTATATGATTCGGTTTTCAAACAGCATTGAATGATCATTGCCAACATAAGCACACTATACCGCGGCTACTGTAATTAAAATTTTATCTCACAGAAGTATGTATTATTTCATGAACAAAGGTAAGTTTAGCTTTTTTCTTAACCTCTGAAAATCACTTTACTGTGTTTGACAAAGTAAAACTACCAAGCTGATATAATATGGTGTATAAAAAATATAGGCAGGAAGAAAGACCAGAGTGAAATTTATCCTAAAATGGGTGAGTGTGTGCTTAAATTTGTAGCTGTTTATATAGTGTCAAACAGGTTCATTACTGGAACCTGATTCTTTTCAATTTGTACGTAAATTACACTACACTTACACCATGAGAAACACTATAATTAAAAATTTCTGAAAGTATATAAATATGGATAACAGACAGTTAAATGAAAATGGCTAGTTTATAACTACAAACAAATACAATTATTATAAAACTGAGGATTAAAGCCAGAAGCGAAATTAATGCATTAGAAAGCTCACATCGGCCTGTATGAAATACAAGAAGAAGAAGAATTTTCTTAGGAAAAAGTTGTTCGGTGCTTAGTCATTATTTGGCAAGCAGTGACAAATGAAGTAAATTAGGCCTAACATTGTTATACTATCTGTACAATAATTCAAAATCGGTCAATAGCTGTAATTCCAAAAGTTTGCAAGTATTTGCCATAGGCAACAAACAATGTTGCAGAACAAGATAAAAATTCAAAATTACAAATGGAAGAAATGCAAAACATGCAAATTTATTTTACACTGACTGTCCCAATTACTATTTAACCAAATTACCACCTATGACATGACAACTGTTCAATTCACAAACAATCATGTTTGAACCTATTCTAAACCTCAATCTATAGACCTACCAGATGTCATCTGTCATCACACCTGTATTCTACAAAACAATACTGAAATTACTGCCCTATAGCTGCTGCCCTTCAAGTATCTTATAATAAGAAAAAGAATGTGTATTGCCAGTCTATTGTTATTAACTGTGCTAGTGACCACATTTTGCTAAGAGATGTTACCACTACCCCCCCCCCCCCCGTGTAGAGTTGCCAACTTTTCTTTCACATGGATTAACACTTATTTAACCAAATACACCGGTCAGCCAAACAATGTCTCTCCGAACCCTGGGGAGAAAGATCTAAAAGATATTGAGAACTAAAAATTTGCTCCAAGATTAGCATATGCATATTACTAAAACCGGAAATTATCTATAGGCTACAGTAAATACAGATAGCCTAGCCTTTTAAGTATAAACTACAACTGAGTTACACTTTTCTTAAGCAATCATATTACTAAGGTAAAACAGTATATAATGCAAAGAATGGTTTGAACGCCACAGTGCTTTACTAGGGATGGTCCTATTTGGAGAAGCTTCCTCCAACCTTCAAAATGACTTACTCAGCCAGTTACAGGTGAACCTATAGTTTAACGTGGATTCTGAACCATGGTGATACTCTACATTTTTCACAGAAGTAATACTGCCATAGGTGAAAGAACTGAAAAGTGACAGATAATGTCAAGGACTTATGGTAGTTGGGATCAAACCCACAATCTATAGATTCATAAGGTGGCACTTTCCCACCGAGCTACCGTGTCGCACATCTTACTACAGTCACAATACTCACAACTGTGGGTCCCTTCATATACAAAACCCTTTCTCAAAGACATGCAAGTCACTAAGGTGCAATTATTTACAATACACTACCACCTTACATTGAAGGAAGAACTGGGTTTTAGAAAGAACAGTTAAAACTGTTGCTTGCTTACTTCTGCCAAATTCAACACTGATGAAGTGAATGCTACGTGGGAGTATAAACAATTCAATCATGAAGAGAAATGCAGGATCCCATACGCAAATATCTCTAAATGGTATGTATTTATTAAATGTGAACGCTTCTGTTATTTGTTTTTCCTTTGTTTCAGTGCAGTCAAGTAGCGTACATAATAAGATTCTAAAATCAGGACTGGAAACGAAAAAGGGAACTGACAGAAGTAGGTCTAGTGTAAATTGACTTAGGTACAATACATGGTTAATTACGAATAGTGGAATTAAGTTCTGTATAATTTGACGACTTTTCTGCGGTTACAGTCGGCGATCTTAATACAGTATTATTAAACAAGAATTGCTGTATGGCAAAGTACCTTGCCTAAAAAAATGTGTTCTGACCCAGAAAATCAATGCAAGAAAGCTGGTGTAGCTGTCACCAAATTTAGCTATTGTTATTAAGCAACAGCTGGATGGTTGTCTATGACATACACAGAAATGCTATGTGGAAAATGACAGCAGTGGAAGAGGTTGAAGTAATGGCTACAAATACAGAAAGAACTGTCGAAACACTGAAGGGCAAGTCTCTGTCAGTCATCGCTTTCATTGTACCATTTGCGTAACAATGTCATCTCCGTTTCCCGAAAGTCTATAATCCCAACATTCATAATTGTTGGCAGTAAAGCTATAAGGAAAAGTCTTATGCAGTGTTGTTTATAATGTAGCGTGATCTAAAAAATAGTTTTCACTTTACTCACCCAGGAGACAACTCTTCCATTAAAACATGGGAGGTGTGCGTCATCGTCTATTATTTCTTCCTTCACGACACTGAAAATAAAGGCGTAAGTCAATAAAACACTCACGCTACATACGTAACACATAACAGCAGGGAGAGTAATTTCTTGTGTGCTGTCAACAAACATTCCTTCCTCTAACAATAACTACACGTACACAACTTTCAATAACTTCATCTTATCATTTAAAATTCACAAACAGCGTCGCTATAACACCAGTACGATGACACACGATTATTGATATGTATTTATTCTCACACGCATATACATTCACTGAAGCTGCTTACCCAAAATCATCGTCCATAGACTTGAAGAAGAATTTATAGTTTGGGCGATTAAGTACATTTTTAAAGTCAGCAAGCGTAACACGTTCAGGTGCAATATTCAGTTTCACTAGGTATGGCGTTTCCTCGTCATCAATGTGATATATAATTTTAGTTTCTTCCATATCAGGGACAAATGTATACACAGGCAATAACCTTCATGAAGACTTCAATATGGCAGGCATGAATCAATCTACAACTGAAGTCAACTTTCGTCTTTGATACTATATTAAGAACGACTTGCTATGTCGTGTTTGATATTGCGACACTCGTCTAAAAGTGGATATATGAAAATTTCATGGCCTGAAAGTACTCTCTGACACGAAAGCATTACTAATCTCCCGAGATCACTAACCGCGTTTTTCGAATTCCCAAACTTTATGATTCACTTGGCAGTCACAAGCACTAGCCTGCGCAACATTCATTTATTTTTTTTAGTTTCAAAGCATCAGTTTTCTTTAATAAAATACACACGAAATACAAACTAAAATAATCTGATTATTGTTTGCATCCAGTAAGACAGTAGGGCCTAACGCTACAATGACTTCTGAAACGTATAAGAACTGTGATCTAATTTCACAGATAACTTTTATATATGACTTTTGTGATCCCTGATCAGTAGGCAAACAAAATATACAATCTCATTTGCCACAACATAATTGCCACGACAGTGTAACCTGGACTGGCCTTATTATATATAACCTTGTTAGATTCAATATCATATTTCAGTATTTCGTCAGATGTGTTAATTTTCTGTACGATATCATATACATTTCATAGCATAGATATCGTTGGTATGTCTCGTAACTTCCTTCAGATTGCAAACAGTAGGCATATTGCTTGATTTTGACATATTACATGAAAGTGTATATGAAGGGATTATTCTCCCTGAGGAACATAACTTTTCCAAGGTGGATTGAATGTTTGTCCTAACTTCAGTTTCCATAGCCACGATGGTTCCCGCAATGTGCGAAAATATCACGAGTTACGGCTTACATGTTTATTTTGAAAACCTGTACATAATTAGAGAAGCTGAACGTTGTTTTAGGATAAAAACTGTTAACTATCGAAGTCACACAGAGTCTGTCAAAAGTCGGAGGAGAAGGTATAAAAATAGGTCATTTTATATCATCGACGTAAAGCCATTGATTGCGGGAGTGGCTTTAAATCGAAAGAAACGCAAGCGAACAAGCATTTCAGAGATCAATTCGCTAGTGTTCAATTCATTCGCTTGAACTTACTGACGAGCATTTACACTACACGATCAGAAGAGGACTCTCACAGAACACAAGGACTCTGCGGAACGAGCATTGAGCGTGTGAACACGTGCGAACTCTACGGGTTTGTTTATTTGGCTCTAAAATCATATTCTCTATATTGAATCTGGTAGTATGCAGTGAAATACCAGTAGTCGCGTTGGAAAACAGGATTATTGAGTATGGTAGCTGCGTTGTTAGTAATTCCAAAAGTGAAGGCAAAGCAACGAAGAAAAAGAAAATTATTGGGTTCTGAATTTTTGGAGAAGCGGCAGCTATGCGGTGGTGACGAATTGTAACATATCTTTATATTTACTTTTCTCTTGTGCAGCTACCTTGGAATTTCGTTATTATTATACAGACTAATGAACCAAGCTGCTACAAATGACTATTATTACATTACCCATGTGGAGCAAGCATGAAATTGTGTTACGGTAAGGCTCGTACAAAATTAGAGACTATAGTGTTTATTTCATGGTGCTACACTCAGATAATTATCTTTATTAGCGTTTCAAAGTATTTTAGACGTTGAGGACCTATTTCTTTCGGCAGTACTTGCTGTGTGCTAAAATTGTAGTTGCACCCGTTCTGTGTCGTTTACACCAATGCAAGCCGCGGCGGATTAGCTGTGAGCACTGTAGCGCCGTGCTGCGGTGTGTGCGGTCGTTCGCCTCCGGCATGGGCGTTTCTGTTGTCCTCAGGTAAGTTTACCTTAGTTGAAGTTTGTAATCTACGGACTAATAACCTAGCAGTTGAGTCCGATATATTTACAAACATTTGAACGTTTGAACACCTATGCTACCGCCAAAGTGGAGAGAACGTAAACGTCTTATTGACGTCCTAGAACGATTGCTGATGGATCGGGTGTCTCGTGGGAGATAGTGCAGTGGTAACATACTGGACTCGCATTCGGAAGGATGGTGGTTCAAATCCACCTCTGTCCATCCAGATTTAGGTTTTCTGTGATTTCCCTAACTCACTCTAGGCAAATGCCAGGATAGTTCCTTTGAAAGTGCATGACCAATTTCCTTCCACATTCTTACCCAAACACTCCAAGCGTAAGCTTCGTCTCTAATGAGCACGATGTAGATAGAACATTGAACTCCAAGCTTTCCTCCTTCGTCCTGGATCACATGTGAACACTTGAAAATGCTGAATGAATGTTACTCATGGACCATACACACCAAAGACTATATTCTGTTCGTTGATTTTCGTTCGCTCCGGTGTAAAGGTATAATACAAAATAAGGCTGCCAACAGTCTCAGATACTATGTACTGTCTTATAATGGTACTGCCATAGTGGAAGAATTGACCAAAGAGAGACAGAAAAAAAGTCCCGCAAAGAGCCCTAATAAGTTCTGCATTCCTGTAATTTTCAATTTCCACCAACGGCGTCTTATTTCCATGTGTCATAGGAAGTACCAATCAAATTATCTCTGTATAATTACGTGCAATAGTATTCGTTATCAAATGCAAATGAAGGAGAAAGTAATATAGCTACAATATTTGAGCATTCGAAAAAGCGCCAATACAGCTGCCACGAAAAGTTGTCTCATTATCTCTTTTAAAATTGGGATGTGTTGGGGTGTATCTTAGTTGGCTTGCAACAGTAATGTGGGAAGGAAAATGCTGTAATTGGGTGACAGTAATTTACAGTCATGTGTATCTTGTACTAGGCATCGGCTACTGAATGAAGTTCACACACTTGTAACAAGCATTCTTGTAAGCTAACTATGAAGGTCTTCATCTTGAAATGGGGCACTTATTTCTAGAAAAGAAAATGAAATTGAATTACGGGTGCGGTAATACTACACAATAAGCATAAAAATAGAAAAAAGTTTTAGATCAATGAAGTTGGCAGCAGAATGGAAAGCGATTTTTCATAGTTTAAATTAATTCGTGTATTGCAACGATTTTTTAAACTTGTGTATGTCCATCTTGTCCAGTTTCGTGAAGTAAGCTACTTGTTTTACTTAGGAATGCCATCGACTGCGAAAAAGTTATAAATTCACACAATGCTCACAAATCGAGTTCTCTTTTTGCAGAATTGTTCAACACCTTCTGAAGTACAGTGCAACATATGTAAGGGGATGTTTTCTGTTGCTCACGGCGGCAAACACATTATAAGCAACGCAGGATTATTTTTCGGGGACCACGGTGAAGTGACCGAGCGGTTTAAGGCGCCTTGCTGTGGAGTTCGTGGTTGATTGCCATCAGAGGTTCGAGTCCTCCCTTAGGCATGACTGTTGTATGTTGTCCTTTGGTTAGTTTAACTTACTTTAATTAGTTTGTAAGCCTAGGGACTAATAACCAAAGCAGTTAAGTTCCATATATTTACAAACATTTGAACATTTTTTGGGCGGGGGGGGGGGGGGAGGCATATCTGAAAGCTGGTTTACCTAGTCTGACTTTTAATAGAAGAGAACAGTACATGGAGTTAAGAAATGTCTGTGTTTTACGAGATACAGCTGTAGCTGGAACATGCTATCCACGCATCTCATAGACCCAAACGATTTTTATTTTTACATATATGCTTCATGTGATTAACAATGATGAACAGTTCCTAAAGTGGATAGTATTAAGTGGTGAAAAAAGTCCACTTTCCAAGTATGTGATTATGTTCATTGCTATAGAGTCAAAACATTGCTTGCCTTACCAAGGCATATATACTCTTATAAAATTTGTTATTAATAACTCAAACTAATTCAAAAGTAATATCAGTGTGCATAGCTACAGCACTAGGATAAAGGATGATCTACATTGTTCAAGGTTAAATCTTACTTTGACACAGAATGCCGTGAATTATGTGCCATGGAAGTATTTGGTCACTTACCAGATAACATCAAATGTTTGACAGCAAACCAGCATTTAAAAAAATTAAAATAACTTCTGAATGGCAACTCCTGCTACTCAATATATGAATTTTTACACCTAAATTAGTAATTTTACCAATAAATTAATAAAAAAGTATGTCATGTAATTTTATCTTTTACCAAAGTGTCACATTCAACATCATTACGAAATCTTCTTTTCATGCTCTATGGAACAAGTATTAATCTAATGTAAACTGATATTTCATTGCATGCATTGATTGGAAATTGAATTGGAAGCAACACATTGACGATATACTGAAATGTTTAGCAACATACTATTAGGGTATTTGCAAATTTTGGTGACAAACATCTCTGTAAATTAGCTTATTATGCCTATTTTCATTCACAGCTGTCATATGGCATCATAATTTTGGGTAATTCATCGTTGAGCAAAAACTTATTCATTGCACAAAAGTGTGTAATAAGAATAATATCTGGAACATATATTGTCTTATGAAATTTTTTTATGAATAACCCAAACCAATTATAAAGTAATAGTGTGCCTAACTACAACACTAGGAGAAAGGATGATCTACACTATTCAATGTTAAATCTAACTTTGGCTCAGAATTGGGTGAATTATGCTGCCACAACAGTCTTTGGTCATTTACCAGATACCATCAAATGTCTGACAGCATTTAAAAAAATTGAAAGACACTCTGAATGACAACTCCTTCCACTCATCAGATGAATATTTACACAGAATTAAAACTTTTACCAAAAAACAAAAAATATATGTCCTGTAATTTTATCTTTTACTATACTGCCATGTCCCATATCATTACGAAATCTCCTTTTCATGATATATGGAACAAGTATTAATCTAATCTAATCTGATATTCCCCTTGCCCACACCAAGCACCAATTTGACTACCCTAATTCCAGTGTGCCCTCAGGCATAATAAAATCATAGGACCGTATTTCTATCTGGAGCAAACTGTGATATCCAGCAGCAACCTAAAGATGTTGCAGTTGTATGCAGTACCACTAATTCAAGACGAAGGTGTCATCTTCCAAAAATATAATGCTCCTCTACACTAATCCAGAATTGTTTGGGAGTTTCTGGATGCATCATTTCCATAGCATTGTTTGTGGCGTTATTTGAAACCAAGTGTGTACCATGTTCATAACAACAGCATATCCATCCATTAATAAATATAGCCTGTGAAAAGAAGTGTGTAGCTAATGTAGAATATTCAATGTTTTTAGATGTGTGCATTGATGAGAAATTGAATTGGAAGCAACAGATTGATGATATACAGGAATGTTCAGTAATTTATACCATTAAGGTTATTGCAAATTTTGGTGATAAACATCTCAGTAAATTAGTTTACTATGCCTATTTTCATTCACTGCTTTCATATGAGATTTTATTTCCTAGTAATTCCTCATTGAGCCAAAAGTATTTATTGCAAAAAAGTATGAAATTAGAATAATTTCTGGAGCCCATGCAAGATCCTCCTGTAGACACTTATTAAAGTATGTTGGGATTTTCACAGTAGCTTCGCAATATATATATTCACTTATGAAATTTGTTATTAATATCTCAACTCAATTGAAAAGTAATAACAGTTGTTCAGCTACAACACTAGAAGAAAGGTTTATCTACCCCAGTGGCGGCTCATGCTCAGTTTCATTGGTGGGGACCAGACAAAAAGTTAGTACCCAGTATAATGGAATCAGTCTGAAGTGTTCATTATATAATCTCCATTTATATTACATCATTAAAACACATTCGAAAGATATTAAATATGCCAATTATGCAGTAATTAATGTAATTCATGGAACACTGTAGCCAATAGAAAAATTATACAAATGTGCAATAAACATTTTTATTTTATTACTATTATTATTTTTTTGTTTGGGGGCTATGTGTGAGTAATACTGCATTTGGTCTGGTCCACCAGCTCTGCAGGTTTTCCGTGTACTTGTGTGGGTGTCTGAGTTTGTGTTGTGGTGACACAATTTATTGAAGAACTTGGGAGGCCTGGAGATGTTTGGATTCGAACCAAAGTTCACCAGCTCTTCTTGTGCCAAGGTTCGTACTTATTTTAGTTGTGCTTCTGTGTACTGATTGTGATGTCAAAATCAAAATTAACTGTAGGAGAACGTATGTGACTTCTTTCCCATTGGGAATGCACCAGAGACACAACAGGGACCGTCCTGTCTTTTTTCTTACAGCCAAGATAAAAACTCTTCGAAAAACATAGGCTAGGAGCAGTTTCATATGTATTTTACCTAACTAGCACGTTAACTAATAAGGTCTTCGTTGTGACAGTTATTTATACAGTAACTGTGCACGTCTGTTATTCTGACTGGAAAAATTGTCAATGACGCTGTTGTTGAAGTTCGGAATAAAACTGATTTCCTCCTTATGAATGGAAGAAACAGCCCATGAGTTTAGCCTTCCCTGAATAATACTGTTCCTGAGGGAGATTTTGATTCTTTTTAAGGTACTGAAATTGCGTTCTGCTTCTGCTGTTGACATTGGTGTAGTTAGTGCAATTTTTAATGTTATGTACACTTCAGTGAACGATTCTTCAAAGGCATATAAACAACTCACAAACCGATGTAATGCCTCTAAATGTATCATTGTGATAAATCACTGACAGTTCATTTTTTAATTCATCGTGGCAAATAAAAGGACTACTTTAATAAAAAAAATTATTGACCAAAGAGGCTAGGAAATGTTCTCTCAGAGAAGCAAACTTTTATGGGATAATGATTTCGAAGGTGCTAAATAGATGGGAGTTTTGAAATCTTCCTTTCAGTTGGTTGGTCATAATGTCACAAACTTCTTTGACATCTGCTGTCAGATTAAGTTCACTGCTACATTTGGAATGTTCCCCTGTAGGAGCAATACACTCATCATCTGAAACTCGAAATGGTGGAATGTTTTCTCATATTTGAGATACAGCACACTTAAAATGATGTAATGCCTTGGAAATGGTAAGGCATTTTCAGTCTGCATCTAAACTGTGTAATAGTAAATACAATGTGTTTCATGATTTCAAAGAAAAAATTTAGGAGGAACAAAAATTGTGGATTGTGAAGTAAATTTCTTAAGGAAAAAGCTTCTCTTATTGTAACATCATTCCAGGAATCCTCTTCATCAATCTTTTCAAAACATTCCAATAAGTGCAATTTATTTTCTTGAACAGTTTTTAGAATGCAGGACTGGACGTTCCATCCAGTTGAAGAGACTGAAGGAATTCTCTAGTTGCAGACTGTCTTAAACAAATAACTTCGCTTGGAAGATGAAGAAAAATATGTTGTAAAACCATCAATACTTGCGAAGAACAACCTATCGACTTTCTGCTTTTACTGAAAGCATTCTGAAGAATCAAATTCATTTGGTGCGCATAGCAGTGAACGTACTTGTCATGTGGGAAAGTACTCTGCATCAGTGTCTGTACACCACTGTGACTGCTGCTCATTACTGGGGCACATCGTATGCCTCAGCAATAAGTTTTTCTTGAACATTGAAAGGCTCCAGACTTCTTTTTAAAACCTCACTAAGTCCATATGCTGCCCTATCATTAATGTTTTCAAAGGAAAGAAACCTTTTAACAGGTTTGTTCCCATTAATATACCGCAGTATAATGACAAATTGACTTCTGCACGTAATATCTACTGTTTCGTCAGCCTGCACAGAAACGAAAGTGCGTCGTTAATCTCTTTAATTACTTCTTTGATGTAAACTTGATACATTCAGTCTAGAAGTTAATTTGGTATTATGTGTGATGTATATTTACACGCGGAATTACTAGAGCTGCTTAAGTGATCATTTAATATACAGTAACCATTTTTCAAAAGAGATAACAAGTCTAAGAAATTGCCACGATTTGCTGACTCTTATTTTTCATTGGGAGCTATTAGTGCTAACCCCATCCGTTCCACAAAACATCAAACACTCTACTATCCTGTTTAATATGTGACTGTTCTTCACAACTAATTAATTGTTTCTGAATTGACATCTTATACGCCAAATCAATCTGAGCAGGAATGTTAATTGTGCCAAACATTTTATATTTACAAGCATTTTCTAAATGAAATCCACTTTCCTTGTGTTTATTAATTCGTTTACTTAATGCTTTAGATCCTTGCAGCCAACTGTTGTCCACAATCCTTTACCACCAAACAAGACACAGTAGAAACAAAACAATTTTTTTTTCTCTTCACTGACAGTTAGACATGACTTTTTACCTAAGCATGTATAACCGAAATTTCTCTTCTTCTCTCCGACGAATTTAAACATCAAGAAATCTTTTGGTTGTTGCGTGCCTTATCGCTTTATTTCTAGCGTCTCTTCTATCTATATCTATAAATGTGAATGTTTGTTCGGTGTACGTTTATTACGACTGAACCACAAGACATAAAGAGCTATAAATTTGTACAGTTACTGTCTACCCGGAGAAGGCGTTAGGCACGGTTTTATGGCGATCGGATAGCTGTTTATCTATATATATTAATGTGAATGTCTGTTCGGTGTATGCTTATCACGTCCGAACAACAAGATGCAGAGCATTAAATATTTGTACAGTTACTAATTTATATCTGAGGAAGGTTTTAGGCGCGGTTTTATAGCGATATGATAAATATTTAGTAATTTAGAGAATATAACGCAAAATGCGGAACAATAAGTACTATTTGAAAATGGTTTTATTGGTTGCATTGTTTCTTGAGGGTTGATAATGATAATGATTGGGAACTCAAGTCTCCCGTTGTACACCATAGCAGTTCCATGCCGATAGCTATAAGGGGGTGGAAGATATGGTGGTTGAAATTCGTCAAATTATTAAAAAAAAAAAAAAAAGAAAAAATCGGACTGAAGGCCAGCGATGAGGTTACATACAGCGAAACATGATGCCACAGCCCATATCTTTGGTCTATGCGTGCTACAATGTCTTCAGCTCTTCCTGTGTAAGGATAAGCATACGAATAAGGCAATATAAGAATAAATAAATAGCACACTACTGAAAGATAGCTTATCTATAATAATCAACCAACAAGCGAGCGGAGCTGAGGGTTTAAGCTAGTACTTTATAAATGAAAGGGCGTTTCAAGCAAATAGTCTACTTTATTCATTTTATACTGTTTACGAACACACAAGTTGCAATGACACATCTTCAGAATACTTTTTGACGTAGATGCTAAGGGGCCCATGTTCGCTGGCCCCAAACTCAGCAAACCTGTGGTGGACAGGAGCGCGAGGGGTGGGAAGTGGAAGTACAACAGGTACAGCCCACTTCACCAGGGCCCACTTTGCCAGGCCCCAAGCAGCACTAGGGTGAGGGTTGAGGAGGGGAAAGCAAAACAGCTCTGTGACGTCACTGTGACTGCAGTATTAGGAGCGCAGATTGCAGGGGGAATAAGGGCCAGCTGCCACTGGCCTATCGCCATGGCTGCATAACAAAGATAGGGGGCAGATGCTAGTGGGCCCTCAGCTATGCTGTGGCCAGAGGCAAGCAAAACCCTTTGATAGCGTCATTGTAAATTGAGTTAGGTTGTCAAGGGGATCATGTCACACTGCAAAAGTATATCACAAATTTTCTGGTGGAGCCTGGCCCCTGTGGCCCTTTAGAATGAGCCGCTCCTGATCTACTTTATTCAAAGTTGGGATAGAAGGGGTGAATTATGCTGCCACAAAAGTGTTTGATCACTTTCGGAATAACATCAAATGTTTAAAAGATTGCAACCTGTTTTTAAAAACAAATTTAAAAATTTCTGTATGACAACTCCTACTAAGCATATTAATTTTTACATACAAATTAGAACTATTACTAAAAAGAAAAGAAAATGTATGTATTGTAGTGCTATATTTTACTAAACTCACTCATTCCACATCATTACGAAATCTCATATTCATGATGTATGAAACAAATATCATTGTAATCTAATCAATCTAAACAAGACTGACAATTTAGAGGAGAGAATCGGAGATCCTATTAACTACTTATAACACATGTCCTTCAATGTGGTTCAAGAGAAGTAATATCGTTTGGATCGTCTTTATAGTTACTTCAAGTTATTCACATTATATTTATCTAAATAATAAATCAATTCCCATATGCATGGAATTTTATTACTTGGGACTGGCTTGACAGAATTTGCTGGGTATATTTTCCTATGTCCGTAACTGTCAGAACATTTGTCTCGAAGAAAAATTTGGAAATATTTCCCAGAAAATTGAAAAAAAAACAAGAAAAGAAGCAAAAATTTTGTATGAACTCAAGACTATAACTCATGATTCGAAGGTTGGATATGCATATTGTTTCTTTGTTTTATTCATTATGGCTCTGGAACAGTTTCCAGAAAAAATTCGGACACTTTGGATAAATTATAAGAAAATTTGGTCAAACAGCTAATATCTTCTGCAGCAGTTCTCATTGTTAATAAAATTCTTCTGGGCATTGGACCACATCGTCAATATATCGAATTTCACTGACATTTTAGCCACTATTGCCAGTGGCCTTCTTCTGGGTGTCATGTGATTCTCAGAAGAAGACATCATGCAAAGGTGACCAAAACATTGGTGTAATTTAACTGATAGTTAAACGGGGAGAGGAGGAAGGAAGAGATGGACTGAAGGAAACATGGAATAAATACACTATTTATGGAATGTTTATGTGCATTACAAGTATATTAAATGTACCATCGTTTATATCAGGGAAAGAGGAGGAGGAGATGGAAAGTAAGTGGAGACTGGCTAACTGAAGATTAAAACAAATAAATACCCAAATGGTAAGACAAAAATGTCATTTATCGCCAAACATTGCGATGAATGCATTAAAAACACCAACAAATGATTGACAAAGCAATCGATTCTGATTTCAATCAATGTAACAGATTTATATGTGTAAGCAATCTCTGTTGCTATAGAGACAGATCACTTATTTGAAATCCGATTTATTTCATTTCAAAAAATGCATGATCTTACCGAAATTGTTTTGTTTCAGATTTTAGGAGAAATTCGGCTGGATGAATCTCTTCTAGATATACTGACTGAATGACAGATTACTAATGGCGATATACACATCTTATGAAATGTTATACATATTTTTTATTTTTTTGCTAAGTGCTCCTCTGATTGCATTCAATAATAAACTCCATTCATCCAAAGCCAGAGTGAGTCACTACGTTGTAATGTAAAAACAGATCACAAATATTGTTCAAGAATTGTAGTTTGACCTGTATTCATCATTTACATTTTATGGAGTTTGGTTCATGTAGTATTATATTAAAAAAATTTCATTTGATAAATAATTTATTCACGATGCTTATCGCTGACCACAGCTTTCTCTGGCAGCTAATTACGTTCGTCTTATATTTTTTTTATGTACATCTGTCTTTTACGAGCTGCCCAGAAAGCGGTCGTGAACTTGGTCTTTCATATTTATTACCTCACTGAGAACAGTCGCACGTCAGGGACTTCTCCATTATTAATTGTAAGTGTGTGTGAGATCGTTTTTCTTGCGAAGTATGATGAAAATATATTTGTTGTTGTTGTTATGGTCTTCAGTCCGGAGACTGGTTTGATGCAGCTCTCCACCCTACTCTATCCTGAGCAAGCCTTTTCATCTCCTCATAAGAACAGCAACCCACATCCACTTGAATCTGCTTACTGTACGCGTCTCTTGGACTCCCTCTGCGATTTGTACCCCACACACTTCCCTCCAATGCTAAATTTACGATTCCTCGATGTCTAAGAATGTGTTCTACCAAGCGATCCCTTCTTTTAGTCAGGGTACGCCAAAAATTCCTTTTCTCGCCAATTCTGTTCAGTACCTCTTCGTTAGTTATGCGATCTACCCACCTAATCTTCAGCATTCTTCTGTAGCACCACATTTCGAAAGCCTCTATTCTCTTCCTGTCCGCACTGCTTTTCGTCCATGTTTCACTCCCATACAAGGCAACACTCCACACAAATGCCTTCAGAAAAGACTTCCTTACACTTAATTTAATATTCGATGTTAGCAAATTTCTCTTTTTCAAAAATGCTTCTCTTCCCATTGCCATTCTGCATATTATATCCTCTGTACTGTGACCATTGCATGTTATTTTACTACCCAAGTAACAAAACTCATCTATCACCTTCATTGTTTCGTTACCTAATCTAATTCCTTCAGCATCGCCTGATTTTCTAAGACCGCATTCCATTATTTTTGTTTTGCTCTTGGTAATGTTCATTTTATACGCTCTCTTCAACACACTGTCCATTCCATTCAACTACTCTTCTAGGTCCTTTGCTGTCTCTGACAGAATTACAATGTCATCAGCAAAACGCAATGTTTTTATTTCTTCCCCCTGAACTTTAATCCCTATTCCAAATTTTTCCTTGCTTTCAAAATGTTCAAATGTTTGTAGAGTCTATGGGACTTAACTACGGAGTCATCAGTCCCTAAACTTACAAACTACTTATGAACTACTTACAACTAAGGACAGCACAAATATCCATGCCCGAGGGGGGATTCGAGACCATGACCGTAGTGACCGTGCACACCGTGACTGGAGCGCCTCAGTCCCCTCGGCCACCACGACCGGCTTTTCCTTGCTTTCCTTTACCGCCTGCTGGATGTACAAATTGAATAACATCGGAGAAAGGCTACAACCCTGTCTTACTCCCTTCCCAACTGATGCTTCCCTTTCATGCCCTACGAGTCTAATAACTGCGGTCTGGCTTTTAAACAAGTTGTAAATAACTCTCCTTTCCCTGTATTTTACCCCCGCTGACTTCAGGATATGAAAGAGTGTATTCCAGTCAACATTGTCAAACGCTTTCTCCAAACCTACAAAAGCTAAAAATGTAGGTTTGCCTTTCCTTAATCTATCTTCTAAGATAAGATGTAAAGTGAATATTGCCTCCCGGGTCCCTACGTTCCTCCTGAATCCAAACTGATCTTCCCCGAGGTCAGCTTCTACCAGCTTTTCCATTCTCCTATAGATAATTCGTGTTAAAATTTTGCAACCATGAATTATCAAGCTGATGGTTCTGTAATTTTCACACCTGTCTGCACCTGATTTCTTTGGATTGGGGATTATTACATTTTTCTTAAAATCTGAGGGTATTTCGCCAGTCTCATACATCTTACACACCAGTCCAAATAGTCTTGTCATGGATGGATCTCCCAGAGACTTTAGTAGCACTGAGGGTATGTCATCTACTCCTGGAGCCTTGTTCCGAACTAGGTCTTTCAAGGCTCTGTCAAATTCACCTCTCAGTATAGTATCTCCTATTTCATCTTGATCTACTTCCTCTTCCCTTCCTGCAACATCGTCTCTAAGTTCATTTCCTTTGTAGAGCTGCTCTATGTACTCTTTCCACCTTTCAGCTTTCCCTTCTTTGCTGAGAACTGTTTTCCCATCTGAGTTCTTGATATTCGTAGAGTTGCTTTTCTTGTCCCCAAATGTCTCTTTTATTTTTCTGTAGGCGGTATCTACTTTTCCCCTTCTGATACATTCTTCTACAGATTTGCATTTGTCTTCTAGCCAGTCCTGCTTAGCCATTTTGCACTTCCTGTCAATCTCATTTCTTAGTCGTCTGTACTCCATTTTGCCTGTTTCATTTACTGCATTTTTATATTTTCTCCTTTCATCTATTAAATTTAGTATTTCCTGTGATATCCAAGGATTTTTTGTAGGTCTTGCCTTTCTACCTATTTTGTCCTCTGCTGCCTTCACTATTTCATCTCTCAATGCTACCCATTCCTCTTCTACTGTTTTATTTCCCCCTGTTTCTGTCAATTGTTGCCTAAATCTCCCTCTGAAATTCTCCAGAACTTCACGTTCTTTCAATTTATCTAAGTCCCATCTCCTTATTTTCCTATCTTTCTGCAGTTTTTCAGTTTCATGACTAACAAGTTATGGTCAGAGTCTATATCTGCCCCTGGGTATGTCTTACAGTTTATAACTTGGTCCCGGGATCTACGTTTTACCATTATAAAATCTATCTGATATTTTCCGGTGTCTCCTAGTCTCTTCCATGTATACAACCTTCTTTTGTGATTCTTAAACCACATGTTTGTTACGATTAAATCATGTTCCGTGCAAAATTCTACCAGGCGACTTCCTCTTTCATTCCTCCTGCCCAGTCCATATTCACCTATTATTTTCCCTTCTCTTCCTTTTCCTACTACCGAATTCCAGTCTCCCATCACAATTAAGTTTTCCTCTCCCTTAACTGTCTGAATAATTTCCTTTAGCTCCTCATCATCGGCAGAGCTAGTTGGCATATAAACCTGTACTACTGTTGTCGGTGTTGGCTTCGTATCTATCTTGACAATGATAATGCGATCACTGTGCTGCTCATAGTAGTTTACCCCCATTCCTATTTTCTTATTCATTATCAGTCCTACTCCTGTAATACCCCCAACTGATTTTGTATTTATAATCCTGTACTCACCTGACCAGAAATCTTGTTCATCCTGCCACCGAACGTCACTAATCCCCACTATATCTAACTTCAACCTATCAATTTCCCTTTTTAAATTTTCTAATTTTCCTACCCGATTAAGGGATCTAACATTCCATGCTCCGATCCGTAGAATGCCAGTATTGTATTTCCTGATGACAACATCCTCCTGAGTAGTCCCCGCCTGGAGATCTGAATGGGGGACTATTTTACCTCCGGAATATTTTACCCGAGAGGATGCCATCATCATATTTTCATACAATAAAGCTGCATGTCCTCGAGAAATGTAACGGCTGTAGTTTCCCCTTGCTTTCAACCGTTCGCAGTAACTGTATGGCAAAGCCACATTAGCTAATGTTACAAGGCCAGCTCAGTCAATCATCCAGACTGTTGCCCCTGTAACTACTGAAAAGGCTGCTGCCCCTCTTCAGGAACCACACATTTGTCTGGCCTCTCCACAGATACCCCTCCGCTGTGGTTGCACCTACAGTACAACTATCTGCATCGCTGAGGCCCGCAAGCCACCCCACCTCGGCAATGTCTGTGGTTCATGGGGGTGGGAAAATATATTTAGTTACGTATAAATCTTTTACTTATTTCAAATGACCCACCTTTAATAATTCAGGAAGTGTTTCTATTTTTCCAGCAGTAATCTTGATTATGTAATATGATGCTTGGACCCATTGTTGGACTTATCTATAATTTACTAGATGTACTTCGAGATCTCATTACTTGTAATTTTCATGAATGTGACTTTCTAGTAATGCCTACAAAGAAATCTTCGGAATTAAACGAAATCCGATCGATTTAAGGAGCCATTTGTCACGAAAGTTAACTTAACATTTTTTGAACGGTCATTCAGTTAGTACAATCTGCTCCAAGCCAACCAAGCATCTTTTTACACAATGCAGCAAGAGTTTTTACAGCTTCATATGCTACATCCAGTCAACAGAATCATCATGGTCAGAAAGGTCATTGCGGAATCATCTAGTTTCTTTGTGTAATTTTGTGCTCAGGTGTTGCTTTCATTCGAAATTACTACTGCCGCTAAACTTTAAAGTCAGGTTCCACTTCCTTTTTTGATTCTTCTAATTATAAAGTTACCTAAATGTGTCAGATCCACCAAATTATTTTCTTGTATTATAGTACCGTTAGTGAACTTTAATAGCGGCTATGAACAGTAACTACTACTCCAACACCTGATCAGAAGAAAGAAAACACAATATTACAGTCAGACTATTTGTCTTTCTCAAGGCAGTGGAGCCATAAAAATTATTACAAATAATGTCACATTAAAATCAGAACACAAGAAATAGACTTTACTATGTTCATTTTCATCTGTTATGATGCTCATGTCTCCCTATGTAGTTGTGTGCTAACATGTTTGCATTTGGAAGAGAAAGTTGGTGACAGAAATTTCGCAACTAAATCTCGCCACAATCAATAACGCCTTTCTTATAATGATTTCCACCTCAATTCGTGTATCATTTTTGCAATACTCTCTCCCCTATATTGCGATAGTACAAAACGAAGCTGTGGCGTAGTGGCCGAGAGCATTGAGGCGCTCTGCTGCGATGCGCGAGGCCATTCCCCATCTTGGGTTCGAATCCCTCTGATGCATGGATGTTTGTGCCGTCTTTAGTATAAGATAGTTATAAGTAGTATGTAAGCTTAGAGACTGATGACTCCACAGTTAAGTCCCATAAGCTTTACAAACATTTGAACATATCTTTTTTACAAAACGAACTGCCCTTCTCTGAACTTTCTCTATATCCTCGGTCAGTTCTACTTGATGGGACTCCCACAATGGGCAGTAATACTCCAAAATAGTACTCTCAAGTGCAGTGTAAGTGTCCTGCCACTGAAACATAGCCTTTGGTTTGCTTTCCTTACAATATTTCTATATGTTCTTTACAATTTAAGTTGTTCATAACTGTAGTTCCTAGGTACTTAGTTGAATTTATGGCCCTTAGGTTTGACTGTTATAACGTGTAAATCAAGTTTAACGGATCTCTGTTAGTGCTCGTATTGATGACTTCTCACTTTTCATTTTTTAGGGTCAATTGCCAATTTTTGCACCATGCAGATATCTTATCTAATTTATTATGCAGCTGCTTTTGATCTTCCACTGATTTTACTAATCGAGAAACGATGGTATCGTCCAGGCAGACGTTAGTGACACTAAAAATCACGCATCATCCTGACTTCACACCTCCAGTTTCCTCCGCCAGTGATATTCATGGACTTTTCGATATTTTCCATCATCTAAGTGCACTGAGCCATTTTGTGAATCAAGTAGCAGTAGCGGTAGTAAAATGTTACGACTAGGGTACACTGGCCACATTATTTTATTAGCAGATTTCTGATAAACACAAATAACCTTCTGATAGAAGTGTTTATTCATTTGGGTAGTATGTACATAACGTTTGTCTACAAATATAACTTTACCATATAACAAACTTCTAAAAACACAAATTTTAAATACTTGCATTCGCAAAATGTTAATATGCTCAGGAGTAGGGCTACTCTACTTAACAAAGGAAGTAAATACAACAAATTTGTAAGAAATAGGTTTTCACAACGCAGCATTTTACTTGTTGGGAAACATTTAGATGTAGTCGATTTTAAATAAAATTAGTTTTTTGACTTCTTGTGACAATGTACCCATGTTTTCTCTTGATTCTACCTGATAGCAAGTTACTTAATTCCTGCAATAGTATTCACAATTTCTTATTAAGGCTTTTAAAATTTTGTGTTACGGAAGAATGCTGAGGATTAGATGCGTAGGTTGTGTAACTAATTAGGAGGATGGGAACAAATGGTAGGACACATTCTAAGGCATCAACAAATTGTGAAATGAGTATTGGAGGTAAACCGAAAAATGGATACAGCAACCAAGTTCAAACAGATATAATAAAGCATTTTTATTCAGAGATGACGAGGCTATGAAAAGATCCAGTAGTTTCTGCTTAAAATCAGTCTTTTGACTGATCACCACAACAAAGATACACTACAATTTGCACATCCGTGCTTGTTTAATAACTTGGGCACCACAACCTCTTCGGAAGAATGCTGTTTCCTATTGAATTCTTTTCTTCTCAGCCAAGATCTTAGATGCTACATCACAGGTGCTTGAACATATGCATGAATTTCTTCATCTGTTGTCAGTATAATTCAAGATCCTTCAGTGCTTCAGTAATGTAAATTCCAAAGTGGAAACAATAAAAATGATACTTAGCTACTACTTTATAGTAGCTGACAACTGTGTTGTACATAGTGAACAGAACTTGTTTTCCTTACCATAAATTTCATTTTCAGTTACAAAAAGAATGTTTACCGTTTGTCATAACTTTTTGCAAGAAATGTAATTTTTTCATCATTTACATGTCATGACTTCTTGACATATTATACTTGTTATATGGTTTTTGGAAATGTACTTTAATTAACAATCATATCCATAAAAAATGACAGTCTTCTTGAGAATGCATAGTAGGCTGCTTTCTGTCTTGTGACCAGTAAAGATGTTCCATTCATTTAAACTAATACCCAAAGAAATATACTTATCTCCTGCAAGTTTTATTCACACTACAATTATATTAATTTTCTTCAAATACATTTAAAATATTAGAAAGTTTTGCTTCATTTTTACTGTGGAGGTGGGACATGAGTCGTATTAGGCAGCTATTCTAAAACTGCTAATAAAAACGCAGTGTAAATAAAGATATACTAGGTTAACTCCAAACCTCGCACCTTGCAGAATATTCCTCAAAACACTAAAGTAATAGTATGTCAAAACAACAATTGATGACAAAACAGAACACTTAATAATATTGAATTCATTTCCTAAGTTTTTAAAATAATGTTTTATTTAATTAAAGATTCATACACATCTTTTCAGTAAGCTTTATTGTTATCAGATACTAAGGTAATTTTGGGCTGCAGGCTAACTAATGCATGGAATGATACACATTTAATGCAGGTTTTAATTTTAATTTTAAATCTCTTAGTTCACAGAACACACACACTTACATATACAGGCTCTAGCCCAGATGTTAATTAGAGCAAACTGCTGCTGATTGTTAACCTCTAGATGTTTTACAGCACATGTGGTTTCACATTTATTCATCACAAAACCTGAGAATATCAACTGAACTTCTGTTGCATTACGTTTTCAAAATAACGGGTTACAATAAACAATTTTCGTCAACCCTGATGTTCGTTCTAACAGGTTAACGCTCTGTTTCATACTACATAAAGCATTTTGAAGTAACATAACTATTTGCAACGCTTTTTCTGAAGACTAATGTCAAAATACTTTTACTCTGAAGACTGTCTGCCGTTTCTTCAATATTAACATTTGGATTATTGAAAATGAGAGATCAACCATTATATCAACATTAGAACAATGCTAGATGTGAAAACATAGAACAATAAAAAGTAGACTAATTTACAGTTGCAAAAGTTGGTAACCTAAACTATATAAACAGAACAGTCGTTTCTTTGAATGTAAACATTAGGAATTTTAAAATGTAGTGAGCAACCAGTAAACCACTATTAGAACAACTATAGAGATGAAACACACAAGGAAACTCGATACGATCGAAAAGGATGGAAACTGATGGTTTACACATCATAGTGACATTAGGATGGGGCATGAATTAGGTGTCACTAATGTTTCCCCATCATCCATGAACAGTCAACGAGCGCTGCTCATATTGTCTCATAAATCGTTTATAAAGGCAAGAAACAATGGGGGCCCTATAGCACTTCCCTGGGGAACGCCAGATATTAATTTCATTTAACTCGATGACTTTCCATCAATTAAGGCCAATTCACACTGTCCGTCATGTCAACGTCATGTCACGGCACCGTCACATCAAGTTGTATTCACACTGTCTGTCAGTGTCCATCACGTCAATTCGCCCATCTTGAAAGTGAGGTTATGAGTGGCGATCTGTTATGTAGAAAGTCGTAGTTTAATACTAGAATTGAGGGAACAAAAACGCTAAATGTTATTGATGGCAAAAGAAAACTTTACAGTGTATGTTTTTGGCCAACTTACTGGGAACTGAGACATTTCAAAACATCGGCGTCTATTTTCAAGCGAAAAAATAAACATATGAAAACATCAAACAATACTTATAAGAGCATAAATAGCGCCTGTTTACTTTATCCAACACCATTTGCCCCACTGACATTGTTAATACCGTCGTAAACAACTAAATTTTTGTCTTTCATTGAAACTGACTTTTTCGTTTAAATTGTTATTTAATGAAAAATGCGCATTCAAATTACAATCTTATTCAAATAAACAGTTTGCTTCAGTCTTTTCTGTTACAATGTTACGTAACATAAACCATTTTTTGTTTCAGATATCCAACCTCAATTTTAGGGGAACACTCAATTGACAAAAATATTTAAGTCGTCATGAAACATTTGAGATTTACCCCTAAAACGAAGTAAAACAACAAAATAAAGATGAATAAGACACATTTTCATATAAACAGTGCAATCCTTGACTGTAACATGTAATTCGCGTGATGAAAATAGGTTAACTTCCAATGTTAGCAGACGGCTGTTCCGTCAAAACATTCTTCTCGAGTGACGGACAGTGTGAATGCCGCCATTAGAAATACATTGCGGAATGTTCTGACGGATGGTGACATGACGTGACGTGACGGACAGTGTGAATTGGCCTTTACTGTGTCCTTTCTGGCAGGAAATAGCGATTTCGAATCAAAATATCGCTCATATGGCGATGGTCACATTTATTTTGAAATAAAGTAGTCAAATTATGTCATTAATAGCCAAACAAGAGACAGATTCCCTAATCTGGTTAACCTGTGCTGGCCTTCTACTTAATTGCAAAGAAGTTCATTGTTACTATAATTGGTTTCTGCTGTACAACTCAAGAATATACTCCACTCTCGCAAAGCTGGCTGCTGTACATGAACATATTTAACATACACAAAGCTGCAATTAGAATTTTACAGTGATTCCCCCACTCGGAATTTAGTGGCTAGTGTGCTGTACCCCTGATGTAAGCGCACACCTTTCAAGTGTTACTAATTTTCCCATGCTTATCCTCAATGAACTACCAAGGTTGTGCTTTTCCCCTTGTATGTTACCTAGATAGCGGAAACACGACTCTGAAGTAAGATTAGAGACGCTAATCACATTTGTTATATTGAGTGAATGAATACTAATTCTGTCTGGAGTTGTAATTTGGAACCGTAGTTACTATAATTTAGAGTTTACAGCTAGGTCTGTACTTGAAAACAATGTTTCAAGGTGAACTAAAATTTGTGATACGCATTTGTTATCAGAATCGATATTAAGTAATGACTGGAACAGCAGTATCCTCACATGTTGTAAAATACATTTTCTTGGCTTAAAATGTTTATAGTATAGATGAAATTCTTCATGCTATTTTACTTTTGAAGAGCTGAAACAAAAGATTAAATGATTTGCCTCACTTGTAATAATTGGAGATGCTATGTATCTACAGTACCAGGATAGTTAAAGAAAGGATGCAAATTATAGAATGGTGCTCGTTTATCAATCTGCTATGTTAATTGATACCATACAAATACTAAAAATGTACTTCCAGCAGCTGAAAAGTGTCTTATAAACAGCTTGATGAAATATTCCTTTTTAATTGGCTTCTAGCTAGTGCCTTCACTTTTTTTTATGTGGGTGGAGGTGCTTCCTATAATATTAGATGATGACATAATTCTTCTCTTTGATAGCTCTTGAACAACAATTCCCAATAGCAAAGATCGATTTTTCACAGTCCTTTTTTTCTGACAATAGGTTTTGATGAACTAAGTCATCCTCTTCAGATCAGCATTATCTACAAATATTGTAGACAAAGCTGATCTGAAGAGGATGACTTAGTTCATTGAAACTGGTTGCCAGAAAATAAAGGACTGTAGAAAAGCGTTCTTTGCTACATTTCCTTTTCGGAGTTGCTGTTTAACTCAATTAGATAGCCTCCTTGCTGTAATTCCAGGTAATGGTTTGATAGCTCTATTCAGGAAACTTTTAAGGAATTTCAGGACCCCCATCCACGGTGGAATTTTCCATGTGACAAAAAATATATGGATGTAAGAGAGCCTTACATAAAGACAACATGTCACAAATTTAATCAGGCAAATAAAGTGGAGACATATGAAGAAGCAAATGCTTTCCATAAAAAAATTCAGAGGTTACAATTAATGAGACTTCTACAAGACATTCCCCATAGGTACAGTTCATTAAACATGTGCTTCTGACGCCAAGATGCAAGGCTTTCACTGACTAACCAAGAAAACTGCATAGCTACATAAATTCCTAGTATCACCATCAAAATCTCACGAAGAGTCTCGTACATATACAAATCATAGATCTCAACCACCCACCAAATATGAAATCCGCACACACATCATTAGGCTAGAAAACAAGAGAACATCTGGAGAAGATGGCTTCATTGCATAGCTCTTGAAGAATCTAGTCCCACTTGACAATTACACAGAAACCATGACAAACATGTAACAAAAGGAATCCTATAAACGGAACAGCTATTCGAAGGCTGGAAGTGTACAGTCATCTATCAAATTCATAAAAAAGTGCCGAGTTCAATGTTAATAATGACAGTGGAATTTCATAGTTGAAGTAATTTACAAGACTTTTTCAGCTTGTCTTCATCAGAGAACTGAAGTGTAGCTCGAAGACAAGACTGGATAATACAAACAGACTTTCGACTGGGTTTGATGCTGCACAGAGCACATTTTCAAACTGAAAATAAATATATGTAGGATCTCGAGGCTGTACTCACATTATTATGCTTCCTGACATGGCCTATGATTCCACGAATCCACAGTCCCTCTTAAATGTCCTAAAAATCATTGACTAAACACAAACAAATTCTTACTGATGACATTTATTTTTATACTTCAAAGCCTTTAGAGATAAGAATCAGTATGCATGAAGGTGGTGTATTGCCACAATTGATCTTGAACCTTGATATAGTCACTAGAGAGTGTGAGAAATAACTTAAAACATCGGAACTACTACAAACCCACTCAACTTGGACAAGTGAAAGACGAACTCAAGATGGGTTTCCTGGCCTTTGTAGGCTAACTAGCGATTCTAGTGGACAGGGGAATCACTGCTGCTGGCCACGGTGGCCGAGGGGATTGAGGTGCTCCAGTCACAGTCTGTACGGCCACTGCGGTTGGGGGTTCGAATCCCCCTCAGGCATGGATATTTGTGCCGTCCTTAGTCTTAGCTAGTTCATAAGTAGTTTGTAAGCTTAGGGACTGATGACCCCGTAGTTAAGTCCCATAAGTTCTACAAACATTTGAACATTTGAATTTGAATCACCGCTACCAAACAAACATGAATATTTTCAAGGAATTTTGCTGAAAACATTAGGCAACAAAATTCATTCAAGAAACTGAAAGAAACTTGCAATTGATTCAAGATGTGTTGCTGAAGGTTGGGGGCTCAAGTATACCTGCCACCGCATTATTAGTGACAATTGTATGTCTGAGATGCCAAATAGAATGAATTGCAGTAAAATAACAAGCAAAGTAAGCATGTCATGTAACATTTACAACCGTTTTCCAATCCGTTTATCATTTAATTCGGTGATTTTAATGGAGTGCAATGTGTTAAGGTCGAGTTGTAAGAATACTGAATAGCAGAGGTGTCATAATACCTTATTTTACTTTTTTATTTTTTTCTAATCTGAAAACTAAGGTGGTGTCAGTCAGTGGTGCATGGTGCAGCCACTGGGGGGGGGGGTGTCTAATTGGGCTGAAGGCCCCCCCCCAGCACCTCCGAAAGATTTTTTAATTTTATTATTTTCTATTGTTCTCAATTTTTTATTTCTTAAACAGGTTGATACCAGAAATTTGAAATAGTATACATGTAATAAATCACAACGTAACTACAATTTGCCAAGCACAAGTGAACCTGACAGTGGGTCGCAAACATGATGCCGCCACTGAGAATGTGTGTTGCTGTTTCTGTGAGTGGTTTTAATGCTGCCGCAACCACCTTTGATACTCCCACTATTGTTACTGCTATGCTGAAGTTATGAGCTGATTATTATTATTATGAGGTGACCAGTTGCTTAGCGCCACCGAGTGTAATCTTATGAACAACAATAGTGTTATTTTAGTTCAATTGTCTCATATTAATTAAACTTGTTAGACCTTTCTCTTTTCCAAGTAACATAGAAGCTGCTTAATTATTTTACGAGCTGACTATATACACTCCATTTACACCATGTTGCTCCACTTCCACATTCAAATTAATTCGAGTCTACTCATTTTGTTTCTGTAGTATAATTGGTTAAATTATAAAAAAATGGAAAATGTCATAGAGCAATAAATTCAACAGGCTTTAGCTTTAAAAAATTAGCCCCACTCCTCAGAACCAAATCCTGGCTGTACCACTGATGCCAGTATTGCCAGTTGTTTTACCCATGTTAAATGTATATTATATGAGGAACACGTTATTGGGGTGATCTAGATTGTTTAGTAAGAGGTTTTCAGCTAAGATCGCTTTCTTCTTTTAATTACATTACCGGTTTCGGCGTGCTAGACGCTATCCTCAGACCTGTCCTAATTTTTTACATCACTGCTATTGCAACAATTTTTAACATAGCAGATTGATATACATCCGCACTGATGTGTCATCAAAATTAAATTTACATGTCAATAATAAAATGACAGAATCCATCTTTCGCAAGGTCTAAGTCAGAGGCACTACAGAATGAAGTTCAGTACTGATTTGCTATGTTAAAAATTTTTAATTTGCGACGTTAAAAATTGTTGCAATAGCAGTGATGAAGAAAATTACGACAGGTCTGAAGATGGTGTCTAGCACGCGGAAACTGGTCATGTAGTTAAAAGAAGAATGTGATGTTGGCTGAAAACCTCTTATTAAATGTATGTATTGAAACATCCACAGAAGTACTGTTCAGTAAAATTGGTCTGCACTAATATAAAGGAACATGTATTTCAAATATAAGAAATGCACTTAAAATGAATGAACCTATACCTAAAAACGAAAAAAATTAAATCGTAAGAATACAATGTAACAATACAAAATAGAATCGTAAAAATAACAATCCAACAGTTTATTAGGTGTTTCTAACATCACAGTAATGTCAAAAAATTCGCAAGTTGTCCTTATATTTGTCTGTTAAGGAAAATTACTTACTACATATTTTTTCCAAATGTTTAAGAAAGAGCTTCCTTACATCTGTCAAAATAGTTTACCCATTTGACAAAGTCCTATATCCTAGCATTATGTTACAAAGTATAACTGCAATGTTGCAATATCGTTTGCAACATTATCCTCGAAAGGTATTTTGGGACTCAAAAGTCTGACATAATGTTTTCAAGTCTCAAATTTAACAGCAAACAAGCTTGTAGCGATTTTATAATGTAAAAAAAAATACAATTGGGAGAAGACAGATTACAACAGACACTGAAACAGCTGAGACCTGTCACTGAATGTTAATTGTCCATCTTCAACCATACGCTGCACGTAGCCTACTATTTTTGTAGAAGAGAAATGCAAATCTTTACTGTGACTGGGTAACGTCTAGAATGACTGCTGTGGTATTTGTCAAAGCTGTCTGGTATAAGGAAAAGTAAAATCAACATTATGCTTCTTTCAACAACAACATTAATGTGAAGGCTGCCTTTTCACATTTCAAAATTTCAGAATGAAACTTTCACTCTGCAACGGAGTGTGCGCTGATATGAAATTTCCTGGCAGATTAAAATTGTGTGCCGGAACCGGGACTCGAACCTGGGACCTTTGCCTTTCGCGGGCAAGCGCTCTACCGACTGAGCTACCCCGACACGACTCACGATGCCGCCTCACAACTTTACTTCCGCCAGTACCTCGCCTCCTACTTTCCAAACTTCACAGAAGCTCTCTTGCAAACACGCAAGACTAGCACTCCTGGAAGAAAGGATATGGTGGAGACATGGCTTAGCCACAGCCTAAGAGATGTTTCCAGAATGAAACTTTCACTCTGCAGCGGAGTGTGCGCTGATATGAAACTTCCTGGCAGATTAAAACTGTGTGCCGGAACCGGGACTCGAACCTGGGACCTTTGCCTTTCGCGGGCAAGCGCTCTACCGACTGAGCTACCCCGACACGACTCACGATGCCGCCTCACAACTTTACTTCCGCCAGTACCTCGCCTCCTACTTTCCAAACTTCACAGAAGCTCTCTTGCAAACACGCAAGACTAGCACTCCTGGAAGAAAGGATATGGTGGAGACATGGCTTAGCCACAGCCTAAGAGATGTTTCCAGAATGAAACTTTCACTCTGCAGCGGAGTGTGCGCTGATATGAAACTTCCTGGCAGATTAAAATTGTGTCAGGGTCAAAGTCGATGATGAAAAATCGCGTTGTCAATGCTATACATCGAAAGATCGTCTGTAGATGAGCATTGTTTACTAATATATATGGGGTGAAAAGTTAATGATGTTCCAATAATTAACGTTTTTGTGTTTTCAAGATGTAGCTTGGGTACTCATAGCAATGAGCTACTTTCCGAGCACTGTAGCCAAACAAGCGGTCTAGGACTTGGCCTGCCAAACTATGGATCCAGGTTCGCACCTCCATCTCGGCTAGTTTTTGATAGATTTCTATGGATTTACTTGATAATACTCCTATATTTCTAATACTTTTTCTGAACTTGTTTTGAAACAGAGTGTTCGGAAGTGTGATTAATATTCAGTTAAGTGTATTATTTGTTTACAGCTCTTTTATTTGTGATACAAATAAATATTTATGATACAAATAAATGTTTGTGATACAAATAAATATTTCTAAAATATATTATAATCTAATTCAAATTACTGGCCATCTATTAGTCAGTGTTCTGACAACTGGTAGAATGAAACGTATCATAAAACAACCAAATGTTTGTGATACAAATAAATATTTCTAAAATATATTATAATCTAATTCAAATTACTGGCCGTCTATTAGTCAGTGTTCTGACAACTGGTAGAATGAAACGTATCATAAAACAACCAAAACAGAAATATTTCTCACACCTTGCACAACAAACGAAAGACATATTGCTATATTCACATGTTGACCAATATATCGTTCGGGAAAAACATACCTGCTTTATATTGTTGAAGAGAGGCCTATCAGATATTAATTTTGATGCATACCAAAAGTACAGAACCATTGCTTAAGAGACCGGAGTGGACAACTGGTTAAGAACCAAGGCATTAATTTTAATAGCATCTGTTCTATCAGGGATTTCTCTGCTCTTGTGCAATGTGGTATGATTTTGAAGTCTTGTGATAAAATGTTTGACCTGTCTAAACAAGTAAATGGTAGAAGGTTGAAATACGGCTGTAATTTATCTAAGTTTGCCAGATGGGATTTTTTTTTTTTTTTTTTTTTTTTTTTTTTTTTTTGCTAAACGAGAACCCCTTTTGTTGCGAGGCATGAGGAATAGCATATCATTTCATGTTTTTAAATGTTAGTTTCTGTAATACTGTGTTAATATTGCTGGGATTTTATTATGCTAATAATTTATCATTCAGTCTATGAATGTGGCAATATGAACAGTTTCTCAGTGACACCACTGTCCCTGTCAGAATGTGTACATTCTTTATTCTGTATGTGCATGTGTGAGTATCTTCTAGCAGGGCAGTCTTAGTGTATGTATGAGAATTTTCGTTGTCAGCTGCTGGTTGGTTTGATAACAGCTGGGAATCGGTAACCTGTGTGAGACTAGCTGGTGGTGTATGAACTCTGTTTAATTTCTTTCTAGCTTTGTGCAACACGACTAATATGCGGGAATACTTTTATTCTGTGTAGTGCATGTGAAATATTCCTTTCCATTTCCTCCTTCTGCGAGTGATGTGTACTCCATTTGGTGTGTTCTTAGAACAAAGCTTTCAGCTACCCCTGTGTCTGTTTCCAGGCCCTTCAGGCAAGAAATCATGTATGGTTCTTTCTGATTTTCCTTATTACATCACGATCTCCTCTACCTCTATTTTAAATTGCTGTTTCGTTTCCAAACTTGTACTTTGCATTCTGATTCCATCAGTAGATTCTCTTCTAGCCTTGTACAACCCCCTTTATTAGCTTGCTTATGAAATACTACGTATTTCTAGGGGCTGCATGGCGTATTTCATTAGCTTCCATTAGCTTCCTTATGATATCCTACGCATTTCTAAGGGTTGCATGCCATAGCTATTTTTCTTTATTTTTCGGAAATTGAATTTTGTATTTTTTACTGGTTTTCGGAATCCCGTGGTTCCGAACTCCGACTTCAAGGATTTGTAGCTTGTCACTTGAGTTCTCGCCACTGCTCACACACACATGCCTTACTATTGAGTATTCTTGCTTCTTAATCTATGATTCCGATGGTTTTTGTTGAAATGAATGCGATCTTTAAACACTTTGCCTTCACTGGGGTGCGAATATGTAATGTAGCAGACACGTGCCGTGTGTCTCAATAATTCTGCATGCTGACGGTTTGATTTGAATAAAATTAATCTCGCTATTATCGCGTACCATCTCAATAAAGAAGGACAGATCAGAGCGACCTACGAATTTTATTTTCCTTGTGTTGTGTGGTACATCCCGATTCGCTGAATTTCGACTTCGATTGCGGCGCCTGCTTTTGCTTCATATCAGCACACTGAGTTGGGTGAGTTTCACTTTGCTTTGCCTGTGTGAGTGGCTGAATGCTTGTTGACCCTCCTCTGATGATGTTCAGTTAGATTACTTTAAATTTATTTGAAATGGGATGCATATTAATTGTTTAACAAAATTGGTGCCCCCATTTGCTCAAGTTTGAAGTGAATAAATAATTTATTGACAGTGAATTTGATCCTTCTTATAAATAATAGTTTATGAATACCCTCCCTTTTTATTTAATGTTGTTTTTCACCAGTACTGAGAACAAACTCAGAGCATATATCATATTTTAATTCCATTGCACAATAAATGTTCTCTCAGCCGTCTTCATGAAATGGTTTAGTTCGGGGTGGCTTGTGTGTAACTCTCATGATCTACTATGTGTGTTGGCCACCGTGTCTTTGTCTCTCTGCAGCTAAAGTAAATTTTGAATCAGTTCTTAATTCTGGGGCCATAGAACAAGTTTCTGTTGCAGGAAGCAGTTATTAGTTCACTCAAATCCTTTACCTGGTTTTTACGGCTAGAATTATATGTTTAAAGTAAGCTTTTAACTGGCTCTTTCAGCCAGAGTTAATTTTACAATTAACGGTGGTCATTCAAGGTTGAAAAAGTGTTTTCGTCACATGCTCAAAATCTGGAAAGCTTACCTTTGAGTTGTATCAATTTTATTTGGATCATGTTCTAAAACTTTATATGCACACAAATAAATTTTGCTTGATACTATATTCATGGAGTGGCCAAACTGACATGACACACTATGATAGCACTTTTGACGATGATGATGTTCTACTGACCTGCACTGTTAAAGTGATACTACCGAAATGCACTTTTTTATCAACTTTGTGATGTTTACTTGATTTGACAGTTCAAGAATTTTATTGCAGCCTCCAAAATCACACTACATTTCAAGAGCAGAAAAATTCACGGTAGAGCAGATGCTACTAAACTTCATGTCTTGATCCATAATCAGTTGTCTGCATCTGTTTTTCAAGATACGCTGTAATACTCTTGGTATGCATGGAAATTAATATCTGATAGATCTGTCTTCTGCATTATAAATCAGGTATGTTTTCCACAAACAATATCTCAGACAACATGCGAAAGTGCCAATATATCGTTCATGTGCTGTGCATGGTTTGGGAAATATTTGTGTTTTGGTTGATTTTATGATAAGTTTCACTCAACTGGCTGTGAGAACGCTGAAGAATAGACGACCAGAAAGTAGGTACTAACATCAGTACAAGTCTCACCGTCTAGGAGGGCGGTTGGATAGCTGCACTGCAAATAAAGTTTAATAAACTAAAATAAAATCTCCTCAAAAAGTCATTCCCAAAAAATATAATTTTTTTCCGGTCTGGAGGTGGCAGGGGCAGCAGGGGTGAGTATTGTGGGCGGTGTGGCAGCTGGTGGGGTGGGGCAAGTACAAAGAGCTATAAGTTTTGTAAAATAATTAGACGAGTTTCGAAAGAAGCTTCAAACATTTATTTCATGCTAAGTACAACAATTAATTTCATATGCAAATTAGGATTAAAAATAATTATTGGGGGCAGTGGCGGTGGCAGATGGCCTGGGATGGGCGAGTCTTGACCTATCAGAGGTGGCAGCTGGGCATTTCTTGCCTGGACAAGTCTGTAGCTGTAGGGGGTTCTTCCCTTGAGGTATGGCCCTAAACTGGCGCCATCTTGGATTATACGGAGAGCCCCAAGAAGGGTGTGGGTGGGTTTTCCCCAGAACCACTTCCATCTTGGATTTTGTGGCCAGCCTCTCGTTTCCTTACTAATAGCATAATGGATGTGTCAGGATTGTGGTGTGTGCAACTCGTCTGTCAGTGGTATTTACAATACGAATGGAAACGTCTCAGTAGCGTACAGGAGACGATTGTGATGGTAAATTGTTCTTTGGCTGAGAGGCATAGGGTTTAATAAATCTCCAATAGTCTGGTGACTTAATGTTGAGTAATTTCCATGACTGGAGGTTTACAGACAAGGTGTAATGTGTGCTTAATTTCATGGCGGTCAATAAAATATTTTGGTTGTTGCATTGTATCAAACTGGGATAGAAAACACTGATGGGTCTCTGAATGGCTTGATAAAAGGAAAAAAATGACTTGTTGTTGATGTATAGGTAGGTCTTCGCTGGTAAATTGCTCATTGTCGATCATATTTTACCCTGTATTTGGTTGTGTTTTACGTGCGTGTATCGAGAGTAACGACTGGCAACGAAATAGATGTTTTTTTTAGGCAGAATGTGGAGTAACAGCTTTCACTAATGGCCTATTGAGGCTTTGTGATTGAAGAAGAAGAATGAGAGAGGGTAGCAGTTAAAAACGAACTCTATTGCTGGAAGATTCAACTCAGTCACCAGATTGCTCACAGGTTACCTTCATGTGTGTTAATCGTAAATCACATTATAAGTGCGGTGCAGCTGCACAATTAGAGTACATACCTGTGGTGTTACAAATGAATGTACTTATGCCTCAGCTATATGTACATGTAATCTTGTATGCAATATGACCTGTAATTAAGGTTCAGCGTATTACATTACCTGAATTGAGTGTACAGACTTGTAGTATATATGGTCTTGCCCTTAATGAATGGGTCAGAGACGATTTCCAATAAACGAAATGTTTTTGTTTCAGAAATTGTTAACGCAAAAATAGTTCCCAACAATATGTTTACCATAGATTGCAGTTGTTGAAACAATTGTCACTGATTGTTTATAAACAATAATTATGTCCTGTATGATGCTGACGACTACGTCCTCACTCAACTAGCTCTTGGAGCAGACTGACTAGGGTACCCACCAATGTAATAGTGTGAGACAGATGGGGATTTGTGGTGCTACTACCTAGTGGTGGAAATTATAATTTTTCCGCCAAAAATATTTTGGGCTACTGCCAATATCATTCGAGGAAAATTCAATTTCCTGGTAGATGGCAGCTTGGATTACGTTATAGGTTAATGGGAAGCAGGAGATTGCGATCTTGGTGTCATTTTTATTCTGGAACTGAAAACGACACTATCTTGCATGACTTCATTGCGACATTGCCACATTGAAGCCCAGGTGACAGTAGAGGGGGAGGACATCTGGCAACACTATAGTGGGTCAGAACCCCTAACACTCCTTGACTTGCAGCTTTTGCTGCTTTTCCTAGAATATTTTCTGTGTGTTCTTTCCAATTTGTTTGTAATAATTATTCCTAGGTGTTTAGTTGAATTTACAGCATGTAGAATTGACTGATTTATAATGCAAATGAAGTTTAACAGATTTCTTTTAGTGCACATATACATGACTTCACGCTCATCATTATCAAGGGTCAATTTCTAATTACCTAAATCATTTTGCAGTTGCTTTTGATATCCTGGTGACTTTACTAACCGATAAATTACAGCATTCTCAGGGAACAGTCGAAGAGAGCAGCTCACATTGTCTCCTCAATCGTTTATGAGGATAATGAGCAGCAGGGCTCCTATAACACTTCCCTAGGGAACGCCAGATATTAATTCTGTTTTACTCAATGACTTTATGTCAGTTCTGTGTCCTCTCTGACAGGAAATCATGAACCCACTATCACTATAATGGTGATATTCCATCAGCATGCAATTTGATTAGAAGACACTTGTGAGGTGTAATGTCAAAATTCTTCCAGAAATCTAGTATATGAAATTGATTTCGGTTCCCTTGTCGATAGCACTCATACCATCATGTGTTTCACAAGAACGATACCTTCTGAATCAGTGTTGACTTTGGGGTAATAGGTGGTTTTCTTTGAGGTACTTCATAATGTTTTAGAATAGAATATGTTCTAAAATCCCAATGCAAACAGACATCAATGAGAATTAAAGGCCTGGAATTATTCAGATCACTCATATTGCCTTTCTTGACCTGTGTGCAACTTTTCAGTCTTTGGGTAAGGATCTTCCATTGAGTGAGTGTTTGTATATGGTATCTAGGTATGGGTCAATTGCATCAGCATACTCTGAAAGAAACCTAATTTTTATACATTTGGGACTGGGAGTGTTTTGTTAAGTGATTTAAGTTGCTTTAACACTCCCAGGATATCTACTTCTAAGACACGCATACTGGCAGTTCTTCTTGATTCGAATTCTGGAGTAGTTTCGAAAGACTAGAGATTCTGACTCAGGAAAGCGTAAATCAAATTTTTATCTGCTTTTTTGATTATATATATATATATATATATATATATATATATATATATATATATATATATATATATATATATATATATATATATATATATCGTTTAATTTAATTGGATTTTGGAAATGTGATACTCAGTCTCTCTATGACAACTCTATGTTCAGTAATCCCTGTTATTAGTTTTGGGTTATTTGTTTCTAAGAGGCCAAGTACGTTTCCACAACCATTTACAACCCTATTGGTTTCATAAACTAATTGCTGAAAACAGTATTCGGAGAATGTACTCAGTACAATCACGGAAAATGTTTTATGTTTGCCTCTGATTTTAAATATATTTTTGCCAACATGTTGAGAGTAAGTGAATGTTACCACCAATTAAAATTAATGCTTTGGGCGCGTTTCTGAAATATGATCTAAGCTTTCTATGAACATTTCTGCCATTAATCAGAGTCAGGGAGTCAGGGAAAAGAACCAGTTATTAACTTATTCTGGTTGTCAGGTATAACGTCTACCCATACCAACTGTCGGGAACTATCTACTTCTATTTCTCTACACCATGAACCACTTGTTACAGCAATAAATATTCCACCGTCTGTTATATTCAATCTATCCTTTTGGAATGCCATTTGCCCCTAAAAATTTCAGCTGGACTTATCTTTAGCTTTTGCAACCTACAGTATAATGATTTGAGCTCCAGTACTGTCTGTTAGCGCTTGGAGGTCTGGTGCTTTCTCCACACAGCTAAGACAATTTACAACTGTTAGACCAATGGTTTTTAGATGTGTGTTCGCCCTAACTGTGATCTGTTTCCTTTGAGATTGAAACCCTTTTTGTGTGTTCCCTCTAACCTAAAAACCACCCAGTCTACACCACACAGCCCCCACTACCCATATAGCCGCTTCCTGCGTGTTTCGGATGCCTAAACTCTTTAGCAAATCCGGAATACCACCACCTATGGCCCAAGTCGAGAAATCTGCAGACTACAAAGTCGCAGAACCATCTGAGCACCTGAATCAGACCCTTCACTTGGCTCTGTACCAGTCGGTTCTGTCATATATGCTGCAGATGGTGAGCAGATGGTGAGCCTTTAACTTGCAAGGAAGATTGACATTGTTTACTACTTCAGATAGCTGCTCAAAACCGGATAGAAACTCTTCTGATCCAAGGTGATATACACATCATTGGTACCGTTGTGAGCAACCACCTCACAGTTGGCTGCACCCCATACTCTTCATGGCATCCAGAAGGACCTGTTCCACATCTATAATGACTTCACCTGTTATGTACATACATGGAGTGTAGATTGGCTTTTTTCCTCTCTCTAGTAGCCATATCCCCAAGAGGCTCCATTACCCAAATGATGTTGGAGCTCACAACTACAAGTAATCCCATCCTCTGTATTAACCTGGCTCCTGCAGGCGTGGAGGTGACGTCAGGATAAGCAACACCATTAAGCTCAGAAATATTGTTTAGCACAGATACTGTACCAAACTTGTTGGTAAGACGAATCAGGGAGACCTCCTATCAGTCACCTGGGAAGTCTTTCACTGCCTGCCACGCACTGGGCCGACCTCCCATGCAACCGTGGGTGGGGTGTCTGCCTCATTGCGAGCAGTTACAGGGCTTGCCGCTGTCGCGGACCGATCGGTAGACACACCGGACGTGGTACACGTCCGTTAGGTACCTACAGTTAGCCCACGACAATGGCACCCGACAATCACAGCCTCCAACTCTGCAACCAAGTTTAACACGACCTGAAGGTGAGAGCGAAGTGTCACCAACTCAATTTGCATCCGCACACAGCAGTCACAGTCCCTTTCCATGACTACGGTACCCAGAAAAACGTACTATAAAGGCGTGATGTAGAATCTACAGTGAGTATCTAAGGTAAACAAAGACGAGTAGTTTTGGGACAAAACAGACGACTGTCGCGAATAACATGGAGGAAGGATACACTTACCAAATACTTAACACGAATCTGAATCTAATATCCACTCGAGCACATGGTAAATTTAAGAAACTGAAGCAAGAAAAGTGAAAATATGTCGCTTTTAGTGAAAAGCCGGTTACACTTACAAGAGAAGAAGTGCTCTCTCTGCTGTACTGTGGTCGCGACGACGGTCACCCAGCGACTCACGGCTATAAAGAAACCGTAACTTGGTTCAAAACAAAAATAGATCACGTGTTGCCCCCACCACACACCAGAAGATGTGCTCCCCGTCCCCTCTGTCACTATGAAATTGGCAGGAATCTCAGTCAGTCTCATCCTAGAGCCAGCTGTGAGACGTCGTATGCAGCACACTCACACACACACATTCACTCACATACACACTCACACACACAATCAGAGGTGTAATCTAGAATAGGAAACCAAAACCACACTCACTTCACTGGGTAACATCAACGCCACACTGAACAAACACGCACCGCCTCTAGGGCCTTGCAGGCACTGGACACCAAGGCAGCTGCACCGCACTTGGCTGTATGTAGCCACGGTGAGCGCCAAGAGTGCAGACCAGAGAAACCCCCACGTAAGGCCGTGTTGGCAGTTGAATAAGCACTGCTGCCTACCGGAATTTCCTGACGCTGTGCAGATTTATTTCCACCACAGAATTGTTGGGGAAGCCACAGACCGGTCCAGACATGTAGCACAAATTATGCATTCCTATAAATGAGGAACACCTCTGTGTTACAACAAATTGTAGTTTGAACACTGTATTTCGTGGTGGAGGACTCTGGCTAAAACCATCTCCAAAACAAAGGACCAGAAGGACTGAGCATTCCAACGACCTACCTGACAAAACACCAAAAACACCAAAAACACCAGAATCGAAGAGCCATTAGCCACCCATATACCTACCACTGTATTTTATTCTACCAGTCATGTGATTGCATCCATGCACTGCTATCCTTTGGCACAGTCAACTTGATCATTTATACCGATTATTCTTAGGCCCCCACAAGCGCTTGTCATCTCTATCACGTATTTTTTAATAGTTCTCGTTACCTATTTCCAAGTCTGCAAACTTTAAACAATCTGAAGTACAAGCACACATCAGCACACACACCGGATTGTTTACAACAGGCCCAAAAATGTTCAAATGTTTCTAAAACTTATGGGACTTGACTGCGGAATAATCAGTCCGTAAACTTACAAACTACTTATGAACTACCTTTTATTAAAGACACCCATGTCCGAGGGGGGATTCGAGCCCTCAACTGGGAATGGCCTCGCACATCGGAGCATAGTGCCTCAATGCGCTCAGTCACTTTGCCGTGGCAACAGGCCCCAAGCCTTTATCATAGTCAGACAGTAATAAAATACATCCCTAACAAGTCAGGATACATTGCCCACAAAAGATTACGAAGAAACAAGAGCTAATTTTACGAAGATAGATCACCAACACTTCGGTAGAGGAACAAATGGAAAGTAACATAGAATTATGTTGGTTCTATCAACATACATAAAAACAAAACGATCAAATTTTCGCAACAATACCATCAACCCAACAGAGATCATGCCAAATTACTCTCTACAGGTCTTAGCGAGACAGCTGCTTACAACCATATTAATGACAAGTACTGCAACATTTCGATGTATTATTTGCTTTCAGTTAACACGAACTTGGTTTTTACCACAGGGGATGACTATAACAGTCAATCACTCACACACAGTCACACACACACACACATACACACACACACACACAATCGGGTGAGTGCTATTTGCGATGTATCTATTACAGAACCTAAAAATAATTTTTAGAAAATCGGTATGAAGAGAAAGAAATTTCTGCAAGATGAACCTATGCACAATAAGTGAAAATCCATTTATTACACCACTGTATCACATAACATCAATTTAAATGAACACTTGCTTAGCTGTAGACTATAGCAGTACAGAATTACATCTCCGATAGTTGAATACTTGAGATACTATTCCTCTGACATGTAAGCTGTCTTCCTGTATTTTCTCCTAGCTCCATAGATCTGAAAAACCGATACGTTCTATTCGAACAGTTATAACTCTTTACAGAAATATCTGTGGCACATGCAAACTATTACATACTTTAGGTAATCACATAAACGTTTGAGTGAATCTCACCACATACCGATCACCATACAGAAGCAGTACCTGATTTCTTATGATCTCCAGCAGATAACTCGTAATGGCGATCTATATATACCACACAAGCAAGAATCCTAGGATGCTTATACCTCACTTCACAAATCCTGAGAAAGGTACTGACCTATGAGAGCTCCCAACAAAATACACCCACCCTAACACTTTCTACAAAAGAACGACCCTTACATCAGATAATTTTGACAGATTAACTTGATGAATTCAGCATTCATTTATGTAGATTTTTCTACAACTTGTAATGATATGATTTATTTCTGTTTATTATATTTTTTTTTCTTTTGATTATTAATGTTTTGGTTAGAGTTACTTTTTTTTTTAACTCGGAACAAAAGGTATTAGGCTATATTCAGATTCTTGAGGGTCCAAATAAAGTTGGATTTTTAGGTTTTCCTAAACCTTTTAGTAATGCTATTAAGTTAATTTTAAGTAAACTGTGTATTCCTTTTATATCATATTACATTTATACTATATTCCCCCTGTTTTCAACTTAATAATTTCTTTATTTAGTTGAGTTATTTTTCCTTATATAAGTTATATATGTTCTTTTTCTGATGGGTTTATATTTTTTCTTTCTAGTACTACACTGACAATTTATACATTAATGATTGCTAGTTGATCATCTAATTCAAATTATTCATTACAGGGTTCTTTGCATTCTGTCGCTCTGATTATTTCTAATGAAGTGAAACTGGCTTTAATTTTGTTATCATTAATTATCTGAATTGAGAGTTTTAATTTATTTGATTTTATAAATTTATAAGTTTTATTGTTGATTAATTGTTTTTTCTTTTTGTTTGGCTTTATCCTCGTTTGGTTCTTGTTCATCAGAAACCAGCCCAACTCCATTTGTTTCTGTTTAAGGTTAGTCTGGTTGGTTTCTTGTTTTAATATTTAGTATGATGTGGGAGGATTTACTTGGATTTTTCTTGCTGAATATACAAGAATTATTTTCATAAGAATGTTATTTTCATTAGTTGCTTTAGAAGGTGATTTTTTCATTAATTTGTATTTTTGGGCTTTCTTTAATTTCGTTTTTATTTATTTGGGTTTGTGGTACTGTACCTCATTGCCATTGTGACAAACATGTATCTGACTTGAAATTTTTTTTTACCTCTGCCTTTAAAGTTTTATTGGTTTGAGGGTTATATCTTTTCATTTATTCAGTTAATTTTTTACAGCATTAAAGTTAATAGAAGAATTAAACTTCTGGTGTTATGTTCCCAAAACATTTGCTTTTCTTAAGCTAACTAACTTATTTTTCTAATAAGTGTAACTCATATTTTTGCAATCTGTAATTTAATTAAGAAATATAGAAAAAATTATTGTTAGTATTTGTCCTTTTATAATATATGATTCTTTCCCTGTTCATTTTCAAATTCATGTTAATAAGCAAACTACAATTACAATAATTCAGAATATAATTTGATTTACTAGGTAGAATTGAATTCCTCAGACTTTGTTTTTACAATTAGTGAAATAACTCCCACTAATTTATTAGGAATTGATTATAAGATTGCATAAGTATTCATGTTGAATACAAAATTGATGTTACTAGAGGATTAGCTGGTACAAAGTTTTCTGGATCTCCTAATATATAAGGTTTAATTTTGCAAACAAACAATATTAAAACAATAAATGTGATTATGTTCTTGCATATGAAGTATAGATGAAAATGAATTTTATCAATGATTCTATTTATTCTGATTACATTTTTTTATCCTGCTTAATGAAGAAAAAATAAATGTGTTATAACTATACAAACAACAATAAATGGTAACACAAAATGGAATGTGTGAAACCGATTAAGTGTTGGTTCTTTAACTGAAAATCTAGCTCATAGTCATAGTACAATTTCTGTACCAATATAAGGTATGGCTGATAGTAAATTACTAATATTTGTTACTCCTCAGAAATATATTCGTCATGAACATAAAACATATCCTATAAATGCTGTTCTATTACTAGTAAAAATTGTAATTTTAATTATTTATGTATTTTATATACATACGATCTGTAATACGTTCTTCATCATAGATATAAAGATATACAGATAAAGAATATTGATGCTCCATTTGCATGTAATGTTCGGATCATTCAACCATTATTTACATCTAGAAAAATGTGAATTTCTCCTTTGAATACTATTTCAGTACTTCATGTTTGATGTATGGTTAAGAATAGTCCTGTAATAGTTTGCTTTATTAACCATAATCCTAATAGTGATCCAAGATATCATCATAAAGAAATTTTATTGTTGCTGGTAAATCAATTAGTGAGACGTCAATGATTTGAATTATTGTCTTTTATTATTGTAATGGTTTCATTATTACTTTAATTATTTTATTTTCCAAATAGGTCCATGATAAATATTAGTAATTTTTATTCTTGCTAGTAATTTAATAAATAGATAAGTTTGTATGCTAATAGTAATTGATGGCTTATTATGTAATTTTGTTAATGGTATTGCTATTTCGGATAAACTCTAGTCTCCCATACTGCTATGACCATGACGTCACATATGAACTCATACATAATTGAGAGACACTATGAACACATGTTTACCACAATACGGTATTGGTAGTTAGATTTCACCTAAACAGGTCAAATCTACTTAATGATACCTCATCTTCAAAATACAATTAATAATTAGGCATTTTTAAAAAGCTTGCACTCGAAGTTGTACGGCCTGAAAAGATATATTTATGATGAACATACAACTGTAAATCGATTGAGTGTCTCTGACTTGGAGATTCAGGCGCTACATGCCCTCACATACTAAAAAAAATTCTTGTTTAACCTATATCTAAACTTCTTCGGGCTACACTACAGATAACTTTTTTTAAAGTAAAACTTAGAGTGTCTTCATAAATATCAGATACGTAAACGGCGAGTACCAGTATTGAAGCCATGTGTGGGAAGAATGATGTAAAACATGACGTCATTGATCAAAGCGGTATCGGAGACTAGATTTAACCCGATATTTCTTTAAAATATATGGAATATTTTACATTCATGTTGAGTGTAATTTTAATGAGTTCGGTGAATATTATTTTATCAATATAATAATATGTAATTGATAACATAATTATCAAATTTAAAATATAAGTGATCTTAAGGAATTTAATTTTAAATAGTCCAATTGATGCACTTTTTGTAATGTTGATAATAGAATGTAAGATTATCAAAATCTTTGTAGTAATTGTCCTGTTATTATAATAATTAATTTTCATTAAATTTATATTTATTAAGTGTGAATATCTTATAATAATTATTTTAATCACTTCAAGGGTTTGTTTATTAATGTATTGATTTTTGGGGACAATTATAGGACTATTTTCCTGCCCTTGAAGTTTGAAAACGGTATTTCTTAATTTTGGGTTCCAAGACCAATATTTTTTTGTCGACTATTAAAATTAATGTCTATATTTACACTATTTACATCTTTGTTAATTTATTTTTCTGGTGTTTATATTTTTTCTAAATATAATTTTTGTTAGTTTAGATAAGATTAGAATCTATTGTTCTTTCCTTATTTATATTACCTATTATTTTTCTTATTGAGTAAGATTATGATTACTTTTTCGAATTGCTTTTTTGGTTATTTCTGTTGTTGAGTGTGCCTTACATGATTCTATTTTTATTTCAATGATTCGTTCTCATGGTAATGAACAAAAAAAAAAATTTGCTTATCCTAAAGCATCTGATTATAATTATTTTTTGTACCCTATTTGTTTATTAATTGACTTTTGATGATTAATTCAGTATATGATGTTTTTATTAAGTATTGCTTTCATGATTCCAATTTATTTGGATTCTGATTTTAGTATAGTTGGTTGTTGTTGTTGTTGTGGTCTTCAGTCCAGAGACTGGTTTGATGCAGCTCTCCACCCTACTCTATCCTGAGCAAGCCTTTTCATCTCCTCATAAGAACGACAACCCACATCCACTTGAATCTGCTTACTATACGCGTCTCTTGGTCTCCCTCTGCGATTTTTACCCCACACACTTCCCTCCAACGCTAAATTCACAATTCCTTTATGTCTAAGAATGTGTCCTACCAATCTATCCCTTCTTTTAGTCAAGGTATGCCAGAAATTTCTTTTCTCCTCAATTCGGTTCAGTACCTCCTCATTAGTTACGCGATCCACCCACCTAATCTTCAGCATTCTTCTGTAGCACCACATTTCAAAAGCCTCTATCCTCTTTCTGTCCACACTGCTTATCGTCCATGTTTCACTCCCATACAAGGCAACACTCCATACAAATGCCTTCAGAAAGGACTTCCTTAGGCTTAAATCAATATTCGATGTTAACAAATTTCTCTTTTTCAAAAACGCCTTTCTACCCATTGCCATTCTGCATTTTATATCCTCTGTACTGCGACCATCATTTGTTATTTTACTGCCCAAGTAACAAAACTCATCTACCTCCTTTATTGTTTCGTTACCTAATCTAATTCCTTCAGCATCACCTGATTTTCTTACACTGCACTCCATTACCCTAGTTTTACTCTTGTTAATGGTCATCTTTTATACACCTTTTAGCACACTATCCATTCCGTTCAATTGCTCTTCCAGGTCCTTTGCTGTATCTGACAGAATTACTATGTCGTCGGCAAAATGCAAAGTTTTTAATTCTTCACCCTGAACTTTAATTCCTTCTCCAAATTTCTCCTTGCTTTCCTTTATAGCTTGCTCAATGTACAAATTGAACAACATTGGGGAAAGGCTACAACCCTGTCTTACTCCCTTTCCAACCACTGCATCCCTTTCATGCCCTTCAACTCTGACAACCGCTGTCTGGTTTTTGTACAAGTTGTAAATAACCTTACACTCCCTATATTTTACTCCTGCTTGCTTCAGAACTTGAAAGAGTTTATTCCAATCAACATTGTCAAAAGCCTTCTCCAAATCTACAAAAGCTAGAAATGTTGGTTTGCCTTTTCTTAATCTATCTTCTAGGATAAGCCGTAAAGTGAGTATTGCCTCCCGTGTTCCTACATTTCTCCTGAACCCAAACTGATCTTCCCCGAGGTCGCTTTCTACCAGCTTTTCCATCCTTCTGTATATAATTCGTGTTAATATTTTGCAACCATGACTTATTAAACTGATAGTTCTGTAGTTTTCACACCTGTCTGCACCCGCTTTCTTTGGAATGGGGATTATAACATTTTTCTTAAAGTTTGAGGGTACTTCGTCTGTCTCATACATCTTACACACAATGTGAAACAATTTTGTCATGGCTGGTTCTCCCAGAGACTTCAGTAGCTCTGACGGGATATCATCTACTCCAGGGGCCTTGTTTCGACTTAGATCTTTCAGTGCTCTGTCAAATTCATCTCTCAGTATAGTATCTCCTATTTCATCATCATCTACATCCTCTTCCCTTCCTACAATAGTGTCTCGAAGTTCATTTCCTTTGTAGAGCCCCTCTATATACTCTTTCCACCTTTCAGCTTTCCCTTCTTTGCTGAGAACTGGTTTTCCATCAGTGTCCTTGATATTCATAGAGCTGTTTTTCTTATCGCCAAATGTTTCTTTTATTTTCCGGTAGGCTGTATCAATTTTTCCCCTATTTATACATTCTTCTACATCCTTGCATTTGCCTTCTAGCCATTCCTGCTTAGCCATTTTGCACTTCCTGTCAATCTCATTTCTTAGTCGTCTGTACTCCATTTTGCCTGTTTCATTTACTACGTTTTTATACTTTCTCCTTTCATCGATTAAATTTAGTATCTCCTGTGATATCCAAGGATTCTTTGTAGGTCTTGCCTTCCTACCTATTTTGTCCTCTGCTGCCTTCACTATTTCATCTCTCAATTTTACCCATTCCTCCTCAACTGTTTTTTTCCCCCTGTTTCTGTCAATTGTTGCCTGAAGCTCCCTCTGAAATTTTTAAGAACCTCAGGTTCCTTCAATTTATCCAGGTCCCATCTCCTTATTTTCCTACCTTTCTGTAGTTTCTTCAGTTTCAGCCTACAGTTCATAACCAACAAGTTATGGTCAGAGTCTATGTCTGCCCCTGGGTATGTCCTACACTTCAAAACCTGGTTCCGAAATCTATGTCTTACCATTATAAAATCTATCTGGTATCTCCCGGTGTCTCCTGGTCTCTTCCACGTATACAACCTTCTTTTGTGATTCTTAAACCAGGTGTTTGTTATAACTAAATTATGTTCCGTGCAAAATTCTACCAGGCGGCTTCCTCTTTTATTCCTTTTGCCCAGACCATATTCACCCACTATCTTCCCTTCCCTTCCTTGTCCTACTACCGAATTCCAGTCTCCCATCACAATTAAGTTTTCCTCTCCCTTAATTGTCTGAATAATTTCCTTTAGCTCCTCATATATTTCTTCGATCTCCTCATCATCGGCAGAGCTAGTTGGCATATAAACCTGTACTACTGTTGTCGGTGTTGGCTTCGTATCTATCTTGACAATGATAATGCGATCGCTGTGCTGGTCATAGTAGTTTACCCGCATTCCTATTTTCTTATTCATTATCAATCCTACCCCTGTGATACCCCCGACTGATTTTGTATTTATAATCCTGTACTCACCTGACCAGAAATCCTGTTCATCCTGCCACCGAACTTCACTAATCCCCGCTATATCTAACTTCAACCTATGCATTTCCCTTTTTAAATTTTCTAATTTTCCTACTCGATTAAGGGATCTAACATTCCATGCTCCGACCCGTAGAATGCCAGTATTGTCTTTCCTGATGATCACATCCTCCTGAGTAGTCCCCGCCCGGAGATCCGAATGGGGGACTATTTTACCTCCGGAATATTTTACCCGAGAGGATGCCATCATCATATTTTCATACAGTAGAGCTGCATGTCCTTGGGAAAAATAACGGCTGTAGTTTCCCCTTGCTTTCAGCCGTTCGCAGTAGCTGTGTGGCAAAGCCACATTAGCTGATGTTACAAGGCCAGCTCAGTCAATCATCCAGACTGTTGCCCCTGTAACTACTGAAAAGGCTGCTGCCCCTCTTCAGGAACCACACGTTTGTCTGGCCTCTCCACAGATACCCCTCCGCTGTGGTTGCACCTACGGTACGGCTATCTGCATCGTTGAGGCACGCAAGCCACCCCACCTCGGCAATGTCTGTGGTTCATGGGAGTGGATAGTTGGTTATTACTTTGGAATTGATTATAATATTTTTTTGGATTAATATTGTTACATTTTTCATTTGTTCGTTAATGATTACTGGAAGATCAATTTCTTTCTTTCCTATCATTCTATTTTTTGAGGGTCAATTTTTGTTAATTATACTACATTGTTCATTCTCTAATTTGAATTTTTTTAAAATATTGTCCGTCTTGTCTGGATTGGTTCCTTCTTAATTTTGGTTTTTAGGTTTGGGTTATCAACCTAAGCATTTGGAGGCTGATGTTTGATTAAGTTTTTTATATTTTAATGGCTAGATTACCATTATTATTAGTTTTATTATGGATTAGTAGTAATTTTAATGATCTCTATTATCCAATATTATTTGAATTTTGTTTTTTTTTATTTTTGTGTTTTTTATAATTCATTTAAGATAATTTTTTTTGTTTCAACTTTGACTTCCGAAGGCTCATGTTGAGGCTCCTATTTCTGATATAATGATACTTGTTGGGATTTTATATTTTGTTTATGTTTTTTTTATTTTGTGTTTTAGTTAAATACAGGTGAATTTATTCCATCTTTGACTTCCTAAGGGTCATGTTGCGGCTCCTGTTTCTGGTATAATAATTTTTGCTGGGATTTTATTAAAGTTAGGGGCTTATGCTATTTTTCGTATTCATGGTATTTGTTATTTGAGTTTAACGTTACTTATGTGTGGTTGTTTCAAGATTATTTGCTGATGTTATTATTAGATTTGTTTTTGTTGTCAAGTTGATTTTCAGTCTTTAATTACTATTTTTTTTTAGTCATATTAGATTAGTAATTTGTGGTTTAACACCTATAAATTAATGCTGATCTATAGGTCCTCCTTTATTAATAATTGGTCATGGTTTATGTTCTCCTGCTTTATTTTGTTTGTCTGATATTAGTTATGAACTTTTAGGGAGATGAAGATTGTTAATTAACAAAGGGAAATTTTAATTTAATACCCAGAACGTCTTTTTGATGCTTTCTTCAAATTTGGCTCTTCCTCTTTTTTAAAATCTTTTAGGTCAGTTTAGATTAATACATCATCGTTTTCTTATATAATATTTGTTTTTGTGTTGTTATTCTTTTTTAAGAACAGTTTATGCATTGTATATGTACTCTTAGTGTCAATATGATTGATATTATTCAAGTATTTATACTTCTTATTTGGTTATTATTGGGAATATTATCTTTTATTTTCCACTGATTTCTTCTTAATTTATTGTGTTTAAGCGGGGAATATTTTTATTTTTAATAGCTAAAATGTTTTATTTTAAAATGTTGTTTTGAGCAGTCAGTAATATGATTTTTCTGTTAAAGTTCAGTATTTATTTTCTGTCTATTGATTAAGCTTTGTTTATTTTATTTTTATTTAGAGCTTTTTTATATTAGGTATTTGTTATTTAATAACCGATTATAGACCATTTATAAAGTGGAAAATTTTTAGTTTGAATATTTCTCTGGTGGCTATAACTTCTAATTGTGATAGAACGTTTTTAAATTTTATATCTTTTGTTATGTATATTTGTCCATATTTATTTAATATTGAAATAAATATATTAATAATGAAAATAAATTATTTGTGTTATTATATTTTTCTAATATTTTCTTTTTCAATAGTTCTTTTAATATGTAGTCCAAATGTGATTATAATTTTATTGCATGGAAATGGTTTGGCTTTGGTTTCTTATTGTGTAGTTATTTATGATCAAAATGCGAAGTTTTATAACGCTGCTTTGTGAACTGCTTTATGGAATTGTATTACCGAAATATCTATTTTAGTTTCTATTCTAGAATATCATATTTTGGTAATTTTATTTATATTAATTATTTTTTATTCTTTTGAGATAAGGGTTATTACTGTATTAATTATTCTTGCTGCTATAATTAAAAGTGCTGAGATATCTATTTCCTCATTATTGCTGGCCGTGGTGGCCGAGGGGACTGAAGTGCTCCAGTCACGGTCTGCATGGCCACTATGCTCGGTGGTTCGAATCCCCTATAGGGCATGGATATTTGTGCTGTCCTTAGGATTAGCTAGTTCATAAGGTAAATGCCCTCATCACATCCGTAATTCCGTGGATTTTGTGAAACGCCTTAACAACTTCAAGCTGGATGAGTCACATATCATGGTGAGTTTTGACGTCATTTCCTTGTTTACGAGGGTGCCCCTTCGAGAGTCACTAGATTTGATTGGTCAGAAATTTGACGAGAAGACCACCAAACTTTTTAGGCATGTCTTGACCTCCACGTATTTTCTTTTCAATGGCAAATACTACGAAGAAACGGAGGGAGTCGCCATGGGTAGCCCACTGTCCCCTGTGGTCGCAAATTTGTACATGGAGAATTTCGAGGAGGAAGCCCTGGCATCATCTTAATGGAAACCTACTTGCTTTTTCCATTACGTGGACGACACTTTCGTCATCTGGCCACATGGTATGGATAAACTCCTTGACTTCCTTACACATCTGAACTCCATACACCCCAACATCAAATTCACTATGGAGGCTGAAACGAAGGGTAAATTGCCGTTCCTTGACGTCTTGGTCAAGAGAAGAGCTGATGGCACCCTAGGTCATAGTGTATATCGGAAGACAACGCATACTGATCTGTATTTACACGCAGACAGCTGTCACCACCCTTCACAGAGGAATGGGGTACTTAAAACTCTAGTACATAGGGCGCGCATCTCCAACGCAGAGAGTCTATGCCAGGAATTGGAACACCTGAGAACTGTATTTCGAAAAAATGGGTACTCAGAGTGGCAGATTCAGCGGGCTCTCCGCCCAACCACTACAACACAACCTGTGGAAACGGATGAAAACACAAGGGAGGATGTAGGCACTGCGTTCATTCCATATACCGGCGCACTCTCAGGGAAGATCGCCCGCATATTGAAAAAACACCAGGTTGGAACTATTTTTTGTCCGCCGAATAAAATTCGAGCACTGGTGGGGAGCACTAAAGATGATCTCGGTCTGAGGAAGACGGGCGTGTACCACATTCCGTATCAGTGTAGAAAGTCATATATTGGACAAGACGATGAGTACCGTCGAGGATCGATGCGTTGAACACCAGAGGCACACACGATTGATGTATCCAAGCAAGTCGGCGGTCGCTGAACATTGTTTGTCGGAGAATCACGCCATGGAGTATGAACACACTAGGATTCTGGTACAGACGTCGAGATACTGGGACTGCGTCATTAGAGAGGCCATTGAAATTCGCACAAGTGACGAATTCATAAACCGTGACTCTGGCTATAATCTTAGCAAAGCTTGGGAACCAGCGATTGGGTTAATTAAGAGTAAATCTAGCAAACGTAACGAAGTGACGACCACAGCGGACAGAGCCCTCACACCGACGTCTTCTCACATGCCGGCGCAATCGTTTCCACTGCGCGGCCGCAGCGTGGGGCGCGGACCACGGAGGGGTCGCTCTGCGGGCCGAGGGTATTTAAATGGCCCACTACCGGGCTAGAACCCAGTTCCCTTCAAGCAGCCGTAACGTGCGGATCTCCGTGCTGGCTCGTTTCCAGGAGCTCAGTCCGTCAGTTCACCTGATGGTGGCGACATGTATGATCGCCGAAATATTGTGCACGTTGGACACTATAGACCGGCAGTACACCCGTGGATATTTTGATCGAGTTCATAAGTAGTTTGTAAGTTTACGGACTGATGACCCCATAGTTAAGTCCCATAAGCTTAACAAACATTTGAACATTCCGCATTATTTCCAGCTGCTATAGCTGCTCCTACTCCTGTTTGTGCTTTAATTCCATCACCTACTCTTGTTACAGCTGGCGAATATTTGTTAATAAATATTAGTCATACTATAATGATTGATTTGTTGTTTATTTCTCTTTTGGTCTTATATTTTCATTTTGAACAATTTTTCCTATTCTGTATTTAGTTATTTTACCTTGATATTCAAGATTTATAACTTTATTATTCTTTTAGGTTCATATATTAGTAATATTGTTTGCTGGTTTTATATGATTTCAACCTTTCCTTTCCAGTAATTGTGTTAGACGTTTACCATTAAGAATTGGTTGTATTTAATGAAATTTTTGTATTCTGGTTGAGGTGAATTTTTTGGAGGTGGGGGTTTATAATGATTTTTATATTTATTTGTTTATATTCATTTTTTATATTATTCTAATTGTAGGATTTATTTATTATCTTTTATTCTTTGAATATTTATTTGTTTGTGTTATTTTTTGTTTATTTTCTAAATAGCTTATACTTAGTTTGATATTGAAGATGTTGAGGAAAAATATTTGTAAGCATTTATAAGTATTTATATATTTCTCTACAGTCTAAATATTATGATTTTTATTACACTCTGTAAATTGAAAAATGTTAATGAAATTCAGTGACTATTATCAAACGTTTGATATTTGATTTGTACTTCCTTAATTGGAACATTACGGTTGTAATGAAGTTAACCCCTAGGAATTAGTTCATTCGATCAGTTGCACATAAGGATATTAAATGCAACTGAGGTTTGACTTTTGTATAACGATGAAGATTTTTACAAAGTAATATTAATCTATTTCACCATAACAAAGCAATGTTTTCTAAATGATATATTTATTTCTGTTCGTAAGAAACCTTGCAACGATATTGATCAATCATCCACTTTTGTTAACAGATTTTATTAATAAGGTTTCCTGGTGTCTTTTGTAACCTATTTAACGGTTTGTCATTATCTTTTCACGCCAATGTTTTATAATTGTTACAAATTTTCCAATCTAAATTATACAAACAAATTCGGCACTACTCTTGTCATAATTTACCTAATTTTTCATATGGTTCATTACAAAAATATTTTTAATCTATTTGTAATAATTATATAAATTCCTTATTTTTTGAAATAATTTATGTTTAACAGAAAATAGATTCAGGGGCACTGATGACCTCTGTATTTTTGTCCCCCTAAAACATCCCATTAATAACACGATAATATATTCAAGATATTATATTGTATGTTGTATAACATATGTTTTAGATTGTTCTAATATCTACCATGAGCTATAAATGCGTAGATGTCACATGTATGTTTTAGTTTATACATAGTCGCAGCCTTAGATACTAAGTCAGATTTGGTCATGGTTCCAATGAATTAAATATTTAGAAAATTCTTTGGAATAACAGTTTATTCAACTTGATATCACAAACTGCAGTTCCAGTAACTTATTAGAAACTATCACACAATACGTAATTATCAGAAATAATGAAGGCAGCCGATCTCATGCAGTCAACGAGGAACAATCGGTAATGTAAAAAGAAAATGATAAAACTTATTAGGTGGTTCATTTTTATTATTAACATTAATACTCCTCTTTCTGGCTGGAATTAATAAATAACAGTATTTCTATCCCATATTTATGATTGTAAGTAATTGAAATAATTCGCTGCTTATTAATTATTTAAGATTAATTGATATTTAAATACCTTTTCATTGAAAAACAACAGTTATATTTAATTATAATCCTCTTTGCCTCATTTATGAGCTCTGTGATTTCATTAATAATAAAATGGTATTATTAAGATCAGAATAAAAAATATTTTAGATATTGTTCATGTTTGAAGTTTTTATAATGATATCAATTGGGAAAATTATTGCAATTTCTACATCAGAGATCAAGAACTTCACTACAATTAAGAAGAATTGAAGTGAGAATGGTATTCCAGCTGCTCTTGTTAGATCAAAGCGATAATGAAATAGTGATTTTTTCTCAGTCATTTATTGATTTTTGATATGATTGTTGCAGTCATTATGATAATTATTAGTACTATGAAACAAATTGAAATTCTAGTTATAAAAATTATTTTTATTGATGATTTTATGCTTTTTGATTGGAAGTCAATTGCTCTCTTTACACTAGAAAATATTTATCTGCCTCATCTGTAGTATGAATAGATATCTACAAAGTGCCAATATCATGCTGCAGCTTCAAATCCAAGGTGGTGATTTGATGAGAATTGATACATTTCGTGTCGTTTTATACATGTGAAAAATATTGTGCCAATTATTACATGTAGTCCATGGAACCCTGTTGCGACTAGAATGTCACTCAATAGACTGCATCTGAAGTAGTAAAGGATGCTTCTCAAGTTTCATATATTTGTAGTATTGGAAAATAAAAACCTATTGTAACTGTAACGAATAATCCTTGTGTAGCTTGTGAATGGTTCGATTCCAGAATTCTACGATGTTCTCATGTAACTGTAACTCCTGAGGTAAGAAGAATTGCAATATTAAGTAGGAGGATTTGTGTTGAACTGAATTTTTGAATTCCTATAGGTGCTTATTTTATTCCTAATTCAATTGTTGGTGCTACTCTTCTACTCAAAAACACCCAAAAAAGATATAAAATATAGTACTTCTGATGCAATGAAAAGAATTATTCCACATCATAGTCCTGTTGAAATAAAGTCCACATGACGTCCTTGAAAGCTTCCCTCTCAGATTACATCTCATCATCAGTTGATACTGTGTTAAATGATATAGTTAATCCTGGAGCTACAATTATTACTTCAAATTCTCCAGCTAATAGTCATGGTGAATATATTATTATGTGGAATGTGTGGTTATTGTTATCTGTTAACACAAGTTTAAGAAACCCATCTTGAACATAATGTTCTTATAATTGAGAATACGTTTGCTTGAAATTATACCTACATCTGATTCTAAAATTCATAATATTATTTGTCCAGTGATAAGAATTAATATAATTCTTGTTGTTAGTGGTGGTTAAATATTTCCTAGCAGTGTTAAATAGTAAGTGTCATGCAATGACATATGCTGCTAGTAGCACAGCTAGGGGTTCTGGTTGAATAGTATTTCTGTTGTTTTTATTAAAACTATAAATGATATTAATTTAATAAGTGTTTCTTAAGGAGCTAGCCAAATAGTACAAATATTATTCATAATAGTTGTGCAATTTTAAATGTTAGTGTTATATGTCGAGTTCTTGTAAAAATGTTGGGGAATAATCGTATAAAATTATTAAATAATATTATAATAAAAATTTATATAAAATGTATGTTGGTCCTTGAATTGTTTTTTCCCTAAATTTTTAAATCATTATGGAACTTTAAATAAAATTAATTCTGTGATGGTAGAAATGAAAATATTCATGTAATTAATAATAATGCTAAAAATGTTCCAGTTCAGTTAAGTGATAAATTAAAATATTACTTGAGGAATCAAATGTCGAGAATAAATTTTGCTTACTTGTTCAATTCATTTTTACAAAATTATATATATTATGTCTTTAGTTATGTTTGGTTTATAAGAGCAGAATTTTAATTGACTAAAAACTATTAATGTAAACGAATATAAAATGAATATTGAAGGTATTTGATATGTATCATACCTCATCAGAAATAGCGGTTAATACACTAATTGTTGATTATTTTTTCAAGTAGGCTCAACCACAGAGATCGTGTTTTTACACGATGTCTGTGGTTGAGCCTACTTGAAAATATAATTAAGTATACAACTGCAACCTCACATCCATTATGGATATAATGAAGACTAATTTTTGGTTTACGAGACCATTAGTTGCTTTCAGTCAGCTTATGTTTCAAGGTGTACTGATTTATAGTTATTTTAGATTAACAATATAATGTTATATTGTAACTAGCTGCTTATATTAAATTCGGTAAACATTTAATAAATTACTTTACTGAAGTACTTTCAACTACTATTGTTATGAATCTGTCATAGGCTCCACAGATTTCTAAACATTGTGTGAAGAATAATCCTGGACAGTTACTTGTAAATGTTCCATAAATTCGTCGTCCTGGTGTTGTGTCAATTTTTATCCTAGGGTTGGGACTGGTTATAAATATAAAATATCTTATGCTCTGGTTAACACTTGTATTTCTGTATTTATAGGTAAGGTCTATTCAGTTATCATCTTCTAGTGGTTGAAATTCTTCCACTTTTAACTCAATTTCTGGTGTTATATAGGTGTCAAATTGTACCATAGTGAAGTCTGTATACTTATTCTCCAGTACCATTGTCGTCCAATTGTTTTGATTGTAATTATAGCATGTTATGAACCATCAAGAAGATATAATATTAATAATGGTGGTACTGCAATGAAAATTAATGCAATGGTAGGTAATGCTGTTCATATGGGTTCAGTTAAATGCCATGAAGTATAATTCGGTTTGTGAAATTTGTTAATCATATATATCTTAATGAGTTACCTAACATTATTATATTTAATGATCAAATCATTATGCTATGATGGTCAATGAATTATATCATCTCTTCTCTAAATGGTGAAGCCCTGTCTTGTAGTGATAAATGTATCATGTTGACACAAAATTTCTAGTAAAATATCGAACCATTATTTTTAGAACTTAAATCCAATACATTAGTCTCTCATACTAGAATCTATTAATTATTGGCAGTTATGAACATCTATGTTCTGCAGGAAGATTATTATGTAATCATTCTGTTATTCTTTTTATATTTATTCTGAATAATAGTATCATTTTTATTTATTCTTTATCATATAATTAAAATAAATATAATGAGTCCTGCCACTGAAATGGTTGATCGGATTCTTGAGATAACATTTAATGATGTGTATGTCTCAGGGTATTCAGAATATAATTGTGGTGGAGTGTTGCGGAAAAAATGTTAAATTTACTCCAATAAATATAATGGTAAATTGAATTTTAATCATATGTTTTTGATTGTTATTCCTATTAATAATGAGTATCATTGAACAATTCCTCATAAAATTACAAATACTGCTCCTATGGAAGTGACATAATGGAAGTGTGCTACTATGTGGTATGTGTTATGTAATACAATATCTGGTGATGAATTTACTAGGACTAGACCTACTAATCCTCCTGTTGGAAATAGCAAAATAAATGCTAATATTCTTAATAAAAGTGGATTAAATTTAAACTTTCTTTTGTAAAGCGTTGCTATTCATCTAAATACTTCAATCACGTTGGTACATCAATAATTATTGTTGGTTAAGTAAAATACGTTCGTGTATCAACATCTATTCCTACTGTGAATATATGGTCAGTACATATGATAAATTCTAGAGTCCAAATGATAATATCGGATAGATTATACCAGTGGTTTCAAATTAATCAGTGTTTAGACTTTCTTAATAAACGATATGGGAAATATTAACAAATCCTGGTAGAATTAAAATATAAAATTCCGGATGTCCAAAGAATCAAAATAATGTTAAATGAATTATGCAGCTTAACATCACAATATTTTATTTTTAAAATGAGTGGTTTCGGCTACAATCTATTGCTATAATGAAACTATGACTCTTCAGTGGTGTGGGCGCTGATATGCAACATCCTGGCAGATTAAAATTGTGTGCCAGAACTGCGACTTGAACCAGGGAACTTTGTACAGACTGAACATGTCAATTTATACATCCCTGAGCCAAAGTAAAGATTAATAGTATTGTTGATAGTATCCTCAGTTTTTTAGAGAGCAGATTTGTGGTTGGGACTCATATCAGTATTTCTAAATAGTCTATTCATTCTGCTAGAGACTGTTCCCATGTAAACAATTTTAGAGAATATTTGTTTAGGGGTGGTTGTGGCTAATTGACTCTGGGGGACACCACCTTGACGAAGCACTGTCCGTACGGGTGGAAAGGCTTGCGTATCCGTGTGAAGCTGAGGGCTATACCGAAGGTAGAGAACCTACTGCCAGAAAGGCCTCAGCTGATGGATCAGACCAAGAGTGTCCCACAACGTCCCGTCTTCCTTATCCTCTCCCAGTCCTTTCCCAATTCCTTTCCCAACCCAAGGTGATGCAATCTGTGCCTAGGGGTGCGTGGCACATGGGTGGATGAGTCTCGAACAGAGCCTCAGGGATACCGGGCGACCTCCCTGAGTAAGTAGCCTTGCACCGCGCGGGGTTATCGTGGTGTGGACCATATAAATCCCCAAATCTCATGGGACTAAGATGAACACAGAGAAAGAAAGTATTTTAAAAGAATCTGAGACCTCAGATACTCAGACATCGGGATCAGGACCGATGGAGTGCACTCCTACTTCTGAATTGGGGTCTAGACATGAGCAAGGAGTGGGAACTGTAACAGAGAGGTTGGACCAGATTAGGAGTAAGGCCTTCTCTTGGGCTCAGAGGAGGAAACTTCTCAAGGAACAAAAGCAAAAGGAAGGAAAAGAATGTCTTACTAAGCATAAGTGGAGGGAACCAAATGGGCTTGAGCCCAATACCCCCAAAAAGAAACTGCCTCAGGTCGAAGGGGATACACAGACCCCCTCGATGTTAAAGACAGGTGGAAAGAGGGTTAGGGGGGTATCTAAGACTCCCTCCTCTCTGGACTAGTCTTATTCTAAAAGGCTGAGGCAGGAAATAGGGAAACAGACCTATAGTACTGCAGTCTCGGTCTTTGGGGGGGACGCTGGTCCAGGACCCAAATTCAGGAGGGTCTATCTTATCTAGAGCGCGGTGCCCTCATTTTTGTCTGTGAGGGGAAGCACTCAGCAGAATGGCTTAAGGACAAGGTGCCCATGATATCCCCATTGGAGGATGCGAAGCTGCTGGTCAAAACAGCAACCAAACTCCTGAAGACCGCAAAGGTAACAATATGGGTACCAAAGATTCTTAAGGATGTCCCTCCAAAGACTCTGTTCGAGAAAATAAGGGTCCAGAACACAAAAGTCTTGACAGAGGATTGGAGTGTAATTAACCAAAAGGTCGTTCCAGAAGGACAAACCCTGGTGGTGGAGGTCGGAGAGAAGTCCCTGAAGGCAATGCAAGAGCAAGGCCTTAAACTGTTTTTATGGTTCCCGCAGGTCGCCGTCAGGGTAATTAAAGATATTAAAGGCAATAATTGCAGCAAGATGGGGACTGGAAGTGCTGCAGATAAACCTGCAGCACAGTAAAGGGGCCACTTCTGCCCTTTATCCGCCGCCTGAGGAGACAGAAGGTGGACATGGCCCTGATACAACAACCCTATTTATACAAAGGGGGTGTAGTGGGCCTCGGTGGTACTGGAGGTAAGCTGATTTATGCTAGAAATCTAAAAAACTCCAGAACATGCATTTATATTATAAATGGAATACCTTTCATACCAATGATGGATTTTTGTTGCAGCGACCTGGTGACCATCAGGATGCAGCAACGTGATGAAGGTATCACAAGGGAAATTGTTTTGGCCTCAGCATACCTTCCTTATGAACACAGCTCTCCTCCTTCTTTGGAAGTGAGGAGACTGACGGAAGCCTGCCATCAGCAAAGTGATGAACTGTTGGTGGGATATGATGCCAATGTCCACATTTTATCGTGGGGCAGCAAGGACACCAACAGTAGAGGTGAGCACCTCCTTGAATTTCTCCTATCTAACAACTTGGAGATCCTGAATAGGGCTGATGAACCTATATTCAGTAATAGTAGAAGGGGAGAAGTAAGCGACATATCTTTTGGTTCCATGATGATGGGAAGTTACGTCAAACAGTTGCATGTGATCCTGGAGCCATCCTCATCAGATCACATGTATATTAAATTCAAGGTTGAAGTGGGAACTAGATAGACCATGGCCTATAGGAATCCCAGGAAAACGGACTGGGAGACATATAGGAGAGATTTTGACTTCAGCCTATCGGAAATTAAAACTTCGATAAGAAATCCAGCAGAGTTTGAGGAAGTAGCAGAGGCCGTAACCTCTGCTATAGTGACCTCATACCAGGACAACTGCTCAGTCACCAAGAAGTGCACAAATAGAAGTGTGCCTTGGTGGAATAATAACCTGGAAATGCAAGGAAACAGGTGCGAAGACTGTTTAACCTTATGAGGCGCAAAGGACAATGGGCAAAGTATCGTGAGGCCCTTGTCAATTACAACCTTGCCATCAGATGGGCAAAGGAGGCATCCTGGAAGGTATTCTGTGAGGAAGTGGAGGGCACAGCTGCTCAAGCGAGACTTCATAAAATCCTTATTAGGGTACCAACTAATCCAGGAGGAACATTGAGGAAGGAGGATGGGGAGTAAACAAAGACAGCACATGAAACGCTGGAAATGCTCCTCAAGACTCACTTTCCTCAATATACTCTGGGGGATAACTCAGACCAGAATGCAATTCCTGAGAGACAACGGTTCTCAGGTACTCGCAAAGAGGACTGGGATTTGGCCAAGGAGTGTGTCGATTTCAGTAAGGTCCAATGGGCGGTGGGAACATTTCAACCGTTCAAGTCACCTGGCCCCGATGGAATCTTTCCAGCTCTCCTGCAACAAGCGGGAGAAAATCTTATTAGATTCCTACGCAGGTTATTCAGGGTTAGCCTAGCAGCAGGAATCATTCCCAATGCCTGGAGAGCAGTGAAGGTTGTCTTCATTCCAAAACCAGGGAGAATTGATCATACCAAGGCCAAGGATATGAGACCAATCAGCCTGTCCTCCTTCATTCTTAAGACCTTGAAAAAGCTGGTTAATGTGCATGTTGGAGAAAGGAGGTTAAGTAGGGCTCCTCTACATTCAAACCAACATGCACATCAGCCAGGTAAATCATGTGAGACAGCTCTCCACCAACTCGTTGGGAAGGTGGAGAAAGCAGTACACTTTCAGGAAATAGCCCTCTGTATCTTCCTGGACATCGAGGGGGCTTTAAAACAACACGACCTTCGATTCCATGGTTAGGGCAGCAGAGGTGCATGACCTAGGGACAACTATATGTAGGTGGATTAGGGCCATGCTCAGTGGAAGAAAAGTAGAGGCTACCATGATGAATGAAAAAATGGTAATCAACACCACTAGGGGTTGCCCGCAAGGAGGAGTTCTTTCCTCTTTATTGTGGAATCTAGTGGTGAATGATCTCATTCGAGAATTAAACTCTAGGCAGTACTTTTGCCAAGGATACGCAGATGATCTTGTCATAGTAATACTTGGCAAATTTGCTGACAAGGTGAAGAATATGACACAAGGTGGATTGGACATTGTGCAAGACTGGTGAAGAAAACAGGATCTGGGGGTTAGTCCTAAGAAGACTGTTGTTGCACCATTCACAAAGAAGCATATCCAACACTCAAGTTGGAATCTAAAGCTTTTCAATGAAGCGCTACCTGTGAAGGGGACAGTGAAATATCTAGGGGTTAACCTAGATGTGAAACTGACATGGATCCCTCACATTAGGACTATTTGCTCCAAGGAAAAAGGTACTCTAGTAAGTACCAGGAGAGCTTGTGGGAAAAATTGGGGCCTGAGCCCCAAGGGTATGCACTGGATATATACCATGGTGATTAGACTCAGGATCACCTATGGGGCGGTCGTGTGGTGGAAGAATGTAGAACAGCAGGTTGCTGCTATGGAGCTTAGTAAGGTGCAGAGATTAGCCTGCTTAGCCATAACAGGCGGAATTAGCAGCACACCAACTGCTGGGATGGAAACCATGCTGGATATGCCCCATTACACCTTTGGGTCAAGATGGAGGCAGTGGCTGGTGCATACAGACTCAAAACTGGCAACAACTGGAACTCTTTGGGATAACCAGAATCACACACTAAAATAGTGAGGGAGGTAAATATGGGAAAGGTTGGGGAAATGCCAGCCGACTATATTATAACTCCATACTGCTTCAACAAGCCTTTCGACATCTACATCTACATACATACTCCACAATTCACCGTAAGGTGCGTGGCGGAGGGTACACTGTACCACTACTAGGCATTTCCTTTCCTATTCCACTCCCAAATTGAACGAGGAAAAAAAGAATGCCTATATGCCTCCGTACGAGCCCTAATTTCTCTTATCTTGTCTTTGTTATCTTTACGCAAAATGTAAGTAGGCGGCAGCAAGATCGTACTACTCTCAGCTTCAAATTCCGGCCCTCTAAATTTACTTAACAGAAATTCACGAAAAGAACGTCGTCTTTCTTCCAGCGATCTCCAATTGAGTTGCTGGAGCATTTCCGTGACACACGTGCATTGGTCGAACCTACCGGTAACAAATCTAGCTGCTCGTCTCTAAACCGCCTCTATGTCTTCCTTTAAACTGATCTGCTGCGGGTCCCAAACACTTGAGCAATACTCAAGACGTGGTCGTACAAGCGTTTTATACGCGGTCTCATTTACAGGTGAAGTACATCTTCCCAAAATTCTCCCAATAAACCGAAGTCGGCTGTCCGCCTTACTCACAACTGTCCTTACATGCTCATTCCATTTCATATCACTCTGCAGTGTTACGCCTAGATATTTGAACGACGCGACAGCATCAAGAAGCTCACTACTAATGCTGTTTTCGAACATTATGGGATTGTTTTTCCTACTCATGCGCATCACCTTACATTTTTCTACATTGAGAGCTAGCTGCCAATCTTCGCACCAACTAGAAATTTTGCCCAAGTCATCCTGTATGCTATTACCTCAGTTACAGACGACACCCTCCTATACACCACAGCATCATCAGCAAACAGCCGCAAATTACAACTTACCCTGTCCATCAATATAACAATTGAAAGTAGGGAGCAGTGGGAGAAAATAGTTCGACACCGTCCGGGGATATTGTCTGGTTCACTGAGGGGTCAAAATCAATCCAAGGTGTTGGGGCCAGGGTATACGGGGTGCAGCCAAGACTGGAGGGCGTCATCTCTCTAGGGAAACTGGCCTCAGTATTCCAGGCGGAAATCACTGCCATCAGGGCGTGTGTGGAGAAGAATTTGCGTAGGTGCTACAAAGATCGTAGCATCTGTATCTATTCAGACAGCCAGGCAGCCCTGAGATCACTGGCAGCTCCTGCAACAAGGTCTAAAATTGTTGCAGAATGTCACAGGGTTCTGGTGGAGCTAGGGTAAAGCAATAGAGTAAACCTATTGTGGGTCCCTGGCCACTCGGGGATCAGTGGCAATGAACATGCCGACAGATTAGCCAGGATGGGGGCAGAGACTCCATTTATTGGACCGGAACCTGTCCTGACAATCACCAAGGCAATGATCAAATTGGAGCTACGTAACTGGCTCAGAAGACAGCATGTAGAATATTGGACCAAAGTCTATCAACAAAAAAATGGCGAGGTAATGATGCCAAAGCCATTTTTTAAAAGAAGCTCTGAAATCCTGGGCCTGAACAGGAGAGAGATTAGACTAATGGTTGGATTGCTGACAGGCCATGGGAATTTCAAAAAACACCTACATACAATGGGAATAACAGAAGAGGACCGTAAATGTAGGATCTGTGATGACGGAGATGAAACTGCATCACATCTAATCTTCGAATGCATTGCATTGGAGAGTAAAAGGCACAGAACATTTGGGACAACCAGACCCAAAGAAATTGTGTCTAATAAAGAACCGGTAAAGGGACTCCTTGCACTGTTCAAGGGCATTGGTTGGCTTTACTAGATATACAGGGAGCATTACCGCACAATAAACTTAGTTTCGGTGTGGGCAGTGGCGGGTTGGACCAAGACTGTTTTGTCTTCCCTGAAAAAAATCAAATCAAATCAATTCTTGACAGTAAGGCTCAGTTTTTTAGAGAGTAGATTTGTGGTTGGGAATTATATCCGTATTTCTAAATAGTCCATTCATTCTGCTAGAGACTGTTCCCATGTAAACCATTTTAGAGAATATTTGTTTAGGGGTGGTTGAGGCAAATTGACTGTATTTTTTGAAAAAGGTTTTCGACTTTCTGAGTAATACTCATTTGTAGCTGCAATTTGGTTTACAATACGTAAGTCCCTTTGTTTTTCATTTGCTGTTTGAGGCATTACCTTCTTAGCAGGTGTGCAGTCGAGCAGTTCCAGCCGGCTGCACAAACTATGCGACTGGCCGGCCACACAATGCTACCGTTTGTCAGCGCACAGACAAAAGACGCGGCCGCTAAGATGGTACGGGGTAGCCATCGCCAATCTCTTCTGGTGGTCAACCTCCCGCCGACTCCCCGCACTTCTCAGGCCACCTGTCACGCATACAAGGGACACCAGGCCTTGCGGACAGTTGCACTAACCACACCTTCCTACTCACGTCGGATGCAGTTGAATAGCTGAGGAAGAGACACAAAAGTAAAACTATCTACTTGTGTGAGCAGGTTTTAGATTCCTCCCAGTACCTTCTATAAGATTGTCTCCCTCCCTCTTCAAAGGCCCTAGTCGACGGTTCGAACTAATGAGAACAGTGTTTATTGACTTAAAAAAACCAGCGTTGAGTGGACGAAAATGTGAAGGAGAGCATCAGGTTGAAAAGTGGTGTGTGTAGTCGAAACCGTGAACGCTCTGAGGGTGCAAAATACGATTCACCTGCTAAGAGGCCCTTTCCCTGCAGCGACCCTGGTCGCCCTCAAAAACTTTAAAAATCTGTCATAAACATGAACACCCTTTTTTTCCTAATTTGGAGTAATTTTAAAAAGATTTTATCCATTTTTTACTGTAGGAACAGTTTTAGCATTATAGGACACATTCAAAATTGGGATCTTATTTTTTTTTTGTGTTTTAACCTGATGTATATTTTTTATTTATGATTTGTCTATCTGTTTCCTTGTAAATTTTGCATTGTTATACATGTTGTCCCAATCCCATGGTCTCGCCAGCCACATCTGCATCTCCATTGTTATAGTTTTTATGGCAATTATTATTTTTCAATGTTTTTTTTTGTGTATGACTTGCCCATAAGGCAACCACATGTTAGTTTACAAAAGTTTGCTGTATATGATGTAAATAATTACCTCAGCCTACGTCAAAATTTTCAGTTAATGAAGGGGTGAAGAATGACTACTGTCTGTCGTCTTCCATATATTTTTTTTGTATATTCCTATATAGTTATAATTTATTTAATATTGCTAGATTATCATTTTGTTAAAACTTGAACACCACTCTTTCAAGACTGGAGGAATAGCATTTTTATTTCATGTGTTAAAATATTAGTTAAAATTGCTAGGTTTTTCTTATTTTGTTATGGCAACAATTTTTTTATTCTATTAATTAATGTGGCATAAGTATGGCTTCTCCTATACACCACTGTCCCTGTGAGAATGTGCAGTTGTTGTACTTTTAAGTGTGTGCGAGAATCTATGATTGTTTGAATGTGGGAGTGTTAGCTCGCTTTGCATCGTTCTCTCTGGCTCAGTATCGATAGTTGCTGTTACTACCAAAGCGGTTTCTACACCCTTTGGTAACAGTCCAGTCAGCGAGCTTTCTCTAGCGCGAGTCTGGCTGTCCACATCCACCACCACTGTTTTCGTGGATTTTCCGGCTTCTGGTCGTTTTTCCGTGGCCCGGTGGCCGCACAGCGATCCATTCGGTCCTGAGTGTCTGGTGAGGTAAGGTTGGTTCTGCTCTTGTTTCTGGAGATGGTAGCGTTTCATTCACTAGCACGTTTAACTTAGATTCGTGAACTTAGAATCATTTTTTGGAATATTTTCTCCGATCGTCTGCGAACATGTGTTCTCGTTTTTCAGTTCAGTGATTTCCCATAGATAAACTCTGTTTGTGTGATTCTAGTTGTAGTTTGATAACGGCCTGGTGTGTTAAAACATTTTGTAATCATGTGGCAGTGTATGAACTCTGTGTAAATACATTCTAGTTTTGGGGTCACGATTTCTAATATGTGGTATGTTCATTTTTTGTACAGTGCATGTAAAAATCTTCTCATCATTTCCTTCCATGAGTGATATGTGTGCCACGTGGTTGGTTTATAGAACAAAGCCTTCAGCTTCCACTCTTGTTTGTTCCATGCCCATCAGACAAGTAACTATGTGAGTATCCTTTTGATTTCCACTAATATTTCATGATATTCTCTCCCCGCCTATTTTAATTTTGCTGTATCCTCTCCGACTTGTAGAACGCACTCTGTCTTGTCTGTAATTCTCTCTGAGCCTTGTACAACCTCCTTCAGTAGCTTCCTTATATAATTCTAAACATTTCTATGGGTTGCATGCTGTAACTCTTAATTTTATTTTTCCGACTTTGTAATTATTTTTACGAGTTTTTGGAGACTGGACTTCATCCGTCTCTGTAAGCACTTCCTATCGCGTGTAGCCGCATTTCTTTCGCTTCTTCATGTAATTCTAAACACTTCTATGGGTTGCATGCCTTAATTCTTATTTTTGTGGTTTTTCTGAGACTGGACCTCATCTGCCTCTGTAATCGCCCCCTATCGCGTGTAGCTGTATTTCATTTGCTTCCTTATATAATTCTAAGCATTTCTATGGGTTACATGCAATAGTTAATTTAGTTTATTTTTCGGAAACTGAATGTATTCAACTTTATTGGTTTTATGAACCACATGGGTCCGAGCTCCAACTTCCGGGGTCTGCAGCTAGTCGCCAGAGTTCACGCCACTTCTGATATAAAACCAGTACCTAGATCGATTTCTAACAGACTGCAATTTAAGAATCCACCGTGATTTTGTATAATGAATCCGATTTTCAACCACTTCACTTTCAGTGAAGTGTGTTCATGTAACGTAACCTTGTGTCGCCATTAGCGTGTTTGCTCGCAGTCCAATTCAGATGTCATTTAACTTGGCTATACATGCGCACCATCTCAAAACAGGCACGACAGACCAGACAATGTTTTGTATATTGTGTTTTGTGCTACCTCTGACTTGCTGAATTTCGCCGACGATAGCGGCACCTGCTTCCGCCTCGTCTCAGCACGCTGATTTTGGTGAGTTTCGCTGTGGCATTGCTTGTGTGTGAGAGTATGAATGTTATTTGGGAATCCTTCCCCCAGTAGCGTTAAATCATGTATAATTTAGGCTGGGCTCTGCCCGCATTAATCCATGTAAGAGATGAATTTTTATTATATTAACAAAATTGAGTCTCCATTTTGCTTGTTTTCTATCTGAATAAACAAGTTTAAGTTCAGCATATTCCATAAGTTGCCTATAAATTGTAGTTTTAGAGCACTTTCCCACTTTTATTTAATATTGTTCTTCACAAGTTTTGAGAACATGCTCAGATGCAATGTTTCTTATGACTAATTTCCATTGCACCATAAATGTTTTCTTAGCCACCTTTCTAAGATAACTTTAATTGTGGTGGCTTGCTTATTAATGTCTGTGTATAATAACGTGTGAGCCACTATGTATATTGACCACTGTAGTATTACCTTCCTGTTATTAAAGTAATTTGAAACGAGTCAGCTGTCAGTTTGGGCCAGGTAACAAGGCTTTATAGCAGGGAGTAACCGGTAGTTCACACGGACCTCATTTACTAATCTTAGTGATAAAATAAGGCTCTTGTTTTGTACAGTGGTCGACTTTTAATAGCTATGAAAAAGCCTTTTTTTATATTTTATTGAATGGCAGGAACTAGCACTGATAGTGACGTCTGTCATTGTTGGTTTCTGAAAGATGGCGATAAATGTTTTCCATTCTGATTTTAAATGCTTAGATCTAAGAAATTTACAGCCATTTGATTTTCATGTTCATTTGTGAAGACAAGTTTGGATGTGCATTATCGACAGCAACAATTATTGAATTCAGTCTCTTCTCCTGAGCCATTATATAACAGTAATGAATCGTCTACATAACGTTTGTAGTAGATGATATTATTGAAAATTGCTTGATTCCTTTAAAAAAATATTGTCACAAGATAATTGACAAAATGTCGGCTATTGTTCCTACAAGGAAATTTCCCTTGGTTAGGCCATCTTGTTGTACATATATTTTATCATTGAAAGAAAAGGTATTGAAATTTAAGGTAACTTCTAAGAGTTCAATGAGTTCACCAATTTCTTCTGGCTTCATGATTTTATGATGTACTAGGTTTTTTTAATAACACTGATGGTTTCAGTTATTGGAATATTACTGTATTGGTTCTTGATGTGTGGTGAGGCAAATCTGGCACCTGATGGTATGGTTACATTGTGGATAGTGGTTGCTAGGTCCTAACTATTCTTAATGCTTTAATTATTTTCGAAAATATAATTTTCTCTCAGTAACTTTTATTAACTAAATGTCTTATTAAAATATATAAAATTTGATGTGCAGTTCAAGTGTACAATGGAAATTGTTGAGATAGTAGGTAATAACACACCTGTTTTCTTGTTTTCATTTATTTTAATCATGAATTTGCAGGATGTGTCATAATGATTGCTGAAAATACAAATCGTATATAGTAATATAACGTGATGGTGGTAAATGTAACTATAAAAATACTATAATTGGTATTTTGTTATTAATGAGTATTTGAATAGTTTTTCATTTTTTAGTAATCCTAATATTGGATTGATGTTATTATTATAAACTTTATACCTGCTTTATATTGTTTATTGAATATATTTGGTTAAAAGTATATATACATAGGTTTTAATATTAAAATTGTGATTATATTAAACATGGGGTGGTTTATAACAATACAATTCTCAAATCTTTTCTGTAATAGTTATATATCTACTTCTTCATCCTAAATGTGAAACTGATGAGAGTGCCATAATTTGCCTAAATGATGTTTGATTAATCATAGTTCTTAGTATGACAACTATGAAAGTGAACTTTGTAATATAATACAGTAGGATATTGTTTAGATTTGGACAATTTTCTATCTATTTACTAAAATGAAACTATTAATTCATCTTGTTGATTATAATGCTTCTGGTAATCAGAAGTGAAATTGAGCAGTTCCTATTTTTCATTATTATTCTTGATGTAGTTATTATTGATAGAATATTTTATTTTTCTCGTCATATTGTGAATTTTATTTAAATTTGAAATCAATAACATTGGTGATGCTAATGTTTGAATGATAAAATACTTAATTGCAGGTTAATTAATTATTAATTATTTTATCGGTTAATATTGGAATAATGGAGGGTACATGGATCACTACTCCTACTAAAATTCCTAATCAGGAATTTGGAAAAATGGACAGGATCATTCCTATCATTATTCGTGATAGGGATAGAAGTTTTATAGCATTGTTGTACATTAAAAAGGAAAGGATTAATGTCTTCATAAATGGGGCATCAACCCAACAGCTTGATTAGCTTACTTTTTTATTTATACATTAAGGTGAAAGATGCATATACGTTTTTGATACTAAGTGTGATAGTTTAATTAAATCTTATGCAATGTGCGTAATATTTTTAATTAATTAATCCTATCAAGATAACCATTTATTCAGATACCTCATTTACAAATTTTGTATTTTAGATATAAAATAAAAGTTCTGTTTAAAAAATATAATGAGAGTTTTCACTTTTAGTCAAATAAATTGAAAGTAGGCGACTGTACAAAATAAAAGCTTAATTCTGGTAGGAGGTACCCAGATAAGAGTTTAGTGTTATAAAAAAAGCTTAATTTTAGCAGTAAAATTAGCAAAAGGTCCGTGTGAACTTCTGGCTACTCCCTGCAGCAAAAACCTTGTTCCGTGGTCCAAATTGAGAACTAACTTGGTTCAAATTACTCTAATAACAGGACGTTAATGATACAGTGGCCAAGATACGTAGCAGCTCACACGAAGTTACACACAGGCATTAATAAACAAGCCACCACAATTAACGTTATTTCATAAAGGTGGCTAAAGAAAAACATATATGGCACAGTGGAACTTAAACATAAAAAATTCCATCTGAGCTTGTTTTCAGCGCAGGTGAAAAACAATATTAAATAGATGGGGAAGGTGCTCGAAAACTACAATTTATAGGCAAGTCAAAATTATACTGAAACTTAACTTGTTTATTTAGGTCGAACACAAGCAAAATGGGGAACCAATTTTGTTAATACAATAAAACTGCATATCCTTACATGAGCTAATACTGACGATCCCAGCATTGAATTTAACATAAATTACATAGAACGTATCGCTACTGGGGGGAGGATTTACAAACAACACCCACTCGCTCACACACACGCAATGCAATAGCGAACTCAAGAAAATCAGCATGCTGAAATGAGGCAGAAGCAGGCGCCGCTATTGTAGGCGAAATTCAGCAAACCCGGAGGTACCACACAACACAATATACAATAAAACTGCGAAGATAGCTCTGGTATGTCGTGCCTGATTTCAGATGGTGCGTGAGTATAGACAGTTAAGTTGCATCTAGATTAGACCGCGAGCAAACACGCTAACAGCGACAAATGTCTACATTACATGATCGTACTCCAATGAAGGTGAAGTGGTTAAAAATCGGATTCATTGCACAAAATCACGGCGGAGTCTTAAGTTGCAATGTGAGGGTAAACTATCTAGTCCCTGGTTTTATGAGAAGTGGCGTGAATTCAGGTGACTAGCTGCAAACCCCTGAAGTTGGAGTTTGGACCCACGTGGTTCCGAATACCGATAAAAAATGTATAAATTCAACTTTTGAAAACTAAAGAAAATTAACTGCAGCATGCAACCCTTAGAACTGCGTAGAATTTCATAAGAAACCTACTGAAATGCAGCAACATGCGATTGGGAGCGATTACAGAGACAGACGAAGTCCAGTCTCAAATAATAAAAAAAGAAACAACAGAAAAGTGAAATAATTACAAAGACAGAAAAGTGAGAATAAAAATTACGGCATGAAAACTTTAGAAATACATAGAATTTGATAAGCAAGCTACTGAAGGAGGTTGTACAAGGCTCGGAGAGAATTACTGATAAAGACTAAGTGCATACTACAAGTTCAGAGAAGAAACAGCAAAATTAAAATAGGCGGGGAGAGAAGATAGAGAAATGTTAGTGGAAATCAGAAAGATGCATGCATAGTTGCTTGCCTGTTGGGCATGGAACAAAGAATAGTGGAAGCTGAAGGCTTTGTTCTAAGAACCAACCATGTGGAACACATATCACTCATGGAAGGAGATGATAAGAAAGATTTTTACAATCACTGTACAAAAATGAAGTTATTGTCTGTTATAATTCGGGCCCCACAAAGCTAGAAAGAATTTACAAAGAGTTCGTATACCACCACATAATCACAAAAGGTTTGAATATGCCAGGCTGTTATCAAACTGCAACTAGTAACACATACACCACGTTTATCTGTTGGAAATCACTTTATTGAAAAACTAGAACACATTTCCACACACAATTGGAAGGAATATTCCAAAAAATTAATCTAAGCTCAGGAATCTAAGTCAAACATGCTACACAACGAATCGCTACCATCTCTGTGGGCACAAGAGCAGAACCAACCTTACCTCACTATGATCCCAGCACAAAGTGACTACCGAGTGGCAAGGAGGCGTGAAAGCTACCGGAAACTGGGCAAAACTCACGAGTACAGCGGTGGCTGGGATAGAAGATCTCGAGACTCGCCCTGGAGTAGGCTCGTTGACTGGCTTGTAACCAAAGGGTGTAGAAATCTCTTTGGTCGCATCAGCAGCAGGGATTGGTAATGACTAACTATCGACTCTGAGACAGAGGGAACCATGCAAAGCGAGCTATTACCGCCCACATTCAGACAGCCATTAGATCCTCGCACATCCACTTAAAAGTAAAACAAGTACACATTCTCACAGGGACAGTGGTGCAGCAGAGAAGCTGGACTTATTGCCACATTCATAACTACAATAATAACTTATTAAAATAACAAAATCCTAGTAATATTAACTAAAATTTTAAAACATGAAATAAAAATGATGTTCCTCATGCCTTGAAGTGAGTGGGGTTGTAGTTTTAACAAAATGCTAATCTACCAACATCAAATAAATTACAATATTATAAAAAATATATCTTTCATCACAACTTCGTTAACTGAAAATTTTGACGTAGGCTGAGGTAATTGTATTGCATCAGAGACAACAAACTTTTCTAAACTAACATGTGGTTGCCTTATGGGCAACATAGACAGCTGGCGCACGTCACTTAAACACAGAAATACAAACAACAACAAAAACATATTGTAAAATACTGATTCCTATAAAAACTAAATCAGCTGGCCGCGGTGGCCGAGGAGACTAAGGTGCTCCAGTCACGGTCTGCACGGCCACTACGGTCGGGGGTTCGAATCCCCCCTCGGGCATGGATATTTGTGCCGTCCTAGTTCGTAAGTAGTTCATAAGTAGTTTGTAAGTTTAGGGACTGATGACCCTGTAGTTAAGTCCCATAGACTTCACAAACATTTGAAAAACTAAATCAATGGAGATGCAAATGTGGCTGGGACAAAATGTTTAACAATCCAAAATTATCAAAGAAACATAGATAGACAAACCATAAATATGAAATATACATGACATTGAAACATAAACAAAAAAAATCACATGGTTGAACGTGTCCTGTTGTGTTGTATCACAAGAACCTAAAACGGTACATAAACAAGCAAAAACAGATGGATGAAATGTCTCTGTAAGTTCATTACAGTCACATTTTAAAATTGCTGAGGGCGACCAGGGTCGCTACAGGGAAAGGGCCTCTTAGCAAGTGAATCGTATTTCCCACTCTCAGAGCGTCCACTGTTTTGACTGCTCATGCCACTTTTCCACCTGGTTCTGTCCTTCACATTGTCGTCCACTCAACACTGGTTTTTAAGTCACAAACACTGTTCTCATCAGTTCGAAACGTAGGCTAGGGCCTTTGAAAGGTAAGGGAGGCAATATTCTAGAAGATACTGGTAGGAAACTAAAGATACTTTAAACTTTTTGTCTCTTCCTTAGCTATTCAACTGCATCCAACGTGAGTAGGAGGGTGTGGTTAGTGCAACCTGTCTGCAGGCCTGGCGGCCCTTGTTCCTGTGGCAGGTGGCCCGATGGGTGCTGGGCGGGTGTGAAGGCTGACCACTGGAAGAGCTTAGCGGCGGCGACTGCGGCCACCCCGCCCGTGTCTTTTGTGTGCGCTGACTGCCGGTTGATTGGTACGCGGCACTGTGTAGCCTGCCGGCCGCACAGTTTTTATGTTGCTGCTAATCATCCAACCTAGCTGGCTGGGACCGTTCGACCGTGCACTTCTTATGGAGGCCGCTCGTCTTCCGGCTTCCCACCAAACCCCTGGTAACTCCAATGTCGGTTTCGGTCCACTCCCGCGCGCGCGAGGCTGGCGTGAATTCCAACTGACGCATGCCTCCGTCATGGCCACAGACGCCATCACATATCTGTCAACACTTTGGTACACATTGTTACCACAAGACACCCTAAACTTACAAGGAACTACATTGTGTCACAATCGGGGAGAGCCCTCGAATTCTTTTTCAAAAAAAACATTTAACAAAAATACAATTGACATCAACAGATGTTCCACAATAACATTTTAAAATTAAAGCACTTATTAAGATATACAAATATTAACACTTAAATTAGGCAAATGGCGAATAGTTCTTCAAATTACATAAAACATTTTAACATTAAAAATACAATATTCACAGATATAAGAATTCTGTTTCAAATCAAATTGAAGCACAAAACACAAAAATTGACATATTACATTGAAATCACACAGAGTTACATATCAAAAACAAGATAGGTTATCCTATACCTTTTTATAACGTGGAAAATAATATTTTTAATAAATTAAAAATGGTCCAGTGCAAGCAACTGTACCTAATCTACTATAATTCAGCCCACAGGACAATTCATCACGTCAGGTCATAGTCTGTGTTAGTTTCAGGGAGGCAAAGCTACTTTAAACCATGCAGCATGCAGCGCTATGCAAAAACTAACTACCAAGCCACTATGCAGCACTACGCAAATACTAACTACAAAAACTAACTACCTACAGCCCTGGCGCAAATTATTCTAACTACCGCGCAAGGCAGGGAGGTAGGTTTCTTGAGCTTGCCACATGCTGCAAATTGGAGGCTAGTGCCTGTAAACAGACTTACACCAATCGCTCGTGCAGAGGCGAGAAAACACAGTTACACATATTAACTAAAAATCGAGATAATATATCTTGGAAGTAGAACAAAAAAGAAAACACATGATCAAATGTACAAACACATAAAATAAACACTACAAATCCACACATGTTAAACAAGCCTAAGTTAATAAAGTGAGATCTAAGGTATTAATGACTTACAATTTAACCTAATCTTACCACAATCATGCTGCAAAATTAAGAATGAGAATTAGTGGTTGCATGAAAATCAGTGTTTACCATCCTGGAGATGTTAGACAGACGTCTCCTAGTGTATACGTTAGGCGGACAGTTCCTTGACATACTTTTCTGCTTCTGAATGTGATTCTGGCCTCGTCCACAGATCACGCTCGGTACTTTAATTTACAAACTTGCTCTGCAAAACTTATCTGAAAAAATGCAAGTTGGTTCTATTAATAAGCCAGGGTGTTTATTGTCAATGAAATGTAGATGAACCCCTTCGTTCGTGTTCTGCCACGACCGTCTACCAGTCGAATCGTCGCGCACCTCCTCAAATGGATAAGCCCTAGACAAAATTATCTAGACCCCTAAGCATCAACACCACAGTGCATCAACGTGCAACTAAAAACCCTATGAATTACGGCGTTGGCGCCTACCACAGCGTGTTATTAACATGCTATTGCTGATACAAAATGTACAGTAAAGGTGACAACTCATGCACTCAATAAAGAAGGCTAGCTTCATGCATAGTGAAGAAGGGCATATACACAAAACGACAAACACAGACACAAATTACATAAACAAGATATACACAATAAAATACTTAACAGGGCCTAAACAACTTAGATTATGCACCATCAATCCTCACGATGCAAACAAAAGATAAAACATGGACATAAAAGGGACTATGTGAGATGGGCAGCATTATAGCTAACAGAGACACTTGGATATGTCACACAAATGATTCCGTAAGTACAAAACAGAGCGTCAAGGTAACATACGTCGAACAGCTGACCAGGTGGAGCTGGCAAGTTGCTGATAACCACGCCAATAGTGTCGTGCACCTTATAGTACACAAAAGATGCATACAACATAAAGACGCGTTATGGCGAAATGAAATCATACAACAAACACATACATATACAAAGAACACATATAACAAAATACACTATTAAAATAAACCACCTGCAGAAACACTGCAAAAGGCATACAAAATACAGCATAAATTTACAAACACAAATCACATAGTTGGTAAGAATAACACTAAATCTACCTTAGAAAACACAAAAACTTAGTACATATGTGCTCCTTTCCGAGCAAGTTGATCGCGTGACGATCAACTGCAGGAGATTATTACCGGCTTGTGATAGGAGCGGGGTCTTGGGGTCGATTGTGGCGCGGATCAGCGGAACTGATTTCCACATCTTCCGTTGGCAAGTCGCGTGATTTTTTCTGGCCTTTATCTGGTCGGTAGCCCTTATTCCCATTCCCGAATCTTCTATGTTTGTCTGCTCGCTTATCACACCAATAACCTTGCTTGTTCCTCCGCTGCAGCTGATTCTCGACATTGGAAGGACCGGACTCCCCACTGCTAGTACTTTCTGCTTGGTAGTTGTTCCTAGCGCTATTGTCGCTCCGATTACTTCTCCTAGAAGAGCAGTTGCCATCTCTTCTAGGTCCGTAATCATTGTCAAACTCCAAGTCCTCCAGATAAGCCTGGAAGCACATTTCGTGGGAGCTTAGATGCGCAAATTCTATTAATTCGCGCGGAGGGTATGGGTACTCGAGGAACTGATTTCTCAGCATCATTCCTTGAAAGAATTCTCTGAGACTCCTGCAATTGCCGTTTGCAAAGTTGGGCATCACTAAAATGCTAGTTTTTACTCGTTCCTGCTACCTCTCCGACCAGTAGGCAGACATGAAATGCTGCCTAAAATCGTCATAGTAGTGGCAATATCTGAAGAGAGGTCGCATCTGCGTAGCGGCCTTTCCCTCGAGATATCTACACACATACTTGATTTTCTGCTCTTCTGGCCAGTTCGGAGGCAGAGAGTAATCGAATTGCTCTATCCACGCCCGGGGGTATGCCGCTTGCAGAGTTTCGGAAGACCTGGTACTTTTTTACTGTCAAAAAGTGGTTATAATCAAATGCCTGCACTGGCTCTCGCACAGGCACCGGACTCGGTCTTTCTCTTATGGGAGGACAGGCACACAGTGGTTCGACTTCCTCCTCCTTGAAAGCCGAATCATGAAATGTTCATATGTCTGTAAATCTATCGGACCAAACTGCATAGTCATCAGTCCGTAGCTTACAAACTACTTAAACCTAGGTAAACTAATCTAAGGGCAACACACACACCCATGACCCAGGGAGGACTCGAACCTCCACGGCGAGCAACCGCGCGCTCCGCAGCGAGACGCTTTAGACCGCTCGGCTACTCCACCGCGGCAAGCCGAATCATCTCCGCGGTCGGAACGACAGGACCGACCTCCACACAAGCTTCAGGAGGCGTTTTCTACTTGCGGGGGTGCAATGGAGACTTGCTCTAGACGCTCGACGCGTTCTTCTAGCTCGGCCGCTAGATCGCGACGCCTACGGTTAATTTTCCACTGTCGTTCCTTGAACCGGAGTAAGTCGCGAACTTCCTCCGATTCATTTACAACAGCGGAAACTGCCCTTTCCGCCGCCATCTCCCCGGTCTGTAGAAGCTGCGCCACCGAGGTGGCCAGCTCTTCTACGCGTGCGCCTAGTTCATCGGTGCGCTTTTTCGCCCAACCGTCTACCAAATCGATTCTCTCGTTAAGAGAGTGTATGTTAGTATCTACACTGTCGGAGAGGGTAGATTTAGCCTTTGCATTGTTTGAAATTTTAATCGTATTTTCTGAGATACCATGCATTGCTACCTCATGCTGTTCCTGAAGTAGCCGCACTATATCGGTGCGCAACCCATCCAGATTATTGTTAAAAATCTGAACTGTGTTACTTTGCGCCTCCCTGCACTGCACAGAAACCTTGATAAGTTCGGCCTCGACTGAAGCATTTTGCGCTTCCATCCTTGCTTTTAATTCCTGAACAGAAGCATTCTGCACTTCCATCCCTGCTTTATTTCTCTTATGAAAGCCATGATGTCGCTTAGAGTCGTATCAGAAACGCACACGGGGCTAGAAACACTGATTAAACTAGTCTGCCATGTAGAAGAAACCGGCATATCGGTATGCGGTTCGCTTTGTTCCCCCCTGCCCTAACTTCCGGTCGCGTCCACGTTTGAACTAGTCGCGTTTTCAACGGGAACGCAGCCCTCTGTATTCGATACTTTTTCCCTTTCGGTTGAAAGATCTGACCTAGACGACTTTTCACGGTCCTCACTTTAGTTTAATCGCCTAGAGCGAGTGGAAACAAACAATTAATTTCATATAGAATTATTCGTAAATTTTAATTAAGCACTAATGAAGCAAACATTCTCTACTTTTAGCCTTACTGATCTCGGGAACAACTATATCATAATCCAGATTGGATTCTATATCTGCTTTTATAGATACAATTGCCAAACATGGAAGTGTTTGTTGACTCATTGTACTTCTTCAGTAATTTTTAATTAGATTTAATTAGGAAAGCTCCTTTTTGTAGAGGCTGCATTTACTGGCATTGTTAACAAGATACGATTGACAGTATAAATATTTGGGAAAATTTCTTTTAAATTATTCTCAGTTATTTATATTTAATCCATTGTCATACACCTGGCCACGACAGGTTTGAATATTTAATCCATTATTTCTTGCTGTTTGTAGTCACGACACAGTCCTTGTACCATATGCGTTCATGAATTACGAAATAGTCTGCATAGAAAGCAGGACACTTTATTTTGGCGATATCAATAAACCAACCAGCGCTGATGTTCAATTTCGCCGTTCCTTGAGAAATTAAAATTAAAGAAATGTCTATGGTCACTGTCTTTTGGATACTCTACATCATTAATATTAATTTCTGTGAAGGGCCATTATGGTAAATATCCGCTTTCCCATAACTGAACTAACAAATTCTTCTTTAACGTTTTATTTAATATCCATGCTAACTGGTAGAGAGAACAACTGTTTTGCATTAGTTTCACTGTTCGAAATAGGATATGAAGTGCGGCGTGCTGAGCTGTAGAATTTCCAAGGCTAATCTAAGAGACGGTTAGGTTCCAGTAAAGGACCTAATGTCTTCGGTATCTTCGTTCAGCAACGCTTTCTCACTATTTACTCCAGAACAATCATATGAGTTTTTACTGACCCCATGCCATCAGGAAGACGAAACAACTGACGGAAAACCGTGTTTTGGACCATAATGTTTTGAACGTAGGACAGGACGCCATTAAGAGTGGCATCCAACACATCTACGTTTACCATAATTTTAATCTGACAGTCGTTCATTACTTGAGCCTATGTGGGATGCGCAGTACATTTCATGATGAGTTCTGTCTGTCAATGTAACTGTGTCGCTTTTCTCACAATTCTCAAAGGAACAAGCCGGTACTCTTCGTAACTTTGACGCCATGTTTTCCATTGCTAACAGAAGCTGCACTAAAATAGTTATGGTATTGAATATAGCTGCTCCTGGGAGCTGAGAATCGATCGTCCCCGTTAGTGGCATTGGGGTGAGGTCCATTACCCCCCAAACCTCCACCCTCGCACAATAGCGCTCGCCACTGATCAGAGGACGCCATCATGGATGATAGACAGTGTAAATGTACTTGCACCTATTAAGGCAATAGAGATCAAAAGATAACGCAACAACTGATATCTTCAAACATCAAATTACACTTAACAAAAGTTTGAAATTTGCATATCAATTTAATTGCGCCAACCTATGTTTACATTAACAATTTCCGAAACAACATTTCGTTTTCTCTCGGAAATCGTGAGCAAAGGCAGATACCATGCTGTTTGTAAGTGATGTTTAACAACAACAATTGTTTAAACAATTACCAGCGATGTCAAGAGAACTGTGTGTGCATTACATTCAAGTGAGGTTGGTGGTAGATAGTTTAAACAGGAGTCCTGGGTTCGAATCCTGCTCAGTACCAGCCACTACCTAAATTTCATTGGTGGGAAGCAAACGTATAATTTGCACCACTAATTGTCAATACTTTGATATGCAAATGAAGGTGTCGATTTAAAGAAAAACTATGTACATTCATCGACAATTATTTAAACAATTATAACAGAAGTCAAACATTTGGGACTATGCAAAAAGTTTCGTTTCCGGAATTCGTTTGCCACGTAATGTCTCTGGGCAAAACTGTACACTGCATCTTCATACACTATATTAGGTAACATAATACAAACGAATCTTAATGACAACTCGTATGGTATGCAAAATTTGGATATACCACAAAAAGAATTTCATCTGTAATGTCACAGGTATGTGCGGAAGTACTTACAGTGCTAAGTTCAAGCCACCGACCACGCTCCTCGTATAGACGATGTATGCAATAGCTTACGTTAGATCATGGGCAGGGTGTAGCGGTAGCTACCTTCACATGTCAGAGCTAACTTGTGTCCATCTTACAAACACTCTTTGAATGTCTCAGTTTGTAAGTCCACATTACACAATAAACAGCATAACAACAGCAGAAGACCTATTGTTTATAAAAAGAGTATTCAAATTTACAGGTGGGAATACCGAAAATCGGTGGGTGAACTCATTACCTTAAACAATTTCTCTCAATGTACGTGATAAACTCCACAGAAATGTGCAATACATAACCTAGAGCAACCCACGACCTAGAGGAGAACATCGTTTTAAAAATAAAAACGCTTAACAGTAATGTGAATACACCTCAATGTCCAATGCGCCCACAACAAGACACCTTGCATCAGAGCAACTAAACACCTGTACAAGACTTTTAGTATCCACCAGTCGTAAATTGAACATCAAGGGTAGACAGCGTCACGGAAATGATACAGGATCTGGGATGGGAATCATTACAACAACGGCGCTTGTCGCTGCGGCATGGGCTACTTATGAAACTCCAATCGCCAATATTCTCCTCCGAATGCAAAAATATATTGTTGACTCCCACTTACATAGGTATAAATGATCATCAGAATAAAATACGAGAAATCTGAGCTCGAACGGAGAGATTCAGGTGTTCTTTCTTCCCGCGCGCTATTCGAGAATGGAATGGGAGATAAATAGTGCAAAGGTCGTTCGATGGACCCTCTGCCAGGCACTTAAATGTGATTTGCAGAGTATCCCATGTAGATGTAGATCATTCCTGTACCCATCCCACTTCCGTAGATACAAATTCACAAAAAGCACACGACCGTCAGACATAATTTTAATGGTCGCTACGAGCCTTCCTTTGAGAATAAACTTACATACATACACTCTCCATTGGTGCAAACTAATAGACTTTGAGTCTTCGAACTATCACCGACTTAAAACCTTATGACTGCAGTGTAAAGCATTGAGTTCAATAAACCCCTATAGTTATGCGACTTAAATTGGGCTAGTTACTGTCATTGGGAGGTGTGTTTAATCATATGTTTAATCTGTAAAGGATTTCTCTTGGCATTCGATAAAATTTTTCGGGTGTTGTATTATATCGAAATGGTGTAGAATATTTTGCGTAGGTGGTTGGAATGATTAGATATATATAAGAAAAATAACTTGGTGTTGATCTGGATCTTTCCTTGTCAGCTGTACTTCGTGTGTGAAATAACGATGTAATTGGATGTGTTACGGACGTTTATCGAGTGAAGACAGTGGTGGCTGGGTGCGGTTTGGACAGGTGACTGCCATCGTTCCTCAAGTGAGCGGTTGTGAGGGCGGTTGTCCGCACTGTTTACGAGATTTCAAACTCTTGTTAAGTGTAATTTCATGTTTGATGTTTTCAGTCATTGCGTTTTCTTTTGATCTTTATTGTCCTATTGTGTAAGTACAAGTTTGCTGTCAATCATCTGTGGCAATGTCCTTTCATCAGCAGCGAGCACTATTGTCCGAGGGCGGATGGGTGGGGAGAGGGGTAACGGTACCTGACCCTGATGACACTGACGTCGATGGTCGATTCTGAGTGTCCCAGGAGCGGTTTTACCATACTACAGCATTCATTCCCCAAGCAGCTACATACAATACCATAACTGTTTTAGTGCAGCTTCTGTTAGCAATGGAAATCATGGCGTCAAAGTCACGACGAATACCGACTTGTACTTCTGAGCACACATTGGGGGCAAAATGGGCCAGTTACGTTGACAGACGGAAGTCATTACGAAATCTACTATGCATCGCACATTTCTCAATTAATTGATGAGATAAGAAATGAACTCAAGTAATGAATGAATATCGAATTAAAATTATGGTAAAAGTATATGTGTTGGATGCCATTCTTAATGGCGTCCTGTCCTACTTTCAAAAAAATATGGTTCAAAACGCGAAGATCCGTAAATTGTATCATCTTCCCGGTGGCATGGAGACAGCAAAAACTCATATGATTGTTGTGGAGTAAATAGTGTGAAGGCGTTGTTGAACGAAGATACCCAACCAGATTAGTGCTGGAAATTCCACAGCTCGGCACGCCGTAATATGTCTATTATTGTAGGCAAAAAAAGTACGCGCAAGAGTCGGCGGCATCAAACGCTTCATGGCGGGCGGCGGACTTAGAAAGATGGAAATCTGTTTTTTTTTTTTTTTTTTTTTTTTTTTTTTTTTTTTTTTTTTTTTTTTTTAGTCGTCTGTTCACGTGAATGATTACTGCCACGGTTTTCATCAAAGCTGTCCAGTTTGAGAAAGAGTAGAATCAACAATGAAGATGATTTCGACAGCAGAACCAGTTTCAATGCAGCCTGTTTCAATTCAGTAAGTCGACGTTATTGCATCAGTCATCTCAGAAATAGGTAGCGCCCAAAGTGGAATATCGTCAGAAATGTTGTTACACATAGTACTGCTAGAAGTCCTATGTATAACTACAGTTCTGACGATGTTCCACTGTAGGCGCTACCTATTTCTGAGATGACTGAAGCAATAACGTCGACTTATTGAATTTTGCAGATGCTTCATTGTTCTACGCCGGCCGCGGTGGCCGAGGGGACTGAGGCGCTCCATTCACGGTCTGCACGACCACTACGGTTGGGGGTTCGAATCACCCCTCGAGCATGGATATTTGCGCCGTCCTTAGTATTAGTTAGTTCATAAGTAGTTTGTAAGTTTAGGGACTGATGACCCCGTAGTTAAGTCCCATAAGCATTTGAACAATATTGTTCTACTGGAACGGCGATATGAAACAGATCTTGTATATTCACATAGCCGCGGTGGAGTAGCCGAGCGGTCTAAAGCGTCTCGCTGCGGAGCGCGCGGTTGCTTGCCGTGGAGGTTCGAGTCCTCCCTGGGGCATGGGTGTGTGTGTTGTCCTTAGGTCAGTTTACCTAAGTTTAAGTAGATTGTAAGTTACGGACTGATGACCATGCAGTTTGGTCCGATAGATTTACAAACATTTGATATTCACATATTTATTTTAGCAGGAACGAAACTGTTACCCGCGACTGAAGTTCTTAGCCTTTAAACAGGTCCTGATCGTAACATCAGAATACTGTCCCGCGTTTGAAGCTGACAGAGTCTGTAATCTCATTAAGCGAATCTTTGTCGTTCCCGTATATGCGTTATAAAAAAGAAACATGTAAAGGAAAAGAAAGTATCCAGCACGGCACAATCGATTAAAACAGTAGACATTCAAAAATAAAAAATTAAAAAAAAGCTTCGAGAGTAACACTATTTAACGCATTTCTGATATCTGTCTGATAAGTAAAATTGTATCATCCTGTTTTAAAAATACATTATCAGCTTTTCATACAAGTCAGCCAGCTTGGTAGTGCACCGCTGTATGAATTTGTGTAAAGGGTCACTTTTTTTGAAATTTTGATTGTCTTTCTATTGGGGTATTGCACTTATACTACACTTATTGTAAGGGATCTCAGTAGTTTACTTACACTCTGTGTTATTTGCGTATAAATTATCTCTTTCCTTATTCTCAAGAAATAAGTATGTATATAGTAGCTTTTCTCCATCAAGAAAACAAGTTCTGTGCATAATAAAATGTTCAAATGGTTGTTAAGCTTATGGTCCCTATCTGCGGGGTCACCAGTCCTTAAACTTATAAACTACTTATAAACTAAGTTGTACTAAAGACAACACAAACATCCCTGCCCGAGGGAGGATTCGAACCCCCGACGGGGAACGGCCTCGCGTATCGGAGCATAGCGCCTCAATTCGCTCGCCCACTCTGCCGTGGCTGAGCATAATACTTCTACATTATTTCAGTTCGATGTACGACACAAATAAGCAATCACTACTTATTTCTTTATTGTGTTCAAATGTTTGTTTCAAATGTTTGTAAATCTATCGGATCAAACTGCGTGGTCATCAGTCCGTAGCTTACAAACTACTTAAACCTAGGTAAACTAACCTAAGAACAACACACACACCCATGCCCTAGGGAGGACTCGAACCTCCACGGCGAGCAACCGCGCGCTCCGCAGCGAGACGCTTTAGACCGCTCGGCTACTCCACCGCGGCTTTTATTGTGTAAAAGATAAAGCAGTCAACAATTCGAAGATTGATTTGAACACCACAGTGTTTTACAAGGCTCGGTCTTGTTTGGAGGTGGTATGCCGTTGCCTTCTTCCGACCTCTAAACTGACTTGCCCAGCCATTTATAGGGGGACCCACAGTTTAATGTGGATTCCGAACAACGGCACCACTTTTTTTTCAGCAGCAATATCGCCAGAGGTGAACGAAGGGAAAAGTGAAAGATAAAAATCCTACGACTTGGTGGGGATCGAACCTGCAACCTTTGGATTCACATTCTGTAATTCTACCACTATATTACCTATTCTTGTGGGGTTTTTTTTCGGTTTGGTCGGTCTTTTGCGGTTGTTGGTTCGTTTTGTTCTATGTTGATCGTTGTTTTAGTTTTCTGTTACAGAGGGCGTGCAGTCCTCTGACCGAACACGCTGAGCTACCGCGCCGGCTGATAAGTACAGTTGCATCTTCCTGTTTTAAAAATATAATAATTATAATTAATATTGTGTTACTGAGCCACAACTTTGTTATATACTACATACCGTTTGTAAGCGATGTATCACACTCATTGTCACATAACAGTCTGTCAGAATTACAAAATAACCAAACAATAGATTAGGACGTACAGTGGCATGACGGCATGTGGCACTCAGATTAGTTCTCTAAACGTTGAGAATCGTGAACGTAGGTGCAACCTAACCATTCCAGCCGCGGCGGATTAGCAACGCGTACTGGATCGCAGTGTTGCGGTGCGCGCGGCCGTCGGGGGTTCGAATCCCCCCTCGGGCATGGATGTATGTGCCGTCTTTAGTATAAGGTAGTTTGTAAGTTTAGCGACTGATGACCCTGCAGTTAAGTCCCTTAAGCTTTAGAAACATTTGAACATTTCACCAATCCATATTGCCGTATGCCGTTTTAGATGGGTGTGCTGTTGATTGTTGACGTGTTCTGCTACAGGTGGCACAATTGAATACGGCGATACAACCCGTCGGCTTTGCCCAATGACGTCATATCTGAGTCTCACAAGATACGCTACACTATGTAGCTATACCAACCAGCAAAACAAACATTATCAGCGAATATAAACATACAGGATAATATTGTAATATTTGTGTAGTGTAGATAATAAATATCTGTGATTATCCTCATAAATTACAGATTACCACAACAGAATATACTATCGCTGTCTCAGCTCAAAAATTCGCGCCTTCGGCGCTCACTTGCAGGAAAAAAAGAAAAAAAAAAAACCTAACTCTCTGTCAACCTATTCCTAACTATCAGAGACAAGCTAACTTTTTAACTAAATCTATGATCTATGTTCGGCTTGTAAACAAACTATCGTCTTTAACTCATGCGGCCAACGGGAAATACAGGCCCCAGCGCAGACGTCATGCCACCTAAGCAAGGTAGTTCCCGTGGCCGGCGAGAAAGACAGGCTTCAGCGCACACATAATGCCACGTAAGCAAGGTAGTTCCGAGATGGCGCGATTGCTAGCCTATTGGCCGGCCGCTGGGGCACACCCCACTGCGTCATAGCGGGCAGCCACTAAGCTAGCGATCGCGCCGCCTCGGAACTACCTTGCTTACGTGGCATGATGTGTGCGCTGAAGCCTGTCTTTCTCGCCGGCCACGGGAACTACCTTGCTTACGTGGCATGACGTTTGCGCTGGAGCCTGTCTTTCCCGTTGGCCGCGGGTAGTTCCGAGCCGGAGCGATCGCTAGCTCAGTGGCTGCCCTATGACTCAGTGGGCAGTGCCCCAGCAGCTGGCCAATCGCTGGCTATCTTACTTACGTGGCATGATGTGTGCGGTGAGGCCAGATATAACGTCATTAGTCACAGCTGAGGGGTCGCATCGCGGACTTCAGTTTGATCCCTACAGGTGGTTTGGATTGACGCACTAGCGGTATAATAGCGCTCAGTCTAAACGGAACACGGGCCTATACTCTGTGGTGTGCATGCACCGCATGGCGACAATGCACTAGATAAAACTACATTGACTCTTAATACATTCTACAGAAAGCGAATATTGTTGTTTAGTATTACCAGATGCTTTCTAGCAACTGGATTTTATAGCCTTATGACGATTAAAATCTTTGCTCGCGGTAACTGACTGTAGTGGTTATAGTTGAATATTTTTATGAGTTTTAGGAAACTGGATGAAACCTTGAAGGCGCGAGGACCCTAGCATCAGGAGGTGCCTTGCACCGCCTCTGCTTGTGATGGTGCTTCTGAAATAATCAAACCCATATTCGTAAAGAACACAGTGCTCAGTGCTAACTAAAAAGACAGTTTGACTTCATAATAAAAACAAAGGGCATTTAAAGTTTCTAATTAGTAGACCTACACTCAACAGGAAAAACGGACCACTGTGGTCAAAAAGGCAGGAAAATTGGACCTTTTGAAAAATTACTATTAAAATTGGGTCACCAAATGAGTCATTGGTTAGAAAACGTAGGATATCCAACGCTCATTCTGAATTCACCTATTCCCCATGTGCTACATATTGCTTTCATTGTAACACTGATTGCCGACCTGACTGAATGTTCAAATTGCAGAAACAGTGATTGTAAACCAACAAATATTAGGCACAGAAGTCATAAAACGTTAAAGAATGTGATTATCAAGGCTCAATATCTACAAAACATACTTAAAGGAGAATGAAAAATCAATTTTACCAACAAATTTTTTTCTAAATTTGCTCATATTCTTCTTTTGCAACTTGAAATGATAACTTCGCACGTTTTGGACTGGTGATTAAAGTCACAAAAATAACCTTACAAGAGTTTATGTACCGAGGAGCAAAAAGAGATAGTTCTTCTGTATATTTCTTGTGGCGTAATGGTTATAAGAGTGCAGTAGTAATTTGAAGATGCAGAGTTCTAAGTAACTTGTTTCCTTGTAAACGAAGGTCTCCGTGGCCATTGTCATTGTAAATAAAATTCTTCTGGGCATTCGACCGCATCGTCAATATACCAGTAAACACGAGACCCAGAAGATCGTTTGCAACAATAGCTGAAACGTTGGTGAATACTGACTACGCGGTCCAATGCGCAGATGAATTTTATTGACAACTTGTTTCCTTATTTGTCATTATCTGTACGAAGTCTCTAAAAAGAAATATCGACATCGTTTACTCAAATCATGAAATGGAGAGTGAGGATAACGAAATAGCTAGCCTTACTGAATGGTGGTTTCGTTTCGATTCAAATATTTTTCTACAAGTAGCTGTAGTCGGGAAAATTATATATTACGCCCGAGAAAATATGCAACCACGTTCTCTAATGGTATTAATGTTGCTTTATACCTTGTTTCTTTTCCTTTCAGAGTGAAATTCTTCGAGCTATTATTTTATTAGGAATTGATAAGTTTTCATCAAGACAAAGTGGTAACTGTGGTGTAATGCGTTTTCTTTACGGTAAATGTATGTGATAAACTGTATGAATACCTTGGATTTCATACTCTAGACTTGTAGTAACACAGACACACTGCACATTTTGAAGTCCACGTATGGGAGTCATGGATAACTGATAGAAAGTGATTGATAGATTTAGACCAATAAAATTGCTCATGTTTGGAGTTATTCAGAGGGACGTATGTGAGTTGGTAGCGACAATGTCAGCAGACGTCGCCAAACTTCTATTAACCGACCGAGGTGGCGCACTGGTAATACACTGGACTCACGTTCGGGAGGACGTTGGTTCAAGTGCACCTCTGACCACCCAGGTTTTGGTCTTCTGTAATTAACCTAACTAATCACTCCATGCAAATACCGGGATGTTTCCTTTGAAAGGGCACGGGCGATTTCCTTCCCCATCCTTACTCAAAATTCCGAGCGTGATCTCCGTCTGTAAAGACCATGCTGTCGACGAGACGTTAATCCCTACGCTTCCTTCCTTCTTCCTTTAACTGTTATTACAGAAATTTATCACATAGGAATGATATTATCGTGTTCACTTCAAAACTATTATCCTTACATATAGATACTACGTGACCAACAAGCCAGATATTCGTATAGCTGTCGATCGATTCGAATCTCTTCAGAGACGTTTTTATAGTGAAGTAGTTTTGTATTCGCAAAGTAATCATTTATGACCTATATAACAGCTTGCTGAACTTAAATTGGGAGAAGACTGAAGTATGTAAGGGTTTCCTTGAGATTTTCAGAGCCGCGATGGAGTGGCCGAGCGCTCTAAGGCGCCTTGCTGCAGAGCGCGCGTTTGTTCACCGTCGGAGTTTCGAGTCCTCCCCCGGGCACGGATGTGTGTGTTGTTCTTACCATAAGTTAGTTTAAGTAGTTTTTAAGCCTAGGGACTGCAGCAGTTAAGTCCCTTAGATTTACGAGGTACGTCCAGAAAGTAAGTTCCGTTTGGTTATATAAAACAAACGTGTACAGATACAGAAAAAATATTTATTGTACAAAAATCTACAATTGTTAAACTACTTTTCTACATAGCTGCCGAAATGTTGTAGGCACTTGTCATAGCGTGGCACAAGTTTCTGTATGCCTTCTTCATAGAAGGTTGCCGCCTGTGTATTTAGCCATGTGGTAGCATGTTCTTTCAGGTCGTCATCGTCGTTGAAATGTTGACCACGAAGGACAGATTTTTCGGTTTAAGAAGAGGTGAAAGTGGCTAGGAGCGAGGCCCGGGCAGTACGGATGATGATCAAACACGTCCCAGTGAAATTCCAGTAAGAGTTGTTTGGTCACATTCGCCACATGCGGTCGTGCACTATCGTGAAAACAAACACCACCTTTTGATGGAAATACCCTTCTTACACCTAAAATTTGTCCTGTCAACACTTCAACGATGACGAGCTGAAAGAACATGCTACCACATGGCTGAATACACAGGCCTTCTATGAAGAAGGCAAACAGAAACTTGTGCCACGCTATGACAAGTGCCTACAAAATTTCGGCAGCTATGTAGAAAAGTAGTTTAACAGTTGTAGATTTTTGTACAATAAATATTTTTTCTGTATCTGTACAGGTTTGTTTTATATAACTAAACGGAACTTACTTTCTGGACGTACCTCGTATAAAAAATTGAACGTTTGAGATTTCGTGAAATAATTCCTTCTAGCATTTTGCTGCTGCATTAAATGAAACAATAATACAAAGTAGAAACACTGAGTGCAGTAGTCTCCATCGCCAACTACCAACTCTCACTGCCCCGATGTCCCAACACGTGTGCGGAAGATGATGTTTCTTCAGTTCTTAACGCTGAGACGTGTACCCAATCTTTTTTATTACAGAGGGCGTCAGACCTACCGCGCCGGCAAAAATAGCCGACAGCATCCGCAAATGAGACACTGTTAGCAGGCGGCCGCCTCCCCCCTCATATCGATGGCAGAGTCTTATAATGGAACGTTAAAGACGAGGATAGTTGTTAATTAAGTGAATCACGTCAATTCTGGGGTTCAAAAGTCAGATTTTCATTCTCAATGTCTCACCTTACATGACGATTATATAGCAGAAATCATCGAAGTGAAAAATTATTGATAAGTGAATTTAGCAGTCCAAATCAGGATCACACACAAAAATAAATATACTGACCAGAGTTCCCAAATATTTGCAACAATGTTGCCAATTTCTAGATGTGCTAGCCAGTGGCGGACGGGGAATGTCGGAGGCCAGGAGCCGGCCGCGGTGGCCGAGGGGACTGAGGCGCTCCAGTCACGGTCTGCACGGCCAATACGGTCGGGGGTTCGAATACCCCCTCGGGCATGGATATTTGTGCCGTCCTTAGTATTAGCTAGTGCATAAGTAGTTTGTAAGTTTAGGGACTGATGACCCCGTAGTTAAGTCCCATAAGCTCTTCAAACATTTGAACATTTGGAGGCCAGGAGCGGCAAAACAAAATGCCCCCCCCCCCCCTTGCAACAGTGTCGAGTTGCCGTTTGTGCTCTGATACGTGACTTGTGTCCGCTATGCCGTGTAAAGTACACTTTAGATATAAAAGTCTAAGCGTAAACGTCTCGTTCTTCTCTGTTAAAAGATAAATAAGAAATTAATGAAAGCTTAGAGGTAAGAGAAACATCGATAAAGTACAAGGCTGATAAGTCAACAATTACGGATATAAAAAAGATCACAAGGAGAACTTACCTTTGGTACCATTGTTTGTGAAACGCAGTTGAGTACAATGAAAATCTTGGAAGAATTGGTGAATGTTAAAGCAAGCACGGATTGGTTAAAATGTTTTACGTGAAGACACTCCACTCACGAGCTTTTAATTCAAGGACAAAACTTGTCCTCAATTTCTTTAGGATAATAATTTCAAAATAAGGATATAAAAAAGTTATGCCCTCAAAAGTGTGTACGTATTGACGAAACTGGGCTGAGTTCAAAAGGTTTGCGAAGAAAACCTCTCGCTTCTTTTCTTCATGTAGTGAATTAGCAGCACCTAATCCTAAAGCAAGGATCGTATTGCTGCCTTAGCTTGTGCTAATGCTACTGGTAGCCATCGATTTCCTATGGTCGTCATTGCGAAAAATCGGTGTTATTACAAACACGTTAATAAGTCTTTGAATGTGTACATAAGGTTTGTATCCTCAGTAGAAGCTCGTCAGTTAAAGAATGGCAACAGGAAGATAACTCTACGGCGTATGATATCTTAAGCGGAAAAGTCAATTTCATAAAAGTGTCGTTTCTTTCATCTTCTGTAAGCTCCTGATTATAGCCAAAGGATGAAGATGTTACTGAGACGTTCAAATGATATTACAGGAAAGAATTGCTGTATAAATTGTCATTGGAAACCGAAGAGACGGGGGAAGAAAGTCGGTTAAGAAATAAAATTATTGACTCGAAAAGCACGTCGTACAGCAACATTGAATAGTGAATCTGGAAAAGCTTGGAATACAATTTTGCATATGTCGAAAAGTTCTAAAGTCTAATCCAAAATGACGAACAGAATGGTTCGAAATGCTCAATATGCTAAAAGAACTCAATTTCCATGAATGTGATGCAGAAGACGTTCGAGAATGGATAAGTGTCGACGATGCTGATTCAGGGCAGTAAATCATGCAGGATAGCGAAACTATAAATTTCATTACTGATAAAGGAGACGCCGCCAGCATGTCGTCAACTAGTGGTCCAGTAAAAGAAAATGAAAATATGCCGGCTGCTTCTAAAGGATTTGCATGTTTAGATACTGCTCTGCGATGATTTGCAGCTCAAAATGAAAACGGTCACTATCACATAGTCTGAAAAAATTCGCGCGACTTGGCTGCTCGTAAGCATGTATGCTTGCTTCGGCGGACACCTGTTTTTTTTTTTTTTTTTTTTTTTTTTTTTTTTTTTTGTTACAACCCTTACTATATACAATTCTACTGTATTTTCCATTGCAATAACTAGAGTTCCATGTTATTAGAATTGCATGCAGTTTTATTGGCAAAAAAAGATACAGTTTGATTACCCAATAAACTGATTTCCTGAGCAACATTCATGTCCCACAATTACTTCGAATAATCGGAGCTCTATGGTATTTGTTAAACTTTATGATTCTACAGTTTGTAACACACTGCGATATTACAACAAATTATTCTTTCCTGTTATTATTTATTTATTCAAAAATGCTCTAATATTTGTAAAGCTAATGAATCAGTCTGCTAAGATCATCGAGTCCTAGACTTATAAACGGCTTAAACTTAAATAACTAACACTAAGGCAACACACACCCATGCCCGAGGGAGGACGCAAACCTCCGATGGGATCCGTGATTTCAGATGACGCGCTGGGGGATCTGGTAGAGTAACGCCCAATGAAGAGTTCTTATGAGGCTTGAGGTTTTTGAGCAACTTGATCTTAGCTGCTTTAGTCCTTAGATCTAGCGGAGCAATATTAGCCAGGACAGGTAGGCAATGATTGGATGTAGATTTAACAGTACATCTGATAACTCTTCTGCTTCATTAAGCTGGACATTAATCTTTGTCGTTTTGGTACTCTTTTCCTACACTGGCGCGCAGTATTCTCCAGCAGAATGAAATGTTCAAATGTTTGTAGAGCTTATGGGACTTAGCGAAGGGGTCATCAGTTCCTAAACTTACAAACTACTTATGAACTAGCTTATACTAAAGTCGGCACAAACACCCATGCCCGAGGGGGGATTCGAACCCCAGGCCGCAACGGTAGTGCAGACCGTGACTGGCACGCCGCAGACCACTCGACCACCGCGGCCGGCAGCAGAATGCTCAGGAGAGAGTGCAGCATAGTGTACGCTGTTGATATATGTCATGTCCCATCTCGCTGACTACATAGTAAATCATCAGGACAGAACAGCAGATGTCTTAGATTTGACCATAGAGACTTCCAATACGGCGGTACTACTATTGTAAATATTTATTTCCTGTAAAACGCCATAAAGAAATAATACAATGTTTTTAGAACTTAGTGTAGCCATTCATTTTTGATCCTGGCAGTGTGTACTGCAAAATTGCCTGATAACAAAGACACAATTGGAAAAGCAGTTACATATTCGTCCTGTTAAATCTAGCCGGCCGCGGTGGCCTTGGGGACTAAGGCGCTCCAGTCACGGTCTGCACGGTCACTACGGTCGGGGGTTCGAATCCCCCTCGGGCATGGCTATTTGTGCCGTCCTAGTTCTTAAGTAGTTCATAAGTAGTTTGTAAGTTTAGGGACTGATGACCCCGTAGTTAAGTCCCATAGACTATACAAACATTTGAAAACATTTTTTGTTAAATCTATCAGTTGAGAATCAAAGATTTTGGTATGGGGAGAGGTTTTGTGTCACAGCGCCATCTCCAAATTTTCTAGAGTAAACGAAGGTGTTTTTTAAACAATTTGTACTAAATACAAGATTGTTACGTCTAAATGCTCAGTTTCTCTCTCTCTCCCAAACACACACACTCCCTTGAGGAACAGCTGCAATTCTCGGGGATTCGCCTATGACAGCAGTATCACTTTCAGCACACTTAATATAAGTAGAACCGATATATCAGGAACGTCCATCTGGCCTCCCGAACCCTAGCCTTTGAACACACAACCTCTGAGTTCGATGTATAGTCCCGTGACATGAATCTAGATGAATTATGAACTACAGTTACCGTAAAAGGAAACACTAAGCCCCACAAGTTGCTTGAAAGTTTCAAAGCAACTTGTGGGGCTGTGTGCTTCCTTTTACACTAAATGACACTGTTCCGGTTGCTGCTTTAGACAAGCTATGTTCAAAATCATAGCTACAGTTACCTTACTGTCCTCCGAAACAGTCACCTCCCATAACTATGCACTGATGAGCTCTGCGACACATGTCCTGGAAACTTTGCACGAAGTCTTCCTTCGGAATGGTGTTCAAAAGCCTCGTCACGTTTCGTTGGATGTCAGGAATATCGTCAAAACTCTTTCCCTTCAAAGCGAGTTTGAGGCGAGGGCATAGGAAAAAGTCTGGAGGATTGTGATCCGGGGGGGGGGGGGGTATGGTGGATGTTCAAGTTGAAGCACGGCCTTTTCTGCCGCGAACTGTTTGACGATAATGGCTGTCTGGGTGCGAGCGTTGCCGTGTAACTTAAATGTCCGCCATACTTGCCGGATCTCAATCCTCCAGTCTTCTTTTTATTACCTCAACTCAAATTCGCTTTGAAAGGAAAGAGATTTGACAATATTCCTGACATCCAACTAAACGTGACGAGGCTTTTGAACACCATCCCGAAGGAAGACTTCGCACAAAGTATCCAGGACATGTATCCCAGAGCTCAGCGCTGCATAGTTTGGGAGGTGACTGTTTCGAAGAACAGTGAGTTGACTGTAGTTCACAATTCGTCTACGTTAATGTTACAGGACTATTCACCGAACGTTCTGCCAGAGGTTTAAAACTGGCTCTGAGTCAGACTTTGATGAGGTAAGAGATTATTTCGCTGAAAGGAAAGTACGCCTTATAAAGCATTACCAAGATTAGAGAGAAAAAATGCGGGCACCTTTAAGAAATGTATACTATCTTGCTCGTCTGTTTTCTTTCCTGGTTGTATGTTTCCTGTATTTAATTTTATATCACGCAAATAAGGAATGGGTAATAAAGAGAGTCCATTTGCTGAGGCGACCGTATATAATTGATTTTTGTAAAGTAATTTACCTCCAATGCCTGAGGAGAGAGGGCGCTACCATCAAGTGTCTGTTTCGGATCGGAAAAACTGTACCAGCGGAACATGTCGCTTCAATATTCCCACGTAGGTTTCATCACTTCGCCTGTAAGTACATAACTGAATACATGCATAAATAATTACGTACAGTATTTTTTCTCGTTAGCACAAGAGCTGAAAACTACACTCATGTGCAAAAGAAAAAAAAAACACCTTGAAAATCTACAGAGAGGAAGTTCATATTCACAGGACATGTACATCACTACGAGGGTTGGAACGTAAAATACTGGCAACTATTTATTCACAACCGATACAAAAGCGTTACATGTTTGTACCTGTTACTGTCTTTCAAAGTAGTGACAAGCGTTGTGTAGAACCCGTTGCCAGCGATGTGGAAGGCGTAGTATACCGTTATCAGAGCCTGTTCTGTTGATGGTGCGAATTGAGCGGTCTACTGCCTGTCGAATCTCTGGAACAGTTCTGAAGCAAATGCCACGATGTGGTTCTTTCATCAACGGAATCAAATGAAAGGCACAAGGACTTAAGTCCGGGGAGTATGGTGGATGGTACAGTATACTTCCCCAGTCCCATGGACCAAGCAGAGCAGCCACAGCTTGTGCTTTATGCGCCCGGGCATTGTCGTGCAAATTGATAGGTGGGTTGCACAGAAAGTGTTGCAGCTTCTTTCGCAAAGCTGGTCGCAGGTGATGCTCAAAAAACGAACAGTAATACTATGCATTGACGGTCTGCCTTGGAGGAACGTAATGCTTTTAGATAACACCATCACAGTTGTATACGAGAATCACCATAACTTTTACCATACTGGGGCTCTGACGCACTTATGACTTTCGCGGCGAACCATAATGACGCCATTCGTTGGAATGGAGTTTCAGTTTTGGCTCGTACGATGTGGCCCATGTCTCATCCAGTGTTACGTGCCACTGTTCTGTACGGCAATGCCGATTCCCCGCACTCCTCTTTAAGACCATGATGACACTGTCGTGCTGTACGACCTCTGGCACATTCAACCTTGATCCAACTCGGTTGTTCCTGTTTCGAAAACATAGTGACACCGTTATGTTAGATTGCTCCCTTGACTGTGCGCACGCCGGTGACGTGGGACGGCAAGTACATTTGCTTGGAGGTAAGGTAGGTATGTCAACAACGTGCGGTATCAGCTACAATAGTAGAGTCCAACCTTAGTGTATCCACAGCAGTGCTGCTGCCACTATTTTAGTTGCAACCTTCGTATGTTTTGCAGAAGTAATTAGCATTTCAACCATGTCGACTCGTGGGTTCAGTGTCAACATCGATATCACTGCGCAACATCACCTACCGGTAAAATGTGCCGTTGGTTCTGGTTGTCACTACAAACCGAATGTAATGGATCAGTTTAAAATGAGCAGGCGTGGAGGATGCCTTGCAGACGTCGTACCGTCAAATCGGTAATTTAAAAGAGAGCACTTTACTGGACGAGAGATTGTGATGCGTCCATCAGGTGAATTGCTGCTTGTGTGAGAAGTGTTTAGAGAGCGCAACGGGTGTGTGCAGAATAGTTCATGGAAGGCCGTAAAAGACGACGATATGGGTCAGCTTACATCAACAATACTAACCCACGAGAAGATCTAAACGTCTTCCGAATGGCATTGCAGGACAGATCCGCGCAGAATTGGAAGAGTGAAACACATCGTAAACTACTATGGGTAAGAGTCGGTCGCCGTGTACGATGGTTGGGACTAAAATAGTGGCAATACTGCTGTGGAGACACTATGCAATGGAATCTACTATTGTCGCTGATAGCACACGTTGCCGCAGCAGAATAGCTGCGTGCACTAAGGCGCCCAGCTGCGGTGCGCGCAGCCCTTCGTCGTTGGGGGCTCGAGTTCTCCCTCGGGCATGGGTGTTTGCGTTGTCCTTAGCATAAGTTACTGTTTAAATAGTTTGTAAGCCTAGGGATGAGGACCAACGTAGTTAAGTCCTTTAGATTTACAAACGCACACCATGTTGCTGTACGAAGTTTCCTTCTTGGTGACACTGATGCCCCAGCCGTTTGTGCTGGCCCACCAGACCACCAGACTTGTAACCAGTCGAAACTGATATGGTGATACTTTAAAAAAATTATTTCTCATTTATAATCCTGCTACCTTTTAATATAAAGCAGGACGTACATTTGTATTTTTACATGTTATATTATACATTAGTTCAGTGATGTTACATATTTTAAGTATTTGAAATAGAATAAAAAGAAAGAGAAAATATATATACACAATTGCTTACATTTGTTGCTACAATTATAACAAATTACAATTCGTGCATTTTAGTCGAAATTCAATGTATTCTGAGATTTGTTAATTGTAGTTATGGGATAGAACAATGTAATAGAAAAGAAAGGAATTGTATCTAAAAATTAGGGGGTTTATGTCCTTATGGCTAGTTACATTGTACTGTGCTGGGCGTTGAGTACCTTGGAATGTTTCCTTCAAGCCACCGATCGCCCAGTACAGTTTCCATGGTTTTGATGATGTTAGTCTCTTTTCTTTATATTTTTGTCTTTCTTGTGTCTCAGGTGTTAGTAATATTAATTTAAAGAACGTCTGGTTTGGGATGATGACACTGGGAGATTGCTCCGCTGTCAATGTTGAGTCTCATCGGTGTCACTCCCTTCATTTGTGAAAGTTTCATCGTCTTCTTCTTCGTTTGTTTCTTCCCAACTATACTTTTCCACTCTGCGGGGCATATGGGCACGTCTCCTGTAGGGCCTTTTCCTTTTGTAGTCTTCATAGGTCACATTGGATCCTTGTCTGCTAGTGTGTTGTGTCCATTTCTGTTCGTCTCTTATTATGTCGTATATCGTATCGTCTCTTGTAAAGTCAAGCTGCTGTGTGACACTGAGATGGTGATACTACGACCGCAGTACCGTGACTCAACGCTAACCAACACAAATGAACTTCTGAATCAGGGGAATGTAGCATAGATGCTATACCACAGGCCATTCGTGCCATCACACAGGGAACAAGTGCCTAATAGGCAAAAGGACACATGTTGTAAAAATGTTCCAGTGCTTGCAAGCCTAAGGGACCATACTGCTTAGCTCATGAGTTTGTGACTCTTGCGCGGAGTGACACTTGCGCGGAAAGGGAATTTGTAGACACTTGCGCGGAGACCCGGCCGCTGCAGGTAGTGAACAGGGTGTTCCAGAAGTAGGGATACACCACCCCTACTCCTCGCCCTCCAGCCGCTACCTGTGCCGTATTCAGGGAAAGGCCCACCGAGCGAGGTGGAGCAGTAGTAACGGCCCGGAGATATCACAGCCTCATTCAACAGGGAGATAACATGTCATACAAATATCACTCGATTTACAATACAGCACCATGTGAAGAGGAATGTGATGAAATCGGAATTGAGCGCAACTGTTGCTAACTACAATTTCGGATTTACTGCATTTTGAGTCAGAATTCGCATCTATATTCGCATTTATCGCAAATGTGAATTTTTCCTGTCCCTAGTAATACCTCTAAAAATAAACAGCTGATCAAGGCACTAAAAGCAAGGGCAGATCTTTGGGTGTATTACTACAAATAACTAAAACACAATTTGATCGTGGAATTATATACAATCTCATTATAGAGGTTTTTTGTAGGTGGTTTTGAGCAGCTTTTAAACATGTTAGGAATAGCATTATGAAATATAGACAGCTACACCTTATTTTTATTATGAGATATCGATTTCGGCTAATTTCAGGTCATCTTCAAGTCTCAAACAACAGGTGTTACTTATGCATTTTTCCAGTGGCACTCATAACCTTTAAGTATTTACACACGCCGGCCGCGGTGGGCGAGGAGACTAAGGCGCTCCAGTCACGGTCAGCACGGCCACTACAGTCGGGGGTTCTAATCCCCCCTCGGGCATGGGTATTTGTGCCGTCCTAGTTCGTAAGTAGTTCATAAGTAGTCTGTAAGTTTAGGGACTGATGACCCCGTAGTTAAGTCCCATAGACTATACAAAAATTTGAACATTTTGTTTACACACGAGGTCTAACGTTGTTAATCGCGTTAGCGATGAAACCAGAACCCAGAATCTTTGTGTCTAAATGATACATATATTGGTGTGATGCCTTATTTCGAAAAAACAGACATCACACCAACACATATATAGCTCTCGGTAAAGTGGTACGGTACGATGTCGTTACGTAGCACAGCACAGCCGACTGGAAACGCAGGAGAAGTGCAAACAACGTTCTCTCCTCAGAGGTATGATTAGGTTCGACGTAGACTTCTACAACATACAGTCTTGCAACTTGTTTCTCCCTGTTGGTTTATGCCAAGTTCGGAGTAAAAATGGTTCTATATGACGGTGATGGAAAATAGAATTTATCTTTAGCATTTTTCGGTGTGTGACATTCCCTTACACATTCCGTATTTCATATATTTCTTAGATGTATTTGTAATTCGAATACAGCCAAATCGTTTTGGGGTCTACGAATAAACGCTTTAAGTATGTAAAATACTCATTGACTTATTATTAACGTTTTTTTAATTGAAGGTTTAAGGTTGCATCTCCTATTAAAAAGCATAGTAGCTATTTTTAAAGAGATGGAAGTTGCTTGATAGTGGGGTTAACTACATAGCGGTCAATTACATCAACGTATCTGTGCAGGATGCCTAATATATTTATTGCTTGTGCAGGTGTCTTGATATGCTTAGTGTTCTGAATAATATGCTTTTAGGAGGTATGACTGTGGAAAGTCATAGTCTTGTAGTAGCAGAGACTAACTCTCAAAAACATTATCACTATTAAAATACCTTTTTGTTTACAGGAGGAACACTCAACGGATTAATATGTAGTTAGAACAAGTCACTATATTGCTCTTCGCAAAGGGTTGTGCAATTTCACTGATTTTCGTGTTATGTTCACAGTGTGGAAACTTGACAACAGCAGTGCTAGACTTCTTGGTGGGCCTGTACCCAGGAAAAGCGATTAGCCGCCCCAAGGGTCCCGGGTTCCGCGCAAGTGTCACTCCGCGCAAGTGTTCCAACCCCTAGCTCATTGGTGGCTATACTCACAAACTACTTTAACCCTTGTTTTCGCTGTAAGTTCAGTGTTCCCAATTCTAACTTGTGCTACCATCTTTCTTAGTGTGTGCTAACTACATATAGATTGTCAACAGGCGTGCAAAAGTGGTTGTATCTCTACGTTGATAGTTAGCCAATGCAGAAGCGCAGTTTTCGCGGGAAAACAAGCCACTGTTTCGACCATAACAGCGTTTTTTTCTTTTTTTTTTTCGTATAGTGTGCTTTCCTTTAGTGTGTGAAGTGACTTGCGTTGTATTTGTCTATTTTTATATTTATGGGGGAGATAGTATTCGTGTATATTTGCTAGTTATCAATGAAAATTACATAAATATTACAAGGTAAGTTAGTGGAAACTATGTTTCCCACTGAACGTGTATGAAATGCAGTGTGTATGGCTGTGAAATCGGCATTGCAATTATTGTTTGTTTCATATTGTTTAGAATGCCTGGATTCATGCAAGAAGAGCTTTTGAGAATTTTGTACACTTTACCAGAAGATGTTGAAGATTCAGATGTCCATGATGACTCTGATGAAGATTTTGAGTAACCAAATACTTCGCGGATTTTGAACAAAAGACGGAAGCAGAAGTGAAGTATTCTGTCCATTGGCTGTGGCAAAGTGCAATAAAATATTAGCAAGGGTGGATCAATTTGATCAGCTTCGAGAACGGTATGCTGTAGGTCGTCGTTCATGGAAGTGGTGGCACAGACTATTTTTCTATCTTGTATATTTGGCATTTGTCAATGCCTACATTATGTGAAGTTACAGAAGCAGACCGGCTAACATTTAAATTACATTTGGCAAGGCAGCTTATCTCCGGCTTCTCAAGTCGTAAGCGAAGAGGAAGACCCATTCATTTTTCAGACACCGAAAAGAGGCGTGTCTGGAGTTCCAGTTGAAGTTCGTCTGGCGAAAGTTAGAACTCATTTGCCACAAAAAGGTACTACAAACGGAAGGTGCCGCCAATGTAGCACCAAAAACAAAGAAAAGAGGACAATTATGTGTAGCAACTGTCATGTACCTTTGTGTGTAGCACCATGGTTCTATAAGTTCCATAGTACGTCACCTTAATGAACTCAATGGACAATATGAACTAATATAAATAAATCAAATGTTTAATATGCTTTTTGTAGTAAAAAATAAAGGGTATACCTGTTTTTAAATTATCAAGCCCATTTCGGTGGGAACAATAGTTCCCACTAATTTTTTTATACCCGTAGGCTAAACTCTCACTTTCAAGATTTAAACTATGATTTTATGTATGGCTTCTTAGCCCAATATACTATTCATAAAAAGTCTACAACTTCTGGAAATAATTTGGTCACTAAAGGGTTAACGTATGGTAAAGAAAACACACACACGCATACCCGAGGGATGAGTCTAATCTACGACGGGAGCGGCCGCGCAATCCGTGACATGCTGAACCGATGTACATCTATATACATACTCCGCAGTCTACCCAAATATCCGTGGCGGAGGTTATTCATTACCACTGTTAGTTCCTTGTTTTTCTGTCCCACTCCATATAAAACAAGGGAAAAATGACTGCTTATATGAATCTGTACGAGCCCTAGTCTCTCTGATCTTATCTTTGTGCTCTTTACACGAAATGTAGGTTGGCGGCAGTAGAATCGTTGTGCAGTCCGCATCAAATTCGGGCCCTCTAAATTTATTCAACAGTGTTTCTCGAAAAGAATGTCGCCTTTCCTCCAGGGAATCCCATTTGAGGTCCGGAAGCATTATACTCGCGCATCGATCATTCCGAGCTGGGCCGTCAAAGCGGACGGACGTGTGCGACGCGCGCTGATGGCAACACGAGCGAGGAAGCGCGGCGTGGCTAAGTCCCGCCTCTTAACCGTAATGCAACTTCTGCTGCTGAAGCATTGGACACGAGCGGCGAACGACGCGCCCGCAAATGAGTGCCTCAATGAAACTTCCTGGCAGATTAAAATTGTGTGCCAGAACCGGGACTCGAACCTGGGACCTTTGCCTTTCGCGGACAAGCGCACTACCGACTGTGCTATCCTGACACGACTCATGATGCCACCTCACAACTTTGCTTCCACCAGTACCTCGCCTCGTACTTTCCAAACTTCACAGAAGGTCTCCTGCGAACCTTGCAAAACTAGCACTCATGGAAGAAAGGATATGATGGAGACATGGCTTAGCCACAGCCTAAGGGATGTTTCCAGAATGAAACTTTCACTTTGCAGCGGAGTGTACGCAGATATGAAACTTCCTGGCAGATTAAAATTGTTTGCTGGAACCGGGACTCGAACCTGGGACCTTTGCCTTTCACGGGGCCTCCTAGGAGACGAGGTACTGGCGGAAGTAAAGTTGTGAGGCGGCATCGTGAGTCGTCTCGTGATAGCTCAGTCGGTAGAGCGCTTGCCCGCGAAAGGCAAAGGTCCCAGGTTCGAGTCCCGGTTCCAGCACACAATTTTAATCTGCCAGGAAGTTTCATATCAGCACACACTCCGCTGCAGAGTGAAAGTTTCATTCTGAGTGCCTCAATGCTTTAAATGCCAGAAGCTGCGGCATGTTGCTAAATATTGCCAGGGCGAAGTGGCGTGTATGCGGTGAGCCCAGGCACATGACACTCGAGAGTGCACAACGCCGCGCACTCAATCACCGACCTGGTGTGGCCTGGGGTGGCTAACACGCCGCGAGTCACCGTAAATGTCCTTACAAGCAGGACTGGAGCCGTCCCCAGGTGAAGAAACGGCGTAAGAAGGACCGCCAGACGAATGCAGCTGTTCCTGTGGCGGCGCGTCCTTCCGCGTGCCTGCTGGGTCGTGTGGCGGCGGCGGCCGGTGTGAGGCGGCACTCGTCGATACCGAAGACGCCTTGTCTGCCCTTCGCGCCGCGATTGCGGCCGAGAGGGCGGCGTGGAAAGAAGATATGGCAACGATGCGCCAAGAGTTGCTGAAGCTCCGGAATGAAATACGACGACTGAGGACGGCGTCGATCCCTGCTCCCTCCCAAGTGGAGGTGCGGGCGGGGGTTGATGCCTCTACCCAGACCGACGTCTTCACGCCTCCTACAACGCCGCTGGAGATCGTGGAGACGTCTGGCATCATCGGAACGACCACCCGCGACCTACTATCGATCGCAACGGCCTCTGACGACATGGACGTGTGTTCTGAAAACCTCGATGCGTCTGCTGCGCCTGACCTCTCGATTGAGGGGACTTCGGCCGCGGCTGCTGCATCTCCTGGTGCTGACCCTCCGCAGGACGAAGAGTGCCTGCCGCTGCCGCGAGGACAGAGTATCCTCCCAGCATTGTAGAAGATTTCCTCCTCCTTATCCGACGATACGTATCCCCATTGGGATAACCCGTTTCCTTTTCTTTCCCCTCGCTTAAAGCCTTCCCTCCCCTATCCTAAGGTTGAGGTTAAGCGCGAGGTCTTTGCCGAGCTCCGACCTTAGTTGAAGCTTAATGGCTTTGCCCATCTCACCTGGTATCCTATTTTTACCCGGGAGCAGTGGGACGTGTCACGATCTCCTGCTCATCTCCACTGGCCATCCTTGGGTTTCTACTGCAACGTGCGTGGACGACCCTCCGCCGTCACCGATGTGGATGACTACGACGCCAGCGACGGAGCTTCCTCCGTTGCCACCGAAGAAACGCTCTTCCTGACGACACCGCTAAAGCAACATCACACCGCCTAAGAAGATGGAGCAACAGCAACGGCTACGACGTAGAAGAATGTGGAATAACATCAACAACAATAACCATCGCCACCAAGGCAAACAGAAGACATAAACAAGAGTATACAAGACAATACTTAGTTTCCGCAAAACAAAGATGCCAACCCAAAATAAAGATGATATTTCCTTTCCCAACAATCTGAAGATGTAGGAAATGCTTCCTAGTAAGTCCTACACCATCTAGCTAAGAAGTAGCCTTAAGAAAGCGGAATATGCGAATTGATCGAACTTACTAGTAACGAACCTAGTCGCCCGCCTCTGAATTGCTTCTATGTCTTCCTTTAAATCCAACTGATTGGGGGGGGGGGGGGTTCCAAACACTTGAGAATTACTCAATTCGGGGTCGTACAAGAGTTTTATATGCTGTTTCCTTTACAGACGAATCACATCTACGCAAAATTCTCCAAATGAAACGAAATCGGACAACCGCCTTCTCCATAACTGTCCTTATATGCTCGTTCCATTTCATATCACTGTGCAGCGTTACGCCTAGGTGTTTAATTGACGCTACTATGTCAAGCAGCAAACTACTAATGCTGTATTCGAACATTACGGAATTGTTTCTCCTACTCATCAGCATCACCTTACATTTTTCTACATTACAGCTAGCTGCCATTCCTCACACCACCCAGAAATTTGGTCCAAGTCATCCTGCATCCTATTGAAGTCATTAAATGACGAAACTTTCCTGTACACCACAGGATCATTAACAAACAGCCACAGATTGCAACTCATGCCGTCCATCAGATCATTTACAAAATAGAAAATAATAGCGGTGTTATCACACTTCCCTGGGGCACTCCTGACGATACCCTAGTCTCTGGTGAACACTCGCCATCGGTGATAACGTACTGGGTTCTAAATTCAAATTTTTGTATAGCTTATGGGACTTAACTACGGGGTCATCAGTCCCTAAACTTACAAACTACTTATGAACTAACTAATACTAAGGATGGCACAATATCCATGCCCGAGGAGGAATTCGAACCCCCGACCGACTGGGTTCTATTACTTTAGTAGTATTCGAGCCGCTCAGATATTTGGGTTCAAATGGTTGTAAAGCTTATGGGACTTAACTCCGGGGGTCATCTGTCCCTAAACGTACAAACTATTTATGAACTAACTTATACTAAAGACAACACAAGCATCAATGACCGAGGGAGGATTCGAACCTCCGACGCGGGAGGCCGCGCGATCCTCAACGTGGCGTTTCAGACCGCTCGGCTGCGGTGCGGTGCAATCTGCCTGTTGCTCTTCATCCATAGCTCACAAGATGTCGCAGCTAGCGATCGGTTTCGGTCCGACCCGCAGCCAAAGTTGTTTGTGTGTGTGTGTGTGTGAGAGAGAGAGAGAGAGAGAGAGAGAGCTATTGTAAACCGCCATATGCAAATAAATAGTGTTCAAGTCGCGTACTTAAATGGAAACATATGAAATAGGGTGAAAATAAAATGAATTTTCTCTTTTTTTTCTTTTTCTTTTTTAATTTGGTGTCGTGGGGAGTCGGGAAAGCATTCAGTTCAATCTTTGGGTTACTCCATAACACGAGGTAGCCCATTAGCTTAATTAAGAACGTAAATCTGGCCCACGAAAGGTTACCCAGCCCTGATCTGCGCTTTGAACAGTGGCAAAACACAGTCCATTCTGGTTTGGTTCTCTTTCTGATATTCAAGTAAAATCCATGGCGGTTTATCGCGGATGACACTTTCAAATTTCACTTACAGGTACTCAAGGCGCACGAACTGAATACTACGAAAGTTAGAATCACAGCGACAGTGATTGTCGCCACTGGAGCGGACGAAGACTCGCTGTGCAGACAGGCCGTCTCTCCCATGGAGCATTTACCGTGGACGAGGACTCCTGCGGTGCAGGTAGACTGCCTGCGAGCAGCTAGTTTCCAGGTAAACTGGCTACAAATTTCGCAGATTCATGGTTAGTTGCAAAATTTACTGGACGCATTATTCAAATGTCAAATGCTACACATTGTGTAATGGCTTTATTGATACGATTATGCATGTCCTGTGGCACAAGTACAAAACAGCAAACAGAAGCCGGCCGCGGTAGCCGAGGGGGACTGCGGCGCGCCACTCACGGTCTGCACGGCCACTATGATCGGGGGTTCGAATCGCCATCGGGCATGGATATTTGTGCCGTCTTTAGTGTTAGCTAGTTCATAAGTAGTTTGTAAGTTTAGGGACTGATGACCCCGTAGTTAAGTCCCACAAGCTATACAAACATTTGAACAGCAAACAGAAATAAAAGGTTCATGATTGTCTTCGTAGAATTTAGAGTCAACGTGCCTAATCATATTTATGTTTGAATAATCATATTCATGCTGGTTTGTATGATAATACGTACTTTCATTTCATGCACCAAGCAAATCCACGAATGACTGTGTTACCTTGATTTTTCAGTACGTTAATGTTGTCCCAAACTTTGTTTTTTGCTCTCGGACTCAAGTTTTTGAGAAATGTCAACTCCCCTTTCTCAATCTGCTTTATTATATCATTCACTTTGCTAAATGGATAATTCAGCAGTTGTCTCTTAGTACAGTCAACAGCAAAAGTTTGCGAACATAAGAAATCCCTGTTCCTACAAATAATGAAGGAAACTCAGTTCGCGCTGAACAAACAGCGTAAGAACTGTCAGTTGCTGAACCCCGTGCGAAATGCGTCATAAAGATACTTATCCGAGATAGTAGATGCTCTGTAACTTTTGCCCCGCTAAGGCCCGCTTATTCCCCTGAGACCTGACTTTCTGGCACAGATGACCACAAGTAGGTTGCATTTACAGATAATAGATGTAAAATTTGAAAAGAAAAATAGATAGGTTAAAGTTAGATATGGTAGGGATTAGTGAAGTTCGGTGGCAGGATGAACAGGATTTCTGGTCAGGCGAGTACAGGGTTATAAACACCAAATCAGTTAGTGGTAATGCAGGAGTAAGTCTGATAATGAATAAGAAATAGGAATGCGGGAAAGTTATTATGAGCAGCATAGTGAACGTATTATAGTAGCAAAGACAGACACAAGACCAACACCGACCACAGTAGTACAAGTTTATATGCCAACTAGCACGGCCGATGATGAGGATATCGAAGAAATATATGAGGAGATAAAAGAAATCATTCAGAAAGTTAAGGGAGACAAAACTTGATTGTGATGTGGGACTCGATCTCGGTAGTAGGAAAGAGAAGAGAAGGAAATATAGTAGGTGAATATGGACTGGGAGAAAGGAATGAAAGGGGATCGCTTGGTAGAATTTTGCGCAGGGCACAATTAATGATCACCAACACTTCGTTTAATCATCATGAAAGAAGGCTGTATACATGGAAGAGATAGGGGGCACTGGACGGTACAAGATTGACTTTATAATGGTAAGGTATTGGTTTAGAAACCAGGTTTTAAACTATAAGACATATCCAGGGGCAGATATAGACTCTGACCATAACGTATTGGTTATGAACTGCAGATTAAAACTTAAGAGACTGCAGAAAGGTAGAAAAGTTAGGAGATGGAACCTGGCCAAATTGAAGGAACCAGAGGTGGTTAAGAGCTTCAAAGGGAGACTTAGACAAGGATTGGCTGAAATGGGGGAAAGTAATACAGTAGAAGAAGAATGGGTAGCTCTGAGAAATAGGGTAGTTAAGGCCGCAGAGGATCATATAGGCACATGGACAAGGCCTAATAGAAATCCCTGGATAATACAGGATATACTGGGCTTAAATGATGAGAGGAGAAAATATAAAAATTCTGCAAGTGAAGCAGGGAAAAGGGAGTACAAACGTCTGAAAAGTGAGATGGACAGAAAGTGCAGACTGGATAAGCAGGAGTAGCTAGAGGACAAGTGCAGAACCGTAGAAGAATGTAAAACTAGGGGAAAGATAGATACCGCCTACAGGAATATAAAAGAGATATTTGGGGACAAGAATATGAAGAATATCAAGAACTCAGACCGATAATCAGTACTAAGCAAATAGGGGAAAGCTGAAATGTAGAAGGAAATAAACTTCAAGGTAGTATTCTAGAAAGGGAAGACGAAGTGGAGGAAGATGATATAGGATACTGAGAGAAGAATTTGACAGAGCGCTGATAGATTTGAGTCGAAACAAGGCCCCTGGAGTAGATGATATTCCGTCTGAACTGCTGATATCGTTAGAACCAGTCATGAAAAAATTGTATCACCTGGTATGCAAGATGTATGAGACAGGGGAAATACCCTCCGACTTCAAGAAGAATATTGTAATTCCAGTTCCAAAGAAAGCAAGTGCAGACAAGTGTGAAAATTACAGAACTATCAGTTGAATAAGTAATGGTTGCAAAATACTAACACGAATTATTTACAGACGAATGGAAGAACTTGTGGAATCCAACCTCGGGGAAGATCAGTTTGTATTTAGGAGAAATGTAGGAACACGGGAGGCAATACTTACATTACGACTTATCTTAGAAGATGGGCTAAGGAAAGGGAAACCTACGTTTTTAGCGTTTATCGATTTGGCGAAAGCTTTTGACAATGTCGACTGAAATGCACTCTTTCAAATTCTGAAGGTAGCTGGGGTAAAATATAGGGAGCGAAGAGTTATATTCAATCTATACAAAAACCAGACAGCAGTTATTAGAGTCGAAGGGCAAGAAAGGGACGCAGGGTTTGGGAAGGGAGTTAAGACAGGGTTGTAGCCTTTCCCCAATGTTGTTCAATCTGTACATTTAGCAAGCAGTGAAGTAATGCAAGGAGAAATTTGGAGAGGGAATTAAAGTTCAGGGAGAAGAAATAAAAACTTTACGGTTTGCTGATGACATAGTAATTTTGTCTGAGACTGCAAATGATCTGGAAGATCAGTTGAATGGAATGGACAGTGTCTTGAAAGGAAGGTATAAGATGTACATTAACAATAGTAAAACGAGGGTAATTGAATGTAATGTCAGAAAATCAAGCGATGCTGAAGGAATTATATTTGGTAATGAGACAATAAAAGTAGTGTTTGGGTAGCAAAATAACTTCTGATGGCCGAAGTAAAGAATATATAAAATGCCAAATGGCTATGGGAAGAAAGGAGTTTCTGAAGAAGCGAAACTTGTTAACATCCAATATTAATTTAATTGTTAGGAAGTCCTTTCTGAAAGCATTTGTGTGGAGTGTAGCATTTTATGAGATTGAAACATGGATGATCAGGAGGTCAGAAAAAAAATGATAGAAGCTTTTGAAATGTGGTACTACAGACGAATGATGAAAATTAGATGGGTAGATCACGTAACTAATGAGGAGGTGCTTAACCGAATTGGGGAGAAAAGGATTTTCTGGCACACTTTGACTAAGAAAATAGATAGATTGGTGGGACACATTCTTAGACATCAAGTAATTGTCAACTTAGCATTAGAAGGAAGTGTGTGGGGTAAAAATCGTAGAGGGACACCGAGGGACGAATACTGTAAGCAGATTCAAAAGGATGTAGATTGCCGTTCGTGTTCTCAGATGAAGAGGCTTGCACAGGACAGGGTAACGTGGAGAGCTGCATCAAACCAGTCTGCGGACTGAAGATGACAACAACAACAACAACAACAGATGTAATCAGATGACCTTCGGGGCGCGTGAGGTGTGTTAAGCTTTCCCCTCCCCCTAAGTACCTGAGTCTGCGCCCACAACAACAGGCATAGATTAAGTAGACTGGCAAAGTCGCTGGTTTAGTGCAGCTTGACGCCGCCCTCTTACCTACACAAATGTCTAGAAGTTTGTGAATTTTATTTAGACAACTTCTGAACTGAAATGACGTTTTAATCTTTTCGCGACAGCTTTTGAAATTGACGTAATATTTGCATACTAGCTTAATGGAACACAAAAATTGCAGAAGCATGTTATGAAATGACAAAATATACGTATATGCCCACGTTTAAAGTAGACTGCAGTTTTCTTAAGAAAACTCCAATGAAGAAGGACACTCGTTGTCAATAACAAACAGCCATCTATGCGTACGTATGCACTTACACAGAAAGCATAATATTCTAGAAAAAAACGAAATTCATTCAAACTGGAGACAGACTAATAAATACAGTAACACCAAAAAAGTTTGTATATCTTTGGGACTCAACTGTTTGGTTATTAGTCCCTAACAAACTACTTATACTAAGTTAAACTAACCTAAGGACAACACACACACACCCATGCCCAAGGGAGGACTCGAACCCCCGACGGCTAACGGCCACTCGCACCGCAGCACGTCGCCTCAGTGCGCATGGCTAATCCTGCACGGCACTATATCGCCAATGAAGATACTTGTCATTACCATTATATAGACGTCACCACTATAAAAGCGGCGTACATCACTTTAGTCCTATTTCTTAAGGCAAGCCGGCCGCGGTGGCCGAGGGTACTGAGGCGCTCCAGTCACGTTCTGCGCCGCCACTACGGTCGGGGGCTCGAATCCCCCCTCGGGCATGGATATTTGTGCTGTCCTTAGTCTTAATTAGTTCATAAGTAGTTTGTAAGTTTAGGGACTGATGACCCCGTAGTTAAGTCCCATAGACTATACAAACATTTGACCATTTTCTTAAGGCAATTTTATCTTTCACTTAGTAGTTGTTTACAAGCCCACAGGGTAGTAATATGGCTACGACTGCTTCAGCGACACATTGACACTGCATAGGGCATTACCAGATACAGGCATATATTGCTAGACTGGCAAACTTGCCTCTGTGACCGAGGCCTGACGCCGCCATCTTGCTGTACCTCTCGTCAAAAGTTTCCATGTGATACTTCTATGATCTGTCACGAAATGACGTTATAAGCTTTACTAGTTTTTTTAAACACGCTTTGCATTTGAGCTAGTACTTTCTGTTGTTGTTGGGGTCTTCAGTCCGGAGACTGGTTCAAATGTTTGTATAGCTTATGGGACTTAACTACGGGGTCATCAGTCCCTAAACTTACAAACTACTCATGAACTAGCTAATCCTAAGGACGGTACAAATATCCATGCCCGAGGGGAGATTCGAACCCCCGACCGTAGTGGCCGTGCAGACCGTGACTGGAGCGCCTCAGTCCCTCGGCCACCGCGGCCGGCCCGGAGACTGGTTTGATGCAGCTCTTCGCCCTACTCTACACTGAGCAAGCCTTTTCATCTCCTCATAAGAATGGCAAGCCACATCTATTTGAACCTCCTTACTGTATTCGTCTCTTAGTGTCCCTCGGCGATTTTTGTCCCATACACTTCCCTCCAATGTTAAATTCACGACTGCTTGATGTCTAAGAATGTGTCCTACCAATCGAGCTCTCCTTTTAGTCAAGGTATGCCGGAAATTTCTTTTCTCCCAAATTCTGTTCAGTGCCTGCTCAAATGTTCAAATGTTTGTTAAGCTTAAGGGACTTAACTGCGGGGTCATCAGTCCCTAAACTTACAAACTACTTATGATCTACAGCATTCTTCTGTAGCACCACATTTCAAAAGCTGCTCTCCTCTTCCTGTCTGAACTATTTATCGTCCATGTTTCACGCCCATACAAGGCAACACTCCACACAAATGCCTTCAGAAAATACTTCTTAAGACTATCACTGCCTTGTAATTGAATTTAACACACACTGTAGAATCGTGTCATGAGACGAACATGTTCCATACAAATAAAGCAGACTGTAGTTATCGGAAAAACATTCAGAAGAATAAAGATACGTGTTATCCTTGACACATAGCACTTTCGTAATTACCATACTACTGAAAAAAACCGCTGAATTTGAATGAAGTTCGTAACTGATTAATAAAAACAGCAAATAAATGCAACTCATTTCTGTATGTGTCAAAGGTTACTCTAGGTTTCGTATGAACATCCAGACGAATAAAGACACTTGTTATCAACCTCAAACAGCAGCATTAGGTCAAATCTGTAAGATAGTGTAGTTACGTCAGTTCATCCGTATTTTTACGGCTGTTTTCTGTAATTAGACACACGACTGCTCACATATTTATAGGATGGAAAGATGACGGCGAGACTTCGATAACATCAATGATACTGTACACGGCATTGCCAGTCTAGTAATATATGTCTGTATTGCCCGTCAGGTTAATGTATGTCTGTGCCCACAACACGCTTGCCTATCGTTGTGCATTCCTTTCACGCATGGTGGTAGTCAGTCTACGATGTCTCTTTACCGGCCGCGGTGGCCGAGGGGACTGAGGCGCTCCAGTCACGGTCTGCACGGCCACTACGGTCGGGGGTTCGAATCCCCCCTCGGGCATGGATATTTGTGCCGTCCTTAGGATTAGCTAGTTCATAAGTAGTTTGTAAGTTTAGGGACTGGTGACCCCGTAGTTAAGTCCCATAAGCTGTACAAACATTTGATTTTTATGTCTCTTTGTTCGAGTTGGTAGACTAAGAGTAATTTTGTGTGTTCCATTAATTGTATGTCGACATTATCCAGCTTTAACATGTCTTGTGTGTGGCGTATTGATGCTGTAAGAGGGAAAAATACGAAATGAATAGAGGGAATAAAAATTTCATTCCAACTGTTCTTCCTGATTCAGAACCGAAAGAAATATATTCGAGCAATCTGGAGAGTTAAATGTAAACCACAGATTGACAATTGCATTTGCAATGGACATTGCAAAGAGGATGAGAATGACAAGCCTTCTCCTTTTCGAAGATAAGTCTGCTTGATTACGTAGTTTCAACAGGAAGCAATGAAGATAAACACTCACTTGCAGCAGTGGATCAAGTTTTCAAACTTAAGAGTTTGCCCACCAATTGATAGGCTATTTCACATTGCGTATTTAGCCTTGATACCAGTTAGATAAACCACTGTATACTCAGATACGTCTCGTGGATTTTTGTTAATGTTTTCACTGGTGTATCAAAAACATTACAGTTTCAATTTTAACTCAGAAAATGGAGTAGTAACTGAATTTAAATATTGCTGTGAGTCTTGTTTGTTACATCTCACTTTACGATAGAGCCCTTCTTTGACTGAATGAGGCCATATATACATTCCATATACGAGAAATAAAATCAATACTGTAACTTATGTTTTCGTGTTTGGTAATTACAGAAATACTACCAAATAAAGACAGCTGCAGAATCTGGAATTGATTTTGAAGACCACGAAGTTACCGAAGGACTAAAAGAGAAAGATTCATCGAGTGACCTTAAAATTATTCACGAACCAGGATCTTCAAAGGGGAGAAAGAAGGAAACGTCAAAATTAGGGAGTACAGATCAGTGAAATACGGCGTGTTTACACCTCAGAAATCTGCGTAACTCAGCAATACCAAAATAGCTCAGTCCAGAGAAGCAGGAGAGAGTATAAAAACGGAAACATTTAGGTGTCACTCTTTCCCGGGCGCTATTACATAATGGAATGGTAGGGAAAGTTAATGAAAGTAGTTCGATGAATCCTCTGCCAGGCACATAAGTGTGATTTGCAGAGTACATATATAAGTAGATTCAGATGTGGTCTTCAAGGAATTAATACTAAATTGTCATAATTACATGGAAAAGGTAAGAGAGGAGGATGTCAAGGTTGGATTTGGAGACTTCTCACGGCACACTGAATACAAGAATAAAGTACGTAAACACTTTAATAACGTGTTACAATCAAGGATGTTGGAGACGCTTCAGCTGCCTTTTGAGGCATTAGAATTAAATTCAATGTGATAGTTGAAAGTTTGTGTCCAGACTGAGGATACAACCCGAATCGTCTTCTTCCTAGGCATATGGTCTAGCAACTAAGCCAGCTAGACACGCTGGATAAGACAGCTGCAGGAACTACCCTACCCAGACACTAATTCTCAATTCATTCAAATGCTCAAATGTTTGCATAGCTTATGGCACTTACCTACGGGGTCATCAGACCATAAACTTACAAACTACTTATGAACTAGCTAATACTAAGGACGGCACAAATATCCATGCCCGAGGGGGGATTCAAACCCCCGACCTTAGTGGCCGTGCAGAACGTGACTGGCGCGCCGCAGACCGCTCGGCCACCGCGGCCGGCTCTCAATTCATAGCCTACATTACTATCATAGGGTCCCTTTCCCAATATTCTCGTTTTACTGAGACCATGGTTAGCTAATTGCCGCAAAGAGATCAAGCCTTGCATGTATCCAGACTCAAATATTACGATGTTTTTGTCTGTCATCGCATCAGTTATATAAATGAGGAAAAATATTTCGTGCAAAATGTCACACGCTGAGCTACAAACATAAATTCGTTTTCCGCATGTTCCTATGTCAATAAATGGCAATGCAATTGAATGGTAAAAATCTGGAAATATGAAGTGCACTTTTGGGTGTTACTATGTGCCAACATTGGGCAAGTGGGCAGATCGGCAACAGGGCACGACATGCGAGTGTTGTAGGTAGTCTCGCTACTCAGGAGAAGGCGTGGCATGCTGCGTTAAGCGACGGTCTGTGTGACACTGTAAGCAATAACAGTGCTCACATCTATCTCGTACCGTTTTCGCTGGCCGGTATTATGTATCGTGGCTAGTTGGCACCGTGAAAGGAACTTGTGCCCTTTTGCCCTGTTACCGATCTGTCCCCTTGGCCAATGTCGGGCCGGCCACGATGGCCGAGGGGACTGAGGCGCTTCAGTCACGGTCTGCACGGCCACTACGGTAGAGAGTTCTAATCCCCCCTCGAGCATGGATATTTGTGCCGTCTGTAGTCTTAGCTAGTTCATAAGTAATTTGTAAGTTTAGGGACTGATGACCCCGTAGTTAAGTCCCATAAGCTCTACAAACATTTGAACATTTGCCAATGTCGGCGCACAGTAAGAGCCAAAAGTCCACTTCATACGAGGCGCGTCCAGAAAGTAAGTTCCGTTTCAATTTATCTCCGCTGCAGCGCTGCGGTTGCAGTTCCGCACATGCGCTGTAGATGATGTGTATCAAGGAGAAGAACGTGCGCCATTTGGAGATCGCTGTCAGTTACGTACGCTTTGTTGTGCTTGTTTGAAATTTCGGCGTTGACTGAAAATCCCGTCGCCTGTGAAATCAGGTCCGTGATTCGGTTTCTGAATGTGAGGAAAGTGAAACCAAGTGAAATTTATCGGCAAATTTGAGATGTTTACGGAATGCGATGAGTGATTCGATGGTGAGAAGATGGGTCCGACAGTTCAATGGCGGGCGTAGTGATGTGCACGTTGAAGAACGAAGCGGGCGTCCACCTTTTGTTACAGAAGAACTGGTTCACGCGATTGATGAGAAGATCCAGGAAAACCGTAGGTTTACAATTAGTCACTTCACCATTGACGACGAACTGAAAGAAACTGTTTCCTACTGGTTAAAGACACAGGCGGCAGATTTCTATGAAGAAGGTATACAAAACCTGGTGCCACGCTATGACAAATGCCTGCAAAATTTCGGCAGTTATATGGAAAAGTAGTTTAAGAGTTATAGAATTTTATGCAATAAAAATTTCTTCTGTATCTGTGTACAATTTTATTTTATTACCAAACGGAACTTACTTTCTGGACGCGCCTCGTATTTTCAGATTAACGTCTGACAATAAAGTTTGGTGAATAGTCAAATAACATTAATGTAGATGAACTATGGACTACAGTTACCTTAATGTCTTCCGAAATAGTCAACTCCCTATCTATGCAACGATGAGCTCTGCAATACATGTCCTGGAAATTTTGCACAAAGTCTCCCTTTGGGGCGGTGTTCAAAAGCCTCGTCACATTTTGTTGGGTGTCCTTTTCAAGGCGAGTTTGAGTTAAGGGAATAGGAAGAAGTCTGGAGGGTTGAGATCCGGCGAGTATGGTCGATGTTCAAGTTGCCCAACGCTCGCCTACACGCAGCCAATATCGTCAAACAGTTCCTGAAAAAAAAAAGGGGTGGGGGTTGGTACAACTTGAAGATCCACCATTAACCGCCGGATCGTAATCCTCCAGACGTCATCCTATTCCTTCTAATCAATCTCGCTTTGAAAGGAAAGAGATTCCCGACATCCAACAAAACGTGACGAGGGGTTTGACCACCATCGTAAAGGAAGATTTCGTGCAAAGTTTCCAGGACATGTATCGCAGAACTGAACGGTGCATAGTCATGAGACGTGACTGATTCGAAGGACAGCCAAGTAACTGTAGTTCATAGTTCATCTACGTTAACGTTGCAGGACTATTTGTCAGAGGATGTATGTACCGAGATTTGTTAAAAAAAATAGGGACTGTTGTTCACAAAATTTTTCTTCCCTAACCTTTAACTTACTGTGTATGGTCGCCTTCGAATAGTCTCCTCACAATTTTTGCGAATTTTATTTTATCTCGCCTATCGTTGCAAAGCTTCGTCTTTACAACGGCGATTTCTAGTTTGGGAATAAAAAAAGGGGGGAGGACTTCGCAGGGGCCAGATCGGAGAGTACGAAGGATGAGGCAGCTCAATGATTTCGTTTTTTGTGCAATACTCAGTCTCTAATGTGCTGATGATGCAAGAGCCAGGAATTATTTTGCCACATTTCAGGCCACTTTCTTCTCGTATTTTCTCGCATGCGTCGACACACGTTCCGATATTATCATTAAGAGTTTATCTCTGTGGTACGTGTTCATGATGCACTAACACTACAAAGTCAAAGAAAACAATCAGCACGGCTTTGGCATTTGACCTGAGTTAACCTGAATGTAGAATCGTTCCCGACTCTTTGTGCAGGTTGAACAACCTTGTTCTCAACACCATAAGTCTCATAAAACTTTATGAACATCTCGTTCTCATTTGCGCGACCCAAAACCCCTTCACAGAATGCGATGCGGAGTGGCCGAGCGCTCTAAGGCGCCTTGCAGCGGATCGCACCGTGGCTCGCCGTCGGAGTTTCGAGTCCTCCATCGGGCATGAGTGTTTGTGTTGCCTTAGCGTTAAGTTACTTTAAGAAATTTGTAAGCCTAGGGACTGATGACCAAAATTTTTAAGTCACTTCAATTAGAAAAAAAATTGAATATTTGAATGGGAGGCGATGGAATTTCTGGGCGTGGCCGATGTGCCGTGAAACGAATTTCGCGGCAACAAGATGCATTCCAAGATTATGTGTCAGGATTTAATGGCATGATCCAACTGATATGTTATTTCTTTTGCAGTCTCTCGGTCAGACAGTCTTCGATTGGCACCCACAACGTCGTTGTCATTCCTGGCATCAGCTTCGTCGTTAGACGTCGAAAGGTGTCCTGAACAAGACTCATCTTTAACTTTAGTCGGACCATTTTAACCCGCGTGAACCATTCACAACACCGAGTATAGTTTAAGTACTCATCGCCGTAGGCTTTCTGTGTCATTTGCTATCTCTCTGTGAAGGTTTTCTTCAGTTTCACGCAAAATTTAATGCAGATGCGTCGCTCCTCTGTCATCCCGAAAGTCGCAAACTCAGCGGCACAATATTCTTCTCAGTACAGCACTGAACAGTAACTAACAGACATACAGTAATGAAATTCGGGTAATGGGGGTGGGGAAGACATGTAAAGGTAAGTTAAGTAATTTTAAGTAGACACCCCATCATTTTGCATCAGTTGTGCTGCTCATATTCAGGGGACAATTTGCGCTGAAGCACCCCTTACTCTACTGAGATCAAGCTTTTTTATTATTGACATTAAATCATAAGAAATATAGCTATTAAAAAAACTGCACGAACTTCACACTTCTAACACCCCACTCCGCTCACCAATACAGGGAAGAATGACTGTCTACCACAGCGATGCTTTCAGGCATCATTCATTAAAATAATTCAGATACCATACTTATTTTTTCTGCTTGTGGTTAAATCCGCCTTATGCAAGACACCTTGTTTTGTTTTAACGCCAAAATCTCTTTCGCCACTTATTGTGCCATCTTCGGTGGGTTTTTGCCTTTTATTTTATTATGTCATTCACAGGATTTGCATCTGCTTTGTATAAAAACAACTGTCAATTTTTTTGTCTCACTTTATTTATCCTCTTGCTTCATAAAAGGTTTTCGCACACTCTTGTTAACTGAACGCAACTGAATTCTGCATGATTCTGAGTTGTTCAAAGGTAACAACACTTTCTCTGAAAAGCGCATTTGTTCTGTTTCGAGAACATGCCATGAAATACATAGCAACAAATTGTAAACATATACTTCTTTAACACATGTACATAAACTGGGAAGATACTGTCACAATGACTGTTGTAAATGACGTATTGATAGTACTAACTTTGTGTATATATTGAGTTATGTGGAATTCAGTATTGCCACACTTCTTCCGTTTGTGATTTTAGCTGTAAAAGAAAACGTAATCACGGTTTGAAATAGAATATTTGCTCTTTATTTTAGCGCAGAACAGTGTAATTTGAACGAAGTCACATCTGAACTACTAATACCATCTACGTTAAAAGCGTCCATGATTCGAATGACAAGTTTTCACAGCTTGTTATATTCGATTTGTGGTGTTGCTGCTTGCTTATTTGTGGTGTGTCCTTATGTTTTATGATGTTTAGTGCCAGTTCACAACAAAAAGCGCACTAAACATCAACAAGAACACGGCACAAACAAACAAGCAGCAACACCACAGCTCGAATATGACGAGCTGTAAAAACTTGTCGTTCCTCAATTAAAGCAGATGCAAATCCTGCGAATGACATAATAAAATAAAAGGCAAAAACCCACGGAAGATGGCACAATAAGGGCTGAAACATGTTTGGCTGCTAAACAAAACAAGGCGAATTTAACCAGAAATCTAATACAGCAAGCACGGAAGATACAAGAGCTGCACCATCACAAAATAGTCATCTTATTTCTTCTTTATATTCATTATTTCCACCTTATATACGCCACTAATCCAGTGATATCAACTGCATTCCGCTCCAGGACTCCACTGGCGTGAAATAAGGATTTTCCAGAATTCTTTGAACAGAGCTCGGACAATAACACACGTGTTTGTGATTCCGGTTGGCTCTTAGCAGGGATTTCCTGTGCCTTATTGCTGTTACTGCCGAGGATCTTCCTGGTGAGGTTCTGCCGTGCCGGTATGATTCGTTTAGCAAGGGAGGCAATTCGATATAAGCCGAGAGCTACCGGGAACCAGGAGAAAGGCACCCTCGCGCAGACTATAATACAACTTCGAGAGGCCGGTGATTGACGCTCAGCGAAGTACGCCTGTGCGAGTCTGGAACAATGCCATTGTGCTCTATATGATACATTCAATAGGCGCACCAGCGCGTGGGCGGTCGCTAGAGAGTTAAAAGTCTTGCGCTGCTGCGAGGCGTATCGCATTTCGCATTTTAAAAGAAAGAGAGAGAGAGAGAGAAAGAATGCACCGTACTGCCGGAACGTGCCCCAAAAGGTTTGAGAAGAGAACAAGGCTAATCGGCTAGTCTTTTGTGTATGGGCATTAAATCGGCCTATCGACATTTTTAAAGGGGCTCTGTTAAAAGCAGTTTTTGCCGTACAGATATGCCAAACCATCCTTCCGTATTTTGTCTTCCGGATGTTCTTAGGCCTCAGAGTGCACTAACGAGCACTCGTAATCCTGGCGTAGGCCTCCCTGTTTGCATGTGTAAGGTAAGTCAATCATCAGGTGGTATCATCGGAAAGAGTGTTGTTTATCGGTGAGGAGTTGGAATGGAAGGACACTGACCGCCTTTCTTCGGGTCGAATTACTCGTTAAGGCGCTTGATTTAAGACCGAGGCAGTTGATGTGGATGCAACAGCACACGCACTGCATCTGCTCGACAGACGACACAGGGAATCTTTCCCAGCAAAACAGTAGGCAGTAGGCACAGCCATGGACGCTTCGTGACAACCTAGGTCACTCGAGGTGGCGCAGTGGTAACTGTTGTACCGACGTTTCTCACCGCCAAACGGTCCACCACAACTTTCTGTTCAGTATATACATAACTGATTTATCTTCTATATGAGGCCCTATGATGCTGTACTATATGCGGACGAAACTTCATTAATCACTGAAAATATCAATATTGATGATCTCGTAATATTACAGATACAGGGGGAAGCTGATTGATTCCATGTGAAAAGCGGGTTTTGCCAGGCTGTTGGGTTCCCCAGCCGGCCGGTTAACAGTTTGAACCTAGTGAATGGACAGGTTGTCAGGGTTTTCCTATTGTGAACCGGAAACCACGCTCTTGGCTGAGCGAGGGCGGCTAACCCAGAATGCAACTGGAATACAATATATCCACACACATTATTCTAAAAATCCATATAAAATCAGGGAATGGTCATACGGCAAATATAATTATATGAGTGGATTCAGCAGACTTGAGATAATCAAACGCCGTAATTACAATTTCAATATCCCTTACAGATAAAAAGCTGACAAATTTCAGTACTATACTAATAATATTATAAGACTTACATTTACACTTATTGATACGTAGTGTTTATTAGTAACAGTTTAAGAAGCAAATGGACAGCACTGCGCCACGCTACCTATCTTAAAAGACGTACCACGTTATTTCCGTATTCTTTCAATAAACTTTATTTTACTCTCTTGTTCTGCTTTTCGTTGCGGTAGTAATATTCTTGTGTCAGAACATAGATTCCACCACAGAAACACAATATATGAACCCAGCAAAGCGCATTACATTTATATATGTATTTTATTAAATGCCGGCCGCGGTGACCGAGGGGACTGAGGCGCTCCAGTCACGGTCTGCACGGTCACTACGGTCGGGGGTTCGAATCCCCCTCGGGCATGGATATTTGTGCCCTCCTTAGTATTAGTTAGTTCATAAGTAGTTTGTAAGTTTAGGGACTGATGACCCCGTAGTTAAGTCCCATAAGCTATACAAACATTTGAACATTTTTTAAAAATTATATTTAATATTATTCTTAGTAACGTTCGTTTTGTTGTTGTAAACTGCCACTTAAATATTTCATGGCCGACTAAAAATAGTAGATATGCAGCAGATAATTTATATATAAGCAATTATAAGTTTTTGTGGACAATAACTGAATATATTTGTATAAAAAGCCATGATAAACTAATTATTAATTGTGTAACTATATTTCGACGGCGGCAGTATATTTGAACAGTGAGATGCCATGCTTAATAGCTATCTAAGCAAAGAGCTTCAGTTCAACCGTTTTTTAGTATTGTTAAATATGTATTTGTTTGTTAAATGTAAACAGTATTTGTATGGAGATGGTCAAAGCATTTAATTCTGTGATATTCAAATGTATAATATTTTGGAAGGGAAATTGTATTTTAAAGATGAAGCGTTAGGATGCGCGGGAGGATACAATTTTGGGAGCAGGTGGAGCACGCTTTTCGAACGCTTGGGAAGGGACTCGTAACTTGGACGTGGTGGTGAAAGGTTGTAACGCTGGGCGGTCTGAAACCGCGTTACGAACTTGTGATTTGAAGATATAAGCATATGAGGACTCAGAAAATTTACGGGACTGTGACTGCAGAACTCAGTCTCTGCTTGAAAAATGATAAACTATGCACGGTAGTAGGGCTGTGGAACTGTGATAATTCAGCAATCGTGTACTCGTTTGATGACAAACTGTGTTTTATAAAAAATACTTTTATCGCGGATTAACTTGGAACTACAGAGTTCGATGGACTACTCTCAAGTGCGTGTGATACTTATTGTGCCTCTCATGAACAATAGTTGGGGAAATATTTAGTTATTTACCGACGTGTATAGTGCGTTTCATGTCTAATAAGAGTAATAAACTCGATTTATAAAGAATTACTTCGTGAGTGAATCACTTCTTTATATTAGAATCCATTTTTTTGGTCACTCAGAGGTTTAATTTATGTTTGTTAAATATATTTTCACGTCATCATATGCAGATTCATAGAATGGCTAAACTACAGATTAATTATTGATCTTGTGTAAACAGATTGGGTAGCTGTTTAGGGCACAGAAGCTGACATACATAACTAACCCCTATGAACAGAGACAGCGAACCATAAACTTTTACTATCCTGAGTTATGTATTGCCCTAGTCTTATTGGTGAGAACCAATAGGAATATCGCAACGTGCAACAGAATGTAGCTATAGCAGGAGAAAAGTGCATCTGCTGGTTCCAGGCCAATGCATTGCACATTAACAGTAGTAAAACAGAAAACATTTTCTTTAATCTAAATGCCCCTAAACAGGAAAAATGGGGCAGTAAAACTACTTGGACTTCATATTGATCAAACTCTTAGCTGGGATACACATACAGATATAGTGTGCTCCAGACTCGCACATGTGATTTATCTGCTGCATAAGCTGAGAAGCTGTGTAAGTAAAACTTTACTATTGTATGTATACATTGCCTTCTTCAATTCCTATCTGACATATGGATTTTTGATATGAGGAAGCTCACATGGATCCAAGATTGTATTTGAATGGCAAAAACTGGTCATCAGATGCGTAGCGGGACTCACACCACGAGAATCATGCAGACATACTTCACAGAAATGAATATTATGACAGTGCCTTGTTTAATACATATATACTTGCTTAGTATACATCAAAGAAAACCAACATAAATTTGACCTCAGGTAGTCAATACATCATCATAAAACAAGACATAACATGAAATTGACAAGCCATATGCCAGATTAGCAAAGGTCCACAACAGCTACAAATATCTTGGACTCATATATTTTAACAAACTACAAAATGTAGGCCACAAAGTCCCACTAAGTAAATTTAAAGATGTCAGAACAAAGTGGTTAAAAAATAAGGCTTTCTATACACTAAAGGAATTTGAAGAAGATATGGTAGATGACTTGGAGTTTTGATATTATGTATATACCAAATCTTACATTATAATATGTTGATTTACTGTTTAGTATTGTATTAGGATTGTAATTATTTATCATTTTTATGTATTTACTTTTGTAAGATCATGTATCCATGAAAAACAACTGTAAAGTACTAACTATAAAGGCTATGTACCAGGTGATCAAAAAGTCAGTATAAAAGAAGTTAAAAGAATGACGGAGTAAAAACATTAATGAGAGTCGCAGCAGATGACCAGCTCTCACTACTAAAATCCTTCTATGTCATAGGTAATCTGGTGTTGAATGTTTCGGTAACAGTGTATGCACCGGTGCTGTAATACAGTTGTTTAAACAAGATTGGCATTCAAGCGAATCTTCTGATCGGAACTGATTAGTGCCTCAGCGCCGGCCGCGGTTGCCGAGGTGACTGAGGCGCTCTAGTCACGGTCTGCACGGCCACTACGGTCGGGGGTTCGAATCCCCCTCGGGCATGGATATTTGTGCCGTCCTTAGTGTTAGCTAGTTCATAAGTAGTTTGTAAGTTTAGGGACTGATGACCCCGTAGTTAAGTCCCACAAGCTATACAAACATTTGAACATTTGAAGTGCCTCAACATAACTCCGGACAGGTTTTACAGTGCTGTTCACAACTTTATTCCTCGACTACAGCTATTGTTGAGGAATGATGTGAACATATTGAGCATTTCCTGTAAAGAACATCATCTTTGCTTTGTCTTAATTCGTTATGCTAATTATTGCTTTTCTGATCAGATGAAGCGCCATCTGTAGGACATTTTTTTAACTTTTGATTTTTTCGGTTCTAATAAAACCTCATGTCATTCCAAGCATATGTGTCAATTTTTACCTCTCTATCTATATTATTCCGTGATTTATTAACTTTTCAAATTTATACTGACTTTTTGATCACCCAGTATATAAATTTCATATGACGACACAGATTGCATGTAAACATGTTTAAAGTTGAATAAAATATTCAATTCTATTCTATTTCTATTCCATTCTGTTCTACTAGGGCCCTGGGTTCAAGAAGCGAGGTAGCCTGAGTTGGCGTGGGTGCGACAGCCTGTTGCCTACACAACGGAACTGTCAGGATCAAACAGCGCAGTCGCAATGTAACACACAATAAAAAGTATCAGTTAATTTTACTCATTGGAAGTCCTGAACAGTCACAATAGTACTTTTACAGTAATGATTATTTCACGCTATAGTAGAGGTGTCCCCTGTCCTGAACAGAAAGGCGCTACAGTCGCAAGTGTCTCGACTCCAGCGCTCGCAGTCGAGAGCTCGCCCACGTGACTTCTCGTATCCTCGTTGGCGTGGAACAGGCGAGGCCCACGTAGGCGCTGTAGGTCGGCTCACAAAAAGCAGGCGATGCAATAGATGGAAACGACCCGGCAGTTACACACCTGGAGTCGCATTCCAGAGTAGGGCGGCACAAACCCACCTTTACCCATCCTGATTTAGGTTCTGTGTGGTTTACCTAAAACACTTCAGACGAATGCCGGGATGGTTCCTTTCAAAGTGCACGGCCTATTTTCTATCCCATCCCTGGAAAAACTACTCGAATGTGTGCTTTGTCTCTAATGACCACACTGCCAAATGTTCGAATTTTTGTAAAGGTTATGGGACTTAACTGCAGGGTCAACAGGCCCTAAACTTACAAACTAGTTATGAACTAACTTATATTAAAGACAACACTAAAATCCATGCCCGAGAGAGGATTCGAACCTCCGACGCGGGAAGCGGCGCAATCCGCAACGTGGCGCTCCAGACCGCTCGGCTACTCCGGCGCGGCACCACGCTGTCGACGGGGTGTTAAACCCTAATATTCCTTCCTTTCTTTAGGTCACTCAATATGTCTCAGCCGGCCGCGGTGGCCGAGGGGACTAAGGCGCTCCAGTCACGGTCTGCACGGCCACTACGGTCGGGGGTTCGAAACCCCCCTCGGGCATGGATATTTGTGCCGTCCTAGTTCGTAAGTAGTTTGTAAGTTTAGGGACTGATGACCCCGTAGTTAAGTCCCATAGACTATACAAACATTTGAACATTTTGAATATGTCTCACCTTGAGTGCTATTTATCCGCCGTGGAATGGCGGAGCGGTCTAAGCACAGAGTAACATTTACAGAGAAGAAAGCCCTTCTAAACCACTGTCCTACGCACCCCTCGTAGTTCCGTAAGATGCCAGCAGATGTCAGGCGGTTCCCCAGCTTAGTTAAAGCTCTGTATACAGAGCTTTACAGCTTAGTACCGGTAGAGACGCTATAATAAGTTTTGTAACGCACAGAAGTTTAAAAAGTTCCGTTTATAAAATGCGCCCATAAAGTCTTATAATACGTTGATTCGTTTATGAACAGATAAGGCGAGGACGAAAGGAAGGAAAATTAGTGTTTAACGTCCAGTCGACATCGTGGTCATTAAAGATGGAGCACACGCTGGAAAGTTTTTGCCACGGATGAAAAAGGAAATCGGCCATGCCCTTTGAAAGGAGCCATTTCGGAATTCGCTAGGAGTGATTAATGAAAATCACGGAAAACCTAAACCAGCGTGTCTGTAGGCGGGTTTGAACTGCCGTCCTCCCGAATGCGAATCCAGTGTGTAGCTCGGTGAGGAATTATGGATATAATTAAAGAAGAAACGGAACTGAAAACAAAAATGGATTTAGCGTGGAGGGAGGTGAAGGATAAGCTGTGGAAGATGAAAGGCCTGGGTGAAATCGCTGTAGATATGGTGAGAACAGCAGGAGAAATGCGGATGCAATTAATTTATAGAGTGATGAAAATTGTCTAGATGAGATGAGAACCATAGAGAACTGAAAGAAGGGTTTAATCCTCTAGATTTTCAGTGAAAGTCCTAGACAGGAATGCAGAAACTCTCGGGCAATAACAATTTGCGAAGATCTTTGAGAAAATTTTGAAACACGATTTCGGGAAAAAATTGAAGAAGGAATGAGGGAAGAACAACATGTCTTCACAGTATGAAGGTCCACAGTACATATCTAATCTTAACTGCAAAAACAGCTACAGGAAAAGTACTACAAATTTGGAATAGACCTACTGAGGGTCTTTCTGAACAATGCGAGAGCAAGTGACAGTGTACGTAGGAGAAAGGTGTGAAAACCCATGGAGAACAGAGAAATACTAAAGCTGACGATATGAAAGCAAAGAGGATATGGATGGATGGATGAAAATATACAGCCGGCCACAGTGGCCGATCGGTCTGCGGCTTGTCAGTCACGGTCTGCACTACCGCTGCGGTCGGGAGTTCGAATCCCCTCTTGGGCATGGATGTTTGTGCCGTCTTTAGTATAGGCTATTTCATAAGTAGTTTGTAAGTTTAGGGACTGATGACCCCGTAGTTAAGTCCCTTAAGCTTAACAAACATTTGTACATTTGAAAATATACAGTAAAAGGATATGATAAGAAATTTAGCGTAAGAAAGAATGACCAACAAATGGATTACGATTGGTGGAGAAAGACTGAAGAAAGTAAGAAACTTTCAAGTATCTTAGTAGTATGATACAGGAAAATGATGAAATGATAGGGAAATAAAGATGCGTGCGAGACAAGAAGAAACAATAGGAACAAGCAGAAACAATAGGAACAATTTTCTATAACGCACTGCCATACTATATCAAGAAAACAAATTTAAACATTCTGAAGACTAAAATAAATCATTTATGAATAGAGAAATGTTGTTACTCTATAGAGGACTTCAAGTTTTTGTGTCATATTGTAAAAACATGGTACAAGGTGCTTCTGAAATATTAACTGAATGGTCCCATATTTTACAAACCGCGCTGGCGAGGATGAGATATTCGGGCATTCACATTGAGGGACATGTCAACAAGCGCCCCCTATCGTGCAAAGCATGCAGTGATGCGGTGGTGCGCGCTACGACCCAGCTAACAGGGTCAGTGTGAGAACTCGTGTCACTGCAACATGGAGCGCAAAATGGAGTTACGCGTTAACATCAGGTTTTGTATCAAATTAGGCAAAACGACGACGGAGACCAATGCGATGTTAGTGCAAGTGTATGGTGTTGAAGCAGTGAGTAAAAAGTGTGTGTTTGAGTGATTTAAACGCTTTAGAAACGGAAAGGAAGGTGTCCAAGATGAGCCACGTTCGTGTCGGCCGTCAAGACAACGTCGAACGAGTGCGGCGGAAGCTTTCGGATGATCGGCGATTGTCTCTGAGAATGATAACAGACCAGTCGAAGAGCAGCGACGCTTGCGGAAATCCAACAACGCGTGACCTCAGTGCTTCGAGCGGTATCACTACAAGCGTTTGTTTACAGTTTCCAACAGCTCTACGACCAATGTCAGAAGTATATCGTAGCCAATGGCAATTACTTTGAAGGCCAGTAAAGGTATTTTGTTTCTTTGTAACTGGTGTATCCTATATTTCATGAGTCCATTCACCGATCTTTTCAGACGCACCTTGTATATAGGCATAAGTGATTGACCTTTACTCGTGGTACTAATATATATATATATATATATATATATATATATATATATATATATATATATATATATATATAACAAGGAGTTTAGAATAAAGGGAGATGGCATTATCTATGCCGACCACATACGTCAGTTGAAGCTTGTTCGCCATCTTGGTCGGTTTTGGAATGCTATTTTCCCGTTAAAACTATGCGTTACGTCGACCCTCTTACTGTTAATGCATTGAACGGACAGTCACTGCAATGTATATATTTTCAAACAATATACTTTCTTGAGTAAATAGTAACATAATAATTTCGTGTGGCTCATTGGCCTGGTGCAAGTCTTTCAATTGGACGCCACATCGGCGACTTGCGTGTCCCTAGCCTACCCCAGTTCTCCAACCGGAGAAAGGGGACCTACAGCTTAACGTGGAATCCAAACCACGTGTCGTTTCTGGCGACTCCTCACATCTTTGAGAGGTGAAGGATGGGTTAAAACGCACACTGAAAAAAAATCTGAGGACCGATCGGGTTTCGAACTCGCGACCCTTCGGTTTCCAGCAGAATAAATACTCATCATAATATATTTGAAAACTTAATTTTTAACGGCTAATTTGCAGTCTTTTAATACGTTATACAGTACGGCAAAACCGTCGGACATTTTATTCCTGTTTTAAGTGACGTAAAACATTAGTTCTACAATGCGAACACTTCTCCAAATCTTAGTAGTATGGCGGAGGCAGGCTTCACTTTTTCAGCGTAAGAGCGTCTCCCTGTATTCTAACCTCCTTGGTTTAAACACTTTATATATTGTATGTGTGGATCAAATCGCTGAAAATGTAAATTTCTGACAATGCCCAAAAAACTAGTTGTTGTATGGAAAGAACATTAAATAAATAAATAATCTGTATGTGGTGTCTGTTCTTTCGAACATGATACTTTCTTCAGTGAAGAGATACTCCTAAGCCCTTACTCGTACGGGAGTTAGTTTGAAAAAACCGCGACTTGGCATTATAGTGTGCTGCGGTGGAGTGGCCAGGCGTTCTCAGGCGTTTTGCTGCGGAGCGCGCGGTTATCGCCGTCGGAGGTTCGAGTCCTTCCTCGGTCATGAATGTGTGTTAGCATAAGTTAGTTTAAGTAGTTTGTAAGCGTAAGGACTGATAACCACAACAGTTAAGTCCCTTAGATTTATAAACATTTTATCATTTTTCAGAAATAGTGACCAGGGAAATGAGAATTTGTATCTGATGGGAGCGAGTCAGCGTGTCAGCGTAACTGCCTAGCAAGCAGGAGACTCGGGTTCGAATACCAGCTGGGAAAACATTTTCAACTTTACCCATTTGCAGTTAATGGTGTAGTTTACGTAAATATGAAATAAATAAATATTCACGAAGAGTAATGTAAGCCCAATACGGAGTAAGGATGTCTCTCGAAACAGTAACAGGGCTATACATTGAAGAATAAAAGAAGCTGGTTTAGGCATGCGTTTGTAAATAAAGAGATATGTAAACACTCAGAGGACGGCGCCGCGGTTGGCAACGCCTGTATAAGACGACTGCCATCTGGCGCAAGCGTTAGCTTGGTTACCTCTGCTACAATGGCAGATGATGGAGCCCCTTAGAGAGATAGCTGCCAAGGAGGGGAAGAAGGCTAAGGTGCACTCCGTGTGCATACCGGGTGGAGTCATTCCAGATGTTGAACGAGTCCTTCCGGATGCCATGAAGGGTACGGGGTGCAGCCAACTGCAGGTGGTGGCTCACGTCGGTACCAATGATGCGTGTCACTTCAGATCTGAAGAGATTCTCTCGGGTATCGAGAGGCTATCTGAATCAGAGGCTCAGACGGTTCTGCGACCGTGTAGGCTGCATATTCCTTGACTTGCGCCATCGGGTGATAAATTTCCGGGTTCCGCTGAATAGGTCAGGAGTCCACTATACGCAGGAAGCGGCTACACGGGTAGCGGGGGCTGTGTGACGTGGATTGAGCGGTTTTTTAGGAAAGAGGGTTTCGGGGAAAAACAAAATGGGCGATCTCAAAGGGAGCAGGTGGATCACAGGAGAAATATAGATTTAGGAACTATCGGTGTAACAGTTGTAAATTGTCGTAGCTGTGTCGGGAAAGTACCAGAACTCCAAGCGTTAATAGAAAGCACCGAAACACATATCATTGTAGGCAGTGAAAGTTGGCTCAAGCCGGAAATAAGCTGCAAAAGATCTAACTGTGTTCAGAAAGGACAGATTAAACAAAATAGGTGGAGGCCTGTTTATCGCCGTCAAAAGTAGTCTTTCGTGTAGCGAAGTTGAAGTTGATAGTTCCTGTGAGCTATTATGTGTAGAGGTTGTATCTGATCTCGTAAGAAGTTAATAATCGGTTCCTTTTACCAGCCTCCCGACTCTGACGATACAATAGCTGATAGGTTCAACGAAAACCTGAGTCTAATTACAAAAACATACCCGACTCACACGATAATAGTAGACGGTGATTTTAATTTACCTTCGATCTGTTGGCGAAATTATATTTTCAAATCAGGAGGTACGCATAAAACATCGTGTGAAACTGTACTCAACGCATTCTCTGAGAATTACTTCGAACAATTTGTTCATGAGCCAACTAGAATTGTAAATGGACGTCAAAACACACTTGATCTCTTAGCAACAAATAATCCGGAGCTCATAACGAGCGTCAAAACGGATACAGGTAGTAGTGAACACAGAGATGTAGCGAGATTGAATATCGAAAGTCCCAAAGTTACCAAAAATAAACGAAAAGTATATTTGTTCAGGAAAGCAGATAGAAATAAAATACATTGCTTCTTGAAAGACAGCTTCCACTCGTTTGTAACACTAAACGTAGGTGTAGACCAGATGTGGCTAAAATTCAAAGAAGTGGTATCGACAGCAATTGACAGTTTTATACCAAATAAATTAATAAAAGAAGGTGGTGATCCCCCTTGGTACACAAAACAGGTCACGACACCGATGCAAAAGCAACAGAAAAGGCATGCTAAATTTAAACGAACACAAAATGCCCAGGATTGTCGATCCTACACAGAAGCTCGAAATTTAGCGAGGACTTCAATGCGAGATGCCTACACTACTTATCACAACGAAACTCTTTCTCAAAATTTGACTGAAAACCCAAAGAGATTTTGGTCATACGTTGAATATACTAGGGGCAAAATACAAACAATACCCTCACTACGTGATAGTAATGGCGATCCTGTCGATGACAGCGCTACTAAAGCAGAGTTATTAAACATAGCTTTTAGAAACTCATTCACCAAAGAAGACGAAACCAATATTCCAGATTTCGAATTACGAACAGAGGCCGTAATGAGTAACGCAGAAGTAGATATCATCGGAGTAGTGCAGCAACTAAAATCATTTAACAAGAACAAGTCTTCTGCTCCGGACTGTATACCCATTAGATTTCTATTTGATTATGCTGAAGCGATAGCTCCTTACTTAACAACCATATACGACCGCTCTCTCAAAGAAGGATCTGTACCAAATGTTTGTATAGTCTATGGGACTTAACTACGGGGTCATCAGTCCCTAAACTTACAAACTACTTATGAAGTAACTAAGACTAAGGATGACACAAATATCCATGCCCGAGGGGGGATTCGAACCCCCGACCGTAGTGGCCGTGCAGACCGTGACTGGAGCGCCTCACTCTCCTCGGCCACCGCGGCCGGCTCTGTACCAAAAGATTGGAAAGTTGCACAGGTCGCACCTATATTCAAGAAAGCCAGTAGGAGTAACCCACTAAACTACAGACCTATTTCACTGACGTCAATTTGCAGCAGAGTTTTGGAACATATCCTGTATTCAAATATTATGAATTATCTCGAAAAGAATGATCTATTGGCCCAAGGTCAACACGGATTTAGAAAATATCGTTCATTAGCTCTTTAATCACACGAAGTGATGAGTGCTATCGACAAGGGTTCGCAAAATGAGTCCGTATTTCTTGATTTCCAGAAGGCTTTTGACACCGTACCTCACAAACGGCTGTTAATCAAATTGCGTGGTTATGGTATATCGCCCCAAATTTACGACTGGATAGGGGATTTCCTGTCAGAGAAGACACAGGTCGTAGTAATCGATGGTAAGGCATCGACTAAAACAGGTGATTTCCGGCGTTCCACAGGGTAGTGTTATTGGTCCTCTGCTGTTCCTTATTTAAATAAACGATTTAGGGGAAAATCTAAGTATCTCTCTTAGGTTGTTTGCAGATGACGTCGTCATTTACCGTCTAGTAAAATCATCTGAAGATCAAAACCAACTGCAGTACGATCTGAATAAGAATAAAAATTGGCAATTGAGTCTAAATAATGAGAAGAATGTGAAGTCGTCCACATGAGTACGAAAAGAAATCCGTTAAACGTTGTTTACAAGATAAATCAATCAATAGCGAAGGCCGTAAACGCCACAAAATACCTAGGAATTACTATTACTTCAGACTTAAACTGGAAAGAACACGTAGATAATGTCGTGGGAAAGGCGAACCAAAGATTGCGTTTTATTGGCAGAACCCTTAAAAGATGCAACAGAACTACTAAAGAGGCTGCATACACTACACTTGTCCGTCCTTTTTTGGAGTATTGCTGGCCAGTGTGGGATCCTTATCAGGTGGGTTTGACGGAGGACATCGAAAGAGTCCAAAGAAGAGTAGTTCGTTTCGAATTGTCACGATACAGGGGACACAGCGTTACGGAAATGTTACAGAATCTGGGATGGGAATCATTACAACAACGGCGCTTATCGCTGCGGCGTGGGCTACTTACGAAACTCCAATCGCCAACATTCTCCTCTGAATGCGAAAATATATTGTTGACTCCCATTTACATAGGTAGAAATGATCATCAGAATAAAATACGAGAAATCAGAGCTCGAACGGAGAGATTCAGGTGTTCTTTCTTCCCGCGCGCTATTCGAGAATGGAATGGGAGATAATAGTATAACGGTGGTTTGATGAATCCTCTGCCAGGCACTTAAATGTGATTTGCAGAGTATCCCATGTAGATATAGATGAATGGCAGGTTATCACGATTTAAGAGAGTTTGAACGTGCTGTTATAGTTGGCACATCTCCGAGGTAGCGATAAGGTGAGGATTTTCCCGTACCACCATTTCACGAGTGCAACGTGAATATTGGGAGTCCAGTAAAACATCAAATCTCCGACATCGATGCTCCCGGTCAAATATCCTGCAAGAACAGGTCAAACGACGACTGAAGAAACTCGTTCTACGCAGGGCCGGATTTAGACTTGAAAGGGCCCTAAGCTATTTGAGATATGGGGCCCTTTAGAAGTCCAGATATTATATGTTAGTGCTAAATATGATTTTATTATACATATAGGATTTAATTGATATACAATTATAGATAGGGAAATAATGTTTAACTTAAAATCATTTTTAATCATTACGAACTTTAAAGAAAAAAATCTCTGGTAATAAGAAACAAAAAGTCTTTTAAAAGGCACAATTTACAAAGGCTTATAATTCAATCTCTTGAAATAGTTTTTAAGAAATTCGAAATTATATTAACACTAAAAATTTTCTTTCTTGCTTTTGCTAGAGCAAAGTCACAGAACATCATCAAATAATAAATGCATAATTTGTCACTTTCTATGCACACAAAACTGAAGGAACATAATTTGTCTTGAGTCATTGTTGTTCTAAATTCCTTTTTATTCTCTTCAGTTGAGAAAAAGATTTTTCTTAAGAGCAATTCGTAACCATCATACTAAATATCTCAAAACTGCTTCTACATTAGGGAAAGCTGTTTGGAGTCGATCATCAAATATAACCCTATACAAATCCTGATGTGTCAGACTGTCATGTTCCGCTGAACGATAGGCTTGACTATGTCTAACATATTGGTGAAAATGCTTGACTTCTCCTACAAGATTCAGGTCCACATCTGTAATATATGTTTGGGACAAAGCAGTAAACCCTTCACGAATCTCTTCATCTGTAGCTTCTAATTCTGTGAAGAGTGAAAACTTTGTTGCAGCATCATTGTATACTGAGGCCTTCTGTGCCAGACTTGACTAATGCATCCATCACAGGTATTAATGTTTTCTGAACTCAAGCCTCTATAAGCATCCTTTTTAGCATCATTGATGTGCCTCCTTCTATATCTGTTTTCTTGTAATCAAAATCAAGCAATTTTTCGTTTGCTTTTTCTTCAAAATGATCGAAACTATCCCTGGAACTTTTAACAAAATCCAAAAGTGAAAAATATAATTTCCTACACACATCTAGACTAATCTGGGTGTGTTGCAGTGATTTAGTAGTCTTGTGAAATTCATCTAGCAAATAACTCCACCAAAATAACATTATCATAAATTCAAACTCTTACATTTTATTCAAAATTTTTATGGCTTGTTTTTTTTTTTTTTTTTGCCTTTCTCTGTAGTATCAGTATTCAGCTGATGAAACGCAGAAATTATTCCATCATAACTATCAAGTATTGCACTTGTGGCGATTGAATATGCATCAAATGTTCAAATGTTTGTTAAGCTTGAGGGACTTAACTACGGGGTCATCAGTCCCTAAACTTACAAACTACTTATGAACTACCTTACACTAAAGACGATACAAACATCCATGCCCGAGGGGGGATTCGAAACCCCGACGGCGGACGGCGCTCCAGTACGCGCAGCTAATCCGCTGCGGCTGAATGTGCCTCCCACCTAGTAGTTGACAAAGACTTTTGAACTTTGGAATAATCTTTGAAGAATGACAACAGTACTGCCCATCTATGTTTAGACAATGAAAAGAAAAAAAGTATTTCTTGAATAATTCTAAAAATGTTTACTGCATCTAAACAAGTTATCTGCTGCTCTACCAACGAGATTCAAGGAATGACCACCACATGGCATACACACAGCATACATGTTAATCTTCAATATTATTTCTTGCATACCCCTGTATTTACCAGGCGTATTGGCAGCATTATCATATGACTAACCTCACTGTTCGTCGTGGTCTTCAGTCCGAAGACTGGTTAGATACAGCTCTCCACGCTACCCTGTCCTGTGTAAGTCTCTTCATCTGAGAATACGTTCGGCTACCTACTTCCTTTTGAATCTGCTTACTGTATTCGTCCCTCGGTCTCCCTTTACGATTTTTACCACACACACTTCCTTCTAATGCTAAATTGACAATTCCTTGATGTCTGAGTATGTGTCATACCAACTTATCCCTTCTCTTACTCAGGATATCCCAGAAACTCCTTTTCTCCCCAATTCAGTTAAACACCTCCTCATTAATTACGTGATCTACCCATCTAACCTTCATCATTCGTCTGTAGCACCCCATTTCAAAAGCTTCTATCATCTTTTTGTCTGAACTCCTTATCGTCCAAGTTTCACTCCCATACAAAGCTACACTACAGACAACTGCTTTCAGAAAGGACTTCCTAACATTAAAATTAATATTTGATGCTAACAAGTTTCGCTTCTTTAGAAACGCTTTTCTTCCCATAGCCATTCTGCATTTTATATATTCTTTGCTTCGGTCATAAGAAGTTATCTTGCTATCCAAATAACAAAACTCAACTACTACTTTTATTGTCTCGTTTCCTAATCTAATTCCTTCAGCATCGCCTAATTTTCTGACATTACATTCCATTACCCTTGTTTCACTCTTGTTAATATTCATCTATGTCTTCCTTTCAAGACACAGTCCATTCCATTCAATTGCTCTTCCAGATCCTTTGCAGTCTGACAAAATTACTATGTCATCGGCAAATCGCAAAGTTTTTATTTCTGCTCCCTGAACTTCAATTCCCTCTCCAAATTTCTCCAAAAAATGTTCAAATATTTGTTAAGCTTATGGGACTTAACTATGGGGTCATCAGTCCCTAAACTTACAAACTACTTACGAACTAGGACGGCACAAATATCCATGCCCGAGGGGGGATTCGAACCCCCGACCGTAGTGGCCGTGCAGACCGTGACTGGAGCGCCTCAGTCCCCTCGGCCACCGCGGCCGGCCAAATTTCTCCTTGCATTCCTTCACTGCCTACAAAAATCAAGTTTGCACTCATTTGTAAGGTAGTAGTGCACCATCTTAGCCATACTTTCCCCTGTGTGGCTACAAATATGTCGGAAAGTTAGAAAACGTTCAATATGGAGCCCATCATATGGTAAAACATACCTCACAATAACAGTGAGCTGATCAATATAATCCTCAGAGAAAGACTATACAACTGGTTATGTGACAACCCATTCTAATGTTTGAATGAGTTTTATGACCTGAGTAGAGCTGGAATCAATTTTTAAACAACTGCACTCACTGTGGACACTGTCTCTTATGCATATGTAAACTTTTCACTTAAGAAACATGTTATAAGTATGTTAAACAATAGTTGTTACCCTCTAGCTAAACGATGTTATTACACATTACTCATACCAATTTATTAACTGTATTTATTAGCAGTATTCTCTTTTTTAAAATAAATATTGCATGTACTTATCAGTTTTGAAGTAAATTGTGTAGAAGTACTTATATGGATTTTACATTATATTAACAATCATACTTATGTAATACAACTTTTACATGAACAATTCACTGTACATAATGTATGAAATTTTTCCTGAAATGTACCAATGACGAAGCCTATTTCACCTTGTGTGATCAATGGCCAATAAAGATTCTTGACATGGATGGAGTGGAATATACAGATAAACTGAAGTACCCTGCAGTTCTTAAATCACCCGCGATTGAGTTTCTTACTTTATGCGCCATAATTTGGATAAATCACATATTGTTTCAGAAAGATGTGATACCTGCTCCTTTATTCCCAAAGTTATTTATATGGCTTGCTAGAAAAGGATCAAATTTTGCTATAATTTCTGGTAATCAAAGGAAATTTCCATTGTGGGGAGAATCAAATCTTTCCTTATCTCCTCTGAAAGGTAAACCACGCTGTGCCATGGTTATTATGACTCCCACAACTCTTTCAAGAAAATTTTCCCAAGATCATTGTTTATTTTTTGATGCTGAATCTTCTGTGCTTGTAGTACTCCCTGATTTTTAAAAGCTCAATCCATTATTTGAAGCAGATTCCATACAACTAGATGCATCAGGTTCTGTATTAGGAATAGGATGAATATAACGTGACTGTGGTAGAGGCTTTTGGTTCATTAGGCCCCTTGTCTATCTTTTTTATGAAACTTTCAAACCTTTCCACTTTTGAGCTCTACATTTATGACTTCTGGTTAACATCTTGCAAACTGTGGACAGAAAATTTAATATTGCTATAAACATACATTAAAAGTAATATAATGCATGACTCTTCTTTTTTTTACTGAAAATTTCCTGAGATGGAATTGCTCAACCACCAGCACACCAGACACACTCAGCTGGTGCGGTATCGTATACTTTATTAAGCCTTCAAGGGGGGAGAGGGTTTAGGGCATTGTTGTTGTTGTTATGGTCTTCAGTCCGGAGACTGGTTTGATGCAGGTCTCCACCCTACTCTATCCTGAGCAAGCCTCTTCATCTCCTCATAAGAACGGCAACCCACATCCACTTGAATCTGCTTACTAAACGCGTCTCGTGGTCTCCCTCTGCGATTTTTACCCCACACACTTCCCTCCAATGATAAATTTACGATTCCCCGATGTCTAAGAATGTGTCCTACCAAGCGATCCCTTCTTTTAGTCAAGGTATGCAAAAAATTTTAGGGCATTAACTACTACAAAACTTACCCTCCATAAGGAAATTAATTAACTTTAACGTTGTGCACAGCACTCGGCTGAATGCTAGTGCCGCTATACCGTCTCACAAGTGACAAGTCACCACCGGATCCTATTTACAACCAACTAAACCAGTGTTGTTGTTGTTACAAACTGATTTGGTGCAGTTCTACTTGGTGAGAAAATTGTCAATTGACACTAAATAAAGAAAAGTGTGAAGTAATACACATGACCACTAAAAGAAATCCACTGAACTTCAATTACGCGATAAATCAGTCAAACATTAAGGTCGTAAATTCTACCAAATACCTAGGAGTTACAATTACGAACAACTTTGACTGAAGAGAACACATAGAAAATATTGTGGGGAAGGCGAATCAAAGGTTACGTTTCATTGGCAGAACGCTTCGAAGATGCACCAGCTCCAACAAAGAGACTGCCTACATCACACTTGTGCGTCCTCTCCTGGAGTACTGTTGCCCCTTGTGGGACCCTCACCAGGTGGGACTGACGGAAGATATTGAGAAGGTTCAGAGAAGGGCAGCTCGTTTTGTTTTATCACGTTACGTGGGGGAAAGCGTCACGGAAATGTTGCACGAATTGAGTTGGAAATCATTAAAAGAAAGACGTTATTCATTGCGGCGTGATCTGTTTGCGAAGTTTCAATCACCGACTTTTACTTATGAATGTGAAAATATTTTGCTAGCACCCACGTACTTAGGGAGACATGACCATCCCAATAAAATAAGAGAAATCAGATCGAAAACGGAACGATTTAGGTGTCCTTTCTTCCCGCGCGCTATTAGAGAATGGAACGGTAGAGAAAAGTTATGAAAGTGGTTAATGAACCCTCTGCCAGGCACTTAAATGTGATTTGCAGAGTATCTATGTAGATGTAGATGTAGATGTAGTTCTCAACGCTACTCTAACCTGCGCAAGCATGGGCGGTCACAGAAATTCATCCAGGGGAAGTGAGGGGGTGGAGGTGTCGGTGAGTTTGAATACGTATCACGCTCCCAGAAGGAGACCACAAGAGTATTTTTGTAATTTTTGGTATTTATGGTACGCTAAGTTCAGAACTGAAATAGCAGTGAGCCAAAGTCATTCGATACAACTCCCAAAAAATCTTGAGATTTTGAGACTTTGAAGTTTTGCAAGGACATGTAATTACCAACAATGAACACAACTGTTTCATCTGTCGTTGTAGCTCGGTTGATAGAGTCGTAGGTTCTCATCCATAGGGTCGGGGATACGAATCCCGCCGAAGCTATACTGTTTCTTCGTTGTGTTCGATTACTTATACATCCACGCATCACAGGTCGAGTTTACAGCCTTCTTGAAAGGGCCATATGCAGATCGACGAAATGGTAGGAGTTTGTAAGAGCATTGTGGAGATAAGGACAGTAAGACAATGCCACCGTTCTTACAAAACTCCAGTGCATCAATATGAAGACGCGAGAAGTGGTTATCAAGTATGAGTAACACTATATGAGACATACACATCCGAATATATTCGGTACCATTCCTCCCTGCCATTTCGTTGTCGTCCCAAGTTCTAGGTCGTGATGAATTATACTTAATTGTAAGTTGGAACGCCAATTTTGTCACCTCTTTCTTTTATAGTCCAAAATATATATCTGCACTTCGAATCAACAATTTTGATAATTCCTGCTCTTGCTCTTCATTAAAAACTCTTGTGTGCTCTATATCCCCCACCCCCATGAGGACGCTTATGTGTGCAAGCTTCTTCTTCTCTCAGTAAGAACGACAATCCATATTCCTTTGAACATGTTGACTGTATTCGTCTCGCGGTCTACCTCTGTGATTTTTAGCCTCCACACTTCCCTCCAATACTAAATTGACAATTCCTTGATATCATAAATATGTCTTACAGTTTAAATCTGATTCCGCAATGTCTTACCATTATAAAAATCAATCTGACACCATCCGGTGTCTACTGGTCTCTTCCATATGTAAAGTCTTTTTTTCATGGTCTTCAACAAAGGGTTTGTGATGTTTAAATTGTATTCTGTGCAAAATTCTACCAGGAGACTTCCTCTTTGAGTCCCTTTACCCAATCCATATTCGCCTACTATTCACTACCAATGCAAAGACAAAAATAACAATATCCTCTCAAGTTTTCACATTAGTTTAAATATATGACAAGTTTATATATCACAATTGCTCGCTTGGACAATTTTTTTTGGGCCCCCAAGAAAGTGGGGGCCCTAAGCTATAGCTTGTTTAGCTTATACGTAAATCCTGCAGCTCCGTAGCACAGTGGTAGAGTGCCAGATTAAAAAATCCAAAGGTCCCGGGTTCGATCCCCGCCAGGTCCTACGATTTTTATCTGTCACTTTCCACTTCTTTCACCTCTGGCAGTATTGGTAATGTGAAAAATATGGAGTAGCACCGTGGTTCGGAACCCACGTTAAACTGTAGGTCCCCCTATAACTGACTGAGTAAGTCAGGTCGGAGGAAGGCAACGGCATACCACCTCCCAACAGGACCATGCCTAGTAAAGCACTGTGGTGTTCAGACCAATCTTCGGATTGTTGACTGCTTTACCTTTTTTAAATCCTGCGCTGGTTCTACGTGACAGAAGTGCAACCCTTCTGCAAATTTCTTCGGATATCAATGCAGGGCCATCAACAAGTATCAACCCACGAACCATTCAGCGAAACATCATCGATATGGGCTTTCGAGCCGGAAGACCACTCGTGTACCGTTGGTGACTGCAAATCACAAAGCTTTATGCCTCCCCTGGGCCCATCAACAACTACATTGAACTTTTGATAACTGGAAACATGTTGCTTGCCCTGAAGAGTGTCGTATCCAATGAAACCCAGGCACAAGTGTCTTTACACACATTGGAAGAAATGATTAAGAGACTTTTGAAGCTATAAACATTCTTCATGGTTATATTCGTGACCAAAGCAGCATATGAAAATTTGAACCAAGGCTAGGATTCGCACCTGGGCCAGGTGCTCACTAGGCATTTTCGCTCACCACGAAGCCTCCCTGACACAGTGGCTTCACACAGTTACTCTGACACACCGCTCTCCTCAGTCCAAATTTTCATCTCTGCTTCAATCAGTTCCATGTTATACATCTACATCTACATACATACTCCGCAATTCACCGTAAGGTGCGTGGCGGAGGGTACACTATACCACTACTAGGCATTTCCTTTCCTATTCCACTCCCAAATTGAACGAGGAAAAAAAGAATGCCTATATGCCTCCGTACGAGCCCTAATTTCTCTTATCTTGTCTTTGTGATCTTTACGCGAAATGTAAGTAGGCGGCAGCAAGATCGTACTACACTCAGCTTCAAATTCCGGCCCTCTAAATTTACTTAACATAAATTCACGAAAGGAACGTCGTCTTTCCTCCAGCGATCCCCAATTGAGTTGCCGGAGCATTTCCGTGACACTCGCGCATCGGTCGAACCTACCGGTAACAAATCTAGCTGCTCGCCTCTGAACCGCCTCTATGTCTTCCTTTAAATTGATCTGCTGCGGGTCCCAAACACTTGAGCAATACTCAAGACGTGGTCGTACAAGCGTTTTATACGCGGTCTCCTTTACAGGTGAAGTACATCTTTCCAAAATTCTCCCAATAAACCGAAGTCGGCTGTCCGCCTTACTCACAACTGTCCTTACATGTTCGTTCCATTTCATATCGAAATGTTCAAATGTTTGTTAAGATTATGGGACTTAACTACGGGGTCATCAGTCCCTAAACTTACAAACTACTTATGAACTACTTACGAACTAGGACGGCACAAATATCCATGCCCGAGGGGGGATTCGAACCCCCGACCGTAGTGGCCGTGCAGACCGTGACTGGAGCGCCTCAGTCCCCTCGGCCACCGCATTTCGTATCGCTCTGCAATGTTACGCCTAGATATTTGTACGACGCGACAGCATCAAGAAGCTCACCACTAATGCTGTGTTCGAACATTATGGGATTGTTTTTTCTACTCATGCGCATCACCTTACATTTTTCTACATTGAGAGCTAGCTGCCATTCTTCGCACCAACTAGAAATTTTGTCTAAGTCATCCTGTATGCTATTACAGTCAGTTAAAGACGACACCCTCCCATACACCACAGCATCACCAGCAAACAGCCGCAAATTACAACTTACTCTGTACATCAGATTATTTATATAGATAGAAAATAATAGCGGTCCTATCACACTCCCCTAGGGCACGCCTGACGATAGACTCGTCTCAAAACAACGTACTGCGTTCTATTACTTAGGAAGTCTTCCAGCCAGTCACAAATCTGTTCTCCTTAAATTCGTCCACCACGGACCAGTGGCGGAGCTGAACGAAAACTGGGCGTCGGCGAACTCGTCTTTGCGAGACCCCTTTCATTTTTTTCGTAAGGAAGAAAATGGTAAATAAAAAGAGCTGAATTATACACCAATAATCATTATACTATATTTTTATTAGTATAAAATATTGCAATAAACAAACACAAATTAAAATAGAGAAACTTTTCGGCTTTTCGCCTCACTGAATTTTTTTAAGATCACATCATAGTTTATAACAGCCGCTATTTCGGCTTCAATTGATAGTACTGATAACGCAGATAGAGTTTCTTGGCTCATTGTGCTTCTAAAGTAAGTCTTAACCAATTTTAACTTTGTGAATCTTCTCTCGGCCGAAGCTGTACTGACTGGAACTGTGAGCATGAATCTGATTGTTATATAAACATTTAGACATACTTGTTCTAAATAGTTTTCTAAAATGTTCTGAAGAAGTTTTTCGCCTTTGATTGGGTCTAGTGGTTTGGATTTTAAAAGCTGGAGTTCCCCGTAAAGTTATGAAGGCTGTGTCACTATTTTCGCCTTCTCGGAGTATCATACCTAAATCATGACATTGCTTGAGAAGGTCCTCTTTAAATAGAGATTTCAAATAATTGATATCATAAATAAAACCAAATCGCTCAAAATATTCTTCGAGCGCTTTGAATCGATCACTGTCGATTATTACAGCATCTATCATTGTATTAAAAAATGAACTCTGTACTGCATTCCAGCAGATTGTATTGGTTCATCAAGTTGTTCGTAATCGAATGTACGTTTTTTCTGTGCTATTAGTTTCTTTTTAAAATCATACTCTATTTCGTTACTACATGTTTCTACAAACAATCTAGCTTCTGCAACGCATGTTTCAAATCCTGTAATATGGAATTCTCTAATCCAGTCACGAAATGAACGTAAAGAGTCAGCAGCTACTTTCAGGTTCACTTGAGCCGACTGCCATTGTTTATTTATATTGTTCACACGTAGTAAAATCTCGTACCACACGTGTATTCCAACAATAAATTCAAAAGATAACATTTCGTTCAAGACTGCTTCACAGTCACTAAAAGTTTCAGAATCATCAGTTTTACTTTTCAGGTCATTCACGCTTTCCATGGCATAATCAAATTGGAATAATAGACCTCTAAGTGCTTTGATACTGCCTTCGCATCTTGTTTCAGACAGGCGTTTCAATGTTAGTTTTAATTTAGCTTTTATAAGTTCCCAATGCTTGCAAGACGTTGTAAAGAGCACATAAAGTTTATTGTTGAAGCCGGAAATGTAGCTGTTGTAGATGAGTTCGCTGCATCTATGAGAAGCAAATTCCATGAATGGCATCCGCATGGCGTGATGAATGCCCGTGGATTTATATTGAGTATTCTTGTTCTAACACCTTTATTAATAGCAACCATATTGGCGCCGTTATATTCCTGTCATCGACAGTTTTTTATATCTAGATCATTATTTTCTAGTTCCTTTAAAACTGTATTCTTAAATACTCTCCCGTTGTTTCTGCAACGGCAATAAAACCAACAAAGTGTTCCTCTATCTCTCCAGTTGAGGAATTGCAAAATCTTTATATTATTGACATTTGTTCCACACGGCTCACATTCCTGGAACAATCGAGCATGAAGGCGTAATATTTTGCTTATTTGACTCTTTTTACAATTTCGTTAATGACAGATTTTGAAATTAATGAAATTAATTCATTTTGGATCTCGTGGCTCAGATTATGATAAGAAAGTTGCTTTTCATTAATACGTTGCAAGTGCATTTTTAGTGTTAGATCATATTTGGATAACAGTTTAAATAGGTGTATAAAATTTTCCTTGTTTCCACTATCACTCAGGTTAAGGGATTCTCGTTGTCCTCTAAATGCTAGATTGTATGAGACAAAGTATTTGATAATAGCAATCAATCTTTTGGACAGGTTATACCAACATTTTGTGTATCCTAATGAGTATCTCGTTTTCCTTACTTACTGTTTTCCAATATTTGATTCTTTTATAGAATCCCAGCCATTTAATCATACGCTCCATGTGTCCTTCACTTTGGTCATGTCTTTGTAATAACCTACTCCGATCTTTCCAGGCGCAACAGCCTTCTTTTACCATTTGTGTCTGCTAATGTGAAAAAAGTCTACATGGAAAGCAATAAACTTTATCTTGAGGTTTGGAGTAAACCAACTTCCACAGATCTAATACTGTAAAAGATTATGTTTTATGAACAATGTCCTCTAGATTTTCTGAATCACAAATATTTTCACTTCTTAACTCCTCATTTGCTCAGAATGTTGGATAACAGCAGTTTTACCCAATTCTGATACTGTATCAGAAAGGGTAACAGATACATTCGACCCAGGTTCTGTTTCAGCGACTACAGAAAATTGGAGGAGAGATTCATCTGGAGCAGATTCACATGAAGTACGTTTGTTGAGAAATTTCATCATGCTCAAACTCATAGCTTGGTTAGATATAGCTGTCTCAGCCTTTCTTCTTCTTTTTGATGCACCAGACTTTTAGGAAGTAAGTACCAAGACTAAGTTAGCAATGCACCGCTCTATCTTTCGACCAACTTTGTTGTATGGGAGTGAAAGTTGGGTGGATACATGTTACCTTATTCATAAGGTAGAGGTTACAGGTATGAAAGTAGCAAGAATGATTGCAGGTACTAATAGATGGGAACAATGGCAGGAGGGTGTCCATAATGAGGAAATCAAAGAAAAGCTGGGAATGAACACCATAGTTGAAGCAGTTAGAGCGAACAGACTGAGATGGTGGGGTCATGTTACACGCATGGGAGAAGCAAGGTTACCTAAGAGACTCATGAGCTCGGCATCGGAGGGTAAGAGGATTCGAGGTAGACCAAGAATAAAGTACTTAGATTCGGTGCAGAATGATTTTGAAGTAAAAGGCATAACTTCAAACGAGGCAATAATGTTAGCATTGAATAGGAGATCATGGAGAAATTTTATTAGAGGTACTATGCTCCAGACTGAACGCTGAAAGGCATAATCAGTCTCTAATGATGATGATGATGCTGATGATGATGACGTGCATTGATAAGTGCAGTTCCATCAGATGGGGTGATACCGGACTGTTTGAGGTTTTCTCCACAATAACTTCCACAGGTTGTATTAGATTTCATTGTTTGTCAGTGAAGTGGGAGGGTGTATGTAGAACGGATAAAACATCCTAAAAACAGAAAAGTGCCTGAGCCACATAAATAAATTGGCTATTGACCTGGATGACAAAAGCAGTTAGAACACTTTTCCCCTTGTCTGGACAATAGAAAGTTTCCAATTCACGACATTGTGTGAAATTTCAACCTCGAGACTGTTAATCTGATATTTATCAAGGATTACAACAGAGTAAAAAAAAAGTCGTGGAATGCGAAAATATAGTTTCTCACTTAAAATATTTAGTGTACGAAAGTGAAAGTCAATTGCAAATTGTTGCTATGCAGCGCGAAAGAGGACGTATACCATTTTGTCCTAAATTACTCTAAATGACGGTGCTTAAAAGCACTCAGTGTTGTAGTGTAGAAAGAACTGGTCGTGGCATCGTCACACATGGCAGCATAGTTTTCATATTTTGCCATGTATTATGCCAGAACTACAAGTAATAACATATAAGTATTATTTAAGAAATCTATAATGGATGTTAGTGTGTGTGTCTGTGTGTGTGTGTGTTCCACATCTCTTACATGAAATTTACGACAGTAAAATAAATTATGCTTTGCAGGCGAATAAATATGCTAAGAAATGCATCTGAATACTGACTTACCTTACAAATATGAAATCAGTCCCAACACTGTGATGAATATATTGAAATATACGTAATAACTGATTTACGATTTAAAAAAAAATAAGAAACAATTTTTCACTCACTAACGACAAGAAACGTAGACAGAAGTTTTCTACGTGCAAGTCTCTTGACACACTGAGTTTTGTGCGTCATTCCGCCACTGTCATTTAATGCGCATCTGCGGATTCATGACAGGTGTTGTATGTTAATTCCCTTAACCGGTCGGTAACAGACGGCAGCACTCGTGAGACTTCAAGCCGTGCTGGGGTGACGATGCTCGCTGCCAACTGCACAGCGTGTGCTAACAGCCTAGGTCACTGCATTGTTGTCTACTTTATTGTCTTACTAGCTGAAAACCCGGCGTTGCCCCGGTATTTATTTATTTATTCGAACCTTGAGTTAGTACTTTTCCTATCCACTCCCTCTCTGTCCATCTTCTTTTTTTTTTCTTCTAAAAACATGTTACATTTATCAGAGAATATATAAGAAATCACAGGTAAAAATGCACTAGTTTCGAAGAATCCAATCACGAAATTCAACAATAATGATTGTAATAATATCTCAGATGGATCACTTGATTTAATGCGCGGAAGTCAAATCGTTTTTTTTTAAGAGAAGTATTAAAAGAAATTTCTTTTTTACTGCTTTATTTATTTGTTCTTATATTTTCTTATTCGTATGCCTATCCTTACAGAGAAAGATCTGAAGACATTGTAGCACGCATAGACCAAAGATATGGTCTTTGGCATCACGTTTCGCTGTACATAACCTCCTTGCTATAGAGTCGCAAACGTCATCGCTGGCCTTCAGTCCGATTTTTTTATTATTATTTTTATTTTTTTTAATTTGATAACTTTCAACCACCATATCTTCCACCCCCTTATAGCTGTCGGCATGGAACTGCTATGGTGTACAACGGGAGACTTCGGACAACAGTCACACACACACACCATTCGTTTGTGTTCTGTAGTTTTCGCTGCAGAGCGAAATATTAACACACGTAAAATTTTATATACACCGATAACTTTCCATCCCAATATACTACACCCTTTTATCATTATCAACCCTCAAACAACAATGAAAACAATAAAACCATTTTCAAAGAGTAAATATAATTTTGCTGGTCGCGGTGGCCGAGAGGACTGAGGCGCTCCAGTCCCGGTCTGCACGGCCACTACGGTCGGGAGTTCGAATCCCCCCTCGGGCATGGATATTTGTGCCGTACTTAGTGTTAAGTAGTTCATAAGTAGTTTGTAAGTTTAGGGACTGATGACCCAGTAGTTAAGTCCCATAAGCTATACAAACATTTGATCATTTGATCATAAATATAATTTTCAAAGAATCATTATTGTTCCGCATTTCGCATTATATTCTTCAAATTACTAAATATCTATCAGATCGCTATAAAACCGCGCCTAAAACCTTCCTCAGTTATAAAATTAGTAACTGTACAAATATTTAAGTCTCTGCGTCTTGTCGTTCGGACGTGATAAGCGTACACCGAAAAGACATTCACATTAATATATGTAGATAAATTGCTATCCCATCGCCATAAACCCGTGCCTAAAGCCTTCCCCGGGTAGACATTAGTAACTGTACGAATTTTTAGCTCTTTATGTCTTGTGGTTCAGACGTGATAAACGTACACCGAACAGACATTCACATTTATAGATATAGAAAAAGAAGATTTGTAACTGAGCCGGGCTATCGTTATTTTTTGTTGAATTATTTTCATTGTTTAATGTGTCAACACTAAATTCAGTTGCGATAAAAAAATGCATTTAACTGAAAATTTCATCATTGTTGCACTCATACGGAAATAAATACGGACATCTAAATAGCAGCCGGCCGGGAATGGCAGAGCGCACTAAGGCGTCATACCACGGTACGCGAGGACGCTCCCATCGGGTGTCGAATCCCACGCTTGGGTATGGATGTTGTGTTCGTTCTTAGGTTAAGGTAGTGTAAGTTAAATGTAGGTGGTCGCCACATAAACTAGCAGCAGAAAAGCGCCGTTAAACATCAAATTAAAAAAATAAATAAATAAATAAAATAAAAGTAAAGAAAGACTAACATTTTAACAATGTTTTGCGAGGCCCCCATAGGCGGTCGCCGACGCCTAGCGCCGCCACTGCCACGGACGCTTGTAACTTGTGCAAGCCTCTGAATCATTTCGTTTAGTTTCTGTTTTATTACACAGGCTTTGCCTTGGCTGTAAATACGAAGTGCAGTGTCAGCGCTTAACGATTTAACCGTGTAGTGACCTTGGTACGTGTGGCCTAGACCTTCCAGATACTTTCTACCGAGGCCGGACACTACGTGGAGTACTGCTGTCAACATTACAAGAAATGTTTTCTCACTTATAGTTATAGCATGCTCTATACACTCTGTTAGTGATGTACGAAATTTTGTGCCGAACCGAGACTCAAAGCCGGATTTCCAGCGTTTTGCGAGTGGTAACTGTGACAATTTCTGCTTTTTGTAGAAAAGACATTTTTATATATGCACCAAAGCTGCTTATATTTGAAATGCTGACTATTTTCGGGCTTTGTCCATTTTCTTAAGCCACATTCATATATATATATTTATATTTGGTTACTGTTTAGGGCACGCTGATTGTTGTAATTACAATTGAATTACAACAAACAGCGTGACCTAAACAGTAACCAAATATAAATATATATATGAATGTGACTTAAGAAAATGGGCAAAGCCCGAAACTAGTCAGCATTTCAAATATAAGCAGCTTTGGTGCATATATAAAAATGTCTTTTCTACAATATTTAAGAGCTGCAAAATGCGACATATCAAAAACATTTAATTTCTGCTTTATTTTTTGTTCTTCGGGTACATCGTTTTCTTGCGGAGGTGGGGTCGCATTTGTTCTATGAGTTGTTGGCTTAGTTTTTTAATTACAGAATGCGGCCAGACCTCTAACCGCTAGCACTGAGCTACCGCTCCAGTAATCAAAAATGTTCAAATGTTTGTATAGCTTATGGGACTTAACTGCGGGGTCATCAGTCCCTAAACTTACAAACTACTTATGAACTAGCTTATACTAAGGACGGCACAAATATCCATGCCCGAGGGGGGATTTGAACCCCCGACCGTAGTAGCCGTGCTGACCGTGACTGGAGCGCCTCAGTCCTCTCGGCCACCGCGTCCGGCCTCCAGTAATCATTAGGCTATCCAGGCACGCGTCCCTGATCGTCACATACTTCAAATGCAACACATAGTCTACATATACCCTATAGCGTTCGCACTCTATCGTTATTCCTGGGCCGCGGTGGAGTGCGTGCGACTGCTCGCCATTGGAGGTTCGAGTCCTCCCTCAGGCATGGGTGCGTGTGTTGTCCTTAGGTTAGTTTAAGGAGTTTGTAAGCCTAGGAACTGATAACCGGAGTAGTTAAGTCCCATAGGTTTACAAACGTTTGAACATTTGTTATTCCCGCACAGGGTCAGACATTTATTTAATTTCGCAGGCCTTGCTTTTGCTTGAAATACACTCCTAGAAAATGAAAAAAAGAACACCATGAATTCGTCGACTTTCGGGAGGGTTTTCAATGACTGGACATTGTAATAACGCATACTCTCAACAGAACTGCAAACGGCACTAATATATATTATATCAAAGGACTGTATACTAGAGAGTAACCAGGGTACAGAAACAAAAGTTGTAAACTTCTTAAGAATCTACCTATTCTCCAGACTAGGAACAAGGCAAATTGTATCATGGAGGTAGGAAAATTCGAATCGAAACACAGATGGCAATCAGATAAGCAGTGCCTGAAGCTTAATCGGAGAATCACTCAGAGTTTTGCGGTACGTGTAAGCTGAAGCTGTCAATGGCAAGAAAATAAGTGTACAGATACTCTTTGACTCAACAGCACCTTATAGTCGTTTTCATGGGAGCATCAAGATGTATTGCTGAAAGACATTGTAATATATGACCGACACCAATAGTAAATATGCTCATTATTTCTGTAATACTCATCATAACCGTTTAAGGGGAGTTGGAATGCTGCAAAATGATGAAAAATCATATTTTCCGTTTTTAAGCTTATAAAGTAATTTGACGTTTTCTGCTTAAAATGGTACAAAATTTATTAATAAATTCTAATAGGAAGTATTTTTATTTCATTTTTTAAAATTATATGTGCGTCCAGGAAAATTATCTAACTTGCATTGTTTGCACATTTAAATCTTCACATTTCCGAAAATATTGATATAGAAGGCTGTCGATTTCGCTCATCAATTGTAGAATATTTGATCTTTCCGTTGGTACCAATGTCTTTGCATCTAGCTGTGTTTATAGTTCAGTTTTCTATCTGTGAGTTTGTGAACCTCATATGGACCCGTGTTCCTGAGAATGCATTTATTGGCATAAAAACTCTGAAATGGGAAGTCAGTGATTCTGTTATTTCATTCGATGATGTTTATATGGGTAGGCTAAAGGTCATGTAAAGCCTTGGAATTATTCCTGGTATCAACACCATCAGAGGTCTTCGACTTCTGGACAACATGCGAGTAAGGAGGGTTCAGTATGCAACTGAATTTAATACCAAAAAGAAAAGAAAGGGCAGCAAGGAGAAGAAAGCTTCTAGGTGAAGAAGAAGAAGTTGGAGATGATCCTGATTACTCTGTTGGACACTTTTGATAATAGAATAAGACGAATTTGTGAATTTTCATAATAAATTACTTTAATTGCATTTTCTGACATTTGACATTCGTAGTGTTACATGTACCTTCATCTCACAAACCACTAAACCAATAACATTCAAATTTTTATAAATGCTACATAACAGTTAAAAGAGTCCACCGAACTAAAATCAAGACAAAATTTGTCTTATTCTTGAACCAGGGAAATATATATTAAATTTTTTTCCAATAAAAGTGGCTTAACGGGGAAAAAGTCATAATTATTAAAGCAATAAAAAGAAAACATTGGTTCTAGTTCACTGAGCTAACAACATATGCTAAAAAAAGCTGACAAAATTTCTTAGTTCTATAAATAGCAGTTCCATAGAAAAAGGTACATAAAGTTTGACATTGGCGAGATAGGGCATTCCGACTCCCCTTAATACATTCAACCCACTGTGGGACAAGACGGTCAATTCCTCCAGGCACAAATGTTTAGAGTTAGCTACAGGACATGTTTTTTTTTTCTTTTACCCACGTGTGCAGCTCTTACAAACCGATGGCCATGAATGTCTCTCTTCAGGACTCCAAAACATATGGGAATCGCATGGGGAGAAATTGGGACTGTAGGAAGCATGTGTATGTAAATGCTTCCCTAGCCTTGGCAAAATGTAGACGGAATTTATTCTTATACAGAATGATGCCAGTGTTTGTTAGTATTTCCAACATTTCGGGAGGTGTTTGAACCCCAGAAACCATCCCCCTGGCTACGCCCATGAAATAGGGCGTGTGCAATGCCGGCGCTAGTACCGTGCATACCCTCCTTTTGGAGTAATGCAGGCTGCAAATTCCCCAATGGCGATGATCGTAGAAAAAAAATGAAATGTTTGTAAAACTATTGGACCAAACTGCTATGGGCATCAGTCCCTAGACTAACAAACTGCTCAAACTAACTTACGCTAAGGAGAACACAAACACCCATGCCCGAGGGACGACGCGAACCTCTAACAGGAGCCACCGCCTAGTCTTTAGCATGATGCCTTAGACCACTCTACTATCGAAGAGATGCTGAATGTACTCATGCGGAATGGATGCAGTTTCCAACTGGTGCCTCAGTTGGACCACATTTCGTGCGGTTCGTGCATCCGGGCTCAAACATGCTTAATGGGGGACAGATCTAGGGATCGTGCTGGCGAGGGTAGTTGACGTACACCTTGAAGCGCACGTTGCGGGGCATAGGATACATGTGAACGCCCATTGTCCTGTTGGAAAAGCTCATCGTCCTGTCGGTACATGAACAGTACTGTGCATTGTTCAATGGTTTCTCGGTAATGACCAGAGGAGAAAGGCCAGAGTAGGATATGGCCCTCCACTCCTTGATGTTGGCTCTTGGCCCAGTCGTTCCTCTGTCGTATACACTCCAGATTTTGGCGCTCATCTTCACGACGCCAAACTCGCAAAAGAACATAACTGATCTTATTCACTTGCGTCAGTGTATGTGTGTGTGTGTGTGTGTGTGTGTGTGTGTGTGTGTGTGTGTGTGTTTTTCATTCAAAAATGTTCAAATGTTTGTAATTCTATAGGACCAAACTACTTTGGTTATAAGTCCCTAGACTTACAAACTACTTAAATTAAGTTAAACTAACCTACACAACACACACATCCATGCCCGAGGGGGGATTCGAAACCCCGACGCGGGAGGCCGCGCGATCCGTAACGTGGCGCTCCAGACCGCAGGGCTCTTTTTTAATTTTCCCAGAGTGTACAGTGTTTGGTGTCCGTGTTTAGCGATTCAACAAACGCAATGTCCTTCAAACAAACATCTGTGCCACGCAGGAATGGCCGTGCGCTCTAAAGGCACCTTGCTGCGGAATGGGCGTATGCTCCCCGTCAGAGGTTCGAGTCCTCCCTCGAGAATGGGTGATTATGTTGTCCTTAGCATAAGTCAGTTTAAGTAGTTTGTAAATCTAAGGACTGATGACATCTGCAATTTGGTTCCATAGCTTTACAAGCATATGAACAAACATCTATGACCAGTGGCGCAGCCACGGCGGGGGTTGAGGGGGGGGGGGGCTGACGTCCCACCCCCGGAACCTCCCAAAGATTTTTTTATTTTATATTTTTGATATTCTTAAACAGGTCGGTACCGGATATTTGAAATAGTACACATTTAATAAATCAAAACGTAACTATAATTTGCCAACCACAAGTGAACGTGACAGTGAGTCGCCAACGTGATGCCGCCCCTGACAAAGTGCATGGGCCGTATGAATAAAATGGAGTATCTACTTTATAGTCTGGATTCCAGAGAACTCAGATTCGCATGAATAAAGTGAGTCGGAGAATATACTTCAGCCGAGTATGTTCTCGGCGTGAGTAACGGGGTGGGAGAAGTTGCTCACAACAGAGAACATTCTCCAATTTCATATGGATAAAACTGCAGAACTTTCTCACGACGGGAGAACATTCTCAGATTTCTGGAGTGAGCTCTATGCCATACTCCGTGCTGAGTAACTCCTATTAAGGTTACGTTTTACTGAGGTTTATAATAAAAATGACAACAATTTTGTTACTTAGAAGGCAAAAGCAAGTTCCTTTATATGTAGCCTTTAAGAAATACGAGGCGATCTATAAAGTTAATACAAATAAAAACATTTTGTTGACGAGTATCTTACTTCGGAAAAATCGTGTGACACTTCCAGAATTTTATACAGTGACGAAAGTGATGTAAGAGGTGTTTTCAATACCGACATAAAAATGAAACACAAATGGATTCAGCTGCGTGTTTACTCATTTGTTTGGCGTGTATATTTACAGTTGTAAACAATCACATAGCAAAATAATATTGTTTTAAAATAGGGTCTATTAGTAAGACCTTATGCTGTTAGTTCCAAATAAAGTGCATCCCAGGACTTCACAGTTTCTATCACAAAATAAATATTGCTGCAATACCAGGTAGGCCTACTGAAGTACTGTTTCTATCCAAACCGGTTGGCTATTTATGATGCGTTTTCTGACTTCGTAATCGTAACTTCTGTCATGTTAGAAGTAAGTAAACACGACAGGAAAATTAATAACTGATTAATTACGTACCTAGTAGCCTGTTTCTTGTTCAAAATCGCATGGCCTAACGCTTATGAGCAAACCATTGGGTGTCATATTTAACAAGGCCTACCGCATGTTAGAACACTCCGACAGCATTCCACGCTGTAACAGATGAATATGTGATGCATTCTTATTATATCGTTCGCAAATTGTGCTAACCCTACTTCATTAACAAACGAGTTTCTCGCGTGACGAAAATTTTGTATCGCCAGCAGAATACATTTTCGTAAAAAGTGCATATTTAGTCTTAATAATATGCTCCTTCACAACAAACTAATATCTAAACACAGTCCAGTTCTTTCTGAACATGTCGATGCCTACTCCATATTTGTACACTTAATAATTTGCCTGATTGGGCTAGTTTAATGAAATACACGATTGGATAGCTGATCTGTGGCGGACATGACACGCGGAGAACTTACTCAAGTAGGAGGGGAGGTAGCGAGAATGAACTACCTGCTCAGAGCATATGCTTCGAAGTTTTTACTCATACGAATTTGAGAACTTACTCAGAGAACGTTCTTTTGCTCTGAGAATCTTCTCTGGAGCATGTGCTCTTTTTTATTCATATGACCCAGTGTGCTGCTGTTACTGTGAGCGGTTGTAATGCCGCGTGCCGGCCGCAGTGGCCGAGCGGTCTGCGGCGCGCCAGTCAGTCTGCACGGCCACTACGGTCGGGGGTTCGAATCCCCCCTCGGGCATGGATATTTGTGCCGTCCTTAGGATTAGCTAGTTCATAAGTAGTTTGTAAGTTTAGGGATTGATGACCCCTTAGTTGAGTCCCATAAGCTCTACAAACATTTGAACTGTTTTTTTTTTGTTTTTGTTTTTTTTTTTTTGTTTTTTAACAATCTTCGATGCTGCCGCTATTGTTACTGGTATGCAGAAATTACGATCCGATTGTTACTTTAGTTCAGTTTTTAACCATAGAGTCTCATGTTAAACTCTAAAGACCTTTCTCTTTGGCTAGTAACATAGAAGCTGCTTCATTATTTTACGAGCTGATTATATACACTCCATTTCCACCACGTTGCTCCTCTTCCACTTTCAAATGAATGCTAGCCTACTCTTTTTATTTCTTGTGCAATTGTTTTCGTAGTATAATTGGTTAAATTATAAAAAGTGTAAAAATAAGTCACAGGTTAATAAATTCAATAGGCTTTATTTTTTAAAAATAAGCCCTCCCCCTGAACCAAATCCTGGATGCACCACGGTCTGTGACTAAATGACATTAAAGGGTTTAAATTGTTATATGCGGACACTGTACACCAAACGAGGAGCTAATGAAAACTAAATAGTCTCTTGAATATCAGAAATGAATGAGTAGTGTAGACCTTCAACACCAGATGACAAATGTCTTTCCCACCGTGCAATGGACAGTCAAGAGGAACAGAAAGATATTTTTTTCTTTAATTCTCGAGATATATATATATATATATATATATATATATATATATATATATATATATATATATTGACCTCCTTGCCGTACTTCAGTGTCATGTCATGAAGAATTGGAAGAGTCCTCGGAAGATATGACAGTAAGTGTTTGTTTAGGCCATCTGAAAAACTGTAGAACTTTTCAGGTTCAGTAAAGGATGTTCTTGGCCTGAGGAAACGTGATGTTTATAAAATCCCTCGTCATTGTGGGGCCAGACATTTCGCACAGTACGACAACGCTGTGACGAACATCGGCGTCACGCCCGCCTACGTCAACCGGAGAAGTCAGCGGTTGCAGAACACTGTCTGAATCAGGACATCGTATGTTTTATGAAAAGACAGAAATTTTATTCCCGGCTTCATCTCTCTAGGACCGCGTCGTTAAAGAAGCAATACATATTTGTACAGCTGACAGTCTCATCAACAGGGATGCGGGATTTCAGTTGAGCACAGCCTAGAACCCTGCATTGGCTGCTATCAAATCACGGACCCGTCATAAAATTGGTTCAGCGGATAACGACTGGCAGCGCTGCTAGTAGTCAGACATACACAGCGAACACCTGAAGATGTCGGATAGTTGCTCCGCGGAAATATTATGGGATTTACACAACATTATCTGGCGGCTAACACGTGAAGACTATTTGTAAGATCTTCAATGTTCTTCGCTCCAAACATCGCAAGATGGAAATGCTTTCCAGCGTCAGTCACTGTACTGGGGTCACCTTTGTGGCCATTGAAGACTAGAAGTTTCGTACGAATAGCGTTGTTGGCTTGCACTTCCCTATTCGGTGTAATTTTCCCATCCTGTAGACGGCTGATAACAATGTCACGAAATGTTCAAATGTTTGTAAAGCTTATGGGACTTAACTGCGGGGTCATTAGTCCCTATGCTTACAAACTACTTATGAACTAACTTATACTAAAGGCAGCACAAACATCCATGCCCGAGTGGGGATTCGAACGGCCTCGCGAATCGGAACATAGCGCCTCAATGCACTCAGCAGCTCCGCCGCGGCACAGTGTCACGGCAAGTGAATGTGTGTACTACTAATAAGTACAGATTTCATATCCACAATGCCTCGCTGAATGTTACAGACAGTATACACTTTTTCTTGCAGATTACCTTTCTTTGGTACCGCCATTTTCAGTCTGTTCTCTGATGGTGCGTGGACGGCCAACAAGACTAGTAAGCCAGTGCATCACCAATTATACAAGCTTCAACTCCTTTCTTAGCTTCATATTTTTTTTTTTTTTTTTTTTTTTTTTTTTTTTTTTTTTTTTTATGGGACTTAACTACGGGGTCATCAGTCCCTAAACTTACAAACTACTTATGAACTACTTACGAACTAGGACGGCACAAATATCCATGCCCGAGGGGGGATTCGAACCCCCGACCGTAGTGGCCGTGCTGACCGTGACTGGAGCGCCTCAGTCACCTCGGCCACCGCGGCCGGCCTTAGCTTCATAAATCACGGTTAAAACTATTAATAAGTCAGCGTTAACCGAAGTTTGAGGAACTGTGCAAAAAACTCTTTTCAGCTGTACTGTGAAAAGAGAAGTAAGGTACATTTTGTTCTTAGTGTTAGCTAGAAATTCACCTTCATTGAAATTTACATGGAATGAAGTAGCGTATCCAGGATCGTGGTCGGGGGGGGGGGGGGGGGCTGAGGTCAAATGATATGTAAAAATTAAATAAAAATTAATAAATAAAGGCTTCAGCAAGGTCTGGAGAGGAGGCCTTCAGGAGGGTCTGGGTGGGGGGGGGGGGGGGCTGCCGGGCTGGATACACCACTGATCACTGATGGAATGTTAGTGGTAGAATGCGATCTGCGTAAGTATTCTTCATCTTTTGTTTTTCTTTGCTCGTATCCACAAATGAACCACAGTTGCTGGCCCATAATTAGTATGTATGTAATCTGCGTGTTGTTCAGAAATATGTCTGATGGTAAGTGGGCTTCGCCAGATAACACGATGAAGGAGGCGACCTCTGTCAACGATGTAGGACACTTTCTCTGAATCTGGGGTGATTGATGATTCATTTTAATTTGAAACCAAAACAGTCACCATTGAAGATTTGTTTCCCTTCCTCACGAAGCCAAATTCACCGAAGAAGGATGGAGGATAAGCAACTGAAATATTTCTTCAGGTCTCCCATCGCTCGTTACTGTGCACACCATCAGATGTAGAGAGAGTTCACACTTACAGTGTTGTTGTTGTGATGGACTTGGTTATACAGGCCAGAGACTTAACAGCTAACGTTCTTTTCAAGTGTATCTCAAGGAATGTTTTGTTCTTAGTCTCTTTTAATGCTACTATTTCAACTTCAGACGCTTTATCACCATGTTTTCATCTGCTACAACCTCTGTTGTTGAGGAAGAGAGTTCAGGTGTTTTAAACGGATTTTGTTCCTCAAGCCAAGAAATAAAAGTTTGCAATTCGTTCCAATTTCTTTTCTGGCTTGCCTCTCGTAGCTGCACGTGCTGCAGCTGTTAATTCTTCCATTGCTTCACACACACGAGAACAAGCTTGCATAGAGTTGATCCAAGTTGCAATAGTTGTCGCTGTTAATTCACTCTCTCCAGTCAAACCTGTTCAACTATCATGTCGTTCTACACCAAAACGTTTCAGTGCGTCGGAATGTGAAATAACCACAATTAACGAATAAATCATTTCTGGGCTAATTAAGTTGAGAAGTTCCTGCGAGTCTTGTAGATAAATAATGTGCAGATTTAGTGTATCTTAAGTGACAAGACACATGTAAAATGAAGACCATTTGATGGACACAGTGAATGTGAAAGAGAAAATCCCCACTCCTCTCTGCCCTAATACAATTCGAACAAGCTCAACCGTTTCTATGAAGTGTTGCCACAGTTTTTGTGTTCGTCTTGATTCTTTTGAACATTAAAGCAGGTTTCCAGAGTTTCTACAAACTCTTCACTGCATAATGTCTTAAGAAGATGCATTACCGCTTGTACTAAACCGGTTCTCGTTCCCAGTAAATACTTTTAATAAAATTGTTTAGGTCTTTCTTTATAATTTCATTTTTCCAGAAAATCTGAAAAATTTCTACTTTTACACCCACTGTAAGTCTGGAAGCGTTCACTGTAGTAAGATTACGCACCGGACCAATTTTGTTCGCAATTTAGCTAGATTATTTTTGTATATGGCACTTATCAAGCTAAAGCCCATAGTTTTGTAAATATTTAAGAAAATCTGATGACAACAACCAAATTGCCACCCCCCCCCCCCCAAACCCGTCGCTTAAAATGATGCAACCTTTTACCAAAAAGTATGTGGATAGAACAATTTAGAGCTGGAAGGAAACTTTTACTTTAGATGTTGAGGTTAGACCATTTTTGGACTAATTGCATCTTAGATAATTATTCGTTATCAAAATAAAGAAACGATGATTTTTTGCTGTGGTGTGTTTTATTAGTGCCAAACCTGTTTCGCGATTTTACTTTAAAGCATCTTCAGTGGAATCTAGAAGTTATAAGTTTTAGGGAGCGAAAAGTTATATTCAACTTCTACAAAAACCAGACAGCAATTATTGGAGTCGAAGAGCAATAAATGGTCGCAATGGTTGGGAAGGGAGTAAGACAGGGTTGTAGCCTTTCTCCAATATTCTTCAATCTGTACATTGAGCAAGTTGTGAAGGAACGCAAAGATAAATTTGAAGAGGGAATCAAAGTCCAGGGTGAGGGAATAAACACCTTGCGGTTTGCTGACGACATAGTAATTCTGTCAGAAACAACAAGGACCTGGAAGAACAAGTAAACGGAATGGACAGTGTCTTGAAAGAAAGGTATAAGATGAACATTAACAAGAGTAAAATGAGGGTAATGGAATGTAGTGTCAGAAAATCAGGCGATGCTGAAGAAATTAGATTAGGTAATGAGACAATAAAAGTAGTAGATGAGTTTTGTTATTTGGGAAGCAAGATAACTTTTGACGGCCGAAGTAAAGAAGATAGAAAATGATGAATGACTATGGGAAGAAAAGCGTTTCTGAAGAAGAAAAATTTGTTGACATCCAATATTAGTTAAAAAGTTAGGAAGTCCTTTCTGAAAGCATTTTTGTGGAGTGTAGCATTGAATGGGAGTGAAACGTGGACGATAAGGAGTTCAGACAAAAAGATGATAGAAGCTTTCGAAATGTGGTGCTAGCCGGGCTACAGAAAAATGATGAAGATTAGATGGGTAGATCACGTAACTAATGAGGAGGTGCTTAACCGAATTGGGGAGAAAGGGAGTTTCTAGCATATCCTCACTAAGAGAAGGGATAGGTTGGTGGGGCACGTACTGAGACATCAAGGAATCGCCAACTTAGCGTTAGAAGGAAGTGTGCGGGGTAAAAATCGTAGAGGGAGAAAAAGTGTTCAAATATTTGTAATTCTATGGACCAAATTACGTTGGTCGTCAGTCCATAGTCTTACAAACTACTTAAACTAAGTTTAAACTAACTTAAGGACAACACACATCCATTCCCGAGGGAAGATTCGAACCTCCGACGCGGGAGCGTAGAGGGAGACCGAAGGACGAATACAGTAAGCAGATTCAGAAGGATGTACGAGTTGCGTTCTTTAAGTAAGATCCGTTTGAACAGAAGTACAAAACGAAAGGTTATTTCGAAACAGTAAATTTATTTTCAGAAAGTAAATACTGTACTCTAGTTTTCGACATAGTTACCAAGTTTGTTCAAACGCTTCTCATGCCTCTCAACCAGTTTTAAAATACCCCCTTCTTACAATATTGTTGCCTGTTCCGATAACCAAGATTTCACTGCCGTTTTGTAAAGCATTGATCTCGACACGTCAGGAAATTCGTTTGAGAGACCTGTTATTGTGAAGCTCCTGTTCTCACGAATACTCGCTTCAGACGAAACCTCGAAATCTGCAGCAGACAGGCTCCTTGGTGACAAAAACCATATCACTGAGCGAACCTCACACGCGGCGGGCGAGTTGATAGTCTTAAACATTTTGAAAGCACAGAACAGAACCGTGCAGGATAGCTACAGAGCTGAAACTGAGCAGTGAGCACAGTTGTTCCAGAGGCATGCCGGTACACGACGCACGCGCTCGTTGCGGTATGTGCACGAGCTACTAGTGTCAAAACAAATCTGAACTTACTTAAAAAACGCGCCTCGTAGATTGCCGTACGTATTCTCAGATGAATAGCCAGTCTGCGGACTGAAGACCACAATAACAACAAGTGGTATAAGTAAATTATAAAACAAATGTTGGAACGTTTGTGAACCTAATGGACCAAACTGCTGAGGTAATGGGTCCCTTGACTTACAAACTGCTTAAACTAATCTATGGACAGCACACACACACCATGCCCGAGGAAGGACTCGAACCTCCGACACGGGAGGCCGCGCGGTCCGTAGCGTGACGCACCAGACCACATGGCCATTCCAGCACGTCAATTACCGTCAAATTTCTTACGTAAGTAAGTGGTTACTTGCAGATTATCATCTTATTCCTTACGTAAGTAAGTGGTTACTTGCAGTTTAGCGTCTTTTTGTTTGGGCATCTGCGGTTCCTCTCATCCGATGACAGATCTGACGTTGCACAATTCTTCAATTTATGCAATTTTCGTACAATTTTTTACGTGATGAACGTGTCCTTCACAAGTATTTTAGAGCTGGTACTCGTTTTGTGTCTCTGCATATTTCGCTTTTCTTATTTTTCTAGCCGACTTAAGGAAGTGCATGTTGTATACATACGTCTGTTCCATTTCTATTCTCTTTCGATCTAACTGTGTGTGTGTGTGTGTGTACACAAGATAGACACACACATACACACACACACACACACACGCACGCACGCACACACACACACGCACACACACATAGTTAGATCGAAAGAGAATAGAAATGGAACTGACGTATGTATTTAACATGCACTTCCTTAGAGAGAGAGAGAGAGAGAGGGGGGGAGGGGAATAATTTTGTGGTTGCTGTAAACCAGTGGTTTCCAAAGTGGTCTATATAGAGTCTACATGAGTGCGAAAAGAAATCCGTTAAACTTTGCTTACAAGATAAATCAATCAAACGTGAAGGCCGTAAACTCCACAAAATACCTAGGAATTACTATTACTTCAGACTTAAACTGGAAAGAACACGTAGATAATGTCGTGGGAAAGGCGAACCAGCGACTGCGTTTTATTGGCAGAACCCTTAAAAGATGTAACAGAACTACTAAAAAGACTGCGTACACTAGGCTTGTCCATCCTTTTTTGGAGTATTGCTGCCCGGTGTGGGATCCTGATCAGGTGGGTTTGACGGAGGACATCGAAAGAGTCCAAAGAAGGGCAGCTCGTTTTGTATTGTCACGATCCAGGGGAGACAGCGTCACGGAAATGATACAGGATCTGGGATGGGAATCATTACAACAACGGCTTTTATCGCTTTGGCGTGGGCTACTTACGAAACTCCAATCGCCAAAATTCTCCTCCGAATGCGAAAATATATTGTTGATTCCCACTTACATAGGCAGAAAAGATCATCAGCATAAAATACGAGAAATCAGAGCTCGAACGGAAAAATTCAGGTGTTCTTTCTTCCCGCGCGCTATTCGAGAATGGAATGGGAGATAAATAGTATAAAGGTGGTTCAATAAACCCTCTGCCAGGTACTTAAATATGATTTGCAGAGTATCCCATGTAGATGTAGATATAGACCCTAGGGGTCTATTCCAACCTGCAAGGGGTCCACGTCAACGGAACAATAATTTGAGGGTCTATTTGTTGTAAATGGGGGTCCACGACATTGGTTTATATTTAGGAAGGTCGCAACCAAAATTCAGAATTATTCTGACAATGCTGAAGCTTGATCCTTTGTATGGCACTATTCGTTTCATTGGCTAAGCGAGAGAGTGGAGGAATTCTGTATTTTCCGTCTCCTGCTGCAGGCCCGTAGTCAGATTGTTTTTCTATTTTTTTGGGCGGGGTGGAGGGGGGAATGGAGATCGGTCACTTATAACGTATATATTCTAACTTGTAAAGCATTTTTTTTTCACTCCACCCTTTTATAGTTAAACTTATCAAAGTTAGTAGCACTATATGAGGCGCGAAAACACATTTAAAGTTAGGAATTCGTAAAAAAATTAATACACAAAAGGCAGGGGGTCTACACAGTGCAGAAGAAGTTGGCAAGGGATCTACGAGACAAAAATGTTTGGACTCCTGCTGTGGAGCAATGTTTTTCAACCTGTGGTTCGTGACCCCCTAGGGGACGCAAAGTCTTGTTGGGGCGATCGCCGTCACAGGAGGCAGTAATTACACCACATAACAACCAGCCAGGAGCATGCCTTAATACTACGGTTCCTAAATGTAAAAGCAAATGCCTAAGAAAAGTGAAATGTATATCATATTAAAATTACGCGATTCCTTGTTGATCATCAGTTCTCTGTTGAATAAAAATGTTCAACTGTTTGTAAAGCTTGTGGAACTTAACTGTCGGGTCAACAGTCCCTAAACCTACAAACTACTTCTGAACTAACTTATACTAAGACAACACGAACATCCATGCCCGAGGGAGAATTCGAACATCTGACGCGAAAGGCCGCGCGATCCGCAACGTGGCGCTCCAGACAGCTCGGCTAATCCCGCGCGGCTCTGTTGAATAGAACAAACATTGTTTTATAATAAATACACCGTCTTAATAACGAATAAACAAAAATCCTGAAAACTGTTTTCAGGTATCAGGCGATAGCTAAATTACCAGACACAATAAGTAATTTTGAGAATTTAGATGGTTTACGAAATGTTTGTTCAAATTTTCCCCGAGGGGGGATTCGAACCCCTGACCGTACTGGCCGTGCCAGCCGCAGTGGCCGAGGGGACTGCGGCGCTTCAGTCACGGTCGGGGTCGGGGGTTCGAATCCCCCCTCGGGCATGTATATTTGTGCCGTACTTAGTATTAGCTAGTTCATAAGTAGTTTGTAAGCTTAGGGACTGCTGACCCCGTAGTTAAGTCCCATAAGTTCTACAAACATCTGCACATTTGAATTTGTAGTTGCCGTGCAGACCGTGACTGGAGCGCCTCAGTTCCCTCGGCCACCGCGGCCGGCAGGGGTTTACTAATTGGCTATAAGTGGGACCTTGCTTAATGATCATAATTCACTTCTGAGTTTATCTGAAATGCGAAACTTCGTTATTCAAGATATATTTTTCTGTAGGAATTCATGTAATAATAGCATGTCTTCCATTCAGAAAGATGTTCAAATGCTTGTAAATCTTATAGGACTTGGAAGGGTGGTCATCAGTCCCTAAACTTACGAACTACTTACCAACTAGCGGCACAAACATCCATGCCCGAGGGGGGATCGAACCCCCGACGGGGAACGGCCTCGCGCATCGTAGCATAGCGCCTCAATGCGCTCGGCCGCTCCGCCGCGGCTGAGAAAGATGGACTAAAAGTCTGTCCTATAGTGTACAATATGGTATTTTTTTTTATTTTGGAAATACACATATCGCCGGCCGCGGTGGCCGAGGAGACTGAGGCACTTCAGTCACGGTCTGCACGGCCACTACGGTCGGGGGTTCGAATCCCCCCTCGGGCATGGATATTTGTGCCGTCCTAGTTCGTAAGTAGTTCATAAGTAGTTTGTAAGTTTAGGGACTGATGACCCCGTAGTTAAGTCCCATAAACTATACAAACATTTGAACATTTTTTAAATACACATATCGTTTTGTTAGGGTTCGGGGATGAGTTGGGAGGTCCCCAAAATATTTTTAGTTGGGATGGGGTCACGTATTCAAAGAGTTCGGGAAACACAGCTGTAAACAATAGCCACATAAATTAACTTGTTAACTTTAGGCAACCCTAAATTATTGGCTGATATTTAATAAATATGATCTCACAACAACTAGCAGGGTATTCAGATACAACGTTGGGTTAATGCACTGCACGGATTCGGTCACGGTCTGGCTCACGTTGCTAACAGCGACCTAGAGCAAATGTTCAAATGTTTGTGAAGCTTATGGGACTTAACTACGGGGTCATCAGTCCCTAAACTTACAAACTACTTATGAACTACCTTATACTAAAGACGGCACAAATATCCATGCCCGAGGGGGGATTCGAACCCCCGACCGTAGTGGCCTTGCAGACCGTGACTGAAGCGCCTGTCTCCTCGGCCACCGCGGCCGGCCGACCTAGAGCACTGTACGTCATGTAATAAGAGCGGGTTCACGCCATCTGCTTACTGCGGTAAACATATTCCAAAAGGATGCTGGATGGCATCCTCATAGCTCTTAGGAGAGACACCTAGATACACAGGCTGTTTCAAAAAGTCGTCTTCAAACTTTGGGGACAGTTTCAGCGCCGGCGCAAGCCTAACTGCCGTCCCGCGCGAGCAGCAAAAATTGCCGCCCCCTCACTGAAAATAAAGAAAAAATTGCGCATTGTAAAATCAGTCCATTTTTGTAAGACATTTTTGGTGTCGCGTGTTTTCATAACAAAAAGTTTGACAATTGTATACAGTATATATTTAGGTCTAATGTATAAAGGGCAAAAGTCCATACCGAAAATCTCAAAAAGTTCTTGAACGGTTATTACAAATGTTTACACCACACTCTGATAAACATTCGGAAGGACATGAGCTGTATATTTTTGAAGCACAAATTCGGAAATTTCCATTATACATATCGACGTCTCATACAGGAGAGAGAGTAATATTTTTAATACGACCCCAAGTCTGGAAATGTCATCCAGAGACACTATGAGCACTTTTTTACGTTGTCACTGCGAAGCAAATCTCTTCTACTGCAAGGTCTTTGCTTTCCATACTTTGGGAAGAAATAGCATGGACCAAAACAAGGAAAAATATCTATTGAACATGGACTCTTCAGTGAATACCTTAAGGGCTATGAGCACTTGACCATTGTAAAAGACGCGTAAACAGTAGACAACCGAATATGAAGACACGCTCAAAGCTCCAAGGCACTGTTTTTCAAATTTTTCGAATATGCGACTCCCCTCCAAGTAAAAGTATTATGGTAACCTCCTCGCGCACCGTAACAAAATTGCATTATCTCAAAGGAAACAAATCTTCTTTCTTTTGCTTCATCTTTCTTTGAAATTGTTGGATTAAGTTTTTCGTGAGCATTTTTCCGGAATGGAACATATTATCCCATTTTTACATGATTTCCGACAGAAAAATACATTTTGCTTAGCGAGTGTTTCGTATTTCAGACAATACTCAGATGCGAACTATGCTCATTAAGAAAAAAGACAATTTGTAAAGAAGTAGATATTTTTTCGAATTTTTCAGAATAGCTTATTGTATCACGTTCTTTTATATATCGATTGGTTGCTGAAAACAGTTTTCATACATTCTGCTTATTCATCAACACACTGAATTATAAAAGAATCTATGATCTACTCAAGTCATAATTAATGTTACACAAGGAACTCCGTAAATTTAGCATTAAATGAATTTCACGCGGGCATATGTTTTTGTATTACTGAACCAGTACTTACTTTATGGTGGACGTACCTCCCCCGACGCCCCTGGGGTCGCGACTGCAAGTTTAAAAACACTGCTCTAAGGTATGCACCAGATATTTTGATCTTGTTTTGGTCCATATTACGTCCTTCTAAAATATGGGAATCAAAGAGCTTGCAGTAGAATAGATTTATTTCACACTGTGAAAAAGCAAAGAAATGCTCATAGCATCAATGGATGACATTTCCGGACATGGGTTGCATGTCAAATTATTACGTATTCCTCTCCCTGTACAATTCCTCAAAGTCTGTAATGAGAAATCAAGAACACCCTCTATATGTGTGTAATTAAAACAACTCTGAAAAAGTTCATGGTCGATTTAGTTGGCTTTTTTACATGATACTCTACGGAACATTGTCAGAAATAGACATACACTACGTATATATGCAAGACATCGTCCGGAAGACGAAAACCGATTTTCGTAAACCGTTTTTCGCTGTCGTGTTTACATGTTATAGCCTGAATCGGATTTCCTAGCCTACTTAAAATGGCGGATGAAAAATAGCTGATTCAGTTTCTGATTTAATCGGCACAATCGCTATTTTTCTTTACTTAAATATACATATTCATGCTTACTCTAACATTTTACTTTTATTTCATGGTAGAAAATGTCACTCTGTCCACATGTGCCGAAAATTCTTAATAAGAAAACACAATCTGACAAACCAAGAACGCTTCAAAATTGGTTGCGTTTACATGGGTGCGAAAATCGACTGTGGAACTGGAATACCGCTTTACAGAAGTGGATTTCCAGAATCGATTTTGGAGTGTTTACATGGCCAACCAAAAGCGGGATTGGGAAATCGGTTTACGAAATCCGGTTTTGAGAGCCCATGTAAACGAGGCGATAGAGAGGGGGAAAGGGTTTATGCACAGGGGTGGGAGGAGGAGATGCACGGAGAGACAGAGGGGGCTGAGAAGATGGGCGGAAACATTTATGTCGCTTTAGTTTGTCACTTCCACAAGCTCTATTCTAGATTGGGTGTACGAGGGGGAGTTAAAAAATAGGTTTCCTCTGAAGACTGTGGTCAGAGTTGCGTATGAAAGGACAAAAATAAATAAATAAATAAATAAATAAAATAAAATAAAAAATGACAGAATGACACATTAAAGATAAGACATATCTTTATTTTTCTACATAATTTCCCTGTACATTAAGACATTTGTCATACCACTTTATAAGCTTCAAAAAGTCGTCCAGGAAAAAAATCAGAGCGTTTTATATACTAAGTCATTACGTAAAATCACGTAGTTTCAGGAAACATGTCTATATAAATAAAGTTTTAAAAATCAAAATCCGTCTCTAAATACTAAATTTTATTCGAGATACAAGAAATTCGCATTTTTATATAAAATGTTTCTTTGTGTAAAATCGGTATCTTTAAGAAAGGATAAACATAAAAACGTAAACAGTAAAGAAGATTTTCGAGATGGTGTTAAAAAAATTAAAATCGCGTTTTTATATAAAAAGAATATTTTTGTAAAATTGAGTTTTTACAATAACTTCAACTATGTAGATGAACTGAAAAAGCAAAAACCTCTCTAAATACAAAATATCCAAATCGTTAGATCCGTTTCCGGGATATGCGAAATATATATATATGCAAGAATTGCTCTTTAAATATATTACATGTAAGCTATATAAATGACGTGTATGTGTTGCACTGCATTTACAACGCATAAGAAGTACGTAATTTTTCATCATACTTTGATTTCGTGATAATTGTGTGTATTGGCAGCTGTGTATTTTGCTGCGTTTCGTTTCTGTCATCTGTAACTCGTTAATAATAATTAACGTCTCACGACCTTCGTTCTGTGCTTCCTTTGTTCATACACGTACTTCTCCTTGCCGGCTTTCGTAATCATTCGGACCGAATCATGAATTGTTGAATCTTGGAATCGCCCTGCAAGCACAGCGCGGCTTTCTTAAGACGTCAGCCGCGATCGCCCTCTGCTGCAACTCTGCTCCAGTGGCGGATTTAATTATTCAGTGTACTTTGCTTTACCTACGTGGAAAAAGTTCGTATATCTCAAATCATTATCATCATCATCATTAGAGACTGATTATGCCTTTCAGCTTTCAGTCTGGAGCATAGTACCTCTAATAAAATTCCTCCATGATCCCCTATTCAATGCTAACATTGATGCCTCGTCTGATGTTATGCCTTTTACTTCAAAATCATTCTGCACCGAATCTAAGTACTTTCTTCTTGGTCTACCTCGACTCCTCTTACCCTCCGTTGACGAGCTCATGAGTCTCTTGTGTAACCTTGCTTCTCCCATGCGTGTAACATGACCCCACCATCTCAGTCTGTTCGCTCTAACTGTTTCATCTATGGTGTTCATTCCCAGCTTTTCTTTGATTTCCTCATTATGGACACCCTCCTGCCATTGTTCCCATCTATTGGTACCTGCAATCATTCTTGCTACTTTCATATCTGTAACCTCTATCTTATGAATAAGGTAACATGTATCCACCCAACTTTCACTCCCATACTACAAAGTTGGTCGAATCTCAAATCAAACCAAATTAATTTTATGTTTGATACAGCAACAAGTAATATTTTCATGGGTGGAAGTACAGGGTGTCTCACGAAAGACGCCTGCCAGGCGCTTGGACCGCTTGGTACGACTCCCGGCCGCCGCCACTGCATCCGCCGGCCACGGCAGCGCCCGATTCTCGGACTCTATTGTGCGTCAGGTGCATACACTGAGTTAAAGTCTAAAAAACATTGTCATCTGAGTAACCTAAGCTTACCTTTATTTACAGTAGATGTTCAAAATGATGTTCCTCTATGGAAAGAGCGGCATGACATCTCTTCAACACATTTGCGAACACTCGACGAATTTCGGCTGCCGAAATCTGGGAAATGACTAGTCGAATCCTGTCTTCCAACTCTTCGAGTGTATGGGGATTGGCTTGCATACACCTTGTCTTTTATCATTCCCCAAAGATAAAAGTCACATGGGTTTAGATCTGGAGAACGAGGAAGCCAGTCAACTATCCTATCATCGAAAATATTTCGTATTGCTGCCACAGAAGCATTGGCAATGTGTAGTCTTGCATTGTCCTGCATGAAATAACTGTACAGCTTTTCGTTGGGTGAAATTTCTTGAAAAAATGGATGCAGGATATTGTTCACATACCTGTCAGAATTTATTGTTTCGTGAAGAAAGATTGGCCCAATTATTCGCCTCGCACTAATTGCACACCACACTCCAGTTTTCACATCATGAAGAGGTTGTTGGTGTAACTCGCATGGATTTTCTGAACTCCAACGTCGATTGTTCTGCGAATTTACGTAGCCTGACAAATGCAGCCATGCTTCATCAGAAAAATAAAGCACCTCAGGATCGGGCCGGACTGGGCGCTGTTGCCAAGTGTCCCAGAACACGCACAGCGGCGACTGGCAGGCGGAGCGCCAGCAGCCGGCAAACGCGCCCCGCAACTCGCGGACCTCTCCCAGGCGTCTTTCGCGAGACACCCTGTATTTTATACCGATTACATATGTGTTAATTACCATACATTTGATAAAATTTCTATTTAAATGGCTAAAGTATTCCAAACAGAACGAAAAAAGTTTATAAGGTTACCGCAAGATTCGAGCTACATGACCTACATTCACTATTTTGACTACCTACAATGCTACCAAATGAGCTGCGACAACAGCAAAAGCAATTGGTAGGATAATATGTATTTATATCCGCTTTCAAAACTATTTTCTCGGGAATTTTTTAGAATCGAATCGAAAGGCTTTGGATGATTATTATTTTAAGTCTTAACTTTATGCACCATAAATATAAAAAAAAATATCCGATATCCATATTGTCTCCTTTTTGGCATTCTATAACAATCGTGCCGTCGTTTCAGACCAGAAAGAATCGTGAACGAATCGTAGGAAAAGATTCCAAGGTTAGATTCCAATGCCATCTATGAGCAGGATGTAGAACGTAACAATCGTGCAATTGCAGACTAAAGCGAATCGTATGAATCGATTTACAATTTGGGATTGAATCGGAAGAATCGATTCCTGAAAAAGAATCGTGTTGCTCAACTCTACTTCATGCATCATTTATTAAAATAACTCAGAAACAGTGTACCGTCAAACGGGGCGATATCGGACACCGGGTTGATTTCGGACGATATGGTTTATCTTCTCTTTCCCACTGCACAGCAACGAATTAGTGATAATTTCCACTTCCGCGCGCTGCTTACTTTATGCACGAGCCTATAATTCCCGCGTTTGGAACGCTTGTTTACCGACGCAATAATCAGTCGGAAAGTTTCATTGTCGAAAGTTCTCGCTGTGTTATGGAGCGGAAACTTTCTGTTGTTGCGACTGGCGGAAAAGTATTGTAGCGTCAGTTGCCAACGAGATCAATAGGCTGCGGCACTGTGAGAAGTTTTGTACCAGTTTTTCACGAGTTTTGTGTAAAGTTTCAAAGTAACGGAGGGTTTTTTTTTCGAAATTGTGTACTTTGTGGGGTGATTTCAGACAATACCGAGAACGTATAGAAGTACGAAAGTTGTTCAAGATCGGTGTAATTATGACCCGAAATTTTAAAGAAAGCAGTTCGAAATATTCAGTGTAGCAAATTAACGAATAGAATAGCCTTTAATAAATAAAATTTCTTACCTCAATCCTTATCCCTTATATTAATGATGGACGTCCTTTAAATATATTAAAAGTCACTAAAATCAAACAGAAAGAAAGTAGAATAAAAAAAGTCAATTTGTGTTCGAAATCACCCCATACACTTCGAAACACCGGCAGAGATTTAAAATACACGTCTCCGAAATTACCCCAGTCCATAGGGTGAGTTCGAGCACTTTATTTCTCTGTCTCAGGCAAAAGTATGTGCACATAGACATTCTGTTTGTAGGATATTTTATTGGTTATACATATACCCCACCACTTCCGTAAAAAACAATGAAATCTGACAAAACCTACGAAAGTCATAGTGAAAATAATCTCAAAACTGTCTGAAATCACTCCGTTTGACAGTACTTATTTTTCTTCCAAAAAAGCAAATATTCAAATGTTTGTGAAGTTATTGGACTTAACTATGGGGTCATCAGTCCCTAAACTTACAAACTACGTATCAACTACCTTATACTAAGGACGGCACAAATATCCATGCCCGAGGGGGGATTCGAACCCCCGACCGTAGTGGCCGTGCAGAGCGTGACTGTAGTGCCTCAGTCCCCTCGGCCACCGCGGCCGGCTATTTTTCTTCTTTATATTCATTATTTTGAGGAGGGCCTCAGCCACCATCCCCCCCTTATATGCTCCACTGCAAACGGCTACTATACAGTGCAGGAATGACATCCTCCGATGTACAGTGCAATCATATTGGCAGCATTTCACTGAGGGATTCTTCTTTGTTGACACCAGTTCTCGGACTCATTGTACACATTTTATGAGTGCATTCCTTCATGATAATGACAGTGCAAGATTAGAATGGCTAGCATGTTCTCCAGGCATGAACGCCATTGAACATGCCTGGCATACAATGAAAAAGAACTGTTTCTGGGCGAGATGACCCACCAACCAATCTGAGACACCCACGCCAAATTTCCATTGAAGAGTGGGACAATATGGACCAAGAGCCCATTGATGATCTAGTGGGCAGTACAGGTATGAATCTGTGCAGCAGGTTGTGTTACTGGGTGGTAGGGGGAATGGTGTACACTGCAATCTGGAACACAAATTTCGAATGTCTAGGTTATGTCATAAAAGTTGTCAGTTTTTGTTTTAATGAACTATAAAGAGAAGTAAAATATTGTTTTGTGTATCTTTATTTTTATGTAAAGGGCCATGAACCCTAGAATTGTGGTGATGGAGCACTTTTCTTGGTGTGTGATGAACAGGGTGAGTATCAGTTTGTGGCTATTTGCTGATGATACTTTGTTGCATGAGAAGGTGTCATTGTTGAGGGACTTTAGGAGGATACAAGATAACTTAGACATGATATCTAGTTGGTGTGATGAATGCTAGCTTTAAATGTAGAAAAAGTAAGGTAATGCAGATAAACATACCACACGCTGATACAATGGATAGATATATACTATTGCACTGGTTGTTTTGCAATTGTTGAATATGCTGACATCTTGATCCACATTATCTTGACTATTTGTTTGCTGTTACATAATAATGACGTGAGGCATTTCTAGTTGAACAGTCATTTGCACCGAAAAAGAATGTCTTGCTTTCATTGGTAAAAGGTGATACTATGAGATTTTACATGAACAGATACGTCTTGGCAGCACATTTCAGAGTTCAAAATACAGAAAAGTTTCAGTCATTCTGCATCCAATATGAAAATATGGGGGGTTCCTATACTAATCATCCACCAAAATTTTCTTTTCTGTTGCTGCTACTTCTTGTTGAATTTACATGTCCATATCAGTGGCACTAAAAACAAGTGTAAGTTCATGTGTTCTGTTCAAAAGACTTTGTTTTTCTTCTTTTTTTTCTCAAAGAGCCCATCAACATTTGTAGTGTGACACCTGTATTGAAGTGAGGTCTTGTTCAAGCCAAATCAGAGGGGATATATACAGGCCCTACGCTTTACATATCAACAAAAATCCAAAACTGCGACGGAAGTCAATACTCACTCCATTGAATTCATGCTGCACCTCTTACATCAGAAACACAAATGTATCACACTTAAGTCATGATACTGCTGAGAAAGCATTCTTCCCAAGTATTCCCTTCACGTACAGGAAAAAGTTGCTTGGGAGTATTAAAGCATCTTTGTGCTGAATAAGAATTCTTACTTTGTTGTTACTGTTGAACGTCTTCAACACATAAGGTCTGTGGGAAACATTTACCTGACTAGAGGTGAATTTTTCATATTGTACTGTATTTTGGAACTTTATATTTTCACTTGTTATCACAGTGTGCTTCCACTGCAAACTGATGTTCCAGTACTGAAAACAGTATACATTCAATTTACATCATATTTCCATGTCAGTGAAATTGTACTGTTATTTATTCACCTCAAAAAACTACCAGTTTCCTGTTCTGATCCTCAGTACTCAGTTTGAGATGGAGTGACATCTGGACAGTACTGGAAGGTACCGCAACAACTTTATATCCTGGAAAAACTGAAGGGAAGAATAGAAATTGTATGAATCAATCGATAATTCAGTACAAATTCATTGCAATATAACACTTGACATGAATCATTCTAATAGGTAGAAAGTATACTTATTGATTAGAATATTAGGTTTTCTCAGCACTGTATTCCAGTGCTTGAATTTTTGAGACTATTAAGAGATCCTATACAGCCTTCCTTGTTCGGATTGTATAGCCAAAACGTTGCTGTTTCAGAGATGCAGTATATAATGATATTTGAAAAGCTCTTGTAGGTTTCCAGACTGATCAGGGCAATACTCTAACTCCCTAGCTTAGGTCTACTGGGGCAAGTAGCTTGCTTTTCAATAACCTCAAACAGCATCTAGAGTTAGTGTACATCATCACATGTAAGTAACCATCAGATGCACTTAAGTTCATGTTTTTTGGTTTATATTTATTTGTCAGGAGAAATATTACACCATTGTGACCATGATGATATGAATTATAGTCTTGGTAGCATATAAAATGCAGAACACTCAGTTGTTGGTGAAGTAATGCCTCAGTACTTTTTGGTGGGCATAGAGCCCCATGTGAGTCAAAGTAGAAGGTATTGTTCCAACTTAAAAAACACAACCCAATTGGTCGCAGATACTCCAGCCAAGTCTATGTTTACAACTACACAGTCTTTCCATTTTGGCATTGTCTTTGGTGTGGTATTCCCCATAAGAATGCCACTAAGTCTTGTGATTTTGAGTTTATTGAGAAGTTTAAGGTGGTCTGTACCGGTATTGGTAAGTGGTCTGTGCAGTAGTACAGCTATGAGACACTTTAAAAATAAATGGTCCTAAACATTTCTTATATGACTTTAAATAGAGTCCTTTTATGAGTGCCACAAGTGTCACAACTGTATTATGTCTTTGGGCTTCCTTTTGTTATATTTCTACATTTTTCATTATATGTTCATTTGTGGCTAAAGACCTCAGCATGGAACCGATGACAGAAGGGTTTGCAAGTGCAGGAATGAGAAACTATTATTCCACAAAAGATTTTAGATGCTGATAGAAACCCAGGCATTTCAGTAGTCTCTCTTCCTCACCTTTGGCTGCCGCCACTGCTGTTTGGATGTTTGGCAGATATGACTTCTAAAACAACAGATTGTGTTTCGTAATATGCACTGAATCTCCAACACTGAATATGTGCTTTTGCAGGTCCAACATTTTAAGCCACAAGGAAGCAGCCACATGGTCTAAGGCATCATGCTATGTACTGTGCAGCCACCTCCACCTGAGGTTCGGGTTCTCACTCAGACGTTTTGTGTGTGTGTGTGTGTGTGTGTGTGTGTGTGTGTGTGTGTGTGTGTGTGTGTGTTTGTGTGTGTGTGTAGTTTGTAAGTCTAGGGACTGATGACCTTAGCAGTTAGGTTCACAAACATTTGAACAACATTTTAATGCAGTTGAATACTGTATTTATAAGTCCATTATCCTGTAGGCTACAGTGACAAGCTATTTTTAATTAAGCAATGAGTAATTCAATTAAACTTGTTAATAATCTATGGTAAAATGACTACCCAATTGCATGATTCTCAAAGATGAAACTATCCATATCCAGTTTTTTAGTCTTTTATTTATCCATTCTAAGATTCTTGTTTTCAAGTGTAGGCGCGGTAAGTAATGATTAATTCCATATTGTTTCATTACCACTTTGAAATATCTATTGTCAAATTCTCCACCATGGTTGGTTTGCAGGTTGTCAGGACATCCATTTGTTCCAGTCTGCAGATGTTGGTCAAACACCTGTATTACTACCTTACCAGTCTTTGCCTTCACAGACAGGGCCCACGTGATTTTTGGATACCTGTTAATGATCTTTAAAATGGAACTGAAATCCTTATTTGACCGTGAATATTCTATCCTATCTGTGAGATCAGCCTGTCAAAAATCATCCAGGCCCCCTACAATAGTCCTTCTTGGTGGTAATTTTTTGGATGCTGGCGCATGGCATTCTAAGACAACAGTCTCCATTACACAGCAATACAACTTTCCTGAATCTCCAAACTGATAGACATTATTTCCCCAATATTAGTTGAAGATATGAGTAGTTGAAGACATTCAATGAATTCATGCAGAGCATCATAGTAGATGTACCCCACAGATAAAGTCGTCAGGCATTTATAAATGACATCAATGCCTTCACGAATGCTACAAACCCTTGCTAACACAGGTCTAATAATGTTCCTGTTGTATTTCCTACTGCCTGTGCTCTTTCTTAGACCACTTGGGGTGGGCCTGTGGTTGTTAGCCATGTGTATTACTTCAGCATATGCCAACATATATGGCTGCTCTTGACACAGCTCAAATATTTCATTTAGTTTGCTAGCAATGAAGATGGTGGAAGTATGGTCTCCTCCTGTTCTTCTATAGGCATCCATTGCTAAAAGCTGTTTACTACTTTCTGTCGTTGAATGTGTTTTAGAGAGTTTGTTCACATGGCAACTGACCTTCCTCGCCTCTGTGACTTGTCAGCATGATGATCACTTTTCAAAACCACACACACTTTATATAGTCTTATGAAAGATTTTCTCACTCTCTTAAACTTTGCTTTTATTGCATTCAGTAGCCAAAGAAACATTTTGTTGATTTCTTCCTGAACTTTCGTTTTCATGATGTTACATCTCATTTCTTCTGTTGCTTTTAAATGTGATTCTCGCATATTGTCATTTACCTTTGATTCTGCATCACTGACACTTTTTTTTTCAGTTCCATTCATGTAGTGTTGACTGCTTCAGTTTTTCTATTGATGTATGTTTCATCTGTGCTTCACACTCTCAGAATGGATACATGCTGATTTGCCCCTTGTCAGTGATATACGAACACAGAGACATGAAGGTACATTATTTTTAAGATGATTTTCATTTAAGTGCCATCTGTATCGTCCATCAGTCACATTCCTTGTTTTTTCTATAATCAGGAAACCATACTGTAAATGATTCCAGCAGTGCCGGCATATTGGAACGAAGTCACTAAATGTCATGTCAGACCCTAAACGACCTAGTTAAATGTATTTTATATTTATGATGTTTGAAAGAAATAATAAGGTACACATTGTCCCTTACCAACTGCTTTTTAATCCTGGAGTACGTCTGGTTCAAGCAGAACACATTGATCTTCATATGACACCCAAATCAAAACGAGATGCATAGGTCACCAGGGTGGAAAGTAAGGGTGTTTCCAGACCTGCCCCCTCCCCCCAGCCTTATCCATGTTGTGTTTTAAGTCATTGACAATAGAACCTATGGTCCAATTTTACATGTTGAAACACCTAGAGTGTTCATCTGTCTTTAGTGACCACTCTGTGACAGGACATTAATAATTAATCTTTCTTCCTTCCTCTTTGACCCTTTTGGTTGCAGATATAATCTGGATACTGGCCTGAATGAACTTGGAGTACTGACAACCCCCTTCCCCAAAAAGCATAAATTACCTATGCCACAGATTTATTTTCAATCTAGGCATAACATTCATTCTTACCTGGAGCTGTTAAAGGCTGCAGCTACTGTGGAAAGAAATCAAAAGCACATTTTTAAGGTAAAAACTAATAGCACACATGCCTGTTACAGAAGTGTGTAACAGATGACATACTGGAGTAACTGGTATGTACTATTGATGAATTGGATCTCCAAGTATTAAATGAACCAAGCTGGGCATCAATGTACCAAAATAGATCAGCAGCAAAAACAAAATATAGGCCAAAATCATCATTGTTAATGATGTGTCTCCATAGATTGTCACAGAGAGTACGGCAATAAGTGACCTCAATTTAATACTCTTATCTCCTGAAGGTCAAAAATACAAAATTTGTGAACCCAATTCACAGAAACTAATTTACATCAGAAAAACTACTTTTAACCTATTGAGAGAGGATTTTAATGTACAGATACTTGAAGGTGCAGGTCACAACATACATGAAAGAGCCACTGAGTTACAGAAAGCTCTTAAGATCATCTAATAGCCATTAAGGTTTGTAAATATTCCTTTGAAAAACACATTTTTAAGGTGAAGAAACGAAGAAGAAAGACAGGTTGCATCAGAGATAAAGCAACCAGTATTGCATTAGGTTGGGAGCGATTTGAGTGTCACTGATCACAGTCACAGAAAACAAACTCAACAGAATGACACGACAGAGTGGGACAGACAACAGAGATGAAAACACAGCAAAATTACAAGCACAAAGAACAAATCAAATCAACAGCATGAGGAATGAAGCAGAGCATAGGCAAGACACAGCTGAGAAGTGTACCATGGCTCCATCCAATATAAAGGGTGGCTGCAAGCACGAGTAGGCCAGTGCAGTGGGTGTGGCTTTGAGCACAAGCACAGCACTGTGGCGGCAATGGCAAATATTGCAGCTTTAGGTGTGCCATCTAATGGCTGTCATCCAGGTTCATGTGTTATAATAGGCTTTCAAACTCATCAGCCTGAGATAACAGATCCCCCCCCCCTCCCTGAAATGGGCACATAAGAACAGAAGTGCCGAGCATGATGTTTTGGGAGGTGGACTGGTGGTACAATTAGTGTCCCAGCTGTGCAGCCAACCAGCTTGGGAAAAGAACGTGGGGCCTTGAGATATTTGCTTTGGTACAGAGTTGAGGAGGGAGGGGAGGGGGTTGACTGCTGACAGGATAGATGCTGAGGTAAGGTTTCCACCTGCATATCTGCATCCATGGGAATTGACAAAACCCTCAAATGCAAATTGTACCCATGCGGTTGAGGTATTGCGATGGCGAGCACACCTGAGAGGGTACATGTGGAGGTGAGTTCTCCACTTACATTCCCGCATCTACTGTAATTGCTGACAACACCCTGGAGTGCAGATTGTACCCAAGCTATTGAGGGATTGACAATGGCGAGAGCTACTGGTGAGGGTGCAGCCAGTAAACAGGGATGGAGTTGGTTGGTATGTCAGTGCTGCAACTCCCTACATCCGTCGGGCCCAGTGGGCTTGGGGTAAAGTGCTCGACTGGAAACCGAAGGGTCGCAGGTTCAAAGCCCGGTCGGACCTCGGATTTTTTCAGTCTGCACTTTAACCCATCCTTCACCTCTCAACGATGTGAGGAGTCGCCAGAAACGACACGTGGTTCGGATTCCACGTTAAGCTGTAGGTCCCCTTTCTCCGGTTGGATAACTGGGGTAGGCTAGGGACACGCAAGTCGCCGAAGTGGCGTCCAATTGAAAGACTTGCACCAGGCCAATGAGCCACACGAAATTATTATTAACTCCCTAGAGGCGTTAACGAATGTGAGGTGCCGCCCAGGGGAGGCTACCGCCTTAGCTATCACTCACAAGGGATTTACTCCTATTAATGGGCTCACAAAGCTGAACCTGGGGGATAGTGCACAGTGTACCAGGTCTTCGGTTTCATAGGCAGTAGGGCCAGGACATTGAAACAATATGTGGCCATCAGATTTGATGTTCTGCTGTGCTATGTTCATGGATAGAGGTAATTATAAAGGAGCTTAGAAACATTGTGAGTGCAGCTGTGGTGGTGGATATGCCTACTGCTGTCAACATTTGTTGTTTGAAGGTTTGCACCATCTGCTATACTTTGCCATTGCAGAACCACACCCTTTATTGCCAGGAACTGTTTGATAATGTTGGCTGTGTGTGAGTGAGCGTTGTGCAACTACCATACTCACTAGATCTCAATCCTAAATCTAACAAAATGTGAGAAGGCTTCTAACCACCACCCCAAAGGAAGACTTCGTGCAAAGTTTTCTGCAAATGTATTGCAGAGCTCAGCGGTGTATACCTCAAGTGTGATACACTAAAAGAGGTTCAATTTATGAAAATAACAAATGTTATTATACTCAACATAGTTTATATGTTAACATATTTATAGCTTATGACCATATAATTTTGAGTTCAATTACGCAAAATCAGTTCTCCTGCACATGACAAAAATAAGTTTATGATTCAAATTGCATCCAGAGAAAAAAAGTTTTAAATGAGGATTGCTCTCTTTCCTATGATAAGAGTGTCAGTATTGACATATGGCAGCAGTAGTTCAATTACGTATTAAAGTTATATAAATCTTAATTTTACTTTTGTCCCACTTGTGACACCATATGCCTATGAATGTATGTAGAGTATGAATTTACTCTTTTCTACCCATACTTAGCATACTTAGATTCAGCCACAGGCAAATAATTTAATTTTATGATGTCCACACATCTAATTTGATTCATGTTTTGAAAGAAATGGCAGATAAACCAAAACAAACATCCAAATTACAGTCCAGATGAGAACAATGAGAAGTTGCCACAAAGAAGAAACCCACAGTTTCAGAAAGAAGAAAATATAATCATAAATAAAATTACAAAACATAAAAAAGAGCACATGACATAACTTGAACTCCATGAGAAGGAGCATAACAGAAAGTGCCTTCCGAGGGCAAAAATGAATAATGCTATTCTTCTGAGTATTTCAAGACTAACTACATTGCCTTTCCAATGTCATTAGACATACAGCAGTGCTTTAGCAAAATCTGTCTGGACACTTCTCAAATCCCCTCAAAAAAATATAGCTGTAGTTTAAGGAATGGCAAAGAAAGTTGGTCTGTCTATTTCCACAGACATGCATGAAAAAATGTCCTCTAATCACAAATAAGATTATTTCCTGGTTGAAGTCACCGAGTTCTTATTTGTATTTATATTATGTACACATTTCCAGGGATAAAAGACAGTACGTGTTTTTAGGTGAATGGAAAGTAACAAATTTTTCAGAAGTACTCATCTGATCATGTTTTTACTATAAGTCTTCCAGTTATTTAACGGAAAATGTACATATTTACGTAAAGGTTTTCAAAGTTTTGTTCCTTGAGACCACAGAATTTTATGCTTTTGAAATCAACTCATCCTCAATAATGCAGTGCAAAATTTGTGAGAATTTCATTTTGTAGATCAGTGTACTAAAGTGATAACTTTTAGAGATACCATTTATGTGATTGTACTTAAAATTCTTATTGTTGCCAAAAGAAATATTCCAAGTGTAATTCCAGGCGTAAGCTTTTGACTCCAACCTTTGAAAGAATGGAGACAAGATGATACTGGAAGGTTTCTCCTCCTATGTAAGCGTGAGGGGGGGGGGGTTGTTTGAATTGCTCATAGAAAATGCATTCTAAGAAATTTATATGAAAATATAGCCAAACTTCACATGGATGTAGGGGGTGGAAATACAAAGTGTATTGTACTCCAGAAGATCATGGTCCAAAAACGAGGGGAATCAATTGTCCAGTCTGCAAAGTGGGATCTGAAGTTTGCAAAAATACTACCATACTGTATGTGGATAAAGAGACAATTAAGCAAAACACTGAACAAGAGAAACCTTGGAAAAGTGTTCCTGAAATTCCGGGAATATCACAGTGTCATGTAACTGAAATAAATGAAGGAATAATCTGAAAAATAGCCTTAGACTGATGTAATTTACTACTGCATGCACAATCAATATGACAGTTGGAGACTGTGTAGTTGTGTTCAAAATGTTTGTATAGTCTATGGGACTTTAACTACGGGGTCATCAGTCCCTAAACTTACAAACTACTTACGAACTAGGACGGCACAAATATCCATGCCCAAAGGGGGAATCGAACCCCCGACCGTAGTGGCCGTGACTGGAGCGCCTTAGTCCCCTCGGCCACCGCGGCCGGCTGTGTAGTTGTGTCATGGCCCAGGTAACTTCAAGTGGCCAGTTCCCCTGGCTGCATTGATTACAATGTTAATGAATTTGTGGAGAAGCATTAACTTCACAGAATATATTTAAATGTCACTATTTATATTGTCTGCTTTCACTTCATATTAAACTGAACCTAACAATCTGAAGATTGTTAATTTTAAATATCACATTTTTTTAAGGCAGTTTTTTTTATGAAATAAAGCCATTAGAAAGATGGCACTATATTTAAAACAGTACTCTACAACTTGCTTCATCACACATGTTGCATACGCAACATATGTATAGTCTTGGAATGTAGTAAACTGATTCCTTCATATACCTGTTTCTTATCAGATATTTGTGCAGAGTCCTCGACAACCACCTGTCCTGCATGACAGATTTTTTTTTCTTTTTTGTAATTCCTAGGACTCACAAATTTAGCAGTGTTTTCTTTATATAATGCGAGACACCCACATTCTTGAGAAAAAATTATCTCATTACAGTAAAATTTTTCAGTTGTCAGAATTTTTTGTTTAACTCTTGACATGTGCATTTTGTATTTCATGCAATGTCTTGCAAGTGCAATCTGTATAGAGCTTTTTTTCAATAATATGTATAAGTCCAAGATGCTAATTTATAACAAGAAAAATAAAGACTGTGCAATACTTTGGATATGTAGTACTATTTTGATATGTTTGATAGTCAGTAAAGCATGGCAGTGTTTTATGAACAATAAAATACTCCACAACAATCCGACATGACAGTGGAATTACTGTTATGTGTGACAGAGAATTTTGTGTTGTTCTGGTCTGAGTATCAGATATATCTTCTAGTAGAGAGTTAAACAAGTTTCTTAAGCTTCAAGGTCTTTCCATCTATTCCCATTTCGTAAGTTTCCTCTAACCCAGGGTTCTGGGTGACTTCTCCATAATTTTTCCCCATTTTCTAAACTTCACCACTCCTTTTCCTCTTTCTTTCCCTACTACATTTCCACTAGAAGAAGGTGCCACTGGCTCTGAAAGCTTGTGCAAATTCATTTTCTATTCATTGTTTATTTAATTGTGTTTTCTACTGTAAACAGTTGAGGAGAAGATATTTTCTCTTAGAATATATTTTCAAAAATGAATCTTCAGGGAACTGGAGAGCAAGAACAGGGTGCAGAATGAAACTTTCACTCTGCAGCGGAGTGTGCGCTGATATGAAACTTCCTGGCAGATTAAAATTGTGTGCCGGAACCGGGACTCGAACCTGGGACCTTTGCCTTTCGCGGGCAAGCGCTCTACCGACTGAGCTACCCCGACACGACTCACGATGCCGCCTCACAACTTTACTTCCGCCAGTACCTCGCCTCCTACTTTCCAAACTTCACAGAAGCTCTCTTGCAAACACGCAAGACTAGCACTCCTGGAAGAAAGGATATGGTGGAGACATGGCTTAGCCACAGCCTAAGGGATGTTTCCAGAATGAAACTTTCACTCTGCAGCGGAGTGTGCGCTGATATGAAACTTCCTGGCAGATAAAAATTGTGTGCCGGAACCGGGACTCGAACCTGGGACCTTTGCCTTTCGCGGGCAAGCGCTCTACCGACTGAGCTACCCCGACACGACTCACGATGCCGCCTCACAACTTTACTTCCGCCAGTACCTCGCCTCCTACTTTCCAAACTTCACAGAAGCTCTCTTGCAAACACGCAAGACTAGCACTCCTGGAAGAAAGGATATGGTGGAGACATGGCTTAGCCACAGCCTAAGGGATGTTTCCAGAATGAAACTTTCACTCTGCAGCGGAGTGTGCGCTGATATGAAACTTCCTGGCAGATTAAAATTGTGTGCCGGAACCGGGACTCGAACCTGGGACCTTTGCCTTTCGCGGGCAAGCGCTCTACCGACTGAGCTACCCCGACACGACTCACGATGCCGCCTCACAACTTTACTTCCGCCAGTACCTCGCCTCCTACTTTCCAAACTTCACAGAAGCTCTCTTGCAAACACGCAAGACTAGCACTCCTGGAAGAAAGGATATGGTGGAGACATGGCTTAGCCACAGCCTAAGGGATGTTTCCAGAATGAAACTTTCACTCTGCAGCGGAGTGTGCGCTGATATGAAACTTCCTGGCAGATAAAAATTGTGTGCCGGAACCGGGACTCGAACCTGGGACCTTTGCCTTTCGCGGGCAAGCGCTCTACCGACTGAGCTACCCCGACACGACTCACGATGCCGCCTCACAACTTTACTTCCGCCAGTACCTCGCCTCCTACTTTCCAAACTTCACAGAAGCTCTCTTGCAAACACGCAAGACTAGCACTCCTGGAAGAAAGGATATGGTGGAGACATGGCTTAGCCACAGCCTAAGGGATGTTTCCAGAATGAAACTTTCACTCTGCAGCGGAGTGTGCGCTGATATGAAACTTCCTGGCAGATTAAAATTGTGTGCCGGAACCGGGACTCGAACCTGGGACCTTTGCCTATCGCGGGCAAGCGCTCTACCGACTGAGCTACCCCGACACGACTCACGATGCCGCCTCACAACTTTACTTCCGCCAGTACCTCGCCTCCTACTTTCCAAACTTCACAGAAGCTCTCTTGCAAACACGCAAGACTAGCACTCCTGGAAGAAAGGATATGGTGGAGACATGGCTTAGCCACAGCCTAAGGGATGTTTCCAGAATGAAACTTTCACTCTGCAGCGGAGTGTGCGCTGATATGAAACTTCCTGGCAGATTAAAATTGTGTGCCGGAACCGGGACTCGAACCTGGGACCTTTGCCTTTCGCGGGCAAGCGCTCTACCGACTGAGCTACCCCGACACGACTCACGATGCCGCCTCACAACTTTACTTCCGCCAGTACCTCGCCTCCTACTTTCCAAACTTCACAGAAGCTCTCTTGCAAACACGCAAGACTAGCACTCCTGGAAGAAAGGATATGGTGGAGACATGGCTTAGCCACAGCCTAAGGGATGTTTCCAGAATGAAACTTTCACTCTGCAGCGGAGTGTGCGCTGATATGAAACTTCCTGGCAGATAAAAATTGTGTGCCGGAACCGGGACTCGAACCTGGGACCTTTGCCTTTCGCGGGCAAGCGCTCTACCGACTGAGCTACCCCGACACGACTCACGATGCCGCCTCACAACTTTACTTCCGCCAGTACCTCGCCTCCTACTTTCCAAACTTCACAGAAGCTCTCTTGCAAACACGCAAGACTAGCACTCCTGGAAGAAAGGATATGGTGGAGACATGGCTTAGCCACAGCCTAAGGGATGTTTCCAGAATGAAACTTTCACTCTGCAGCGGAGTGTGCGCTGATATGAAACTTCCTGGCAGATTAAAACTGTGTGCCGGAACCGGGACTCGAACCTGGGACCTTTGCCATTCGCGGGCAAGCGCTCTACCGACTGAGCTACCCCGACACGACTCACGATGCCGCCTCACAACTTTACTTCCGCCAGTACCTCGCCTCCTACTTTCCAAACTTCACAGAAGCTCTCTTGCAAACACGCAAGACTAGCACTCCTGGAAGAAAGGATATGGTGGAGACATGGCTTAGCCACAGCCTAAGAGATGTTTCCAGAATGAAACTTTCACTCTGCAGCGGAGTGTGCGCTGATATGAAACTTCCTGGCAGATTAAAATTGTGTGCCGGAACCGGGACTCGAACCTGGGACCTTTGCCTTTCGCGGGCAAGCGCTCTACCGACTGAGCTACCCCGACACGACTCACGATGCCGCCTCACAACTTTACTTCCGGCGGCATCGTGAGTCGTGTCGGGGTAGCTCAGTCGGTAGAGCGCTTGCCCGCGAAAGGCAAAGGTCCCAGGTTCGAGTCCCGGTTCCGGCACACAATTTTAATCTGCCAGGAAGTTTCATATCAGCGCACACTCCGCTGCAGAGTGAAAGTTTCATTCTGGAAACATCCCTTAGGCTGTGGCTAAGCCATGTCTCCACCATATCCTTTCTTCCAGGAGTGCTAGTCTTGCGTGTTTGCAAGAGAGCTTCTGTGAAGTTTGGAAAGTAGGAGGCGAGGTACTGGCGGAAGTAAAGTTGTGAGGCGGCATCGTGAGTCGTGTCGGGGTAGCTCAGTCGGTAGAGCGCTTGCCCGCGAAAGGCAAAGGTCCCAGGTTCGAGTCCCGGTTCCGGCACACAATTTTAATCTGCCAGGAAGTTTCATATCAGCGCACACTCCGCTGCAGAGTGAAAGTTTCATTCTGGAAACATCCCTTAGGCTGTGGCTAAGCCATGTCTCCACCATATCCTTTCTTCCAGGAGTGCTAGTCTTGCGTGTTTGCAAGAGAGCTTCTGTGAAGTTTGGAAAGTAGGAGGCGAGGTACTGGCGGAAGTAAAGTTGTGAGGCGGCATCGTGAGTCGTGTCGGGGTAGCTCAGTCGGTAGAGCGCTTGCCCGCGAAAGGCAAAGGGCCCAGGTTCGAGTCCCGGTTCCGGCACACAATTTTAATCTGCCATGAAGTTTCATATCAGCGCACACTCCGCTGCAGAGTGAAAGTTTCATTCTGGAAACATCCCTTAGGCTGTGGCTAAGCCATGTCTCCACCATATCCTTTCTTCCAGGAGTGCTAGTCTTGCGTGTTTGCAAGAGAGCTTCTGTGAAGTTTGGAAAGTAGGAGGCGAGGTACTGGCGGAAGTAAAGTTGTGAGGCGGCATCGTGAGTCGTGTCGGGGTAGCTCAGTCGGTAGAGCGCTTGCCCGCGAAAGGCAAAGGTCCCAGGTTCGAGTCCCGGTTCCGGCACACAATTTTAATCTGCCAGGAAGTTTCATATCAGCGCACACTCCGCTGCAGAGTGAAAGTTTCATTCTGGAAACATCCCTTAGGCTGTGGCTAAGCCATGTCTCCACCATATCCTTTCTTCCAGGAGTGCTAGTCTTGCGTGTTTGCAAGAGAGCTTCTGTGAAGTTTGGAAAGTAGGAGGCGAGGTACTGGCGGAAGTAAAGTTGTGAGGCGGCATCGTGAGTCGTGTCGGGGTAGCTCAGTCGGTAGAGCGCTTGCCCGCGAAAGGCAAAGGTCCCAGGTTCGAGTCCCGGTTCCGGCACACAGTTTTAATCTGCCAGGAAGTTTCATATCAGCGCACACTCCGCTGCAGAGTGAAAGTTTCATTCTGGAAACATCCCTTAGGCTGTGGCTAAGCCATGTCTCCACCATATCCTTTCTTCCAGGAGTGCTAGTCTTGCGTGTTTGCAAGAGAGCTTCTGTGAAGTTTGGAAAGTAGGAGGCGAGGTACTGGCGGAAGTAAAGTTGTGAGGCGGCATCGTGAGTCGTGTCGGGGTAGCTCAGTCGGTAGAGCGCTTGCCCGCGAAAGGCAAAGGTCCCAGGTTCGAGTCCCGGTTCCGGCACACAATTTTAATCTGCCAGGAAGTTTCAAGAACAGGGTGACTACTTGTTGTTGTTGTGGTCTTCAGTCCGGAGACTGGTTTGATGCAGCTCTCCACCCTCCTCTATCCTGAGCAAGCCTTTTCATCTCCTCATAAGAACGGCAACCCACATCCACTTGAATCTGCTTACTATATGCGTCTCTTGGTCTCCCTCTGCGATTTTTACCCCACACACTTCCCTCCAATGCTAAATTTACGATTCCCTGATGTCTAAGAATGTGTCCTACTAAGCGATCCCTTCTTTTAGTCAGGGTATGCCAAAAATTCCTTTTCTCACCAATTCTGTCCAGTACCTCTTCATTAGTTATGCGATCTACCCACCCAATCTTCAGCATTCTTCTGTAGCACCACATTTCAAAAGACTCTATTCTCTTCCTGTCCGCACTGCTTATCGTCCATGTTTCACTCCCGTACAAGGCAACACTTCACACAAATGCCTTCAGAAAAGACTTCCTTACACTTAAATTAATATTCGATGCCAGTAAATTTCTCTTTTTCAACAATGCTTTTCTTCCCATTGCCATTCTGCATTTTATATCCTCTGTACTGCGACAATCGCATGTTATTTTACTACCCAAGTAACAAAACTCATCTACCACCATCATTGTTTCGTTACCTAATCTAATTCCTTCAGCATCGCCTGATTTTCTAAGACCGCATTCCATTATTTTTGTTTTGCTCTTATTAATGTTCATTTTATATGCTCTCTTCAACACGCTGTCCATTCCATTCAACTGCTCTTCCAGGTCCTTTGCTGTCTCTGACAGAATTACAATGTCATCAGCAAAACGCAATGTTTTTATTTCTTCCCCCTGAACTTTAATCCCTATTCCAAATTTTTCCTTGCTTTCCTTCACCGCCTGCTCGATGTACAAATTGAATAACATCGGAGAAAGGCTACAACCCTGTCTTACTCCCTTCCCAACTGACGCTTCCCTTTCATGCCCTTCGAGTCTAATAACTGCGGTCTGGCTTTTGTACAAGTTGTAAATAACTCTCCTTTCCCTGTATTTTACCCCTGCTGACTTCAGAATTTGAAAGAGTGTATTCCAGTCGACATTATCAAATGCTTTCTCCAAATCCACAAAAGCTAAAAATGTAGGTTTGCCTTTACTTAATCTATCTTCTAAGATAAGACGTAAAGTGAGTATTGCCTCCCGGGTTCCTACGTTCCTCCTGAATCCAAACTGATCTTCCCCAAGGTCAGCTTCTACCAGCTTTTCCATTCTCCGGTAGATAATTCTTGTTAAAATTTTGCAACCATGACTTATCAAACTGATGGTTCTGTAATTTTCACACCTGTCTGCGCCTGATTTCTTTGGAATGGAGATTATTACATTTTTCTTAAAGTCTGAGGGTATTTCGCCTGTCTCATACATCCTACACACCAGTTCAAATAGTCTTGTCATGGCTGGCTCTCCCAGAGATTTTAGTAGCTCTGAGGGTATGTCATCTACTCCTGGGGCCTTGTTCCGACCTAGGTCTTTCAAGGCTCTGTCAAATTCATCTCTCAGTATAGTATCTCCTATTTCATCTTCATCTACTTCCTCTTCCCTTTCTACAACATCGTCTCTAAGTTCGTTTCCTTTGTAGAGCTGCTCTATGTACTCTTTCCACCTTTCAGCTTTCCCTTCTTTGCTGAGAACTGGTTTCCCATCTGAGTTCTTGATATTAGTAGAGTTGCTTTTCTTGTCCCCAAATGTCTCTTTTATTTTCCTTTAGGCGGTATCTACTTTCCCCCTTGCTATACATTCTTCTACAGATTTGCATTTGGCTTCTAGCCACTCCTGCTTACCCATTTTGCACTTCCTGTCAATCTCATTTTTTAGTCGTCTGTACTCCATTTTGCCTGTTTCGTTTACTGCATTTTTATATTTTCTCCTTTCATCAATTAACTGTAATATTTCCTGTGATATCCATGGATTTTTTGTAGGTCTTGTCTTTCTACCTATTTTGTCCTCCGCTGCTTTCACTATTTCATCTCTCAATGCTACCCATTCCTATTCTACTGTTTTATTTCCCCCTGTTTCTGTCAATTGTTGCCTAAATCTCCCTCTGAAATTCTCCAGAACTTCACTTTCCTTCAATTTATCTAAGTCCCATCTCCTTATTTTCCTACCTTTCTGCAGTTTTTTCAGCTTCAGCCTACAGTTCATGACTAACAAGTTATGGTCAGAGTCTATATCTGCCCCTGGGTATGTCCTGCAGTTTATAACCTGGTTCCGGTACCTATGTCTTACCATTATAAAATCTATCTGATACCTTCCGGTGTCTCCTGGTCTCTTCCATGTATACAACCTTCTTTTGTGATTCTTAAACCACGTGTTTGTTACGATTAAATCATGTTCCGTGCAAAATTCTACCAGGCGACTTCCTCTTTCATTCCTCCTGCCCAGTCCATATTCCCCTATTATTTTTCCTTCTCTTCCTTTTCCTACTACCGAATTCCAGTCTCCCATAACAATTAAGTTTTCCTCTCCCTTAACTGTCTGAATAATTTCCTTTAGCTCCTCATATATTTCTTCGATCTCCTCATCATCGGCAGAGCTAGTTGGCATATAAACCTGTACTACTGTTGTCGGTGTTGGCTTCGTATCTATCTTGACAATGATAATGCGATCACTGTGCTGCTCATAGTAGTTTACCCACATTCCTATTTTCTTATTCATTATCAGTCCTACTCCTGTGATACCCCCAACTGATTTTGTATTTATAATCCTGTACTCACCTGACCAGAAATCCTGTTCATCTTGCCACCGAACTTCACTAATCCCCACTATATCTAACTTCAACCTATCCATTTCCCTTTTTAAATTTTCTAATTTTCCTACCCGGTTAAGGGATCTAACATTCCACGCTCCGATCCGTAGAATGCCAGTATTGTCTTTCCTGATGACAACATCCTCCTGAGTAGTCCCCGCCCGGAGATCCGAATGGGGGACTATTTTACCTCCGGAATATTTTATCCGAGAGGATGCCATCATCATATGTTCATACAGTAGAGCTGCATGTCCTCGGGAAAAGTGACGGCTGTAGTTTCCCCTTGCTTTCAGCCGTTCGCAGTAGCTGTGTGGCAAAGCCACATTAGCTGATGTTACAAGGCCAGCTCAGTGAATCATCCAGACTGTTGCCCCTATAACTACTGAAAAGGCTGCTGCCCCTCTTCAGGAACCACACGTTTGTCTGGCCTCTCCACAGATACCCCTCCGCTGTGGTTGCACCTACGGTACGGCTATCTGCATCGTTGAGGCACGCAAGCCACCCCACCTCGGCAATGTCTGTGGTTCATGGGGGTGGGGTGACTACTTAAAGTTCACAAAAATTTCCCTGAGATTTCCATGTCTTTCCGGGCTATAATCATGACCTTGATCACTATACCTTTCATTGGAGCAAAAAAATTATGAAATTTTAGTATCAGTTATTAAAATAAACCTTTCCAAAAACTTGCGTGCTTATTACAGATGACACACTTGGAGATAACACTGCAATGTGACCAAAAAATTTTTAAAAAGGTATTAAAAATGCTAGCACAAAATTTAAATGTGCTTGTCAAGATATCATGTGAACACAGATATACTTGGTCTCTTGTTGTACACATTACACCACATCAACTTCGGTTTACACGAGATTTGTAATGCAATTTATGTTGAATTCAGAGCTGATGTCAAAAACACATATCTGCAAAAAACTGTAATGGTGGAATGGTTCTTTTAGTTCACAGGGTAATGTTCTTAAGAATCCAAATGTGAAATCAACATTAAATTCTTACAACAGGAACTTATATCCTCGGTAAGAATTTTACTGGTGCTGCTGGAAGCAGCCTACTCAGCATTAGTTGAAAGATCTTCATTTATCTCAGAGCACAGCGAATGTTAAGTTGTCCCTAAACCCCATGTGTGTACAGTCCACATAGTTAATGTTAATGGTGCCAGCACTTCAGAAAACAGCAGGTGCTGCCTTTTCTTCAACTCTTCTCACCTCTAGAATAGTTATATGTAGAGGCAAGGCCATTCCCATTGGCCACCATGGAAATTGTCAACTTCTGAAGAAACACTATTATTTAACTATACACTTGCTACATTTCAAACAATACAGAAATGCCAATTACTCCATATAGCACAAATTCCCTGATATTTTTTGAAATTCTCTGAAATTTCCCTGATTTATCCAGGTAAAATATAATTCATTGAGAATCCTGGGTTTTCCAGAGGAATTGACACCCTGAAGAAGTTCAGTAATATCAACAGTAACACTTCACTGTAGACCAACCGTCAGAAGAGACAGCAACAATGTAATGTCGACCGATAGCAGCAGCAGGAACAGAGCACGAAATTTCAGGATGTACCAGCAGTCCAGACACAGAGTACCTGATGAATATCAGCAATATGTCACATTAGTAGAGCCTACAATGCACGACAAAGTAGAACAACTCAGTCCTACTCGGTGGAAAAAACTGTACACACCAATAACATGAAAGTGCCTACGAACATTCAGCACATTTTCCAAGTCATACCAAGTGCAAGGGGGGCTGCAGCACAGCACTCTCTACTATGATTGGAAGGATGGAGGAACAAAGAAAGAAAGATTACGGTTTAATGCCCCATTAACAGCGTGGTCATTAGAGGCAGAGCTCATGCTCCAATTGTTTCGGTAAGGATGGGGGAGGAAATCGGCTGTGCCATTTCAAAGGAACCATTCGGGTATTTGTCTGGAGTGATTTAGGGAGATCACAGAAAACCTAAATCTGGATGGCCAGGGGCATATATGAGCCGCTATCCTCTCGAAAGCGAGTCAAATGCCTTACCACTGTGCCATCTCGCTTGGTTACTCTGCCAGGCACTTAAATGTGATTTGCAGGGTATCCCATGTAGATGTAGATTAGTAGCTTCCCTTTCATTAGGTGCAGGTAAAATATCAACAAAGTTATATATAATTATTGCCTACAAATAGAATAAAATTATCTACTTCATTAAATTTTTTACCACTATAATTAATCCTGTTACTTTTAAAGGTGTGTTTATAGCAAGTTGGTAACTTGTTTTTCAGTTTCATTCTCCCATTTATACATTACCTCTTTATTAATTCTTTCCCTTATTTTTAAGTGGTTTAGTAGCATAATGTGGTGTGACTTTGGAGCTTTGTTTTTATGTACTTATAAGAAAGGAAATTATATTATTAATGCACTATGAGTGTGACAATAACATAGTGTGCATTTGCTTCTACCATGCAAGTCATATGTGAAAACAGCAACTAATAAATAAAAAATGCCAGTCCCCTTAGTGGTACTGTTACACAATTGAACTGTCAACAACATTTGGTAGACCACTCCCATTTTGTTCCAGCCCCCCCCCCCCAGCCCCCTTCATCATATATTTCATTCCCTCCTATTAAGGGGGAGAGGATTGTTACAGAGCTTGCTTTGTGCTATTTTCAGCATTCAGTTCTAGGTAAGTTCGTTTTTGTTACTTTATTGATTTTATATTTGTTACAGCTGTTCCTTTTTGGGTATATTTTCTGTGTCTTTTGCCTTGGGGGGAGAGAAGGGTATATAATTTTTCCAAATGGGAACAGAGTTGGAGTGTGAGGGACAGTTCTGCTAATTGACTTAAATCTTCTGAAAAATGAGCACCTCTATAACACAGGACACAGAAGATAGACTAACAGATTAAGTGTGTCTCATTGGCTCAATATCAGTAATATAAGTACCTAAAACTTTTTGATTAGAGTGACTGCAGTAATCCCTAGTGTCTCCTTGGTACTACAATAACCTGTATAAGCCCCCCAGTCCTACCACTTACAATTAAAAGCATGAGTGATGGTAACACCTGTTCTTCCAGCAGAGGAAACAGTATCCTTGGGAATGGAGAATACTTAACATAATTTGTTATCTCCAGTACATGACTCTCAGTAATTTGACCAAACCACCCATTCAAGCAGCTTCGAAGAGATTTCCAGCTTCTTATGAACATCAATTAACTCATGCTGTGCCTGAGTTCAGGATTAACAGGACTGCATCCAGACCACTATGATGTTTATATGTACATTGAACCAAAAAGTTTAAATCAGGCTCCCTTAATCTATTTGGATTTTGGATATAATTGCATTGCAAGGATTGTTCTCTTTACATCATATTATTTTTGCTACAATGAAAGAAAAACCTTGCACGAAAATTAAAGGTTCATTTATGTTAATGTCTTGAAGTTTTGATGAGTTTTATAATAAGAGACTGGCACAATAGTCAAACAGAGTAGGACACTTCAATAACAAGTTTATTGTAAGGACAAAACAGTGTCACATAATGAAGTGCAGAGAGTGTGAATGCAGAAATTGTTAGCCCTGTGAAATAAAATATTTCAGCCAACTGTTGAATTAGCTCAACTGTAAGCCTCCATAATGGACACAGCAGGTTTTCCTTATTCAACATGTTGAAGAGCCTTGAAACCACAAACGGCCATTGCAAAGCATTATGCCCGCCACCATCTACCCCAAGTAGAGCCTCACACCATGGCCTGGATTGGCAGTGAACGATCTATCGCTATGTTGTGGCAGTCAACAAGTTCAAGAAAACTTAGAAAGATACAAATATACTTTGTGTACCAATGTAAGTGTTAAATACATTTAGGGTATTGTTCTCCAGAAACACTCAACAAGAAGATAATTTTTATGACATCTCTTGAAACAGTCTAAACAAGAGGTGATCGAACCTTTTTGCTCGGAAGTCAATAAAAATGTTTCAAATGTTTGTATAGCTTAGGGGACTTAACTACGGGGTCATCAGTCCCTAGACTTACAAACTAGCTAATTTAAGGATGGCACAAATATCCATACCCGAGGGGGGGATTCGAACCCCCGGCCATAGTGGCTGTGCAGACCGTGACTGGAGTGCCTCAGTGCCTCGGCCAGCTCGGTAGTCAATACTGATATTGTGGGCAGCACCTCAGTTTGGATATGTACCAAGCAGATTAATTGGTACCTACATTAATTATTACATTATAATCCCCTACAGTCTAGCTATGATACATGCACAATAAGCTGGCTGTTTGCCAAAAGTACTCATTAAAAGTAGGCACCATTCGTTACATTTTGTGTTGAGTATTCTCTGTTTCAGATTTCTGCAATCTTTAATTGCCCAATAAAGTGTTTTCCTATTTTCTGTGTGAGCAAACAATTAATTGTTTAATAACAGTAGTAGTTTACATTTAAATGGATTTTACAGTATGACACAATCACAACTGTTCACTAAATGTTTTGAATGTCCTTTGTCTAACACCCATTGCACTGTATTACAATAGCCTTAATTTAATTTCACATTCATTGCTACAGATATACACTACACATGGAAATGACCATCTATATAAAGCACATTCATGAATTTGTATTGCTTCAATTTGTAATTTTACCATAGCAGCTAATTGGTATGTATCACATATGCCCATGAGTTGTCAGCTCCAGAACACAAGGAAGAGAACATTCCCACTCTCACATTCTCCAACCAGCAGCAGCCACCCTGTTTACTCTCCTGCTCCTGGGTAGGTGGTCCACTTAACTAAGTTCACGCACAGATTCAGCTAAGCCCACGAGGGTAGCTTGTGCTTAAGGACCAATGGGGCAGAGTCCCAACACAAATGCCGTGACATCTTTTTATCCCACATATTTTTTCAACATTACGTTAAAAAGTTTGAGTACAATGTTATTCTAGTGTCTAACAAGTGACAGACTGGAGTAGATCAGACCCAGTTTCCACAGTTCTGTCACAGGCGCACACACAGTTTACTCTCAGTTGCCACTATCCAGCACAGCCCTACCAGGATGTGCCTCTCACCTGCCCCACAGTGCACCTTGCCAGTGATGAACTAGTTTCCCCCACCCTCCACAGGCCAGCAGATTCAAGTCTGTGCTTTTCCCCCCTTGCCTCCAAAAACTGCAGTCATAATAATGTCACCAAGCTCTGTTCCTTTCATAAGCTAATGGGCCCAGCTGTTGCCTACATGGAGGGCTCATGTGCTATGGGCCAGTTCACACATCTGTTCCCTACAGACCAGTGAAAACGGCCACCTGTCACCCCTATTGCACGCCTGTTCACATATCAACACAAGGTTTTAAAGTATTTGAATACTGTTTCATGCGTGGTTGTTAAACTGATGTTCCATACTTTGCTTTCTAATACCAGAAGTTCACTTATTTATTTGTTGATGTCAGTTCTTTTTAAGATGATAACTTTCAAAAACAAAGTACAAAAAATTCACACCCTCTTTAGCACAATCTGTAAGGTAATATATACCCTATAAACTTATACAGTTGCTGATATATGTGTGGATCCCTCTGGCAACAGTTACCTGTGCCAAGGATAAAGAAGGATGCAGCATCATTGTTAATAATTACCTAGGAACTAAGGCATAAGCAGGTAAGAGCAACTCCAGCAGAGAGAGATTTAGGATATAAATACTTTGGGAAAGAAGCTAAACCAATATCTCGGACATTTTCCTAATAATATAGTATCTTTACAGTTTTCAAGCTCTTCCTTCACTGCTGATTTCATTGGAGAATGTGTGGAATGAACAGACAAAAGTTTGGTAAGAGAAAAGCTTCATGATAGTTTGAAACAGCTATGACATGTGCTTTGTGTCTTGTTCGTAGTTGTCAGGAGGTCCACAAGCTTTGCTAATTTTCTGCAAACTTTAGAGGTGTGAGTGGTGCTGTAGTGGTTCCAAGAAATAAATGCTTTAAGTCTATAGTTGCAATGTGTTTCTATTTAGCCTGCTGCCTACCAGTTCCAGTGCACGCTATTACCCTTAGGCCATCACCTAGCATGCAGTCCTCATGCTCCCTTACCTGTGAAACAAGCTTATATGACCATGTGCCAGGCACTGAATAAGGGTGGTACTGTGCAATGGGAACGGCAGGCAGCAGACCAAGTAAATATAAACAAACTGTGATAATAGACTAAAACATATATTATTATGACTGCACTGCCCACTGTTCAAACTGACACCATATCGAGAATTTGTAACATATTTGTAAATGGATTAGATGTTTGGCAACAGTTGTATTCGAACAGTAGTTCCCAAGCTGTCCTGCATATCGTTTGTTCACTTCTGAAGAAAGTTCATCACTACTTGCAGTATTCTGTCAATTCTGTTTTAAGTATATAATTAACATTTAAACAATTGTGGTCTTTTTAAGAGGTTACATAACAAAAAAATATTTCTGTGAAGTTTTACCTTTTTTCTGGGCCCCACCAGCAAAAATGAGTGTGAGCCACCACTGTAAGCCAATTAAAATTAAGAACACGTAAGATGTTGCTGCATCTTCACTGTTAAAAGTGCTCTTAACATTAACTGACTTTTTTGGATTCAGCTGTTAATTGTTAGATGCATATTATTATTAATTACGCCTGAAAACCATGGCCACACAAATACTTGATATGGGGCACATACAGAATGTGGTCTTAAGTTTGATGATCACTAGCATAAATAGTTCCTAGTTCTGATGAGTTAGTGCCTCTAATGACCACACTGTTGATGACAGGACATTAAATCTTAACATATCTCCCCCCCCCCCCCCCCCCCAAAAAAAAAAAATCGCAATGAAGTTCAAATGACAACTTCTAACTTACATCATCTATAGTTGGAAAACTAACTACAATATGACAAGCTAATTAGAAGTGTGACTCACTAAGACAATTTAGAGAAAGCAATTTTTCCAATACTTCAGATATCACTTAATTTTCATCTTTTTTTAAACTTGTAATGGAAAATATAAGTGGTTATAAAAAATGCTAGACTTATTAAACTTTTTCTTCATTTCCATGGCTCCATTACTCCCAACAGAACTGTTAATTGATACTTCATTTCAGATTAATTTGTATAATACAACCAACTTCAAAACCATTGAAATTAACACCATCTCTTCAGGAATGTATGTCTACACGATACTGTCAACTATACATAATAGTGATCAAGTACTCTGGGTGTTGGTGACTTTTTCAATGGATCTCACTGCAATTTCTATCATCTAAGTTAATGAGATCTGCATTATGGATCATAAACTTACAACGGAAACCCCCAGTAGAGTCCAAACCCCATATACATGTGGCAACCAGTCCTTTCAATTACCTCATGTTTGCATTAACACACCCACTTATTATATATGTTAAGAGCTGAGTCAATTATTCTAATTATATGGGGTTTAAAGACTGCCCCCCCCCCCCTTTTTTTTAATACAGGGTATTCATCTTATCTATTTCTTCACCTCCTTTTGGAATTAATGGGTAATCAATTCAGAATAAGTTTAACAAAAAATTGAAAGGGGGAAACTGATCCTAATTATATATCCATCTCATTACCCCACAAACAGCCTAATTGAAGCACAAAAAAAAGTTTGTTAAGCTTATGGGACTTAACTGCAGGGTCATCAGTCCCTAAACTTACAGACTATTTATGAACTACCTTATACTAAAGACAACACAAACATCCATGCCCGACAGGGAAGGGCCTTGCGCATCTGAGCACAGTGCCTCAATGTGCTTGGCCACTCTACCAAGGCAATTGAAGCACAATATTGTTGTATGACAAACATACTGTTTTTTGCCATCATTCTAACAGTGGCCGATGATGAAAATGACACCTGCACCGTTCACAAATATGAACACTATCTGGGAGTTCTCAGTACACTGGAACCTGTTCCACTTCTGTACTCAGTGTATGTCGGGAGATAACTTGTCAAATTCACCTTGTAAAGGCATCTTATCTCACCTTCGTTTATTTTGCATACATTATATATTTTGTATTTTCAGGCTAATTTTACATTATTGTCACTACAGTTAATATAATAACTTGCTGTTCCAAGTAAATAAATCATAACCCTATGTTTTTGTTCAGAAGTTTTCAGTAAAAAGAATTCTTATAATATTTTATGAAATTGACTATTACACGAAATGGAAAAAATACAGACGATACCTTTCCTGTAGTCACTGACACCAAGTAACTTCGATAAAAATTGACTTTTGAAGACTGTCACTAATCCTTCCACGATTGTCAAGATTTGCTTGTGTGGTTTATCTAACACGTTCACTGCGGCTGACGCTTTTAAGCGTTTCCGCAATCAACACGCCAGTGTGGGTAATGCTTATAAGCGGTGCGCTAGCTGAGTACTCCGTTTAGTTTGTTTGGTTATGCACTCGTGTTAGTACAAGCCACCAAAAAATATCACCAAACTTTTCCTGTCAGCAGTCGCGTGTTTTCGTCTTTAGTGGTTTTCTATAAAAACATCGCCTATACACCTTGCAAATTTGTTATATGGGATTGGGTTTCCATAGCACCACATTGCAGATGAGACCTGTTTCTTTTTCTCATTTGATAAACCTTTTGGTATTTTCAGACTAATTCTTTCTCAATGAAGTGGATTTATTACTTCTTTGAATTTCATTTTCTCCCCATTTTCCAATACAATCAATAAATCAGAGGGGTTGTTTGAATTGTGTGCAATAAATACATATGACGCTTATAAGCGTCAGACAGCTCGCAGCATTTATCACATAATTGGCATTCAGCTAAAGCGTACTTTTATTTCTATATCTAGCACCACCTCTTGTGCAGACGTTATATTCGCTTTCAATATTACAGGTTTTGCATGGGTCAGATTTCGGCTCTCAGCGCATGTGCGCCTACAGCCGTCCGCCTAGAGCGTAAGCGGCCCACACTGGTGCCCACAGCGAATATTACATATCTATGTAATCAGTTGTCTACAACCATCTGTCCTTTGTGTCACTGGACTTTAAGGTAATTAGTTTATTTGTTTTCTGTTTATATGTAACTGCTCCATGTTCATCATTACTCAAGCATGTACAGACCATCAAATACTCTGGACAGCATCCATTGCACCTTTCAAACAATAATAATCTCCATCCACAAACAAACTCAATAACAAAGTGAATATTTACTAAATACTGCAAACACAAATGGACACATGTGACTAATATTTTACATGAGATCACTTCATTCTATGAATTAAGATAAATTATGACAATTTTTCCCTAAATACAAAAATATGTGAATTACATTGTGAATAATATATCAAAAGTAGAGGCAATAAAAAAATGTAAATACATAAATCTGTTCTCACAAAGGTATACAGTGGAAATTAATTTTTACTGGGTGAAGAATTTTAACCCAGATAGTGCAGAATTAAGTTTGATTTTATTTTTATTTCAAAAGGTATAAATTACCTTCATATGACTTCACAAAAATATATGTGATTTTTTTCACAAACACACCATTAGTTTTGGAATATTGCCCATGTTTCTGGAAGGACGTCAAAATGAATGTTTTAGAATTTTCATTTGATGTATCATTAGCATTAAAACACTATTTAAAATGAAATATATGCATATAAATGTCGCAAAAATTAAAGAATGTTCAAGAAATATGAACCTAACTACGAGAAAATCTTCAATATTATCTGTATGAACCTCAACTTTACAGCCACATCTTACCACTTTGCAATCAACAACAGATACTAAAATTTACCTATAATGGAAGGAGGAGAGTCAAAGAAATTAAATACGACACTGCACCAAATTGTAACTACAAGTATGAAAAACTAAGCAACCATTTCGCCCTTCTGGAAGGATGTCAGCACTATCTGGGTTAATACCCATAGATTTTTTTTTTTTTTTTTTTTTTTTTTTTGTGGTTTTAGGGCGCACAATTTCTATGGTCATTAGCGCCCAGCCAAGAACATAGATTCGCTATGATCTCAAAAACAAATGGTGACTGTCAGAACATCAACAAGAGGCTAAAAACGAAAGATAAAAGACAATTAAAAGGGTTAAATATCCTTGGATAAGTTGGCCAAGTTGATAAAACGCAAAACTCGAGCAGCTGCTCATGTGTCATCAGCTAAAATTTCCTCCAGAGTAGACGGAAAATGAAGGGCTACACGGAGATGATTAAAATTAACACAAGTCAGTAAAACATGTCGCACTGTCAGCAGTTCACCGCAGGAGCACAGCGATGCAGGGTCGGCGGATAGCAAGTGACGGTGGCTGAAACGGCAGTGACCGATCCGCAACCGGGCCAGGATGACCTCCTCCTGCCGAGAGGGGCGTGAGGAGGTTCTACAAGCGGTCGGGATCGGTTTTACAATTCGCAATTTATTGTTGTACAGTGAAAGCCACGCACTGTGCCATGACGACACGATACTCCGGCGAAGAGCCTGTTGAACATCGTCCGATGGGACGCAAAAGGTAGCCATGCGAGGCAAAAGAGCTGCGGCCTTGGCTGCTATGTCGGCGGCTTCATTCCCGGGCACACCCACATGGCCAGGGACCCACAGGAAAAAAACGTGATGGCTGTCATCAGCTAGCAACTGGAGGGAGCGTTGGATCCGATACACGAGAGGGTGGTTCGAGAAAGGGTCCTTAAGACTCTGCAGGGCACTAAGGGAGTCCGAACATATGGCATAGAAAGGTTCGCGGTGGCGGCAGGTGTACAAAACGGCCTGGTGGAGGGCAAAAAGCTCAGCCGTGAAGTTCGAGCACTGATCAGGGAGCTTGTATTGGAAACGGTTGACCCCGACGACGAAGGCAGATCCGACACCGGCAGTGCTCTTGCTCTTGGAACCATCAGTGTAAATAAATATGGCATTATCGAACCGCGAACGGAGTTCGACAAGCCTCGAGCGGTATACCAAATCCGGAGTGCTCTCCTTGGGGAGCGAACTAAGTTCAAGGTGAGTGTGAACCTGGGCCTGATGCCACAGTGGCAATGGGCTTTCGCTCAACCGAAGAGTGGAAGGAAGGGTAAAATCGAGCCGCTGTAGCAGGCGGCGAAACCGAACTCCAGGTGGAAGCAAGGCAATCGCAGACAACTGATATTGGCGATCGAGTGAGTCGTCAAAAAATAATCGGTAAGATGGATGGTTGAGCATCGACCGCAGGCTTCATGCGTACCGACACAAGAGTATGTCACATCGAGTGGTCAAGGGTAATACAGCAGCCTCGGCATACAGACTTTCAACAGGGCTGGTATAAAATGCACCGGTCGCCAGACGTAATCCCCGATGGTGAATAGAGTTGAGACGGTGGAGAATCGATGGCCGTGCAGAAGAGTACACAAGGCTTCCATAGTCGAGCTTCGACTGAACAATGGCATGGTAAAGGTGAAGCAGGACGGTACGATCCGCTCCCCATGACGTGCCACTGAGGACACGAAGAACGTTAAGGGAGCGGGTACAACGGGCAGACAGGTAGGACACGTGTGTGGACCAGCAAAGTTTACGATCCAACATGAGTCCCAAGAATTTCGTAGTCTCCGCGAAAGGGAGAGCAACAGGGCCGAGACGTAGAAAAGGTGGAAGAAATTCCTTGTATCTCCAGAAGTTGATACACACAGTTTTCTCAGTGGAGAATCTGAAGCCGTTTGCGATGCTCCAGGAGTATAGACGGTCAAGACAGCGTTGAAAAGAACGCTCCAAGAGACACGTCTGCTGGGCGCTGCAATAAATTGCGAAATAGTCAACAAAAAGAGATCCGGAGACGTCAGCTGAAAGGCAATCTACGATCGGATTGATTGCAATGGCAAAGAGCGCCACACTCAAGACGGAGCCCTGTGGTACCCCATTCTTCTGGCAAAAGGTATCTGACAAAACAGAGCCCACCCGTACCCGGAACTTGCGATCCGCCAAAAACGCTTGAATGAAAAGAGGAAGGCGGCCCCGAAGGCCCCATGTGTGCAATGTGCGGAGAATGCCCGCTCTCCAACAGGTATCGTATGCCTTCTCCAAGTCGAAGAACACTGCTACCGTTTGACGCTTCTTTGGAAAGTTATTCATAACGAAGGTCGACAACGTAACGAGGTGATCAGCAGCAGAGCGGTGTTGACGAAAACCGCATTGGATATTAGTTAGGAGGCGGCGAGATTCGAGGAGCCAGACCAACCGAGCGTTAACCATGCGTTCCATCACCTTTCAGACGCAGCTCGTCAGAGAAATGGGGCGATAACTGGAAGGAAGGTGTTTGTCCTTCCCTGGTTTGGGGATGGGGACAACAATGGCTTCACGCCAACTTGTGGCAACATGACCTTCTGTCCATATGCAATTGTAGGTACTAAGAAGAAAGCACTTGCCCGCAGGAGAGAAGTACTTCAGCATCTCAATATGAATGGAATCGGGCTCGGGAGCAGAAGATTGGGACAGGGGTCCACGAGGACTGCGTTCCCCATGGTCAGGCCAGGAATTGGGGCGTGGACCTTGATGCCGGATAAACGGCGTAGGCCACCCCAAACCACCGTGGAGGGAGTAAAACGGTTAAAAGAACTAGTAAAAGCAGTCCAGCACGCTATCTTGCTGTCGTTTATGATACGACAACATTGCGCTCTCATACGTTTATAATTGATGCAAGTCTCCAAAGTTGGGTGGCGGCGGAAGGTGCGTAAAGCACGGCGCCGGGCTCTAAGCGCGTCGCGGCAGGCTGCAGTCCACCAAGGGACCTGGACACGACGTGGAGAAGAGGATGTACGAGGTATGGAACGTTCAGCAGCGGTGAGAATAACCTCTGTGAGGTATTCGACCTGACTGTCATAGTTGGGAAAATTCTGATAGTGAAAAACAGCCATGGAAGAATAAAGCCCCCAGTCGGCTTTAGAAATGTTCCAACTGGTGGGACGAGGAGATGGGGAATGATGCAGGAAGTGGATGATACAAGGGAAATGGTCACTTCAGTACGTGTCAGAAAGTGCATACCACTCAAACCGACCGGCAAGCTGAGGAGTGCATATTGCGAGGTCTATATGGGAATAGGTGTGTGTTGTGTCTGAAAGGAAGGTCGGTGCACCGGTGTTGAGGCAGACAAGATCGAGGTGGTGGAGAAGGTCCACCAAAAGGGAGCCTCTCGGACAAGGTGCCAGAGAGCCCCATAGGGGGTGGTGGGCATTAAAGTCGCCTACCAACACGAAAGGTGAAGGGAGCTGGTTAACAAGGTGTAGCACATCTGCCCTAGTAAGGGCAGATGGCGATGGCCAATAGATATTACAGAGGGAAAAGGTAACTGTGGATAAAATGATGCGGACGGCAACTGCCTGTAGGCGAGTATGCAATGAAAGGGGATGGAAATAGACGTCGTCTCGAAGGAGCATCAGAACCCCTCCATGGGCTGGGATACCTTCCACGGGTGGCAGGTCGAACCGCACAGAGGTGTAGTGTGGAAAGTCTGCACGATCACTGGGACGCAACTTAGTTTCTTGGAGACAGACTAGAAGCGGGCAGTGCAACCGAAGGAGTGGTTTTAACTCCTCCCGATTGAAACGAATGCTGCGAATATTCCATTGAAGGAGCGCCATGATAAAAAATGAGATAAGAAATAAGGATAAAAACCAACTAGCAAGCGGGGTCACCTCGACAGCCGCTGAGGACCAGATTTCGAGGGAGCACTGCTATCGCTGTCTGGGGGCAAAGGGTCATGTTCCATTGGTTCGACCGACGCGCCTGCCACCTCCATGAGTTGATCAGGAGGGGCAGTTTCCACCGCCGGTAAAGGGCCGGGCACCCGGCAAACGGAGCGTCCCGGTGAAACAGAAGACGGCCGAGGCCGGCAACTGTTGGACGGCGTGACGGATGGGTCACGCCTCGGCGGGGAAGGAGAGGAACTCTTTTTCTTGTCAGCTCTTCTGGAAGAGTGACGGCGGGAAGAGGCAGTTGACGGTTGGGAAGCCTGAGAACGCAGAAAATCCTCACGGACGGGTTCCTTTTTCAAGGTCCGGGCATCTTGTTTAGGTGCCCGCGGTTTACTAGAGGTTGACGAAGACTGTACCTTAGAAGCAGCAGGAGGAAGCGGGGACGTGGAACGGGCAATCTTTGGGCTGGCGGATCGCACAACTGTGTCAGCGAAAGTGAAATCACAAGTCTGGGTACTGGAATCCTTAGTAGGTCGAGTTGAGGTGAGGACCTTACTGTATGTACCTGCTGGGAGGACAGTGGCTTTCGACTCGCCAACAACTTTCGAGCGGCAGATGTTGATACCTTCTCCGTAACCCGAATTTGCTGAATGATTTTTTCATCCTTATATACAGGGCAGTCGCGAGAGGAAGCCGCATGGTCGCCGTTGCAGTTACGGCAGTGAGGGGACGGAGGTGGGCAATCCCCCTCATGGGCGTCCCTACCACAAGTGACACATTTTGCTGCATTTGGGCAAGATTACGGGTATGGTTGTACCTGTGGCATTGGTAGCAGCGCGTTGGGTTTGGAATATAAGGGCGGACTGAGATAACTTTGTACCCTGCTTTGACCTTCGACGGGAGTTCAACTCTGTCGAATGTCAAAAACACAGTACGAGTCGGTGTCAACTGGTTATCTACCTTTTTCATCACCCTGTGGACGGCTGTCGCACCCTGATCGGACATATAGGATTGGATGTCGTCATCAGACAACCCGTCAAGGGATCTCGTAAAAACTACCCCCCGTGACGAGTTGAGTGTGCGGTGCACTTCTACCTTGACTGGAAACGTGTGTAATAACGTAGTCCGGATTAGTTTATGGGCTTGGAAAGCACTGTCCGCTTCCAGCAACAATGTGCCATTGCGCTGACGCGAACAGGTTTTAACAGGGCCAACAATTGCATCAACACCTTTCTGTATAACGAAAGGATTGACAGAATTGAAATCTTTTCCGTCGGTGCGAGACACAACAAGAAATTTCAGTAAATTAGGCAGAGTTTTCTTGTGCTGAGGCGAATCTATCTTACGTTTCTGGGTCAACGTCACTGAAGAAGAGAAGGAAGTCATCGCGTAGGTGTCCCCCGTGATTACCGGCGTCTCCGATGGCGCGCTCCTTCCTAGTTGGGGCCCTCTCCGAGGGCTTACCCGCCTTAGGTGATTGTTCACACCTCAGGTCACACCTCCCGAGAACTGACGGAGGGACCAATCGGCATGTTCGGAAGGTACCAGCTCGGGTAATCACCCTTCCCTGGGCCTGGCCTTTACCAGGGGGTATGTACGTGCCCTACTTGTCTACCCGGGGCGGGGAATTACGCGTTACCCCGTCACCTGCTACGCATGATAATGCGTGGGTCGGCCTTCAGACACGCACAGGGAGGAAAGCAGAAGAGGATAGGAAATGAAGAGAAAGAAGGAAAGAAGTGTCTCAAACGCCGAAGCGGAGACTAATGAGGAGGAGAGGAAGGCTAGGAGAGTAAGGAGAGAAAGACAGAAGCAAAGGTTTGGAAAGGAAGAAACCAAGGAATGAGAGAAGCTACTACAAAAAACGACCTGAACTAGCAAAGGACGCCCGTCTCCGGGCGAAGACATAAACCGGGAGGGAAAGTGAAGCAGCCTGGGGCAGAAGAAAGGCTGCTCCGGCTCGGGGCCCCGTGTGCGCCATACACGTACCCACAAAAGAACTGTGGGCCACCTGGGGGGACCCATAGGTTAATGGGGGTTGGGGAACCTAAACAAGACAAAAAGATTAGGGTTTTAACAATACTACTTTTATTTTTACTCTTTTTAGTATGAGGCATGGATTTACCCACAATTTGCCTATATTATAAAACGGGTGCTGCTGCTCTTATTTGCAGTGCAAATGTTAGTAATGCCTCTGCTAGTATGGCAGTCAATTGGTAGCCAAAAAATATGAAATGAGAAAAAAACGGTTCTTGTGACAGGCCAGCTTGTAGTGTAGTGTAGCCAGAGATCGAGGTTGGGAGGCAGCAATTTGGTTTTGATCTTGCAAAGCCAACAAATGTGTGTGTGTGTGTGGGGGGGGGGGGGGTGCAGTAACGCACATTATATTAAAACTAACACAGTATTTGAAACTGAAACACTGCTATTAATTACACAAGTAAAATGTCCTGCAACCTTAGCTTCCCACAACCGAACACTATAGCTGTTAACATGTCACAGTGAGAACATCGGCCACCTTCCCTAGAATTTTACCCACAATTTTGCATAGGTCAATGTATCAAAATATATAAAAATGCTTTTACGTTGCTGCAATAATCTCATAGCTGTTGAATATAGATTATTTTTTGAAATTTCACTGTGTTTCAGGGTGACCAAGATAATATACAGAGTACATTTTGGTCACAAGATGATGGGCTGTGCCTAAAACAAGTAGTGAAATTTCAATAAAGAACCCACAGTCAACAGCTATGACATTGCTTCAGTAACCTAGAATCATTTTTATATTCTGGATCATGCTAGTTGCATTCCTCTACCAAGACTTTCAGAGTGAAATTACAATTGCATCAGTTTTTAACCCTTTTGATGATACATTTATCTTAGCTTGTTTCAGGTGACAGTTTCAATGACATGCTATGAACCACTGTTGGCATGCACACAAAAGCAAAATCTTTTGGGACTCCCCTTTTTATTTTATTTATGTGGGAGGATGACTTCCCATTGATCATTAGATGATCCTCTCAATCCCCCCCCTCCCCCTATTTCCTCAATGAGAATCCTGACAGTAGTTCTCTTGATAATTGTAAATGGATTGGTAGTTGCTCTTTATTGTCTGTGTCCACTGCTTCTGACAGAAGAGGTTCGCACCACCCATTATGTAGTTGTTCAAACTTGTGACAATTTGACAAACTGTCCTGCACATGTAACCATCTTTGCATTTAATGGAAATGAATGTTACATCCTAATGAGATGCTGCTGTAGACAGAACTATTATACTGTTCTTGTGCCTTGCCACTTTTATCACAACAACAAAATCTTCACTCAGTGTCTTTAACCCACCCCATGAAAGTTGGTCATTTTTCCTCATCATTTCAGGAAGACCTTTTCTGTTGACTCTTACAGTACCTAGAGAGAGTTTTCATAAGGGAGCATGAAATGAAGTAATTGTCAAATGCAACAATACTTTTAATGCTTTTCAAATGTGAACAAAATTCAAGTACAACCATTACACCAAGAGGAATATCGGCATTATTGTCTTTCCCTTTTGCACAATGGAACGTAAGTAGACAGCCTGTCTACACATCAGCCCAGGACCAGACCATGTATATCCTCTCTCTCTCTCTCTCTCTCTCTCTCTCTCTCTCTCTCTCTCTCTCTCTCTCTATCTTTTCCAGGCTCCATGGGAATATACTGTTTTATGCTTGCTCTTTCCTTGAAAGATCTAACAGCTTTGTCAACAGGTAATCTATCTAATTTATTACATCCAAGAGCACCTTCACTACTGCCTTCAAATTGTCATTGAAATGAAGATTTTCTAATTTTTTTAAATTTCATTACAGTCATCATAGTCTACATCTACATACTCTGCAAATCACATTTAAGTGCCTGGCAGAGGGTTCATTAACCACTTTCATAACTTTTCTCTACCGTTCCATTCTCTAATAGCGCGCGGGAAGAAAGAACACCTAAATCGTTCCGTTTTTGATCTGATTTCTCTTATTTTATTGGGATGGTCATGTCTCCCTAAGTAGGTGGGTGCTAGCAAAATATTTTCACATTCAGAACTAAAAGTCGGTGATTGAAACTTCGCAAACAGATCACGCCGCAATGAATAACGTCTTTCTTTTAATGATTTCCACCCCAATTCGTGCAACATTTCCGTGACGCTTTCCCCCCCGTGACGTGATAAAACAAAACGAGCTGCCCTTCTCTGAACCTTCTCAAAGTCTTCCGTCAGTCCCATCTGGTGAGGGTCCCACAGTGAACAACAGTACTCCAGGAGAGGACGCACAAGTGTGATGTAGGCAGTCTCTTTGGTGGAGCTGGTGCATCTTCGAAGCGTTCTGCCAATGAAACGTAACCTTTGGTTCGCCTTCCCCACAATATTTTCTATGTGTTCTCTCCAGTCAAAGTTGTTCGTAATTGTAACTCCTAGGTATTTGGTAGAATTTACGACCTTAAGGTTTGACTGATTTATCGCGTAATTGAAGTTCAGCGGATTTCTTTTAGTGGTCATGTGTATTACTTCACACTTTTCTTTATTTAGTGTCAATTGCCAATTTTCGCACCAAGTAGAAATTTTGTCTAAATCGCTTTGCAGTTGCTTTTGATCCTCTGTTGACTTCACTAACCGATAAACGACAGCATCATCCGCGAACAGTCTAAGGGAGCTATTCAGATTATCTCCTAAATCGTTTATAAACACGAGGAAGAGTAGGGGACCAATAACGCTTCCCTGTGGAATGCCAGATATCACTTCTGTTTTACTCGATGACTTACCGTCAATTACAACGAACTGTGTCCTTTCTGATAGGAAATCGTGAATCCAATCGCACAATTGGGGAGATATTCCATAAGCACGCAATTTCATTAGAAGCCGCTTGTGGGCCAACTTGGACCATGGAAGCAATTTTTCCCATATATTTACAAAATATTGCTGAAGTGTTAGAGTGGACTAGAAATTTTCTTCTAGTGTGTTAACATCAAGAAAACTGCAAAGTTTCAAATAAGTTCCATGGGTTACAGGTAATTGTAGATATTCAAGAACCATGAAATAACACCAAAACGACTACTTCCAGACATGACCATAAGCCCGTCACAGATGTAATGCTCTGTCAATTGTTGCCGGTACAACTGCTGACAGGGGTGGGAAATGGTCACATATTTCTCATTCTAAACTACAGATGGCAGCACCATCTAATTGTGGTAATGTTGAGCCCCTTGGCCCCCGGAGAACATTAAAGTATGGAGGAAGCTATCTTTCCACTGCCGGCAAAAGGGTTAATCAGTGTCATTCTCAGTTATCTGGTGGTTGATATTTTCTTTCTTGATTAAGCACACTTCAAAATTGTGACATGTTTTCCAACTTATTCAGAATCATTGCAAGCTGTAAACTTTTAGGGTGGATATATGAAAGTTACGTGAGAGAGAGCAACTGTTACCAACAGTCTTAGAAATTGTTAGGGGGGGAAAACCCTCTATATGACAACTCCAAAATAGGCTGTGCACACAACTACGACAATACAATAACAACAAATTTTCAACTTGGTGATATGATATAAAATATTTATTTAAAAATATCGAATATCAATTTCATTAAATGACCGATCACCAGTGCAGTCCCAACGACTCGTGTACACCACATAAAAACTTGTCTACAGTGCAAATACATAAAAACATACATGAAAATCAAATTCAAAATACTGAAACATTTTAAACATTTCAGGGCACTGAAATAAAGCCAAAGGCGAAGTTCAAAATTTGTTCTCTACTGGGATTCGAACCTGGATTTCCTGCTTCAGGCCTGCCGTTACCTTAACCCATTAGGCTATCCAGGCACACTTCCCTTCCAATCCAAATTCTCAACTTATGGCACACCATGATGGTAGTATCCCCTGCCCATTAATACCTCTTGCTCACAGTCTATACTGGAGTCCCACAAGGCATCTAGCGTATTAATGCATCCACACTGAAATTGTCAGTTGTCTGTTGGTCGTATATTAACAATTATTGATATGGTATCTGTTCTTTTGGTGTGTTTTGGCTGGGAGAGCAGATGTTGAGGTATAGGATGGTACACTGTTGTTCCTACAAGAGAAGGGGTAGATGGGAGACAGTGAAGGCGTTTAAACTAGGTTGCAAAGGCAACTAAAACAAAGTGGTTAGGTTGTGGATTGGGTAGCATGGGTGTTGAGGTGGAAATAGAGTGAGCATGTCCAAAAAGAACAGACACCACATCAATAATTACATATGAAAAAGCCAGTGTCAAGAGTGTTACAAGTTTGAAACTGGTAACATACTTGGTGGGCCTTTTTTATTTGTGTTTTTTATGTATTTTGACTGTATAAAAGTTTTTATGCAGTGTACCCGAGTCCTCAGGACCCAAAACTGCACTGATGATGGTATCAACATGCAATATTTTTAAATAAATATTTTATACAATACCACCAAACTGAAAATCTGTTATGATTATTCAATTATTGCCATGACTTTTATGGTACACTTAATGGTTAATCTTTATGCTGTCTTTGCAGCAACATACAATTATTTCTAGAGGGTATCGGAGCTCTTAACAAATTGCAGTATGTTTTAGTAAAATAGTTTCTGAAATACTTTTATCTGTGTAAAGATCTGTAGCCTGGGCATCATAAAATGTGATGCCATGTTTGCAACTTACCTGGATTTAATATATGAATTTGTTAAAATGTGATGGATTTCATAGATTAATTTGCAATGGACAATTGGTAAACTCCCAGAAAAAATTATCCCTTGTATAATTCAACCACTTCACCTTAAAATGGCTCACCAAGGAAAATTCTGAATCGTGTGTGAATAAAGGGGGGTCAGGAACACAAATATAGATAACAAAAGATTTTCATGTGCACTTCTTTTATTGACCACAACCCATTTAATGTTTGTTCAAAGACATTTAACAACAGACTGTAACAATACAAATCTCTCTACTGTACAGACTAGCTGACTATTTATATAGTCTTTTTCATGCTTCACCTTAGTAAATAGATTTCATACCTTGGATACCAGCCCTCAAACCTATATACAAATGTATCAACTATGAGGTTCAACTGGTTTTCTTTGTACAAATATCTTCCATAACATTATAATGTACATGTAAATAGTCGCGATTTCCAAAGGCATGACCGATTAACAAACATACTATTAATGTAGACTGTTTGCTAGCGGTCCAACAAAAGAAATCTTCAGCTAAAAATGTGTCCATAAGCAACATGGGTAAAAATTAGATTTCCACGTTAAAACATTGAAGACTATTTAAAACAGTAAGATTTTTAAATCTGAAATGTGGCAGAATGTGAAATTTTAAGTTTGGGTATCAACTGAGTTAAAAAAAATTTGGCTCTCAATTTTATGTTGATCTTACATATGAAATCACACAGAAAATTTTGACATTATGTGAAGAAGTCCAACACTCTTCCACAAATAATTTACTAACCAGGTAAAATTCTTAGAAATATTCAACTTCTACACTTCAATATCAATTGGCATGGTACAGCAATTCAACAACAGCATTATAATCCTTATTCACAAGTCAATAAAATATTAACACCAAACAGCAATTTCACTAAATTATTGCCAATACTATTATGATCTTGCAAATGATCACATAGTGAAATTTTGACTGTGCCAATTGAAAAGGCTGAAACATTGCTCTCCAGATCTGCATAGTGCTGTGAAAGCAGCTGTGAAGGAACTTCCTGTAAAAGTAATTTATTCACCAATTGCTAAAATATGCTACCTTTACTTTTTTCCATTTTCAGTTTTTTGTCAAGCCATGTTTAACTGACAATTTCATATAATTAAAAGCACCACAGCCTAAATGTAGACACATATAGCATGTGTCCACTAGTTACATATAACTAATATAACAACATAATATAATAATATGACTTCAGAACTCTGAGCAAAGTGCATGCAAAGACATTAAAAAAAAACAACAACAACAACAACAACTGAAATTAGCATTTTTATGACTTCAGGGTTTATCTCACAAAAGAGAGATCAGAAGTATAAACAAGGAATGTATCTATATTGTTCATAACTTCTATAGCTTCCATAATTTAATCTGAAAACTGAAAAAGATTCATCATATGACTTTTCTAATTCTTAAAACAGAAGGGGAAGAGCCCCTCACACACACATACACACAATATCTATATACATATGTACAATCACTGTGGCAAAATATTGTTTCTACATTAAAACTTATTGTACTATACAGAAAGCAGTAAAATATCTCTTTCACAACAGCTCTATTAAACCAAAGTACTGGCGTTTCTTCAATACTACAATTCCAGAGAACTCCATTGTTGTACAATTTGACTTGAGAGATAAATTGTGTAGTGACTGTATTAAACCAAAGTATTTGAGTGTCTTCAATACTAAAAGCAATTATAAAGTTACAATTCAAGAGAACTCAATTGTAATACAATTTGATTTGAGATAAATTATGTAGTGACTGTATTAAACCAAAGTACTGGAGTATCTTCAATACTACAAACAAATATAAAGCTACAATTCCAGATAACTGTTATACAGTATGGCTTGAGAGATAAATTATGTAACAATGTAGAATATAAATTGGGAATTGCATTGTTTTAAAGGGCATACTTTTGCAGAATATATGCACAAAATCTTCCACATTTTTGTTGAAATTTGTTATTTTAAAAGCTGCAGGTGCTTTTGCAGTGATTTACAGTGAAATCAATTAAGAAAGATTCTGTACATTATTCAAATATGCAAGTAACTTACTAATTGCATTACACACTGCTGGTATGATTTAATATTCAGAAGCAGATTATTTACTATAAAGGCAACATTTTTGGCCAATACTTGTCCGACATGATGAACATTTGGCCAGAAATGTTTCATCTAATTTCACCACTGGTACTTAAGAAAAATACCTAATATCATACTTGATGAAGGATTACAGGGAAGTCACAATGCAGTCTAGGAAATTTATATGGGACTTCTCCCTGTAAGAATAAAAAAATAAAAAATAAACATGACTGCCTGAAAAGAACAAACATGTGACAATTTTTATACACAAACATGAGAATACATATAAACTATGCTGATCAGAAGTACCTGAGGAATTAGATTGTGGAGAACTCTCTTCATCGTAGCTTTACAACCTTTTTTTGGTGGTGGCACTTCTATATAGAATTCATGAGCTAGATCTCCATCTTCATCAAAAAACATGGAACTGAAACAGGAACCAAGGTATCAAAGAATGAGTTATCACATCAAACATCAGCCCTATTAATAATTAATGTTGTCAATTCTTGAGATCTTTCAACTTACAATTGATTATATATAAGCACTAAATTTTGTTTCAGAACTTAAAAGTTTGTGTTCATAAATGGAAAGAGACAAAAACATGTTAAATAGACTGCAACAATTCATATACAAACTAGATAGAAATATTCATAATCTTTTATACTAAGGATAAATTTTTTATTAACAAACACAAATATCATTTTAATCGAGTAATTTCAGGCAGAGTCACATGAAAATCCCATGGACCTCATTACATTGTTAAGACCTTAATAAAATATCTATTTTTATAAAAGTTTACGTATTAAATCTTGTATAGCATAATATAGGCCTAGTACTACTGTCTTGTATAAAAGTAAGACAATGGTCCTAGATTTTACAAAAGAATTATCATAGAACTTTGGCAGTCTCATATGGGCCAAAGGAAATTTAATTTACAAGTGAAACAACAATATTCATATAATCAATTATTTCATATTGCTTGCCAATCTGTGACCTTTATAAAGTAATATTAATAGAGAATATTAACAGGTTTTGTAAGCATGACAAATGTTACTCTAATGGTCATACAGCTCAGGTGGTTTTAACAAATTGCATGCTTATGTTTAATAGAAAAAACTGCCATAATTATGACTATTCAAATATACCACCTTCTCACTCCATGTTAGGAGCATGGAAAGAATAATTGCTGTAATATCTCTGCAATTAGACTAATTTCTTTGCAATCTCTAAGGAAGTTGTAGAATATTCCTAACATCTAAACTGTTTTCTGAGACTTTGAAAGCAGGCTCTCATAAGACAACAGTCATCTAATATTATCCATTAATTCACATTTTCCAACATATCCAGAGTATTCTGTCAAGGATCAAATAAAAGCTGTGATCTTTCATGCTGCTTATCTTTGTATACATTCAATAACCCCATTAGTCTAATTTGATACAAGTGTCTCAGTCTTTAGCAGTACTCTATGATAGAAAACTCAAGTGTTTTGTTAGTAACACTGTTTTTGAGCTAATTTCATTTTCCCAGTATCCTGACAAACTGAAGTCTGCCACCTGTTTTACCAACAATCGAGTCTACATTATCATCACATTTCATATTCCTGCGACCTAACACCAAGGTACTTGTATGAGTTGACTGATTCCAACTGAATCATGGGAAACAGGTTTCTTTTTAGTTTATTTTGTGAAGTGCACATATTTACATTTATGAACATTTATAGCAAATTGTCAAGCTTTGCTCCACTTCACAACCTCATCAATTACTCTATTTGAGCAGCTTATTGTCATGGCAGTTATAATTCCAACAACATACAGTACCTCAAAAACTCAGAGGTCACTATAAAGTAGTCTGTTTTGATCTCACCACATTACACTGTGACACTCCTCATGCTGTTCCCACATGTGTTTATCTTCTGTTCAAAACAACATGCCGCATTATTCCTACCAAAAAGTCCTCAATCCTATCACGAATTTCCCTTGTCATCTCATAGAAGTGCGTCTCGGTTGCACAGTGGTAGAGTGCCAGACTACAAATCCAAAGGTCACGGGTTCGATCCCCGCCAGGTCCTAGGATTTTTATCTGTCACTTTCCGCTTCTTTCACCTCTGGCAATATTGCTCATGTGAAAAATACCGAGTAGCACCGTGGTTCGGAACCCACGTTAAACTGTAGGTCCCCCTATAACTGACTGGGTAAGTCAGTTCGAAGGTCGGAGGAAGGCAACGGCATACCACCTCCATTAGGACCATGCCTAGTAAAGCACTGTGGTGTTCAAACCAATCTTCGGATTGTTGACTGCTTTACCTTTTACCTGTACCTCATAGAACTGGGGGCCCAATTTAAGTCTGTGATATGACCTGCCAGCTTTGATCAATGACGTCAGATACGAGTTAAAGATGATAGTTTGTTTACAAGCAAAACTAATTATAGATTAAGATCTTATATTTAAAAAGTTACCTCTAGCTTCTAATAGTTTGGTATAGGTTAAAAGATAGATGGTGGAAAATGGAGTTAATGTCACCAAATTGAAACAAGTAATAATCCAATAAAATAATTGCAGTCAATGACTATTTTCATTAAATTTTAAAATAGATGGCTGTTGCCTACAGAGAGAAATTTTCTCAAAATCTAGTGTGTAACATGTTGCACTGTGCACAACTAGGGCCTATATTACTTTAATAACTTATTTCATCTTATATGTTACATAAGCCACAATATCTGTGATAGCAATTGAAACAAAGATCCTGCAGAGAATTGCAAAGCTATATTGAAACATCCAAGTAAGTATTATTCTTGCAACCGGTAATTATGTTTGCAGAGAGCATACAAGGTACCATAAACTATGTATAATTTGACCACCATGGTTATTGTGACCACTAGCACACCAAAAATAATTTTACAGCTCTCTGCTAGCTCTCATTTGGGTACTTAGTACATATGCCTAGGTCACTCTATAGATTTCACATTCCATCAAATAATGCTAGATAGTGCACATGTAGTGCTAACTTTTTTTTTATTTTATTTTTTTTTATTTGCACAGTAGTTTGAAAACCTGTTGCAACTTTTAATTCTGTGTGTATTAAAATCTAATTGTGCAAAATTCACTGATATATTAATTCTCAAAACAAAGCACTGATTGGTGATTTGTTGGCATGTATAGATCTGCCCATATAATATGATTTCGAAGGTCATGAACTCTATGTCTCTGTTTCAGGGTTACTTCGACCACTGGTCACGTGTTACCTTACGATTACAGAAACGATGGAGATCAATGGTACAATGTATCACCATTTGGTAATTTCCTAGGACCCGTGTACATTGAAGGAAACGGCATTAAGATCGATATATATCGAACATTCGTGTTTGTTATAATCGAATGTGAAACAAGAATCGAAGTGGTTGATTTATATTGTATTTCTGATTGCATTGAATTTGTGATATTTGCTTGTACTTTTCCAACTCAATATGTGGTTGCCATTTGAAATACAGAAACAAATATCAGTAATTTCCAAGAATGGTATATACCCAACGTGCAACTGTAAATCAATTTAGTGTTTCTGAACCGGAAATTCGGGCGCTATGCACCCTCACATACTAGGAAAAAAAAACACTTCTTCTTTGCCCTATACCTAACCTTCTTAAGGCTACACTACAGATCACTGTTTTAAAAGTGAAAGTTAGGTTAGGTATAGGTTAAACAAGAATCTCTCTCTCTCTCTCTCTCTCTCTCTCTCTCTCTCTCTATATATATATATATATATATATATATATATATATATATATATATATATATATATATGGACAAAATTGAAGATATTATGCTTAACTAAGTATGAAATTGGGGCTCCATCATAGAACTTTTCATTATATTTAAATCATTTCAATGGATAACAGTTTTATTGACACTATTTTTACAATGTGATTCCACCAGTGCGCCTTGACCATTTCGTCATCAATGTGTCAGAAAATCCATATTCCAGTAAATGCCAACCGAAAATAATCAATGTTTCCATTGATTAGTGTGTGGAGCACATTAAAATTTCACTGGTAATTTGGAAGAAGCGTTGCATAGCGTAGTTGCAGTCTATTATTGGTACATTTCAAACACGCAAGCATAGTAGTGCCAAACATTGCTAGTTCACTCACAACTATTTATAAGCTGTACTCTTAGGTTCCCGCTTAACCACATACTTTAAAATCATCGACATATTCCTAAAAAATATTAAAATACTTTTGTCAATCAGAACAGAAATCTACAGTCTAGCTTCTCAATAGCACTATCCCTAATTACACGTCAAGGCGATGCCAACAGGTGGAATCGCGCCCTATAAATGACCAGTTATATATCTACTAGGTTCTCTTTTATAACGTTTATTAAAGCACTTTAGAAAAAATTCTGATCAAAGTATTTATTTACAGGCAGTCATGGTTTCATTGTGTTGTTGAAGTAATGACTCCAAATGAAATGGTAGAGGACAATTATAGAGGAAGTATAGAACCGTTAATCCATGCTAATTTCGACTATCTGCATTTTTCTATCACTCAAGTATTGCAAATGGAGGTCACATACGTGGAAGAGACCAGGAGAGACTGGAAGGTACCAGATACGTTTTATAATAGTAGGGCATAGATTTCAGAAACAGGTCTTAAACTGTAAGACATATCCAGAGGCAGATATAGACTGACCATATTTTATTGGTTATGAACTGTAGACTGAAATTGAAGAAACTGCAGAAAGACAGGAATATAAGGAGATGGGACCTGGATAAATTGAAGGAATCTGAAATTTTGAGAAATTCAGAGGGAAATTTCGGCAACAATAGATAGGGTAGGATGGGATGGGTTGTGGGCACTCGAGAGCTAGGTCTTTAGCGCCCGGACAAATTTACAAAATGAAGAAGCAAGGAGTGTGAACAAACAAAGTAAAAGAAAAGAGAACAGTAATGTGAGCAACTGACGAAAAATACAAAAGTAAAGGTTAGAGGTAAAGATGAGAATATTACTCCATGAAAAAGGTCAGAGATAGAAAAACAAATAAGCAGATGACCATAGCTGTGTGACCACAGCGATAAAAAGGGTGAGCCAACCACTCTGCAATGTATTAAATGTTCCAGCCTAAAAGCTTAGGCCAGAGTTGAGATAAGTCACAAAAGTGCAACACTTTTGTCACACTCTTTGTCATTCCCCAAAATTGAAGGCAAATCTGCACCAAGATTTGCCGCTACCCTATCTGCATGATATAAGTCACTCAATTAAAATGTGGCGAACAGTGATCTGTACGACACAGGTATCACAGACTGGGGGATCCTCTCGTCGGAAACAATGGACAGAAATGGGGAAAAATAAAACACTAGAAGAGGAATGGGTGGCTTTGAGAGATAAAATAGTCAAGGTAGCAGAGGAACAAATAGGTAGAAAGGCAAGACCTACAAAAAATCCTTTGATATCACAGGAAATATTAAATTTAATTGTTCAAATAATATAAAAATTGAGTTAATGTAGCAGGTAAAATGGAGTACAGACAATTAAGAAATGAAATTGACTGGAAGTGCAAAAGGGCTAAGCAGTAGTGGCTAGAAGCCACTTACAGGAAGGTAAGAGACATTTGGAGAGAAGAAAAATAGCTGTATGAATATCAAGACCTCAGATGCAAAACCAGTTCTGAGTAAAGGAAAGGCTGAAAGGCAGAGAGAGTATATAGAGGGCCTGTAAAAAAAGAAATGAACTATGAGACAATATTGAAGGAAGGGGGAGGGAAAGTAAATGAAGATCAACTAGGAGATACAATACTGAGATGTGAATTTGACTGAGCACTGGAAGACCTAAGTCTGAACAAGCCCCCTGTAGTAGATGACATTCCCTCAGAGCTATGTTAAGTCTCTGGGAGACCCTGCCACAACAAAACTATTTCACCTGGTAAGATACATGAGACAGGCAAAATATCCTCAGACTTTAAGAAAGATGTAACAATCCCCACTCCAAAGAAAACAGGCACAGACAGGTGTGAAAATTACAGAACCATTAGTTTAATAAGTCATAGGTGCAAAATTTTAACAGAAGTTATTTACAGAAGGATGGAAAAACTGGCAGAAGCTGACCTCAGGGAAGATCAATTTGGATTCACGGGAAATGTAGAAACACCGAAGAAAGTAGTCGCCTTACTATTTATCTTTGAAGATAGATTAAGGCAAACCTACATTTCTAGATTTTGTAGAAAGCGTTTGACAATGTTGATTTGAATACAAACTTTCAAATTCTGATGTCAGAAGGCGTAAAATAAAGGGAACAGAAGGTTATTTACAACTTATACATTAACCAAACAGCTGTTATTAGAGTGGAAAGACATGAAATGGACACAATGTTTGGGAAGAGAGTAATACAGGGTTGTAGCCTTTCTCCAATGTTATTCAATTTGTACACTGAGCAAGCAGTGAAGGAAAGCAAAGATAAATTTGGAGAAGGAATTAGAGTTCAGGTTGAAGAAATAAAAACATTGTGTGTTCCTGATGACATTGTATTTCTGTTAGAGACAGTGAATGACCTGGAAGAGCAACTGAATGGAATAAACAGTGTCTTGAAAGGAGGTTATAAGATGAAGATTAACAAGAACCAAGCAAGTTTAATGGAATGCAGTCTTGGAAAATCAGACGACGCTAAATGAATTAGATTAGGTAACGAAACAATAAACGTGGTAGGTGAGTTTTGTTACTTGGCCAGTGAAATAACATATGGTGGCCGCAGTACAAAGGATATAAAATGCAGAATAGCAATGGAAAGAAAAGCATTTTTGAAAAATATAAATCTTCTAACATTGAATATTAATTTAAGCGTAAGGTATTATTTTCAGGAAGAATTTGTGTAGAGTGTTGCCTTGTACGGAAGTGAAATATGGATGATAAATAGTTCTGACAGGAAGATGATAGAGGCTTTCTAAATGTGGTGCTACAGAAGAATGCTGAAGATTAGCTGGGTAGATCGCGTAACTAATAAAGAGGTACTGAAAAGAACTGGGGAGGAAAGGAATTTTTGGCATATCTTGACTAAAAGAAGGGCTAAGGTCTCTCTCAGTGGCATGAGAAGCGTCTCAGTGCGTCCGTAGCAGCATTAGGTTGGCAACATATGATCTGTACGAAACAGTACTGAAGTGTGTTTTAACCTTCCTTTTATGAGGCCAATTACTTTTACTGACTGGACAGGAGTATATCAAAAAATGTTATTATTTTTACGAAAATGTCATGATTTTCAAGGTTGTGGTTAGGTAGGAACCTAAGAGTACAGCTTAAACTGTTGCGAGCGAATGTTATGATTTTTACGAACATGTCGTTATTGTAACGAATGTGATTAGGCAGGAATCTAAGAGTACAAATTAAATTGTTGCTTTCGTTCTACCAAAGTATGACATCTAAAAAAACATTTTAGAGATAATTGTTACGTAAATTGAAATGCGTATGCCTAAGTGTTACATCTGAACAGAAAGACATTGCATGTGGAGAAGCGTAGTATTATAGTGTCCAATGTTCTACATTCCAATACTGTGATTCGAAAATAAAATCAGAGAGAAACGTGATATTAATACATTCATTTTCACATCTTGTAAGGAGTGTGTGCCACCATTCATCCCAGTATCCACAGTGACTGTTGCCAACACTAGCGTACTACGTCACGTAATTACATTAGGCCATGCTGCCGGTTGAGACTTTTACCAAAAGAAGGGATCAATTGGTAGGACACATTATTAAGACGTGAAGGAATTGCAAATTTAGCATTGGAGGGAAGTGTGTGTGTGTGTGTGTGTGTGTGTGTGTGTGTGTGTGTGTGTGTGTGTGTGTGTGTGTGTGTGTGTAGGGGCGGGGGATCAAAGAGGGTAGGGTGCAAAGTTGACCATTTGGATGCAATATTGTTTAGGCAAATGAAAATCAAGTTAACAGAGCACAGGCCCATGCCTACACATCACATTTAATACATTTTTTATTATAAAGAACTAAACTATAAGGTAAATTCTGAAATGCTAATTCATCTTACAAAGATAAATCATTTTCTGTTACACTATGTACTTATATTGTACATAAAATAAATTGTTTCAAGCATTTTACCAAATATGAACATTCAAAAAATTATTGTAATTCATATCATTGGAGAGACAGACACACACGTATTTCGATTTATATAACAACAAAGTGTTACATCTGAACAGAAAGACAGTGCATGTTGAGAAATATAGTTTTGTAGTGTGCAATCTTCTACTTTTGAACGCTGTGATTCATTTCAGAAATAAAATCATTCAAACATGATGTTAACACATTCATTTTCACATCTTGTAAACAGTGTCAGCCGCCATTCATCCCAGCATCCCCAGTGACTGTTGCCAACACTGCCGCTTAACGTCACGTAAATACGTTAGACCATGCCGCTGATCGAGACATTTATTATGGTTTTCTGTTCCATAGGACCCAATTTAGGAGTGAGACTCCATGGTCATGGAACAAGTCAATACATGAATTTTTACACAAGAATGGTAGTAGAAAATTTTTAAGTAGTCCTATGCACATGACAATCTTAAGACAAAGTTAAAAAAAAAAAAAAAAAAAAAAAAAAAAAAAAAAAAAAAAAAAAAAAAAAAAAAAAATGAACTAGCTTAATTGTTTAACTTTTCTAGAAGTTCCTCAACAGAATAAAAGGAGTGAGCCATGAGGTAATTCTTCAATTTAGATTTGAAAGCGTGTGGGTTAGTGCTAAGATTTCCTGTGGCAGCTTATTGAAAATGGATGCTGCAGAATACTGCACACCTTTCTGCACAAGTGTCAAGGTGGCGTAATGCAAATGTAGATTCGACTTCTGTCTAGTATTCACTGAGTGAAACCTACTAACTCATGGGAATAAGCTGATATTATTAACAACAAAGGACATTAAAGAAAAAATATTGTGACACCAGTGTCAAAATTCCCAGACTACTGGAAAGGGGTTGACATGACATTCCTGAACTTACACCACATATTGCTTGAACCGTCCATTTTTGAGCCAGAAATATTCTTTTTGCATCAGCTGAGTTACCCCAAAAAATAATGCCATACATCATAAGTGAGTGAAAGTAAGCATAGTAGACTACTTTTCGTGTTGAAAAATCACTTATTTCAGATATTGTTCTAATGGTAAATATAGTAGAATTTAGTATTGGAACAAGATCCTGAACACGGGCTTTCCACAACAGTTTACTGTCTATATGAATACCTACCACAAGAAGACATACATTCAATGCCTGTTGTAGAGCTACAATTACCGTTATTAAAGTTAGAACTGCATTGTAGAAAAACATGGTGGATGAAAGGAGGGTATCACACGACACCTAAAGACTGATATGATGTAGGTATTTTGGTATGATGCACTGTCAGTCAACGGTTTATAGTAAATTTAGAAAAAGTCCTAGAGGCATAACTGAAGACTGGGATACCACCTGTCAGCTTTGACCCACCACGTCAACAGCATCTCGGAAAATCTGTATATAGGATACCTAAATGTTTCTGTATTGTAGATAATAAATAATCTGTAGTTATTCTCGTAAATCACAGATAGCCTAACAGAATGTACCATCGATCAAAGGTATCAGCCCAAAACTTCACACCTTCGGCGCACACATGAAAAACAAAAACCACATCTAATCTAACATATACCTTACCATCAGAGGGAAACTACAGATCACTTTTTAAACAGAAAATATTAATCTATAATCTGCTATGTTTGTAGACAAACTATCGTCTAACTCGGCCATCACATAATTACTCACACCCTTCATAACCATCGTGCTGTGATGACATCATGGGTCATAGCTGACGGGCGATATCCCTGTCATCAGGTGAAACGTCCTAGACTTCTGAATCAACCTGTACTTTAAAGAAAGTGAGAACTATACAGATGGCAACAGCACTGTTATTTAGTGGTTACATTATTGGGTTTATTTGATGAATAGCTGCTAATGAGGAGTAAAAAACTGAAAATACAGTGATTAAAAAAGTTCACACACACAGTTTGATGATGATTTGAGGAGTATTAAGTTCACTTTCACTAACCAGACACTTACCACACTTCATAAATGACCAACAGCAATCTGTCCAGGAGACAAATATTTTACACTTTCATAATTACTTAGGGCCTACATCATTTTCAAAGAACATGTAAAATTAAAATTCTGGCAACTTCAAGATAATCACATAGACCTATTGAATCTTGCCAAGACATCACATTGCAGTAAAAGTTCAGGAAATAACACTGCATTACCAATAGTCTAACTTTAATAGCTTCTGAGGTAATAAGCTCAGCAACAGATACAAAGTATGGTTAGAATTAAATTTCCACTGTATTGTATGTTCAGAGGATGTCAACAGGTGGATAATGATGCTGCACGATTTCAAGAAGCAGTTTCACTACATTACACAGCCCTCTCAATAGCAATCTGTATTAGAACGATAATTTGCAGTCAGAGTACTACTGTAACTGTTTATGAATTTGATTTTTCTATTTAGCTTAGTATTACACTTATTTTCAATCAGTGTTAAAAATTACAACTTATCTCCATGGCCTTGAGTTCACATTTCGTTTTTTAAATCTTCAAATACATTTATCAATAAGCGTAACTTGTTTTGAAGATTCAAGATCATAGGACATACTTCACTACTGCATTGTTGTTCTACTAAAATTAGTGTTCCGCCATTAATTTGTCACCAATCATTATTTCATTACGAGGAATTTCCTATGGTATGGGTAGAAAAATTATGTATTGGGTATAATAAAAGAGCGAAGGCAGGAGAAAGTTATGAACAAGCTACCATTCACAAGGAAATAAATTTTGCTAAGCTACACCAAACAGTTCACAATACCATCCAACAACACCCATATATAATTTAAAAAATATATTTGTTGATGTATGTCAACCGCCCATAAAATCAGTCAACACCTTTCCTAGTGTGCAAAACCTATATAGAATTACTGTTTCCATTCAACTGCCTGAGAAAAACTCTCATAGGACTGATACACTCAAATAGCCAACGTAACTTTAGGGAAATCAAACTCTTACACCAAGCACTAAAGTACTTCACCTTCACAACCGGTCTTATTTAACACAAAACGAAATAATTACCACTTTATTTACAAACTTCAAAGGAATTTATTGGCTTTTCCATATGTACTATCAACACAAAATAATTTAGAAGCATCTACGTGTAACAATAAAGAAAATATAACTCAAATTATACTAACCCCATCCTTGACAGAACCAAAATATTTGGATATGACTTATTATTTTCTTCACCCTTTAGCGAGTTGTTCGAGGATATGCCATTGAAAGTATTCGAGGCTTTCTTTGTGGATTTCGAACTGTTAATACCCATTAGCAACAATAACAGTCTTCCCAAGGCAGTAGTCACGAACTACATCCTTTATTCCAACAAACGAAAAGCACTGTCTTTAACGATTTACTAATGCGCCACAGCACCATCCGCATTAATACGCATACCTAACAACAAACAAATCAAACTAAATAAATTCTCTGAAAACTGAACTGCTTTGGTGAAAGATTACAAACTCGAATCTTTGGTTGACAACCAAACTCCAGATATCGTTGTAGATTAGTTTATTTAATAACAAATCGTGGAATAACTCCAGTAAGGCACCCATAAATCGGCCAAGTGCAATCCTTGTAGCAAGATGGGAAGATTACGCAATCTGAAGAGCACGTGGTGCTCTTAAATATGGTCATTTGACCGAAGGAGTTAGGTGACATTGGCACCCGAATTTCTGTAAATATACATTTCTGTCCGAGTTTTTGTTATATGCGTCATAGTTATAAAGTTTTCTGGACATAATGTGAATAGTTCGAATGGCTCTCATAGACCTTTACATTCTTTTAAAGCGACAACAGGTTTGGGTTGTGGAACAGTGTAGATTTTTATTCCAACTATAGTGAGTACTATTGTTGCGTGCGGTATGTTCCTTAATCCTCATAGACGACGTTCTCTTCGTTGCTGATTTCTTTATGAATTTAGCTTTAAATACATATCAGATCTTCACCTTTGTAAAAAAAAAAACTTTGGTATTATTCTTCTGTTTAATAAATATTCTGAAATGGATGAGTGGTCATAGTCGCCTTTCGAACGTGCAAATCATTTTTCGCTCTTTCAGTAAGTAAATTCTTATCGTTGCATCTTCATAGTACTTCAGACTGAAGGGCTTCACTTTGCAGATTAAATGTACGTCTCCATGCTGATTAAAAACGGCGCAAAATGTACCTCTGCTACAATTTTACTTTAAATGGCTAACTTAAAATTATACATTGAAATCCTATGTAATCTGGCAAAGGCGTCTACATGGCCCCCACATTCGATTGCAGGCCCTGGACCCAGAATCAGAGGCGGGCCTTCCCCCTTGTCTTTTTTTACTGTTGTGTGCAGTAGTTTGTAATTGCAAGTTTATACCTTAATCATGCTCTTTTTAGAATGTACTTGGAATAATAAGGTATAAATTTGATACAGCAAGCTTCATTTGTAACTTAGTTTACTTAAAATTGAGATTAACTTGTGAATCTTTACGACATAAGTTGAACTAAAGGCGCAGGTGTACTTCAATAGAGACAATATTAAATTTAATTCAATAAAAATGTCGAAGGAGCAACTTCAGCATACTTTTGAACTACTTTATCAGGAGTTAGGTGAATAGTGAGACTTTTTGGGGAAGGGGACTGATCCCTTTCATCCGCCCCCCCCCCTCTCCCTTAGCTACCGCCATGGGCCACAGTAAGCTTAACAGTTTAGCTTAACAGAACATTTGTTCGTACTTCTGGCAGATGCTGCTCCAGGTAAGGCGGAATTGCTGTAGACACATGAAAATCTCATCTTCGCAGGAAGTTGGCGAAAAGAAAAAAAAAACCTATCACTACATTACATTACATGACCGCCAACCCCAGCTGCCCTAGCGCAATCAGTGCTGGAACGTATGGCATTGTTATCGCAAATTGAAACTACGAGGAGACAACAGTTGGTTTTATTTCATACAAAGTATTACAAGGAAACATGCCGAAAATACAAGGAAACTCATTGAGGGGCTAAATTGGTCCTGCGGTCCTTGTAGGTAGTAATCTTAACATTGAGGAACCTGTCTGAAGTATGACACTCTAAAAGAGAGTGCACGATACTTTATATAAAAGATGTAAACATCACAAGAGTCATTTCATTTAACGGTTTGATCAGGACACATGGGAAAAATTGGTAAAGGGGCCAATTCGGCCTCTCGATCCGTCCAGTGTAAAATGATATTTAAATGGCATACAACGCGTTAAGCTGTACTTTTCAGAATACCTGGTAGATTAATTTCGTATCACCTCTTTATTCTGCTTTTAAAGACGGCAGTACTACCGCCAGGATAGTTCACCAATTGGCTTTGCCAAGTGAAATGTATGTTTTCAAATATGCACAAAAGGCGGGAAATGCAAGCTAAAACATGGAAAATATTCAACAAAATATACCAATATGAGCTTAAAAACAACGAACTTGTACCTAAAACTAACACAACATAAAACAGGACAAAAAGAAAGTAACAATATATTAGGTGTTTTTAATATTATAGTGACACTAAAAATATTCTATATATATCTTATTTATGGCATTATGGTAAACTGGTAAATATTTTTCCAAATTTTTAGAAAGACCTTCTAACATCTGGTATAATATTTTTCGCATATTTCTGGAGTCCCATCTGGCTGACGAAATAGAAATTCAATATCATTATAAATAGAAATATATACACCCTGAGGCTGTTTTTCGTCTTGATAATGTCAGAGACATTAATGATAAAGGTGAAGCATTGAATTGGAATTTGTGTTGTGTTGGTCTAGCGGTAAGATATCTGCCTAGTAATCATTGAGGTCTGGGTTCGATTCCCAGCCGTATCACAATTTTTAATTCAATGCTTCACATTTATCATTATAAATTCAATGTTGCAATATCCGGTATCATAATATCTGATGTAGTGTTTCTATATGTTGATAATAATTTCACGGCAAATATAAATATGCAGACTTTTTCATCTAATAACGAAAGTTTACTTACAAATTATTCCTAGAAACAGAGGGAACTGCAGATTACTGCTGATGTTGCACCGGCTGAGGGCAGCCTCTGCAGACACTGCCGACAGGGCGACAAACTGAAATATGTATTGTCGCTGGGTCACGTGAAGTAAGACTGCCATGATATTCAACACTACTGTCCCATCAAAGGAAATGTAGTGACAACAATAAAAGTGCTCTTGATGGCGGGATTGGTGTGAATGCATCATTTTAATACTCTAAATTTGGTGATTTTTTCCCTTTTACTAGGAAACAAGACTCTTCGTTAAATAGTGACAAATTTCGAAGGCGATCATGGTGGGGCCCCCTCTAGTTCAAGGCCCCTGGTAGCCACACTACTTGATATTGCCTTAAACCGGTCCTGAATCGTATATAAATCTCTAATTGACCCAAAAAAGTGCTTGAAGCTTTTCTCATAAATATGGGTAGAATTTAAAGAAGCTGTCAGTATCTGCTAAAACTGAAGGATACTTTGAGATGAGATTGGTGATTTTAACTTTCAGTTCATTACTTTTTAGCTCCATGAAAGCCAAAAACTGGTGAAAATGCATGAAAATATTGTTCATAGCTCCAAATATTGTTGTCAAATCGTGCATTACAAAATTAAAAATAGGAAAGACAAAAAAAGATCTGAATTAATTTGATGCTTACAGCTGAAATTGTTCAGCTGTTCTTTCATTTGCGTCAGGTTTCCTATTGATAATCTCTGATGAAATACCAACCGCCTCAGCAACTACTTTTTCTTTATTCAAAGTGATATCATAATGTCTTTAAGTTACTCACCGGCATCGCTACGTTGAGGGAAATTCTTTTGTTCTGTATAACGACATTTATGTGATCAATAGAGGTCAAGATATGGCGCCAAAATGATATCAACAGGCCTTTGAAATCTGTCACGTACTTCCTGAGAACTAAATCAATATTTTTTGCTGATGGAGTTAATACAGCAGGAACACGTCTAAAAATTTGAAGATCGAAGGCTGTTGCTTCAGAATTTGGCGGAGTATTTGTAGCCTTTGATTGCAGCAAGACACGTGCCTTTATTCGTAGAACTGTTTTCGAGTGGTACCGTGGCTCTCGCCTCAGGTGTATCGTATAATAAGGCCTGATATCACATATTTGTAGGAAAGGGCGAAGTACTTTTGACAAGCTAGACTGTAGATGTCATTGCTACTTGTTCACTAGCAGCAATTAAAACTGTACCAGGGCCGGATATAGAGGGGGGCAAAGGGGACAGTTGCCCCGGGCGGCAAAATTTACAGGGCGCCAAATTTTGACCGATTTTTTTTTTTTTTTTTTTTTTTTTAACAGAATATATCTTTCTAGTATAATTTAATAAAATTAACTGACACAGAATTATTAAAAGTAAAATGACTGCAAGAAATACTGAAATCATTTAATAAAACTAAAATTCCTGGTTGCTGACTTCAGTGTTGCCCTGTCACAGGTACTTCAGCTAATCAAACTTTAAAAATCTAGTAGATATTACCCAGAATGAGGGAGATGTTTGCGTTATTGCATAAGTAAATGCACAATGTTTATTAATTTGCATAGATTTCCTTTTTCAGATAAATAAATATTCATATTTCATATCAAGGAAACATTTGTAGAACAGGTGAATTTGAATAACGTTCCAGTCCTTATATTTCAGCTGTGCACAAGTCTTATTGAAAGTCAAAAGCATTCAGGATCTAGAGTCCTCTCTCGGTAGCGGTGGAATTGATAGACATCTACATAGGACACTCTGTAAATCACATTTCACTGCCTGACAGAGGGTTCATCGGACCGCTTTTATACTATTTATCTCCCATTCCATTCTCGAATAGTGCGCGGGAAGAAAGAACATCTTAATCTCTCTGTCCGAGCTCTGATTTCACGTATTTATTCAGATGATCTTTTTTACTTACGTAATTAGAAGGCAACAATATATTTTCGCATTCGGAGGAGAATATTGACGATTGTAGTTTCGTAAGTAGCCCACGTCACAGCATTAAACACCTTTGTTCTAATGATTCCCATCCCAGATCCTGTATCATTTCCGTGACGCTGTCTCCCCTGTATCACGACAATACCAAACAAGCTGCCCTTCTTTCGATTCTCTCTATGTCCTCCAACAAACCCACCTGATAACTATCGCACACTGGGCAGCAAGAACAGATAAAACAGGAGGAACCTCATTGTATTATGGATGCTGTCCTTTTTCTAGCTAAGCAAGGAAGTCCTTTTAGAGGAACAAAAGAAGATGGTGATTTTGGTGATTCACATAGCGGCAAATTTCTAAATACAATTGATCTCAAATCATACTATAGTCTCCCCCTTCTTCTGCGTATTGAACACCACAAGAAAGGCAAGATTAGCTATTTTTACAAAAATATACAAGATGAGTTCCGTGTCTCGATTGCTGACAAAATAAAACAAGATATAATTAAAGATATTTTAGCTGCTAAATACCTTTCATTGATGTTTGATTGCACTCCAGATATCAGCCACAATGCGCAGATGACACAAGTAATTCGATATGTCAAGTCGAATGAGTCAAAGGTTGTGGAGAGTGTTACTGACTTTTTTACAGTTACAGACAAAACAGGAGAAGGCGTTAGTCAAGAGATACTGCAAAAATTGTAACAAGATGGGTTGATCATTAAGTACTGCAGGGGGCAGTCTCATGACACTGGGGCAAACAGGGCTGGAAAGTACAAAGGGGTCCAGTCAAGAATACTTCAGAAGAATGAACTGGCCTATTTTGTACCATGTGCTACTCACTCTTTAAATTTAGTAGGAGCAAATTCAGCAGACATTCAGCAAGACTAAGTGCGGTTGAAAATGTTTACAAGCCTTTTTTAAAGTTTAAAAGGCCCTGGAAGAAACTGAAACTTATAAATTGTCAACACCAGAACAAAATCAGAGACAAGATCTATTTTAAAAAATATGAGAAAACTCAAATTCATTACTTTAACTTGTTTCTGGTATGCAATATTAAAATAAATTGCTCATGTTAATCAGTTTGTGCGAAGTTAATACTTTACAACTGATAAATCTGTTCGAAACGTTCAAGGACTTTTGGGCTTTCTCAAAACTTCCTGGGATTCTTGTACCTCTGAAGCTATTTCTGAGGCCAAAGTGCTGGCAGAAGATAATGAAGTATCAACGGTATTCTCCGAAAAAAGGATTCGAAGAAAGAAGAAAATGGCCGATGAGCTTTGTGAGGTTGCAGTATCCAACATTCACAGAAAAATTAAGGAATAATTGACAGAGCTTAGTACCAGATTTACCGCTCTTGAGAAAATTGGAGCAAAAATTAGTTTTCTGTGTGCAAATTTGAGAAATGGAAATGGAGGACTTGAAGGCCAAAGCAGTGGAACTGGCAGAAGATCTTAGCGAGGACGAACTTGAAGTTGAAAGTTTCAGACAACATGCGCTGGCAGTAGACACAGCCTTGCAAGATTCCACTGCATCATCAACATTAATTTATAAAAATAAATTGGTAGAGGGGTATCCCAACCTTACTACAGCGTTAAAATATATTTTATCATTCTAGTTACTATTTTGTCTGGAAAAAGAACTTTCAGCAAGCTAAAACTAATTAAATAAACTTGAGGAGCACGAGTGCTTAAGAAATCTGAGTATAATATCCATAGAGCACAAACGAGCTGCATCTCTAAACTATGATGATATCAAAAAACAGTTTTGTAACAAAAAAAGTTCGAAAAGCGAAATTTTGAATTGATTTTTGTACGATGAGTAATCTTGTAATATGACATTTTGGATAAACGGGATTACTGCCGGATGTATGCGTCGTTCCGGCACAATATTTCGGCCGCATAACTTGATGCCTTCTTCAGGTCCTACCTGAGACTGCCGTTTGTGGAGGACCTTGTCCAGTATTTATGCCCAGCAGAAGCTAGGCACTTTGTCTGCGGTCCGCGGCCACCTGGTGCTGCTTGTAGGGTGTTGATACTTCCCTTGGCGTTCCGTCGGACGTCCGCGCCCCAATCGGCCGCCATCTGTGGCAGCGGCAACTCTCTGAGGCCCCTCCCACGTTGGGTGCTCCGTCCGCGGTCCGCGCCCGTCTGGCGCTGCTCCTGAGGTGTTGTGGCTTCCCTTGTGCTCCGACGGACGTCCGCGCCCATCTTGTCCACCATCTGTGGTCGGTGCAGCTGTCTGAGGCCCTTCTGGCGTCAGGCGCTCTGATCTTGGTCCGCGGCCCCCTCGCGCCTCTCCTGAAATGTTGTGGCTGCCCAGATGCTCCAACGGACGTCCGAGCCCGCCTCGGCCGTCATCTGCTGCTATAACAGCTGTTTGAGGCCCCTCCTGCGCTCCATTCGCGGTCCGCGCCCGCATGGCGCTTCCTCTGAGGTGTTGAAACCTCCCTGCTGTTCCGACGGACGTCCGCGCCCAGCTCGTCCACCATCTGTGGTCAGGGCAGCTGTCTGAGGCCTGCCTGGCGTCAGGCGCTCTGTTCTTGGTCCGCACCCACCTCGCCCCGCTCCTGAGATGTTGTGGCTGCCCACATGCTCCCATGGACGTCCGCTCCCGTCTTGGCCGACATCTGCTGCTATGGCAGCTGTTTGAGGCCCGTCCGGTGTCAGGCGCTCCATTCTCGGTCCGCGCCCGCCTAGCGCCAATTCAGAGTTGTTTCTACTGCTTGTGGAGTTATTTGGTTCGTTCCGCTGTGCCTTAACAAGTTCCAGAGCCGGACTCCACGCTGTGCTTAGCTGGTAACCACTATCTCGGTTTATTAGGTTGTCAGTGACCTTTATTTTGATGGCCTCCTTTATGATGCTGTCCCAGAATCTTGGGGTCTGTGTCACAATTTTGGTTTTGTCATAGTCCATCGTGTGGCCAAGCTCTAGACAATGCTCTGATATGGCTGACTTGGTTGCCTGTCCGAGTCTGGTGCACCTCTGGTGTTCTTTGCACCTTATATTCACCGTCCTGATTGTCTGGCCGATGTATGACATCCCACACTGGCACGGGATGCTGTAAATGCCTGGTTTACGTAGCCCCAGGTCATCTTTCACACTTCCCAGCATTGTCCCAATTTTGGCAGGTGGGCAGAATATGCTCTTAATATCATACTTCATAAGAATTCTGCTGATCTTCGCAGAAATAGGACCAGCATACGGTAGGTATGCCACCTTCGTTGCCTCCTCCGGCTCCTCCTCTGTATCCTGTGGTCGGCTGGTTGTATGAAGTGCCCTCTGGATGTCTCTGGAGGAGTATCCATTTCTGCTGAAAACCAGCTGAAGGTGTTCAATCTCCGTGGCAAGATTTTCTGGATCTGATAGAGCTTGGGCCCTGTGCACTAGAGTTTTCAAGCCTCCATTCTTCTGTGCTGGGTGGTGGCAGCTACTGGCTTGAAGATATAAGTCAGTGTGGGTGGGTTTTCGATACACACTGTGCCCCAGAGTGCCATCTGCCTTCCTCTTGACCAGGACATCCAAGAATGGGAGCTGCCAATCCTTCTCTAGCTCCATGGTGAATTTTATACTCGGGTGGCGTGAGTTTAGGTGTTCCAGGAACTCCTCCAGCTTGTCCCTGCCATGGGGCCAAATGAGAAATGTGTCATCAACGTACCTGAAGAAGCACTTGGGTTGATAAGTGGCTGATGCAAGTGCCTCCTCTTCGAACCTTTCCATGAAAAGGTTGGCTACCACTGGTGATAATGGGCTGCCCATTGCCACTCCTTCCGTTTGCTCATAGAACTGACCCCCGTAAAGAAAATATGTCGAGGTCAGTACATGCTTGAACAAGTCAAGCAGGGCACCATCGAACTTTTCCCCGATGAGATTGAGTGAGTCAGTCAGTGGCACTCGTGTGAAGAGTGACACCACATCGAAGCTGACCAAGATGTCTGAGTCCACAGTGTGTAGCTGCCTCAGGCGTTGCAGGAAGTCCTCCGAGTTTCGAATGTGGTGGGTGCATTTACCCACATATGGTGCCAGTTTCTTCTTCATGTATTGTGCAGTGGGGTAGGTTGCTGCACCGATGTTGCTGACAATAGGTCGGAGAGGGACTCCCTCCTTATGGGCCTTGGGGAGTCCATAGAGTCTAGGTGGAACAGGCGCTTTGGCCTGAAGTTTCTTGATGAGCTGTTCGGGTAAACCTGTCTCCTTCAGCAACATCCGGGTCTTCTTGTCCACTTTTTCTGTGGGGTCACCCGCTAGACGTTTGTATGCAGTGTCCTCCAGAAGTTGTTGCACCTTGCTTTTATACTCCAACTTGTTTAGGATGACTGTGGAGTTACCCTTATCAGCTGGCAGAACTACAATGCTGTCGTCCTCCCGTAGCTGTCTGAGTGCCGCTCTCTCCTTGCTTGAGATGTTGCATTTGGCGGGCTTTGTCCTGGTGAGTGCCCTGCATGTCTCCCTGCGGATCTCTTCTGACACACTGGAAGGTAGTGTGTTGACCACTTGCTCAACTGCACTGATGAATGCAGCCACAGGTACGTTTCTGGGAGTAACTGCAAAATTGAGGCCCTTGCTGAGTACTTTTGAAGTGGCCTCATCGAGCTGCTTGTCACTCAGGTTGACCACCGTCCTTATGTCCCTGTCCTGTTGTAACCTCTTGTTGAGGCGCTCAAACTTGGCCTGTTGACAAGCTGTTGATTTCCTCATGGTGCATTCAGCCAAAGACCATGAGGCACCATCAACCTGGTCCCAGTCTTCTCGGGTCAGGGTAGCTGCTATGGAAAGGTGGAGATACAGCAATTCCCTGGATGTGACATCAAATCGATGGCACATGTCACGCACTCTTTCACTTACCAGCGCAAGGCTGGCTCGGTGTTTTATCCTGTTCGCCGCTCTGGTGTTAACATGATGCTTGAACATGGCGAAAACTGGAACTACATCACCCTCTCGGCACCTTAGTAGGAAACTGAGAGAACTCAGCATCCTCCCCTTTCTCTGTCGAAGCTTATCCAGCTTCTTGATGTTAAGGTACATCTCCTCCCCGTAGAGTCTTCTGATGTAATTCTTCATGCTTTCCCGGCGAGATCTTGACATTTTGGATAAACAGGATTACTGCCAGATGTATGTGTCGTTCTGGCACAATATTTCGGCCGCATAACTCGCTGCCTTCTTCAGGTGCTACCTGAGACTGCCGTTTGTGGAGGACCTTGTCCAGTATTTATGCCCAGCAGACGCTAGGCGCTTTGTCTGCGGTCTGCGCCCACCTGGTGCTGCTTGTAGGGTGTTGTCTCTTCCCTGGCGTTCCGTCGGACGTCCGCACCCAATCTTGCCACGGAGATTGAACACCTTCAGCTGGTTTTCAGCAGAAATGGATACTCCTCCAGAGACATCCAGAGGGCACTTCATACAACCAGCCAACCACAGGATACAGAGGACGAGCCAGAAGAGGCAAAGAAGGTGGCATACCTACCGTATGCTGGTCCTATTTCTGCGAAGATCAGCAGAATTCTTATGAAGTATGATATTAAGAGCATATTCTGCCCACCTGCCAAAATTGGGACAATGCTGGGAAGTGTGAAAGATGACCTGGGGCTACGTATACCAGGCATTTACAGCATCCCGTGCCAGTGGTCAACACACAACCTTCCAGTGTGTCAGAAGAGATCCGCAGGGAGACATGCAGGGCACTCACCAGGACAAAGCCCGCCAAATGCAACATCTCAAGCAAGGAGAGAGCGGCACTCAGACAGCTACGGGAGGACGACAGCATTGTAGTTCTGCCAGCTGATAAGGGTAACTCCACAGTCATCCTAAACAAGTTGGAGTGTGAAAGCAAGGTGCAACAACTTCTGGAGGACACTGCATACAAACGTCTAGCGGGTGACCCCACAGAAAAAGTGGACAAGAATACCCGGATGTTGCTGAAGGAGACAGGTTTACCCGAACAGCTCATCAAGAAACTTCAGGCCAAAGCGCCTGTTCCACCTAGACTCTATGGACTCCCCAAGGCCCATAAGGAGGGAGTCCCTCTCCGACCTATTGTCAGCAACATTGGTGCAGCAACCTACCCCACTGCACAATACATGAAGAAGAAACTGGCACCATATGTGGGTAAATGCACCCACCACATTCGAAACTCGGAGGACTTCCTGCAACGCCTGAGGCAGCTACACACTGTGGACTCAGACATCTTGGTCAGCTTCGATGTGGTGTCACTCTTCACACGAGTGCCACTGACTGACTCACTCAATCTCATCGGGGAAAAGTTCGATGGTGCCCTGCTTGACTTGTTCAAGCATGTACTGACCTCGACATATTTTCTTTACGGGGGTCAGTTCTATGAGCAAACGGAAGGAGTGGCAATGGGCAGCCCATTATCACCAGTGGTAGCCAACCTTTTCATGGAAAGGTTCGAAGAGGAGGCACTTGCATCAGCCACTTATCAACCCAAGTGCTTCTTCAGGTACGTTGATGACACATTTCTCATTTGGCCCCATGGCAGGGACAAGCTGGAGGAGTTCCTGGAACACCTAAACTCACGCCACCCGAGTATAAAATTCACCATGGAGCTAGAGAAGGATGGGCAGTTCCCATTCTTGGATGTCCTGGTCAAGAGGAAGGCAGATGGCACTCTGGGGCACAGTGTGTATCGAAAACCCACCCACACTGACTTATATCTTCAAGCCAGTAGCTGCCACCACCCAGCACAGAAGAATGGAGTCTTGAAAACTCTAGTGCACAGGGCCCAAGCTCTATCAGATCCAGAAAATCTTGCCACGGAGATTGAACACCTTCAGCTGGTTTTCAGCAGAAATGGATACTCCTCCAGAGACATCCAGAGGGCACTTCATACAACCAGCCGACCACAGGATACAGAGGAGGAGCCGGAGGAGGCAACGAAGGTGGCATACCTACCGTATGCTGGTCCTATTTCTGCGAAGATCAGCAGAATTCTTATGAAGTATGATATTAAGAGCATATTCTGCCCACCTGCCAAAATTGGGACAATGCTGGGAAGTGTGAAAGATGACCTGGGGCTACGTAAACCAGGCATTTACAGCATCACGTGCCAGTGTGGGATGTCATACATCGGCCAGACAATCAGGACGGTGAATATAAGGTGCAAAGAACACCAGAGGTGCACCAGACTCGGACAGGCAATCAAGTCAGCCATAGCAGAGCACTGTCTAGAGCTTGGCCACACGATGGACTATGACAAAACCAAAATTGTGACACAGACCCCAAGATTCTGGGACAGCATCATAAAGGAGGCCATCGAAATAAAGGTCACTGACAACCTAATAAACCGAGATAGTGGTTACCAGCTAAGCACAGCGTGGAGTCCGGCTCTGGAACTTGTTAAGGCCCAGCGGAACGAACCAAATAACTCCACAAGCAGTAGAAACAACTCTGAAGTGGCGCTAGGCGGGCGCGGACCGAGAATGGAGCGCCTGACACCGGACGGGCCTCAAACAGCTGCCATAGCAGCAGATGTCGGCCAAGACGGGAGCGGACGTCCATGGGAGCATGTGAGCAGCCACAACATCTCAGGAGCGGGGCGAGGTGGGCGCGGACCAAGAACAGAGGGCCTGACGCCAGGCAGGCCTCAGACAGCTGCCCTGACCACAGATGGTGGACGAGCTGGGCGCGGACGTCCGACGGAACGCCAGGGAAGAGACAACACCCTACAAGCAGCACCAGGTGGGCGCGGACCGCAGACGAAGCGCCTAGCGTCTGCTGGGCATAAATACTGGACAAGGTCCTCCACAAACGGCAGTCTCAGGTAGCACCTGAAGAAGGCAGCGAGTTACGCGGCCGAAATATTGTGCCAGAATGACGCATACATCCGGCAGTAATCCTGTTTATTCAAAATGTCAAGATCTCGCCGGGAAAGCATGAAGAATTAAATCTTGTAATATTTTTGTAAGTATTAAAATTGTTCTGTTTTCCTTTGATCTTAATTCAGTCAATAAAATAAGTTCATGTTGTGAGATTGTGACATTTATTTAGAAATATGTAACCCAATTAGCGTCAAAAAGTCGATTCTTACAGGGTGGGGGGGCGAAAGAATGGGCGGTAAATTTAAGCTTGCCCCCCTTGGCAAATGTCCTAGATCCGGCCCTGGCTGTACTCTTAAGTTCCTGCCTAACCACAAACTTTAACATCCAGAAATATTCGTAAAACAAATAGTAAATTACTTTTGTCAATCAGAATGGACATCTACAGTGTAACTTGTCAAAAGTTCTTTGCCATTTTCTACGAATATGTGATATTATGCCAAGTTACACGATAAACCTGAGGGGAGATCTGCAGTACCACTCGAAACAGTTCTACAAATAAAGGCTCATCAAGATGACTTAGACAAAGGGACAAGTTGTTTTACCAATTCCCAATGACCAGCCCTAATAGAGAAGAAAGAATAAAAACTCTCAACATTTCTAAGAAAGAATCACATCATAATTCAGTTCAGCAGCATAAGTGGTTTCTCTGTTCAGTGAGTGTACTCCATAAGGAGAAAACATTGCATTCTGTGTTAATACTAAGGTGACCATATTTTCTAGATTCAAATTCGGGACATTAAGCACATTTTCTCGATCTAAATTTGGGAAACATTAAAAATTTTGTAATTTGTATATATATTTTCATTATGCTAGAAGAAGATTTTAGAGAAAGTAGTAATTACAAATTAACAGTTTAAGTTGTTAGAAAAAGTACATTAACCCAAACTTTATTAGTACTTTATGTGATGAGGAAATGCGATCGGAACAACTGTATTTAACAGTGCAGTGAATTTTCTTCAGCAAGTCTATTTTCAACAACATTCTACATAAGTTTCATAATAATTTACTCTTCTTACTAATATTGATTTCACAGTTTCTACGACAAGCTCTGTTTTGTCACTTGTCGATACATTATTCATGTGCGGAAAATACCCTTTCAGTAACAGCATTATTTCCGGAAAGACAGAAGAGAAACTGCACTAGCTTAAGCACATTTGAGAATGGCACATGATTCTGTCTGAAATGAGAAATAATATCAATCCATCTTTGACCTGGAAAAGTGGTGTTGGCAGTCTATTCACTGATTTTCTCACTGGTATAGTTTGTGCCCGTATGCTCAGTGGAAACGGTTTCGACAGTTAGTGATAAATACCTTAAGTCTAATGAACCTTTTGTGAAACAGTTTCCCTTCATAATTAAAACTCATAATAAAACAGACCGATGGAAGTGAGATAAATTTTTAAATCTGAACATAATTGTTAAATCTGGGACAAATAGGTTTATTGAATTACTTTTAAAAAAAGTCGAGACAGACCCACAAAAATCGTGACTGTCCCGAAAAAATCGGTACTGTTGATCACCTTAGTTATTATACACGTACAATACCAACCAATGGCATTAACTACGAGCATCAATTGAAGTAATCGTTTAAGATAAGCTGTTTATCATAAATATCTACTACAATTGTCTGTTGAGTTCAAATGTTCAAATGTTTGTATAGCTTATGGGACTTAACTACGGGGCCATCAGTCCCTAAACTTACAAACTACTTATCAACTAGCTTATCCTAAGGACGGCACAAATATCCATGCCCAAGGGGGGATTCAAATCCCCGACCGTAGTGGCCATGCAGACCATGACTGGAGCGTCGCAGTCCCCTCGGCCACCGCGGCAGGCTGTCTGTTGAGTGTTCTAAAATTTCGTTGGATGAAAAATATTCAACATGTTTCTTCTAATTTGTTTTTAATTTCAGTAACCAAAAAATTTAATCATTTACATCTGGGTTTGGGCCCCCTTTCAGCACCAGGCCCTGGACCCATGGGTCCACCCAGACCCACCCTTGTGGGGACCATGGGCGTCTAACCTGTTCAGGGCCAGATAGTCCTGCTATGGGAGGATAGGTTTTCGAATCCGAATAAGCATTAGCCCTTTCCGTCCCAACAGTGTCCTATTGTACAGTAATCCTAATCGGTTTCTCTAGGCCTAACTATTTGACCAAAGTTTCTAAATGAGTAAATGACACTGCAGTATTTCCCAAAATTATTGTGGTTAGTGTGGCTACCATTACGTTGAGGAAACAGCATTAGGTCACATTTAGCGTGACGAGATTTCAAAAATCAAAATACGGGACACAAAGTCAACTATATTTTTCAGGAGAATGCATGTCATACAGGAGTATGATAATATGAAATATAGTTTTGTGAAAATTAACATATGAAGTATCCTAAATATATGTCTGATTAATAATTATTATATCCTTAACACTTTCAATACTAGGCCTCTTGTTTTCATCAGTACATAAAGCAATGGCGTCAGATAAGACACGGTGCAAAGGTAATAATAAGCTGCAAATTTTTGCAGTAGATATCACAACATGAAATAAATTGAAACAGTTATTTTTCACCATACAGTATTTCTAAATTAATGCTTTACCGCTTCACAAACATTTTAACTTTGTTCACTTCGTGCTCTCCATTGCCGAGGAAACAGTGTGTTTTGCTGCATGTAAAGCAAGGAAGCCTTCATTTGTAGCAAGATGCTTACTTCATCATTTACGATGAGACTATTCACACGTTTTGTGACAAAAGACAGAGTACTTTATGGCGAAATCTTGCTCTAAAGAGCTAGGTTGTGTGTATTACACACATTAACGTTATTACACATGTTAAAACTAAAAAGTTTCTCGCTTTGCTGTTATAATTTCAGAAATGAAAATTCGCCTTAATTCTGTCATTAAAAATACAGATTCCTTTTCTTAATCCTTTGGCAAAGACACATATCGAGTCCTCCGTTTTATGACGGTGCACGTTACTTAAAAACATTACGATTAAAAGATATGGGATGCTGTTAAAAAAAATAAAAACACAAGATACTTCCCGTATGTGTTGCGTCGGGACAATGGGACATTTGGGACAAAAAAGGCCCCACACACGAGGGACGGATTGCAGAAATCTGTCGCATGGGCAAAAAATATAGCTGCCTGGATGCTTAGCAGCGATATTTGTCAATATGTCTGTGACTCGTTTCGCTTTTCCACCTTCAATAATTACTTTACGTTACAATGAACAATTATTCAAGGATCACGATCTACTCTGAGCATTGGAGGCCAGTGTTTTCACTAATATTAAGAAGTAATATGAAGTACACCCCAGACTTTCTGCAGTGATCAGCGTTTTGAAGCTTGTGCTCATAGCATGGGAGTTTGTAGGACGTTCCTAGTAATAGCCAAGAAACACTTGAGTTCAATCTGATGATTTTGATTTATTTATTAAACTATTGCGTGTTTTATTAAAATTTTTAACTTTGATACGGAATGATTAATGTATACCATAATACTGAAAGGTTATTTAATTGTTCAGGGCAAATCAACAAATCGGTAGTGAAGAACCTAATCGTTTCATACGAACTAGCTCTCTTTTTCACAATTTATAGTCATGGTAGTCAGCAGTGTGGCTATTTACAACATTTCGATAGACACATCGAGACTGAAAAACGAATTTTGTAGCATAGTTACTTGAAGTTAAACTATAAGCAGAACCAATAAAAAGCAATTGAAGACTGATAAACGAAAAACAAAACGTATTTTTACACTAGAAAAATGTATACAACCCACTTGGTGGCACTAAAAGTGTAACGTAACTAAAACTTCCGAGGAAAACGGATTCAAAACAAGTTTAATAAATTACAATTCCCATTTCTAAAAATTTTTTATTTAAAGTATTACTCATCAGGATGCACAAATCAACTGTGAGTGCTGTTAAAAGTAAAAGAGCCTTTTCCATTCCAGAACTTGCCTACACATATGCGTTTGTAATTGTGATAGAAATTGCTTGAAAAATCGCTTGAGTGTGGCGAGGTCAAGGAGGTTGGAATCTACCTCCTTCGGCGATTTGGAGGCGAGCGACAGATTGCAGCGATATCATATGCGACGAATTGCAACGATTAAGGCAACAAGCTTAAATTTCATAGAGAGGCTGCCACACGAACTTCAGCGCTTTTTGCAGCAACCTGTGTAAACTGGTTACTGGGCCGCCATATTTTCAGTGGTCAGTTCACTTGAGAGTAGTTCAAATGTTCGTACATCTATCAGACTCACCTGCATTGTCATTACTCTGTAGCTTACAAACTATTTAAACTAAGGTAAACTAACCTAAGGAAAACACAAACACCCATGCCTGATGGGGAACATGAACCCCTGACGGCGAACAGCCGCGCACACCGCAGCACGGAGCTCCAGTACACACGGCTAACGGGCTAATCTGCTGTGGCTATGAGAGTAGTCTGTCAATCGTATGTTGTTGTTGAGCTTGAAGTGTTTTATTTAGTATATATTGTATTTAGTGTGTATTGCCTGTACAATTTTGCTGCTGAAATATGTCTAAAGTGTGTTCAGCATTTAAATGCACAAATCGAAGTGATAAAACGACAAGTACTGTGTGTAAGAACACCAAATGTTTGGCCTTTTCAGATTGTATCTACATATGGTACCATTAATGTACCTGCAGAATTATTATTGTGCGACTCATTGTTTAGGAGTAATGGGGTCATGAATCTTAATATGCCTAACTACTTTTTATATGTGCTGCTGTAGCTGTTGTCTGCCTGTTTTCCCAGACATTCTTTTGTTTACAAGTGAGTGCAGATAACCCAGACTTTATTCAACGAATGTTCAACATAATCCGACTTTTGAAGTTGTTTTACACATAGTAATTCGATTCTTTAACGAATCGGGCAATTACTAGTTTGAAGCTGTTTGCCGGCCGCGGTGGCCGAGGGACTGAGGCGCTTCAGTCACGGTCTGCACGGCCACTACGGTCGGGGCTTCGAATCCCCCCTCGGGCATGGATATTTGTACCGTCCTTAGTTGTAGCTAGTTCATAAGTTTATGGACTGATGACCCCATAGTTAAGTCCCATACACTCTGCAAACATTTGAACATTTTTTGAAGCCGTTTTTATACTTACAAGGGAATGGTCAGACTTGTCATGCCGAAACATGTATTGATTTTTTTAGCAAGGTTTGTTAACATTGAAGGAAGTCTGTATGCAGAATGTTAGCTGCTAACATGACCTGGAAGTCACCTTAAAAAAAAAAAAAATAAAAAAAATAAAAAAAAAAAAAAACACGAAAATGGTTGTTTTTCCTGCTTGGCGCTTGCGGTGACGGCTGGCCACCCCTGGAAATTGCGAGTCGCGAGTTATGGTGAGCGTTGTGCGCATGGTCGGGAGGTGCGGCCGTCTTATCGCGGCGTTCACTAAAGAGACATATCGTTGCACGGTTTTGGTGGAAAGGAGAAACGAATAGTCATTTCTGTGGCATGCACTTCCTTTTCATTTCTGGTACGTATTTCGAAACATACCGTCCTGAAACTGGTTAGAGATGTGAAAGATATGCTGTATATCTACATCTATACTCCGCAAGCCACTTTACGGTGAACATTCATTCTCCCCTCACAGGTGATGGCAAACCCTGTAAATGTTTTGCTGCTTACCATGGAGATATACCACAGACGCCAAATGAAGCAATCAACAGAAAACACGCGTGAAGACTATGCGATGAGCGACATGTTAGTTAAACTTCTAGACCAGCATATAAATAGTGCAGACATGTGACTAGAAACGGCTGAAACACTCGTTATTGCGGACTGTGAATCTACAGACGCCGAAGAAACGGAAGAAAGTTGCACACATGAAGACTCTTGAGTGATAGTGCCACGTACCATCATCAATTATCTCCGAAAGCAACTCCAGCAACTACAATTACATTACGAAAAAAAAAAAAAAAAAAAACAACGGTGTAGTATTGGTTGAACGAAAGTGGTAAGAAACGCCTATGTTTCAGTACTGTTCAAAATAGGTATCGTGAATTGTATAGATGGAAAAAGGAAGTCTCTGGACGACGTAAGAGTCGACTGGAAATTGCGACGGAGATAAATGCTCTACTTTTTGAGCAATTTACCGATGCCAGACGACAGTCATTGCGTGTCAGTGACAACTTTGCGTGATTGGGCTTAGAGATTGCCAACGCGATAGGCGCTATAGAATTTAGTCGCTTCAAAAGATCACATAAAATTGTGGCACGAAAAATAACAAAATTTGTATCGAGAAAGAGGTCGGAAAATGAAGTGACTCAAATGGAAATGATATAAGCTTTTCTTACGACTGCAAAAAATAAGATCGCCAGTTTTAGTGAATCTTACGTTTACAATGCAGATCAAGGCCAATTCACACGGTCCGTCACGTCACGTCACCGTACGTCAGAACATTCCGCAATGGATTTCTAAAGGCGGCATTCACACTGTCCGTCACCGGACCGTCACGTCAACGTCTCGTCAAGCTATCTCGAGAAGAATGTTTTGAAGGAACGGCCGTCTGCTAACATCGGAAGTTAACCTATTTTGTCACGCGAAATACATGTTGCAGTCGACGATTGCACTGTTTATATGCAAATGTGTCTTATTAATCTTTATTTTGTTGTTATATTTCGGTTTAGGGGTATATCTCAAATGTTTCATGACGACTTAAATATTTTTGTCAATTGAGTGTCCCCTAAAATCGAGGTCGGATATCTCAAATCAAAAAATGGTTTATGTTACGTAACATTGTAACAGAAAAGAGTGAAGCAAACTGTTTATTTGAATAAGATTGAAATTTGATTACACATTTTTCATTAAATAACATTTTAAATGAAAAAGTCAGTTCTAATGAAAGACAAAAATTCAGTTGTTTACGACGGTATTAACAATGTCAGCGGGCAAATCGTAATGGGATAAAGTAAACAGGCGCTTTTATGCTCTTATAAGTGTTGTTTGATGTTTTCATATGTTTATTTTTTCGCTTGGAAATAGATGTCGATATTTTGAAATGTTGTTTCAGTTCCACAGAAGTTGGCCAAAAATATACACTGTAAAGTTTTATTTGGCCATTAATAACATTTAGCGTAGTTGTTCCCTCAATTCTACTATTAAATTATGACTTTCTACATAATAGATCGCCACTGATAAGCTCACTTTCAACATCACGTATTGAGATGGGCGAATTGACGTGACGGACACTGACCGACAGTGTGAATACAACTTGACGTGACAGTGCCGTGACGTGACGTTGACGTGACGGGCAGTGTGAATTGGCCTTCAGTCAGGTTTTCAAAAAGAAATGCGTGCGAAAAGAATACTGTCATTCAAAGGGGAAAAACATATTGAGGCAATTGCGCAGTCCACGACTGCACTCACCCATTCATACACTATAATGCCCATATTAAGTCTGGATGGTTCATTGCTGCCTAAACTATATGTGTGTCTTCAAGAACCAACTGGACGTTTTGGACCACGTATCAAACAAACAATGTTTTACGCAGACAATCTTGTGGTAGACGCATCGAAGTCTGGAAAAATGGGAAATGATAACGTTACACTTTTCATGCGTCATGTTTTTCCTCCGTTCTGAGGGAACAAATCTCTTCTCCTTCTAGATTCGTGGTCAGGTCATGAAAGTTCTGATTCATTAAAAGCTGTATTTCGAGCTCACCCTGACAAAGAAGTGGAGATACTTCAGATTCCACCTGGCACGTCGAACGTAATTCAACCGTTAGACAGAGAATTTTTCCGCCAGTGAAATGCATTTTACAGAAAACAAACAGAGAAATTTATTGTGTGCAAATCACTCCAGTTTCCTGTCTATCACCGTCGTAATATTCTCAAGTTGCAATCAGTCGTACATTATCAGTTTTCCTCCCCACGGTTTCAAAATGTGATTAAATATGCGTGGCACGCCTCGAAATATACTGATATTAGGCCTGATTCCTTCCTAACACCGGCCGAGTTTTGTCTACGGACGTCTAACAACGTCTGTGATTCGCAGGGCTGTCATATGTCGTCTTTGCTTGTATGTTCTTGGTGCACAAAAAACCTGTTTTGAACATTGTATCAATATTTCGCATTTTTGCGGTAATTACAAGAAATAAAAGTTTGACGTGTTCTAAACCGTATATATATTTGTGTCTATTTCATAGCTATTTGGAAAGAATGTTGTAGATAATATATCAGCTACATTTGTCAACGAATTTATTATTATCGTATTTATTAATTATCGTACGATCGCTTTCACTGGGCGAATCAGCTCTCTCACTGCTGTGTCAGGAGAGCGGCGCGTAGCTAACGCCACCTTGTCCCTAGATGGCGTTGGTATAACGTAGCGAGAGAGGTCAGGGTTGTACAACAGGCAGTTATAAGCGCGGAAACCAAGCGACAATAATGTCATACTTCATAAACGTTTTTACAGACTTCCAGGTTATTTCAGCAGCTAACAGTCTGCATACCAGTGGCGTAGCTATATCACCAAGGGCCCCGGGGCAAAAATGACATTGGGGCCCTCTTTACACTAATACTCTGCATATGCAAAACTACTTATCATCAGCTCCTTACCGCCCACTGGAAGACATACTAAGGCAAACCTAAATACTACTAAGTAGATTATTATGTGTCACGCAGTAGATAATGTTTAATCGTACTCTCCAATATAATTGTGATTGTTTGTTATGTTTCCACGCAAAAATTACTAGGTGATTTGGATGAAATTTTGCAGAGGGATAGAGTTGGACCTGGGTAGGACATACAGATGAAAATGCCCCATGGAATATTTTTCGTCAGCGGTGACAGCAGACGGCAGTGCCGACAACTCACTCTCGCTAATCGGGGATTAGAATCCCTCCTCGGGCATGGATATTTGTGCCGTCCTAGTTCATAAGTAGTTTGTAAGTTTAGGGACTGATAACCCCGTAGTTAAGTCCCATAGACTTTACAAACATTTGTACATTTGAACTCTCGCTAAACTGCTGTGCTGTTTGCTCATTTCGTTGATAGCCCAGTCAAAGAAGGAAAATAGGGGAAATGTTCGTGTAGGGTGGTTTCATCAAAAGTAAGTTGCCGGATTTTGTTTGATGAAACACTTTGGATTGAGCCGTGCCCCTACCAGGCGTCTTGAAGTATATTAGTGTCTGGCCAGGAAAAAGTAATAAGTAAAATAACTAAGTCGATATCTTCGCTTATTATCGTGACAGTGGGGTAGAGGGCAGCGTCTTGATGCACAATTCACTATTGAGACAAAGTAGTTATTACATGAAACTTCTGATCCGTGAATGTAATTAAACTTTTAAATAGCAGAAGAAACAAATAGTGTGCGGGTAGAAACGTACCTTAAAAGTTTGCGTAAAGTGCTGAATTCTCACCACAGTGAAGTTGTTTGTTTTTCACATACAAGAACTGAGCTGAATGCGGCTGACGGTATAGTGTTAATACGAACGTAAATTGAAGAGCGAATAGTTCTTATGGTATGAGAAGGCGCCGTTCCCAGAGAAAAGCCACAGAATGCCGAGTCCATTTTCCGCCTACCATTGCAAGGAAATGTGTAGAAAGGTATGTAGATTCTGTTCGGAAAAATAAGAGGAATGTGTTGATGCTGAGTACTGTTCATGCAGAGGAAGAAGCTGACGTTCAAACCTAGAGGGGCACAAAGAAAAAACCAGCAATGATAACTGACTATATTCAGTCATCTCTCTCGCCAAATGAAGTCCTATATTGTCTGAGGCGGAGTGTGAAATGGTACAGGAAGCTTGCAATTGAACTGTTGACAAGGTACTGGTAAATGCTCTTGTGATTTACCGATACATCAACAAGAAGATCACCTCAATCACAGAATTCAAAGAGGAAGTGACTCTGAGACTACTCCTTACAGAAGATGCCGATGCCCCTGAGAAATCTGTCACCGTAGCCACCGAGCTGCCTGCAGATTGTGCTCTTGTGAACATGGGAGCAGCAATTCATAGGTGTACGGAAGCTACGAAAAAATTAAGAATGAATTTCGACGAGAGCAAGCTGTCAAGAAATGCAAACAAACTACATGGAAATATAAGAAATTATGACTCATATTCTTATGAAGAGTGTTTCTTTATAAAGCACAGTGCATGCAGGTATTAGAGATACAAAGTGGAATTACCCAACTTTTTCATTTTGTTTCATTGTTGTTGCAATTAGAGTTAGAGAATGTAGTTAAAACTGTATGTGATATACAATCTACTGTATAAGTAATATGTAACACCAAATAATAAATTATAAAAACAAGGAAACTCCATTATGACTGGGCCATGTGAGTTATATATAATTCACGATTTCAGGTGTCAATAACTACTCTTGAGCTCACGAGTCACGATCATGATTTGGTACTGGGGCCATAACGTACTCTAACACCAAGTCACAGCACGCTACTTTGAGTTGCAACTGCAAGGCCGGCCGCGGTGGCCGAGGGGACTGCGGCACTCCAGTCACGGTCTGCACGGCTACTGCGGTCGGGGGTTCGAATCCCCCCTCAGGCATGGATATTTGTGCCGTCCTTAGTGTTAGCTAGCTCATAAGTAGTTTGTAAGTTTAGGAACTGATGACCCCGTAGTTAAGTCCCATGAAAAAAAAAAAAAAAAAAAAAAAAAAAAAAAAAAAAAAAAAAAAAAAACTGCACAACGGAGCTTTAAATGAAAAAATGTCCGTGAGTTGTATTTACTTCACGTGGCCCGAAGAGAAGACTTCCTGTGACTTATATTTAACTCAGGTGGCAGTCAATATGTTAAAACATTGTTTTCTAAAAGGGATTTTTTCTATTTCTTGTAACATGAATACTATTAGTCCTTGAAAAAAAAATCCATAATTATTTTTTGCGCCTCACTGTGTATTATCAATTTAATGAGTGGCGATTTTCAAGTCGTGGGGATTTCGTTCATGTTTCCTCCCTCACCAAAGTCAGAATGAAAGAACCTACTGAAGTAATACAATGCTTCAAACTGTTAGATTGCAGATGTTGGCAAAGATATGATTTCTGATCGGTAATTATCGGTAAGCGTTTTCGTGACTGCAGTACATTATAGTAATAATATGGGTACACAATTAAAAAGTAGTCAATTTTATTTTAACAATTATTTTACAATATTATCCTGGCTTTGGTTTTTGCAAAATCATCAATAAGGTCTGTTAAATTTAGACTTGATGCAACCTTGTTTTCGATTGCTCTGAGTGCCAAATGTCCGAGTCAAGCTTGAGCCACACTGTACCTCAGATGCGTTTTGATAATTTTTAATTTGCTGAACGACCTTTCGGCTGCTGCAGAAGAATAAAACTGCGGTAAATACTTCCGTAACCCCACATTCTAATAATGCGTATTTTGTTATAATTTCCTTACATAACTGGTGAACTGTCCATGTTGGGGTCAATTTCGGCAGGAGAAATTAAAAGTCGAAATTCCTTCATTCAACTAAAATTTTATATACAGCATAACGTCTATTATCCGAAGTAATTTGGGGACATGGATGTTCGAAAAATGGGTTTATTCGGATATTCGAACTGTAAACTTCTAATTGCCAATAACAATTACTGTACAGTAAATGCATTTATACTGTATTTGGAGGAGCGCGATCCTTCATATTGCACGTCGCAACACTAGGAAGCCACAGCTGTTGCTGTGAGCAGCTTTGATGCTGCCGCTACTTCTGCAGACTGAAGTGTGCCGATTGTTGGACACATTGACTGGCAGCTTCGCCTGTCGGCAGCGCGTCTTGTGAAGGCCCAATTAGAAGCATTGTTCCGACAGCGCCAGCCGGTGGCCCAGTGCGGCTACTGTGGGAAACTTGGTTTGAAGGGAAGGGTATATGATGGACGATAGGGAGGGAGGGTAAAACAAATTACATAAAAAATTCGACGCTTTACTGTAACTTTTGTCGATTGTCGCTTACGAAGGCCGAGGGGCCCCTGGAGCTCGGGGGCCCCGGGGCACTGCCCCGCCTAGCCCTATGGTAGCTACTCCACTGCATACAGACTTCCTTCAATGTTAACTCACAGTGGTAAAAATAGCAACACAGGTTTCGACATGACAAGTCTGACCATTCCCTTGTAAGAGGACCCACCTACTCGTCTACATACTTGCTCTCAATGTGGTCTCACTCATTGATGCAAGTGACTCATCATAGTACTTGCGGAAGTATATTGTTTACTTCTTGTGAGTGTTGTGTAAACACAGCAGCAGGCATATCTCAGTAAATTCCAGCAATAACTTCTGCAACCTATTGCTAATGTAAACCCAACTTATTGTAGGCATTGAGAAAGGATTGTTGTTGATCATGTTGTGTTACGTCGCAAAGAAATATCATTAGTGAAGAGTGACAAAGTTCTTCCAGGCCCATCCATTCCTCGAAGGAAAAGTGATAACACATTACGGATTAGGGCCAGAAAAATTATTAACAGTGTCACTAAATGCTGCGAGCACTAGATCAATAATAAAGAATTGCTCCATCCCATCTCTCAGACGATGTAACCAGTTGTGGTGTACACATAAGAGTCAGCCATAGCACTGTAGACAGAATTAGAAAATGTTGTAAAAATAATCCTAGGTAATTCCCAAAAAAAGAGGTAAATATCAATGAAGTTCAGTTAAAATTAACGGTTCGACACTGGTGTGAAACTGCCTTCCAATTTGTCTGAATTACTATAAAATGTTAATTTAATTTGCGTGTTTAAAGGCTGATGGACTCACGGCACTGCTATAATATCACGAATATTGAAAGCTTTTGTTACCCCCTGTCTCTATCTCTGTCATGGATGCTATAAATAATAATAATAATAATAATAATAATAATAATAATAATTTCATGTATCCTGGTGTAAGTCATTCAAATGGACCAGTAGCGTATCAGGCAAGGGGGGGGGGTGACTGTGGGGCTGTCGGGCTGCAGCCCCCCCCCCCCCCCCCCAGACACTCCTGGAGGCCTTCGCCCCCAGACTTTGCTGCAGCCTCCCTTACATTCAGAGAGAGAAAAGAAAGACAAAAGAAAAGAAAGGGATCAATTCTCCCAATATGACAACAGGCGCAACCACACTTTTTTTTTCTTTTAGAAATCACGTCTGCTCGGTGATTGACCTCAGCCCCCACCAGACCACGATCCTGGATACGCCACTGAATTGCACGCCACTTCAGTGGCTTGCATGTCCTTAACCTACCCCAATTGAGCAACTGGGGAAAGAAGACCTACAGTTTAAAATGGAATCTGAAACATGTATCGTATCTGACGACATCTCTCATCATTGAGAGGTCCAAGGCTAGGTTAAAATGCATGGCCGTGGGAATACGTCCTGGTTGTTACAACAACTAACAGATGGCACTGTCAGCGCCATTTTGCACACATATTTGTGATAGCAAGTATGTTGCCAGCACTTTTTTTCATTAGACTTGGCTTGTCGTCCCCGCTCATCTCTCGTATCTCATTAGTCCGTGTATTTGGATAAAGTAGGCAGAGCTTGCTTCCTCCACTCCCCACCAGTATTCTAGACTGGTGTGGTCTAATCCTGTGTGCTAGAATCGCTTCTGATACTTCCCCTCAGCCCTCAGTACCACTGCCTAGGATGCTCTAAGGGTTGCAACCTCACTCCTTGATACCAGAAGTCACCTCCCTATTCTACGACAACATCAGTACTGCCAGGGACCTTGCTTGACGTCGCTCTCGCCATCTACATTCCCATCTGTGGTGCCAGTTCTTATTGCCTACTGTCGTCATTGGTGCTGTTCATCGCCCTCAGTGTTAAAATTATCTTCATCTCTGCTGCCCATTTATGCCATCGCAGCCTGCCCTTGCTGTTGCTTCTGGTCATCGCCGATCTATGTCTTTACCATCCATCATCACTTTCTTCAGCGAATCACCATCATCACATCTCCTGATTGTAACTCCCTAACCCCATCCAAAAATGTACAATACACCACCCCACAACCACGATATCCACAATCCTTTTTCACACCTATACTCCATACCCTCTCCCACCTCCACCTGCTCCTTTACACCATACTCATTGTCATCACCAGTTCTTCCTACCTTTCCCACCTTCCCTACTGCTCGGATAACCGCATACTTTTCCCCACAACCCTACATAGCCCCCTCAGACTTATCTGACTCTTCTTTTACAAATACTGTAATGTCAGCTCCATTGCCACCATCGCCCCCACCTCCATCACCACCACCACCACCATCAAGGACTGAAGTGCCACTACCTTCATTACATCTGGATTCAGTAGTAGAAGCACCACCAGTAACCAGCAAACCCTGACCAACTTCATCTACTGCCACTGCAATGACATCAACTACAGCATCATCTTCATCCACAGCAATTCCAGGTAAGGAAACGAAAACCTGTATGAAATCCCATCCGCCGCGGTGGAGTAGCCGAGCGGTCTAAGGCGCCTCGATCCGGAGCGCGCGGTTGCTCGCCGTCGGAGGTTCGAGTCCTCCCTGGGGCAAGGGTGTGTGTGTTGTCCTTAGGTTAGTCTACCTTAGTTTAAGTAGTTTGTAAGCTACGGACTGATGACCACACAGTTTGGTCCGATAGATTTATGAACATTTGATTTGAAATCCTATCCCTCTCCATATAAGATACCTATAACTCCAAATGCTTCCAGCAAACCCATCTACTTCACACATGTCATCCCTCCGTGACACTCAACTACTCTCACCCCAGACACACACACCAGTCCCCATGGACTCCTTTCTCATCCCATCCTCAACATCTCCACCAACATATTCTTTCACCCTCTGACGTCGTTGTCTTGGTCTTCAGTCCGGAGACTGGTTTGATGCTGCTCTCCACCCTACTCTATCCTGAGCAAGCCTCTTCATCTCCTGATAAGAACGGCACCATACATCTATTTGAATCTGCTTACTGTCTCCCTCTGCAATTTTTACCCCACACACTGCCCTCCAACGCCAAATTCACGATTCCTTGATGTGTAACAATGTGTCCCATCAGTCGATCCCTTCTTTTAGCCAAGGTATGCCAGAAATTCCTATTCTAAATGATCAAATGTTCAAATGTTTGTAAATCTATCGGACCATACTACGTGCTCATTAGGCCATAGCTTACAAACTAATGAAATTAAGGTAAACTAACCTAAGGACAACAGCCACACCCATGCTCCAGGGAGGACTCGAATCTCCGACGGCGAGCAACCGCGCGCTCCACAGCGAGGCGCATAAGACCGCTCGACTACTCCACCGCTGCAATTCCTATTCTCTCCAATTCAGTTCAGTACATTTTCATTAGGTACATGGTCCACCTCCTAATCTTCATCATTTCTCTGCAGCACCACATTTCAAAAGCCTCTGTCCTCTTCCTGTCCCCACTGTTTATCGTCCGTGTTTCACTCCAATACAAGACAACACTCCACACATATGCCTTAAGGAACGACTTCCTTACACTTACATTAATATTTGATGTAACAAATCTCTTTTTCAGCAAAAACGCTATTCTTCCCATTGTCATTCTTCATTTTATATCCTCTGTACTTCGAAAATCACAAGTTATTTTACTGCCCAAGTAACAAAACTCATCTGCCACCCTTATTGTTTCGTTACCTAATCTGATTATTTCAGCATCGCGTGATTTTCTCTGACTGCACTCAGTTACCCTAGTTTTGCTCTTGTTAATGTTCATTTTATACGCACCTTTCAACACTCTGTCCATTCCGTTCAATTGCTCTTCCAAGTCCTTTGCAGTCTCTGGCGGAATCACAATGTCATCGGCAAAACATAATGTTTTTACACTCCTGGCCATTAAAATTGCTACACCACGAAGATGACGTGCTGCAGACGTGAAATATAACCGACAGGATGAAGATTCTGGCCGGCCGCGGTGGCCGAGGGGACTGAGGCGCTTCAGTCATGGTCTGCACGTCGGGGTCTACGGTCGGGGGTTCGAATCCCCCCTCGGGCATGGATATTTGTGCCGTCCTAGTTCATAAGTAGTTTGTAAGTTTAGGGACCGATGGCCCCGTAGTTAAGTCCCATGAGCTTTACAAACATTTGAATATTTTTTTGATGAAGATTCTGTGATATGCAAATGATTAGCTTTTCAGAGCGTTCGTACAAGGTTGGCGCCGGTGGTGACACCTACAACGTGCTGACATTAGGAAAGTTACCAACAGATATCTCATACACAAACAGCAGTTGTCCGGCGTTGCGTGGTGAAACGTTGTTGTGATGCCTCGTGTAAGGAAGAGAAATGCGTACCATCACGTTTCCGACTTTCATAAAGGTCGGATAGTAGCCTATCGCGAATGCGGTTTATCATATCGCGACATCGCTGCTCGCATTGGTCGCGATTCAATGACTATTAGTAGAATATGGAATCGGTGGGTTCAGGAGAGCAATACGGAACCCCGTGCTGGGTCCCAACGGCCTCGTATCACTAGCAGTCGAGATGACAGGCATCTTATCCGCATGGCTGTAAAGGATCGTGCAGCCACGTTTAGAATACCTGAGTCAACAGATGGGGACGTTTGCAAGACATCAACCATCTGCACGAACAGTTCGACGACGTCTGCAGCAGCATGGACTATCGGCTCGGCGACCATGGGTGTGATTACCCTTGACGCTGCATAACAAACAGGAGCGCCTGCGATGCTGTACGCAATGGTTGCACGAATGGCAAAACGTCATTTTTTCGGATGAATCCAGGTTCTGTTTACAGCATCATGATGATCGCATCCGTGTTTGACGACAACGCGGTGAACGCACATTGGAAGCGTGTACTCGTCATAGCCACAGTGACGTACCATTTGGAGTGATCGTATGGGGTGCCATTGGTTACACGTCTCGGTCACCTCTTGTCGCATCGACGGTACTTTGAGCAGTGACCGTTACATTTCAGATGCGTTATGACCCGTGGCTCTACTCTTCATTCGATCCCTGCGAAACCCTACATTTCAGCAGGATAACGCACGAGCGCATGTTGCAGGTCCTGTACGGGCCTTTCTGGATAAAAAAATGTTCGACTGCTGCTCTGGCCAGCACATTCTCCTTATCTCTCAGTAATTGAAAACATCTAGTCAATGGTGGCCGAGCAACTGGCTCGTCACAATACTCTTGATGAACTGTGGTATCGTGTTGAAGCTGCATGGGAACCTGTACCTGTACTCGCCATCCAAGCTCTGTTTGACTCAATGCACAGGCGTATCAAGGCCGTTATTACGGCCAGAGGTGGTTGTTCTGGGTACTGATTTCTCAGGATCTATGTACCGAAATTGCGTGAAACTATAATCACATGTCAGTTCTAGTATAATAATATTAGTCCAATGAATACCCGTTTATCATCTGCATTTCTTTTTGGTGTAGCTATTTTAATTGCCAGTAGTATATTTCTTCACCCTGAACTTTAATTTCTTCTCCAAATATCTCCTTGCTTTCTTTTATAGCATGCTCAGTTTACGAATTGAATAATATTGGAGAAAGGCTATAACCCTGTCTTACTCCCTTCCCTACCTCTTCATCCCTTTCATGCCCTTCAACTCTGATAACTGCTGTCTGATGTTTGTACAAGTTGTAAACAACTCTCGGTTGCCTATGTTTTACTCCTGTTGATTTCAGAATTTTAAAGAGTCTCTTCCACTCATCATTGTCAACAGCTTTTTCCAATTCTACAAAAGCTAGAAATGTAGGTTTGCCTTTCCTTAACCTATCCTCTAAGATAAGCCGTAAAGTAAAGATTGCTTGTCGTGTTCTTCCATTTCTCCTGAATCCAAACTGATCTTCCTGACGTCGGCTTCTACCAGATTTTCCATCCTTCTGTAAATAATTCTTGTTAGAATTTTTGCAACCATGATTTATTAAACTAATAGTTCTGTAATTTTCACACTTGTCTGCGCCTGCTTTCTTTCGAATGGGGATTATAACATTTATCTTAAAGTCTGAGGGTATTTTGCCTGTCTCATATATCTTACTCACTAGGTGAAAGAGTTTTGTCATAGCTGGTTCCAGAGACTTACATAGCTCTGGGGGAATGTCATCTACTCCATGGGCCTTGTTTTGACTTAGGTCTGTCAGTGCTCTGTCAAATTCGTCTCTCAGTATAGTATCTCCTATTTCATCTTCATCTACTTCTTCTCCCCTTCCTACAATATTGTCTCTAAGTTCATTTCCTTTGTAGAGCCCCTCTATATTTTCTTTGCACCTTTCAGCTTTCCCTTCTTTGCTGAGAACTGGTTTTCCATTTGAGTCCTTTGTATTCATACAGTTACTTTTCATGTCTCCAAATGTCTCTTTTATTTTCCTGTAGGCAGTATTTATTTTTCCCCTATTTAAACATTCTTCTACTGACTTGCATTTGACTTCTAGCCACTCCTGCTTAGCTATTTTGCACTTCCCGTCAATCTCATTTCTTAGTCGTCTGTACTCCATTTTGCCTGTTTCATTTACTGCATTTTTATATTTTCATATTTTCTCCTTTGATCAATTAAATTTAATATTTCCTATGATATCCAAGGATTTTTTGAAGGTCTTGCCTTTCTACCTATTTTGTCCTCTGCTGCCTTTATTTCATCTCTCAACACTACCCATTCCTTCTCCACTGTTTTATTTCCTCCCATTTCTGTCAATTGTAGCCTAAAGCTCCCTCTGAAATACTCAATAACTTAAGGTTCCCTCAATTTATTCAGGTCCCACCTCCTTATTTTCCTACCTTTCTGCAGTTTTTTAAGTTTCAGCCTACAGTTCATGACCAATAATACATGGTCAGAGTCTATATCTGCCCCTGGGTATGTTTTACAATTTAAAAACTGCTTCCGAAATCTATGTCTTACCATTATAAAATCTATTTGGTACATTCCGGTGTCTCCTGATCTCTTGCACATATAAAACCTTCTTTTGTGATTCTTAAACCAGGTGTTTGGTATGATTAAATTAAGTTCCGCGCAATATTCTACAAGGTGACTTTCTCTTTCGTTCCTTTTTCCCAGTCCATATTCACCCTCAATTTTTGCTTCCCTTCCTTTTCCTACTACCAAATTACAGTCTCCCATCATAATTAAGTTTTCCCCTCCCTTAATTGTCTGAATTATTTCCTTTACCTTGTCATACATTTCTTCGATGTCCTCATCATCGGCAGAGCTATATGGAATATAAACCTGTACTGTTGTGGTCAGTGTTGGCTTCGTGTCTATATTGACTACGATAATGCGATCACTTCGCTGCTCATAGTAGTTTACCCCGTGTTCCTATTTTCTTATTCATTATCAGATCTACTCCTGTAATACCTCCAACTGATTTTGTATTTATATTCCTGTACTCACCTGACCAGAAATCCTGCTCCTCTTTCCACAAAACGTCACTAATCCTCACTATATCTAACTTCAACCTATCCATTTCTCTTTCTAAATTTTCTAATTTTCCTACCCGATTAAGTGATCTAACATTCTTTGCTCCGATCTGTAGAATGCCAGTGTTGGCTTACCTCATGATGACATCCTCCTGAGTAGTCCCCGCCTGGAGGTCTGAATGGGGACAATTTTACCTCTGGAATATGTTACCCAAGAGGGTGTCATCATCATATATTAATACAATAGAGCTGCATGTCCTCGGAAAAAGTAACAGCTGTAGTTTCCCCTTGCTTTCAGCTGTTCGTAGTAACTGTGTGGCAAAGCCACATTAGCTGATATTATAAGGCCATCTCAAGTCAATCATCCAAACTACTATCCCTGTGACTACTGAAAAGGCTGCTGCCCCTATTCAGGAACCATACGTTTGTCTGGGATTTCCACAGATACCCCTCCGCTGTGGTTGCACTTACAGTATGGCTATCTGTTTCGCTGTAGCACGCAAGCCACCCCTCCTTGGCAATGTCTGTGGTTCATGGGAGGTGGTACCCTCTCACACTCTGATGTTAAATTCCTCAGTCCTAAAACAGTATTGCTCGAAATCAAAAAGAGCATTGCCAATCTCAACATACCACACAAAGACTCTATATTCAGCAAGTCCTCTGACACAAATTTCCAAACCTATAACTTTTGGTCCATGGGCCTCCCTGTTCCCACTCAGCCCCCCCCCCCCCTTCACGACCCATACATACCGAACCTCCCTAATGTCCACTGACTCTCACTGCTGTGATCAAGGTGATTGAATGCAAGATCACAATGCAAGTCGAACAAAAGATTAATTCCAATCCTGACTCCCAAATTCGAAAATTCCTGTGTATTCACCCTCTTTCCTCGTCTGTGTGTTCTAAGCAGACTGATACACAATAGACCACTTATTACAGAATGGAGCACACATTTACCACTGCAAACACAAAAGACAACATTTCTGATGAAAATCTCAAACATACAGATGCCACAAAAGCCTCTCAAACAATGATAATGTCATCCTGTATTGAAAAACCCACACACCTATATAAACATTGTCCTGACTTTGAGTCCCCACCTGTCTGTAATACCTGTAACCGACCACGTCTTGCTTACTTATACAAATGCACAGCCAAGCGCCCTCACATCAAACCTGAACTGACAGTCCAAATCCATTCTATCGATGCCCCTCTACATGCAAACAACTCCCTACATCCTGCTCCAACAGCTTAAGGCATGTATCCACATATCCTGTCCCAAACCACCCTAGCTGTTCGTGCAATTTTCCACACAAAGACTATTGCCACATAGTCTCAAAAGAATTCCTACTTCCTGTTTTCCCAAGTATACACCGTTTTTCAATACATCCTCACTCCCCTGCCCCCCTGAGCAGCACATCCACACCACATCACATCTTAGTTAGCTCCTTCCTATCTCCCAGTCACACATGACAACCTTTTTCCTACCCCACATTCTCAACTCCAGCTATCTTTCCTGATCCTTCATTCATCCTCCACAAGTATCTTATCCCTATCTCTCTTACCTGGAACTGCCCATGAAGCAGAAGCTGACAAAACACTCTCCACAAACTCGCCATCTCCAAGAAGTCTGTCATACTACTTCAAATCCACAATTTGAACTTCACCACAAAACTTTAAAACTACTGTATCTTGTATACCATATTTAACCTAATGATACTATTGTCCTATTATTGAAACTGTAGGCTGAAGAGTAGCTATGCCAATGCTGACAGCCCGCCCCCATAAGAGGGGAATTAAATTACAATAAAGGAGAAAAATACTAATCAAATGACACTTGCCCTGTTGTGCAGCGATATGGGCATGATGTACCTAGATGCCAGATGTTCAGCTGTAATTGTGGGTAACCAGAAGCTAAAAAGTTTCCATATATACGACTATACGAGGGTTGGAACTTAAATAGTGGCAACTATTTATTCACAACCGATACAAAAGCGTTACATATTTGCACCTGTTACTGTCCTTCAAAGTACTCAGCAACGTTGTGTATAACCCATTGGCAGCGAAGTGGAAGGCGTAGTATATCATTAGCAGAGTCTGTTCTGTTGATGATGAGAATGGAGCGCGAATGCCACAAATTGGATCCTTCATCTTCGGAATCAAATCAAATTCACAAGGACTTACGTTCAAATGTTTGTAGAGCTTATGGGACTTAACTACGGGGTCATCAGTCCCTAAACTTACAAACTACTTATGAACTAGCTACTACTAAGGACGGCACAAATATCTCAGCCACCGCGGCTGGCAAGGACTTAAGTCTGGGGAGTATGGTGGATGGTACAGTACTTCCCAGTCACATCGACTGAACAGAGTAGTCACAGCTTGCGCTGTATCCGCCCGTGCATTGTCGTGCAAAATGATGGGTGGGTTGCGCAGAAAGTGTTGCCACTTCTTTCGCAAAGTTGATCGCAGGTTATGCTCCAAATACAAACGGTAATACTGTGCCCTGACGGTCTGCCGTGGAGGAACGAAATGAGTTAGAATAATACCATCACAGTCGTACACGAGAATCACCATAACTTCCACCATACTGGGGCTGCGACGCACTTTCGACTTTCGCGGCGACCCATAAAGACGCCATTTTTAGGATTGGCGTTTCAGTTTTGGCATATACGATGCGGCCCATGTCTCATCCAGTATTAGGATACGGCATAAGAAAGCCTCTCCTTCGTGCTCATAGAGCTCCAAGTGCGTCTGAGCAACATCATAATGCAGCCATTTCTGCATTTTCATCAATTAATGCAGAACCCAACGTGATGCAATGACCAGGCGTTCCTTCAGGATGCGAAACAAAGTCATATGCGTTAATTCGGTTTCGTGGGCGAGCTCACGAATCGTTTGGCATCGATTACTGTCCACTATTGCAGTAACAGTATGCACTTCTTCTTCAGAGATGCTAGAACAACCTGCCCGATTCATGTCTGTCACATTATGCAGACCTTCGTTGAAGGTTTTTACCCAGCGTGCCACAGTTCTGTACGGCAGTGCCTATTCCCCACACGCCTCTTGAAGACCCTGATGACACTGTCGTACTGTATGACCTCTGACACCGTTACGTTAGGCCACTCGCTCACATGTGACTGTGTTTCCCTCGACTGTGAGCACGCCAGTGACGTGGGACGGGCGAGTCCATTTGCTCAGATGTAGGGTAGGTATGTCAACAATGTGTGCTATCACCGACAATAGTAGATTCCATTGAATAGTGTCTCCACAGCAGTGTTGCCACTTGTTAAATTCAACCTTTTTATATAGACGAATACGAAATTATCTGGAACTGAGAAACATTCAAGGAAGATGCCTCTGTTTTATATAAGTGTGTGCAGCTCTGTTTATGGTGATTACATATAGAAAATCACTTAGGTCTACATACATTACGCAATGCACAGTCAAATAGATGTTCCGGACAATACAAGCAATGTTATTACATAACTTACCAAAAAGAATACATTATATTAACAAGTAAGTAATGGGAGATTGGGCATTCTGGCGCAGTACATTGTTGCCAGATGCTCTCCCTTTCCCCCTAAGACGTAATCGATGATCCGGTAACGTCACAATGACGTCATCGAAGACGGCGTCGCTTCCGCTTCCGGAACAAAATGGCCACCATAGGAAACACTAGGACCACGCCCTCTCCTCTCCTGCTCGAACGTTTTCTTACGAAGGTAATTGATTTTCCCTAGAAATCACATCCACTCATCATGTAAGATACTAAGCTGCAAGATGTAAATCACACACTCCACAATCAAACTCCTGGCAATGTTAAAATAGTTGTTACACAGAATACGTCTTTTTCTCCAAGTACCATACAATAACGATGCTATGATTTGCAGACACAACTCGAGAATACTGCAACCTATAGATTTCGAGCCATTCATTGAGATGGAACCTCGAATTTCCCTTTACCATTTACACTAAAACACCATACAGACAACCAAAACGTCATCACCACGTTCTTATACGGTAGACAGTGTCGATAAAGTGCGTGATGAGAATGTAATGTTCTGTATGTTTGATTTGCTGGTGTTTTATCCACACCCACCCTGAATGAATGTAGGGCAAGTACACTAACTAATTGATTACATTTAGGCCACTACGGTCGGGGGTTCGAATCCCCCCTCGGGCATGGATATTTGTGCCGTCCTAGTTCGTAAGTAGTTCATAAGTAGTTTGTAAGTTTAGGGACTGATGACCCCGTAGTTAAGTCCCATAAGCTTAACAAACATTTGAACATTTTTTGATTACATTTACTGCAACAGGTCCACTCTAAATCACATACATTAATTAAATAATCTACACAAACTTGACTATTTAGATATGTAGAACATGTCAAACACAGCGCAGCATAACAAAGATGAGACCTTTTTAATTTCAAAGCTTTCCCACCAGGTTGAATTTTTTAAACCATTAATTGCGCGATTTTGTTTGCCTCAAATGAATATGTCTATTCCTTATTAGAGAATATTAGAGAGTGGAAAATTTCTGTAACTTGAGATAATGGCAAGTCCAATATCCACAGCCCCTGTGACCATAATTTTGAGTTTATTTCTTTAGAGTCCCAAAGTAAGTTACACCATGCAAAGTTCGTTAACAGATCATATTCAGGAGTCACTTTCTATCTCTCCAATATGAGTATCGCCTCATACGTAAACAGCCACTTGTGTGTAAAAAAAAAATCCAGTCACTCTAAGAGTCACTTTACATAACACATTTCGATTACTATAGACATCACCCACCCAGTTCAATAATGCATCCATTATTAGTATCGATAATCATGGTAATACACAACAGATTCTCAGCAAGAAAATCGGCCATACATTCAAGTACTCGATATTCCCGATTCATTTACTGAAGTCTACACGAACAATTAAGTAAGCTTCAAACCGAATAGACCTTCTAAAAATTCAAGATATTGCGCGTTCCTCACCAGTAACACGTAATACCACCAAATACATCGTAAAAAATTAACGACACACAGGACAGTTTACCAGGAAAGATATATCTGTACATCGGCACCAAGTTCTCTTTTTCTTTTATCAAGTCAGCCAGAGCCTCTAGTGCAATGTATTTTACCCCAAATCGATCTTACACAGCAACCGAAAATTCTGTTGACCACTAAGAGCAAACTGTTCGTGATTAAACACACATTACACCTTCTCCACACACCCTACTGGTGGAACCTAGTCCATGTGAAGTGACCAAACTATCGGAGATTTATTGAACTCTATGCTTCTCATCCAAATAAAAATATACGACCACAATCATCTCCGGCGTGCTACCGAGATGCTTCCATTTGTATCTTAAGTATTCTAACAGACGCACCCATTATACTTCATATCTGTATGCATATCCACAACTGTGTGACACCTCTGCTTTACAGCATTATCCAGGTTTGAACTTTGTATTTTGTAGTAGAGGACACTGACTTCACCAACTCCAAAACAAAATACCAGAATGTTGGAACACTCCACGAGTAGTTGTTGGATGGTAGTGTGACGTATTTTGTAGGGAGACACAGTTACCCTCATAATCTATAGAAAACTTTCAATTAATGATTGATTTTCTTTTTATTTATTTATTTATTTATTTTGCTGAAGTACGGTGTTTGGATGTTACTGTCTGAATCTTACTGTTGCATGATATGGCATTGTGGTCTAAAAATTCATCATAACTGCTAGTTAAAATTCGTTGTTCGTGTGGAGAAATCCTTTGGTCTACATCAGGGGTTCCCACCTTTTTTGTCTCGTAGACCCCTTGCCAACTTTTTCTGCCCTGTGTAGACCCCCTACCTTTTGTGTACATAATTTTTTGATGAATTCCTAACTTGAAATGTGTTTTGTCTCTTGATATGATGGTGCCGCGGCGGATTAGCCGCGCGTACTGGAGCGCCATGTTGCGGTGCGCGCGGCCGTCCGCCGTCGGGGGTTCGATTCCCTCCCTCGGGCAAGGGTGTTTGTGTTGTCATTAGTTTAGTTTACCTTAGGTTAAGTAGTTTGTAAGCTAGGGACTAATAACCAAGCTATTGACTCCCATAGATTTACAAACATTTTGATATGATGCTACTAACATTGATAACTTACTTGTAAAAGGATGGAGTGAAAAAATGCTTTACAAGTTAGAATATATGCGTCATAATTGTCTGATCCCCCCCCACGCACACAGAAATTAAAAATCTGACTACGGGCCAGCAGCAGGAGACCGATAGTACAGAATTCCTTTACTCTTTCACTTAGCCAATGAAGCGAACAGGATCAAGCTTCAGCATTGTGAGAATAACTCTGAATTTTCGTTGAGATCTTCCTAAATGTCAACCACTATCGTGGACACCCATTTACAACAAGTAGTCCTCCAAATTATTTTTCCGCTGACGTAGACCCCTTACAGGTTGCAATAGACCCCAGGGGGCCTATATACACCACTTTGGGAATCACTGGTCTATATGAATACTTTGGGTCTCGTCTTGGAAAAAGAAGGAGGACCCGAGTTGCTATGTTTGTGATCGTGTCAGACTCTGTGTGGTAAATGGGGAAAATGTGTGTTATCATGTATACTTTTGACTGAGGGGTACTCTTGTTTTGCTTATTTGTTTAATGTGGAGGACTCGAAAGAGTTGGATGGTTGTTTTGATAATTTTACTTGTGTATGTCAGAAGTATGTGTGATGTATGTAAGGTCATCACGGTAGGTTCAAAAATGTTCAAATGTTTGTTAAGCTTATGGGACTTAACTACGGGGTCATCAGTCCCTAAACTAACAAACTATTTATCAACTAGCTTACCCTAAGGACGGCACAAATATCCATGCCCGAGAGGGGATTCGAACCCCGACCGTAGTGGCCGTGCAGACCGTGACTGAAGCGCCTCAGTCCCCTCGGCCACCGCGGCCGGCTCACGGTAGGTACGAGGAACTTGTACTGCAAGAGAAAAGTGTAAAGGTGTCAATATTATTGGAGAATATGAGCGGCGGTTTCTCCGAAATTCCTACAAATAAAAGCGAAGAATTTCTACTCGACGTTCCATACAATAATACTTTATTAAATGCAGCTAGAGAGAATCACTCTAAGCATTGACTCAATGAGAGATTTGTGGTTATGAACAGCCATGAAAGGGCTGCGCGTAAATACAATATATCATTCGTTTTATAGCGGCTGTATTGGAATCTGCAGTATACTGGGATGTTCTTTGATGTTGTTAAATGTCCGAGTCACAGTAACAAGATTGCTGCTGTCAGTGGTTTGTGGGATGTTACCAGGGGCGCAGACTCCGTGGGTGCTCCGGGGCTCGTGCACCCCCCAAGAATTGTTTGGGGGTGCTGAGCACCCACATAAAATTGAGGTGGAAAATAAAATTGTATACATTTTTTTAAAAAATCGGGAAAAATCAAAACCTACCTTATGACTCAAGAGGCAATGCAAAACGTGACCATAGCGAGAGACGATATTTCATACGTCAAAGAAATGATTAGTTTTGTACGCGGGTCCCCATGCGAGTAGTAATGAGTGTTCTTATTTTAGCCACTATGCTAGCTTTAATCATCCTGAAGCACGTCGGTCCTTTTGATCTTTCAGGTGTACGTGTTTATGAACATTCAATTGTGTTCTTTCAGGAAATTAGCTTGAAGAATCTGATGCTGATGCTAAAGTTAATCATTTTTATTTATCTTTGTCACTTCCCTCGTTATTAAAATTATAGATTCAGTTGAAAATTGTAATGCTTTTGTCTCAGGCTTAAAAAAACCTTAGACTATATTAATACTGTCAGAGATGTCATGAAGTTATCTCGAAGTGATGCACGTTTCGCTGAAGTATTCAGCTCTTGCTTGGAACTGACCAAAAAATTTGATGTCGGACTTCAAAATCTCAAAATATTTCAAAGATTTCTTTAAACCTTGGTGACGGCGTTCTACCAAACGCTTTTGTCAGAAAGAATAGCTCCGCACCAAAAGTGTTAGATTAGTGTACAGTGAAAAATTATTTCACTGGTCGTGTAGACGTTTTGGGGTGTTACTTATACCTAAATATCCACTTCGGCCAATTAGATAGCTTTGTTGTAGTGTCCTAATGCAGCCGTGCTTTTCTTTTCTTCCTCCTCCTTCTTCCTTCTATCTTTAAAAGGCCAGACAACTGCCTATTTACTTTTATCAAGTATTGCTCATTCAAAAATGTGTGAACATGATTTTCAGGAGGCTTGGTTTCGAACATTGTGACCGTGATATAGAGCGCCCACACTGATTTTCAAAAGTCGGCGCCTCTGGATGTTACGGTGACATTAGAGAATTTGGTGGAAGCCGTGCATCACGTGTTGCAAGGTCACTTAAGTCCAGCCCTGCTAACGCCCAAACAACTCTTAGAATGGGGATGGAAAGTGAAAAGGGGGTTACCAATAGGATTAACACTGAGAAACGTAACGTGTCATTGTAGTATCATATAACTTCCGTTAACACGTTCCCTGCGGTTCGGCCCACCATATGTCCCGATATAGTTCTTTCTCCCCATCGGCTTGAATTACGATGACTTACCGAAATTATGGAAACGATTAACATGTCAAAATCTAAGGAAAAAGTTTCGAGGATATATATTTACTCAACATGAAATAAATAACACAAATACGTTATTACTTCCGTTCGGCCCACCGGTGCCTTGATAACACTTATTCGTCCTATTTTTCAATTGTTTGGGCACTTTGTTTCCTGATTGTTGTGCTGCCCGCATTTAGGGACAAGCGCGGCAGAGAACAGACGACGCATTGTTGGTCATTAAAATACACACACCGTCATTAGAATTTTCAACGAGTCCTTTGCTTTGCAATTATGTGGATATGTTGCCTGTGACACTCCTCCACCAATAAAGAAAGTCTATACTTTGGGAAAAATTGAGGGAACGGCAAGAAAATTTTGGCGGCATTGCGCATTATACTGTAAAAGAATCTTTGCTCAGGAAGGCAAAAAAGCCGCAGACAACAAAACCGAGAAACTTTCAACATTCGTCAATGACTGCCAAGGATAACTGAAAGTGTGTATCAGTTGCGTTAATGAAAAATACACCAAGGAGTAAATATTTAAAAATGCATTGTTTTAACGGCGCAAAGCTTATGTTAATTAAATTTTTTTTGTATAATTTTTGTATGTGTTATGCAAATGTAGTAGGTTAAAATGTCAATCATCAATTTTTAAATAATACACAGAGACAACAAAACCAAGAATGACTTAAGATTTCAGTTGTTAAATACAACAAAGTTTATGTAAAAATGATTGTTTGTATTGTTTCTCGTACGATGTTTATCCACTAAATAAAGCAGCACGTAAAGATCTCTGACATGCAGCGATATATCCCCACCGGCCGCAGTGGCCGAGCGGTCTGCGGCGCGCCAGTCACGTTCTGCACGGCCACTACGGTCGGGGGTTCCAAACCCCCCTCGGGCATGGATATTTGTGCCGTCCTTAGTATTAGCTAGTTCATAAGTATTTTGTAAGTTTAGGGACTGATAACCCCGTAGTTAAGTCCCATAACCTCTGCAAACATTTGAACATTTGATATACCCCCTTTGCTATAGACAGCCAAGCAAGCATTCTCATGGTGAAGTCACATCATACAGGGGTATATTTACTGTTGTGGCGTTCGGGTCACCGGTGACCCAAGCCGCATTTCTGCGAAGTTTTCGTCAGGTCACCGATGGGCCGATACACAGTACGGGCGAGATATCAAATCCTTCCTCCGCATTCCTTAGCTGCATTGGCCAGATGTAACTTTAGAGACACTGCCAGTGAAGAATTCGACTCATGTGAATAACACCTTGCAGCCCTAACTTCTTCGGTTCCTGCATAATTTCATGACTAGATAAGAAGGCCACATTAATCTGGACCAACTTTCGCAAGAGTTTATGGAACAACAAAAGAGAATGACCTAAACACTTAGTGTGGTTCAACCAAACACTGCAATAGTCCTTGTTTTGTTATGCACCGTCTTTGTTTCCTTGAATAGAACTGCCAGTTATAAATCCGAACCACACGTAGATCAGATCCCAGTAGTCTGGATCCCACAAGCATATGTAGAACAGCTGCTAGATCATGCGTACACCATATTTTCACATTATGACAGATTTTGGAGAAACAGGGAAAAAAATAGAATTTATTTTTATAGACCCAGAAAAAGCATTTGATACTGTTCCAAGAGTACTACTCTGGAGGGCACTACACATGGCAAACATAAATACTTCCTTAATTAAAATAATACAACAGATGTATAAAGATGAAAGTGGTAATACACTTTCACGGAAATTTAGAACAAGCAAGGGTCTGCTGCAAGGCTGTCCCGCGGAAACCTGGATTGTTAACATGTAGCACTTTCAAAAACCACAAGCTTTATAGATGGACTTCTGGAGAAGATCAGCAAGAATTTCTAAGGAAATAAGGAACACCGAAGTAATAAAGAAAATGGAAATAAAAGAATAGATGAAGTGATAGGTAGAAAGAAATTACAGTGGCACGAGCATGACGAAGAATGGGAGACGCTAGAATCCCGAAATTACCGTGCGGGAGTAGCCGAGCGGTCTGGAGCGCCACGATGAGGATCGGGCGGTCTCCCGCGTCGGAGGTTCGAATCCTCTCTCGGGCATGGATGTTTGTGTTGTCTTTAGTGTAAGTTAGGTTATAAGTAGTTTGTACGTTTAGGGTCTGATGCTCCCACAGTTAAGTCCCATAAGCTTCACAAACATTTGAATCCAGATATTAGTACTGGAGTGGGAACCTGAGGGAAGAAGAAGAAGAAGACGACCTGTGACCACCTGGTTCCAAAATGTATAGCTATCAATAATAAGAGTGGGCGCAAAAGAAGACACATAAGATCGAGACACCTGATGAAATATCTTGAATATTTAGTCGAAGACCTTATTACCAGGTGTAATTATTTCCAAGTTAATTATTATGTCAGAGGTAAACCTTTGTAATGAGGAATATTTCAATTAAAAAAAAATAAAGAATGGAATATTCATATTATGTTTTGGAGCGATAAAAAAAGGTACAGCGGTTGCTGCAAGAGAGACGTTTCGTACGCTTCGTCTGTTAGGCTATGGCCTACGTGAGCGTCAAAAGCGCGCGACATGCAGCTACGTGACACTGCAGCTACAAGCAGCGACATTCGGCGACATGGCCGTGTGTTCTACGTGAGCGACAACTTCTCGCTACAAGATGGCGGTTAGAACCGATAAGCTGTTTCTAAAATTTGGCACCCGTAAACCGTAGAATAACGATAGCTCCAGAGTAAGGTAATAATTTTTATTTACTTTACGAAATAAGACGTAAAAAGAGTGATGTGCATTGAATTTACAAAGTGAAGTATATTCCTGGACTATTTCATTCATAACTTCAAATACGAAAAAAGACAGTGAAGATCACCAGCCAAATTCAACGACGAGTACAGTTACTTTCGAGTTTTTCTTGAGTGACTACAAACCATCAACAACTAAAGAAGTACCAAATGAGTCTTATTGTAAGACGACAGTAAATCATTTAATTCTGGATGGAATTGCTAGCAGTGCACGTTGCATCTTTACTGCAAACACACGTATCCCACTGAAGGCCTACCAAACACATTAATATCAAGATATTTTATTCAAAAACGTAATTTTCCCACATATCGTGTGACATCCTAGTTTTATCTCTCACTCTCTCTGGAATAAGTTTGTTGTTACTGAAATGAATAAAAATGACACAAATGTAGTTGCTCAAAACACGTTCATCATTGTGTAAATCAAACTACCACTCAGAATAAAAACAAAAGACTGTCATATTAGAAACAATTTAAAAATTTAACTTCAGTCGTAAATTTACGAGATAGTCATTTTGGACATTTCTTATCCCAATCAAAATCCGTAATTATATGTACAACTGCAATTTTATATTCTGTTATTTCAGAAACAGTTGCAGTTTCATAAACTTCAGGGATTATTATCTCGCAGAATTCTTGCGGCATCCTTTATAGGCCTAACCCCGATAAGCAGACGATTCTCGACGAACTCAACACTTTATCGCGTGTGCGACAGTTGAAAGGAGTACGCAATATAATTTTCACATAATTTTTGCCTGTCATAGAGCATTGAGCATGTTTTGTTATAAAAACCAAAGCTATAATTCTGCAGAAAACAAATTTATGTATATTTTGTACCATTTCACTAATCGATATAACATACTGTACTCATTTTCATATCTTTGCTGTCAACCAAAGACTTTGTTTTATCTTTGGAATGTGTCTTGCACTCACAGTTGTTGCGTTTAAATAGTCGGTGTATGACCTTCGTACAGGATAGTTGATGTAGAGTTGTAGTCGTGAAACTGTCGGGTTATTCTGTCTTGTGTGTTAGACTCGAAGAGTAAAAATTCAGTTTTGTAGAGTCGCAGCCAAGTCTGCAGATTGAAAATTTTGTATGGAAATTTATGTATCAAATAAGGTAAACTTGCACTTTTCTATTGTTATGTATGGTAGCCTGTGTGTAGCCTATATTGTAGTTGGTTTGTCTTTTGAGTAATGAATACTGTTTAATTCAGCTCGCATTTATCATTTATCCCTGTGTCATTTTACCAGTTCCTCATTCCTTTCACCAATTTGAATTGCTATCGTTCTGATCATTGTTTCTTATGATAATGTTGCATAATTATTGTGTTTGTAAATTTTTATGCTAATTAGAACAGTTCAGTGCAGACATTTTGTGATGATCAGTTGGTCTTGGTCTGTTCATGAGAGCAGGAAGTAGTTTGTTCATAATTGCAGTAAAGATCATAGTTAAAGATTTTCTCAGTCTCAATGAAAGTTCAGATTGTTAAGGTAGTTAATGTTAGTAACAGTTAAAGTGATTTTTCTGATCAGAAGAGAAGTAGATCGCATAAGGAGATGAGAAATATTTACAGTGTGTGATACTTGAAATCTTCACCAAATTTGTAGAACATTTTTTTATTACATTGAATCTGTATGGTAATTGTTGTACAGATAGGCACATTATCAAGTGCAGTGATCTTGATATCCAATTAATATCAAATACCCTTGTTTGGCATCCTGTTAATTCAAATAGCAAAATTATCACTGTAGTAGCTCTTTCAGTTCGCTCTCGCAGTCGAATTGTACATGTATAGTCTGGCTACTAATATATGGTGCACGCTAACAGATCTGAATATTTCATTTGCTCACATTGTTTTTCACACACGAGATTAATGTGTAGACCAATTACGAGTTTAATTACTATTGACTTATTGACAACTGTACAATTTAAAGTGTTATCCGTTGCGCATCAAACTAAACCACATTTACGTAAGATCATTGCATCCCATGTCAGTTGCAATTTATTTTAACAAGGGCAAAGGAAGGTACTAAGTCTCATTGCTTAGTCAAATTATTTTGTTACCAAAACCACAACAGAACATTTATTCGGGAATTTTAGCGGGGACGGTCTCTTAACAAAAAACAGTGACACGCTCGCCCCACAAACACATACTACCTTTCATTACAAACAAACTCACACAACTTTTACAGTGACAAGATTCAAATGCGTTTGAAATCAAAAGTCGCCACTTGTCATGGGCGACAGGCAGTGCTTCGGATGCAGCTCAGCTAGGACACTTCCGTAACTATACATGTGGTTGTATTTTGTCGTTTGAAGCTGTCGCGCGCTAGAGAGAGTGGCCAACCGACCGGTGGCCGCCATGTTTTTACCAAGCTGCACGCGGGCCGTGCATTTACATAGCGACTTGACGATTAAAATAAGGCATCAGTTCCACCCGTGAGCCTCTCCGGGGGACACCACCTTGACGAAGCACTGTCCGTGTGGGTGGAGAGGCTTCTGTATCCATGTGAAGCAGAGGGCTATACCGAAGGTAGAGAACCTACTGCTGGAAAGGCCTCAGCTGATGGATCAGACCAAGCGTCTCCCACAACGTCCCGTCTTCCTTATCCTCTCCCAATTCCTTTCCCAACCCAAGGTGTGATGTGATCCGTGCCGAGGTGTGTGTGGCACATGGGTGGATGTGTCTCGAACGGAGCCTCAGGGATACTGGGCGACCTCCCTGAGTAAGTAGCCTTGCACCGCGCGAGATTATCATGGTGTGGACCATATAAATCCCCAAATCTCGTGGGACTAAGATGAACACAGATAAAGAAAGTATTTTAAAAGAATCTGAGGGGCAACCTGAGACCTCAGATACTCAGACATCGGGATCAGGACCAATGGAGTGCACTCCTACTTCTGAATCAGGGTCAAGACCTGTGCAAGAAGTGGGTACTGTAACAGAGAAGTTGGACCAGATTAGGATTAAGGCCTTGTCTGGGGCTCAGAGGAGGAAACTTCTCAAGGAACAGAAGCAAAAGGAAGGAAAAGAATGGCTTCCTAAGCATAAGTGGAGGGAATCAAAAGGGCTTGAGCCCAAGACCTCCAAAAAGAAACTGCCTCAGGTCGAAGGGGATACACAGACCCCCTCGACATCAAAGACAGGTGGCAAGAGGGTTAGGGAGGAATCTAAGACTCCCTCCTCTCTGGATAAGCGTGATCCTAAAAGGCTGAGGCAGGAAATACGAAAACAGACCTATAGTACTGCAGTCTCGGTTTTTAGAATGGCGGTTGTCCAAGAAGGATACCCACTGGTGAGCATCACCTCGCAGCAGGAGGAGCTCGTGCAGATGGCCCTCTTTGAAGAGATTGGGGGGGGGGATGCTGGTCCAGGACCCAAATTCAGGAGGGTCTATCTAGATCACGGTGCCCTCATTTTTGTCTGCGGGGGGGAGCACTCAGCAGAATGGCTTAAGGACAAGTTGTCCATGATATCCCCGTGGGAGGATGCGAAGCTGCTGGTCAAGACAGCAACCGAACTCCTGAAGACCGCAAAGGTATCAATATGGGTACCAAAGATCCTTAAGGATGTCCCTCCAAAGACTCTGTTTGAGAAAATAAGGGTCCAGAACCCAAAAGTCTCGACAGAGGATTGGAGGGTAATTAACCAAAAGGTCGTTCCGGAAGGACGAACCCTGGTGGTGGAGGTCGGAGAGAAGTCCCTGAAGGCAATGCGAGAGCAAGGCCTGAAACTGTTTTTAGGGTTCTTGCAGGTCGCCGTCAGGGTAATCAAAGACCTTAAAGGCAATAATGGCAGCAAGATGGGGACTGGAAGTGCTGCAGATAAACCTGCAGCACAGTAGAGGGGCCACTGCTGCCCTGAGCCGCCGCCTGGGGAGACAGGAGGTGGACGTGGCCCTGATACAAGAACCCTATTTATACAAAGGGGGTGTATCGGGCCTCGGTGGTACTGGAGGTAAGCTGATTTATGCTAGAAATCTAAAAATCTCCAGAACATGCATTTATGTTAGAAATGGAATACCTTTCATACCAATGATGGATTTTTGTTCCAGGGACTTGGTGACCATCAGGATGCAGCAACGTGAGGAAGGTATCACGAGGGAAATTGTTTTGGCCTCAGCATACCTTCCTTCAGAAGACAGCTCTCCTCCTTCTTTGGAAGTGAGGAGACTGACGGAAGCCTGCCATCGGCAAGGTGACGAACTGTTGGTGGGATGTGATGCCAATGCCCACAATCTATCGTGGGGCAGCAAGGACACCAACAGTAGAGGTGAGCACCTTCTTGAATTTCTCCTATCTAACAACTTGGAGATCCTGAATAGGGGTGATGAACCTACATTCAGGAATAGTAGAAAGGAAGAAGTAATTGACATAACTTTTGGTTCCATGATGATGGGAAGTTACGTCAAACAGTGGCATGTGATCCTGGAGCCATCCTCATCAGATCACATGTATATTAAATTCAAGGTTGAAATGGGAACCAGACAGACCATGGCCTATAGGAATCCCAGGAAAACGGACTGGGAGACATATAGGAGAGACCTTGACTTCAGCCTATCGGAAATTAAAACTTTGATAAAAAATCCAGCAGAGTTTGAGGAAGTAGCAGAGGCTGTAACCTCTGCTATAATGACCTCATACCAGGACAACTGCTCAATCACCAAGAAGTGCAAAAATAGGAGTGTGCCTTGGTGGAATAATAACCTGGAAATGCAAAGGAAACAGGTACGAAGACTGTTTAACCTTGCGAGGCGCAAAGGACAATGAGCAAAGTATCGTGAGGCCCTTGTCAATTACAACCTGGCCATCAGACAGGCAAAGGAGGCATCCTGGAAGGTATTCTGTGAGGAAGTGGAGGGCACTGTTGCTCAAGCGAGACTTCATAAAATCCTCACTAGGGTACCAACTAATCCAGGAGGAACGTTGAGGAAGGAGGATGGGGAGTATACAAAGACAGCACATGAAACGCTGGAACTGCTCCTCAAGACTCACATTCCTCAATATACTCTGGGGGATAACTCAGACCAGAATGCGATTCCTGAGAGACAACGGTTCTCAGGTATTCGCAAAGAGGACTGGGATCTGGCCAAGGAGTGTGTCGATTTCAGTAAGGTCCGATGGGCGGTGGGAACATTTCAACCGTTCAAGTCACCTGGCCCCGATAGAATATTTCCAGCTCTCCTGCAAGAAGCGAGAGAAAATCTTATTAGATTCCTATGCAGGTTATTCGGGGTTAGCTTAGCAGCAGGAATCATTCCCAATGCCTGGAGGGCAGTAGAGGTTGTCTTCATTCCAAAGCCAGGGAGAATTGATCATACCAAGGCCAAGGATATGAGACCAATCAGCCTGTCCTCCTTCATTCTTAAGACATTGGAAAAGCTGGTTAATGTGCATGTTGGAGAAAGGAGGTTAAGTAGGGCTCCTCTACATTCAAACCAACATGCACATCAGCCAGGTAAATCATGTGAGACAGCTCTCCACCAACTCGTTGGGAAGGTGGAGAAAGCACTACACTTTCAGGAAATAGCCCTCTGTATCTTCCTGGACATAGAGGGGGCTTTTAGCAACACGACCTTCGATTCCATGGTTAGGGCAGCAGGGGTGCATGACCTAGGGACCACTATATGTAGGTGGACTAGGGCCATGCTCAGTGGAAGAAAGGTAGAGACTACCATGATGAATGAAAAAATGGTAATCAACACCACTAGGGGTTGCCCGCAAGGAGGAGTTCTTTCCCCTTTATTGTGAAATCTAGTGGTGAATGATCTCATTGGAGAATTAAACTCTAGGCAGTACTTTTGCCAAGGATATACAGATGATCTTGTCATAGTAATACTTGGCAAATTTGCTGACACAGTGAAGAATATGGCACAAGGTGCATTGGACATTGTGCAAGACTGGTGCAGAAAACAGGATCTGGGGGTTAGTCCTAAGAAGACTGTTGTTGTACCGTTCACAAGGAAACATATCCAACACTCAAGTTGGAATCTAAAGCTTTTCAATGAAGCGCTACCTGTGAAGGGGACAGTGAAATATCTAGGGATTACCCTAGATGAGAAACTGGCATGGACCCCTCACATTAGGAATATTTGCTCCAAGGCAAAAGGTACTTTAGTAAGTACCAGGAGGGCTTGTGGCAAAAATTGGGGCCTGAGCCCCAAGGGTATGCACTGGATATATACCACGGTGATTAGACCCTGGATCACCTATGGGGCGGTCGTGTGGTCGAAGAAGGTAGAACAGCGGTTGCTGCTAAGGAGCTTGGTAAGGTGCAGAGACTAGCCTGCTTAGCCATAACAGGCGGAATTAGCAGCGCACCAACTGCTGGGATGGAAACCATGCTGGATATGCCCCATTACACCTTTGGGTCAAGATGGAGGCAGTGGTTGGGCGTCATTTCTCTAGGGAAACTGGCCTCAGTATTCCAGGCCGAAATCACTGCCATCAGGGCATGTGTGGAGGTGAATTTACGTAGGTGCTACAAAGATCGTAGAATCTATATCTATTCAGACAGCCCTGAGATCACTGGCAGCTCCTGCAACAAGGTCTAAAATTGTTGCAGAATCTCACAGGGTTCTGGTGGAGCTAGGGGAAAGCAATAGAGTAAACCTATTGTGTGTCCCTGGCCACTCGGGGATCAGTGGCAACGAACATGCCGACAGATTAGCCAGGATGGGAGCAGAGTCTCCATTTACTGGACCGGAACATGTCCTGACAATCACCAAGGCAATGATCAAATTGGAGCTACGTAACTGGCTCAGAAGAATATTGGACCAAAGTCCATCAACAAAAACATGGCAAGGTAATGATGCCAAAGCCATGTTTTAAAAGAAGCTCTGCAATCCTGGGCCTGAACAGGAGAGAGATTAGACTCATGGTTGCATTGCTGACAGGCCATGGGAATTTCAAAAAACACCTACATACAATGGGAATAACAGAAGAGGACCCTAAATGTAGGATCTGTGATGACGGTGATGAAACTGCATCACATCTAATCTTCGAATGCATTGCATTGGAGAGTAAAAGGCACAGAATATTTGGGACAACCAGACCCGAAGATATTGTGTCTAATAAAGAACTGGTAAAGGGACTCCTTGCACTGTTCAAGGGCATTGGTTGGCTTTACTAGATATACAGGGAGCGATACCGCACAATAAACTTAGTTTCGGTGCGGGCAGTGGCGGGTTGGACCAAGACTGTTTTGGCTTCCCTGGAAAAATCAAATCAAATCAATCCACCCGTGAGACCAAAGCCCATCTTCCGCTTTACTAATCAGTACGTGGTTAAAGAAATGCCATTAATCTGTGTTCATAAGGGCCTAATAAATTTGTAAGCAAATAAATCTCATGAAACAGTTTCTATGCATGTCGAATGTTCATACCATATTTTACGATTTTGTGGTCAATTCGACAGTTGGCAGTTGATTAATAAGAAAGAGAGGTATTCCTTGTTATGTATCTCAAATACAATAATGCTATTTTAGAATTTTCTGTCTGCATATCTATAGCTGAAATTAGTACAATGTTATCTCTTTCCACCCCGATAAATTGCATTTTAAGAGTGCTGTCGATCTTATAACATTTTCCTACACTGGGAAATATAAAAAACGCCAATCTGTTGACACTTTTAGGGGCACTGTATCAGAGAAAATAGGAAAAATGCCAATCCTATCTCTAGTGAAACAGCAGAAACAGACTCAAAATAGGTTAGTGAATATACAATGCGTCAATAGTCCTGCCCCCTTTCTTTCTCCTGTTACATCCGTAACCAATTATAGGATTTTGAATAGCTAATAATACACAGCCAAGGGGGAGGTGCTGTAGCAATGTTAAAATATACCTTGTAGCACAAAATGTCAAAAACCAGACCATGAACTAATAAAAATCCAGAAAATGCTGTTTTAAAAAATTTATTACTTACCAGATTCAAAGTTGTGATATTCACACTATGAATTCAGTACAAAACCACTACACCACACGGGAATTTCAGAGGTAGTAGATCTATTACTGAATTTGATCAATGCCTTTCTTGCTTTGGACGGGGGAGGGAGTAGAAAATATTTAGTTCACACAGGCAGAAATAATTCGTCGGTTTCCATAACTCACCTTTACGCTTTCCACTTTCTCGGTTAACTTTCACCGCCCCCTGTTCCTGTATTTCCTCACTCCTTGCGAACACAAGCATCATTTAACAATCTTCACTTCAGGTTTTACAGCCAACAGAGGAACAATGAGGCATTTCTCTTGACAATCTTTAATGATTCTGTAACGCTCATTATTAATTACATTCAATAAATCACTTCAAACCAACATATAATCTTAAACACTGCCGACCAAAAGTGGAAAGGTGCCTACCATAATACAACCTGTACGTATCTGTAAAGTGAAATCGGTATCGGAAGCTTTTAAGGCACACCAGAGTACAGAAACGCAGACTGTAGCCATTCACTCATATGTAAAGCCTGCCATATCTGGTAAAAACATGGTGTCCTGGGCTCTCAGACAATCAGGAGCGGATTCACGCATGGCCACTGTCCTAGGGATGGGAAAAACCGACCGGTTAAAACCGATACCGGTATTTTAGTTTTGAATAACCGGTTTTTTCGGTATTAATTTGGTGTCGGTTGTAACCGGTTTCTTTTAGTTATTGCCAAGAACCGGGTAAAAAAAACCAGTACGACTATTTCCTGTAGTAGTGGTTCAAAATGTGTTTATTGCAAATAATTTTAAAAAATTAAAACTAGTATACCCTAATACTTAGGGCCATTCCTAAAATTTCCACTGCTGTGAAATATTAGGTCATCGCAGAAACTAAGAAAAGCGATCAGTGATAATTTAAGAAGAATCCTGGCAGTCAGGAACGCGCAACAAACGCGTGGCATAAGAACTTAAGAACTGGTGCAGCTGTTGAGGCATCGATGCACCTGTTGCCGTGTGGCGTGGCCTATTAAGGTATGACCGCACTGAGCGGAACTGCACTGCAGCGGAGCGGCGCGGCACGACGCGGCTCTGTTTGGTATACCGCATCTGAACTGCAACGGCGCGACAGCACGCGGCAAATTTTGTATGCCAGTCGTTGGGCAACTTCCGAGTACAATGGACGACAGTGAAATGGATGTAGTAATAATTTCTTTGTTATGTGAGGAAGAAGAAAGGTTGAAGCAAAAGCAGTCAACAAAAAGGCGAAGAATATGGCTGCATAACATTTCGGATTCGCGATGCGAAGAAGGAGAATATCACACACTTTTGCCACGGCTTAAAAAGGCTCCAAAGAGATTTCATACGTACTTTAGAATGTCTCAAGAAAAATTCAGCGTGTTAGTACAAACTATGGAGCCCCATATAGCAAAAGCAGATACACTATTCCGAAAAGCGATAGGCGTAGAAGAAAAACTCATGGTGACTATTAGGTAAGTATTTTTTTATTTATGACATACTTCCATAAATACAGGCTTTTTTAATCATATGTAACATTTTGTGGCTGTAGAAAGCCATCTGAAGTTATGATATATGTGATTTGTTTGCTGGGATTTCTCTCATGAATGCTTTGCGAGTCGTTGTTCATTCCCCTGGGATAGTCACAGTTGGCTGTATTAGAAGTATTCTGTTGAACAGTAGTAGAAGCAGTCGGAACTTTCTGGATCTGAATATTCTGAGGTCCTGATGTAGTCTGCGTTTTGAGGAACTGCTTATTTAAGTCAGATGTAGATGGAACTGATTCAGCAAATTGATTATTTAAATCATAAGATGTAGGTGGAGCTGTTTCCTTTGTTACTGGTTTGGCTTGTCCTGTAGAGTTCCTAAGTAGATTCTCGTATTCTAAATCTGATACTATAGTATAAATTTTATTTTTTGCTTTTAGTTGTAGATCTGGAGACAAGGCTTTGACAGAGTCAGCCATAGCTCTGAAAAAGGAATATATAGGGTCTCCACTTTCCGTTGTTGCCGGTGTACTTGTAGATGGCCGTAAATTCAAATAATTCTGTAGAACACTGGCTACTGATAGCTGATGCGTTCGGTTCTTTTTCCTCGCTGTAATATTTTTGAACATTTGTGATGTTGCCGATGAGGAAGATAACGGTGAGTCTACTGGCTCAGGAGATACTGCCAATGCATCTGGAACAGACTTGTCGTTAGTAGTTTCATCGTCACTAAAAGCTGACTCAGCGTTTTCGATGTTAGTCTTTGTAGCTCTCTCCTGAAGATACGGCCGTAAGAACTCCATTTGACTCTCGTATTTCCATTTTTTACTTTTGGTAGCACCATCTCCACTCTTGCATTTACGTTTCTTTATACTTCTATGATAGCCGTCCCTCAAAGTTTTCCATTTCTCCTTGCAGTGAATATCTGCAAATAAAAATGTTATTTTATTTGTTTTAGATTTCTTGCTACTGGAGATTCATTCAAGACTATAGCAGAATCTTTTCGTCTGGGATATACAACCGTACAAGAAATCGTACACACTACATGCGCAGCATTGTGGGAAGTGTTATCCAAGACAGTAATGCCCATACCAGATGAAGAAAAATGGAAGAAGATTGAAAAAGAATTTTCTGAAAAATGGCATTATCCCAACTGTATTGGTGCACTAGATGGAGAGCACATACAAATTTACTCACCGCCAAAAAGTGGCTCGCTATATTTTAATTACAAGAAGTTTTTCTCTATAGTGTTACTTGCCTTAGTAGATGCAGATTATAAATTTATATATGTAAACGTTGGTGACCTCGGAAAGAATAGCGATGCAGGGATTTTTTCACGGTCCGATTTAGCAGCAAAACTAGAAACAAATACTTTGAATGTACCAGGCCCAAAAGAATTACCAGGAATGAGAGTTCGGGTGCCTCACGTGATTGTTGGGGACGAAGCATTTCCATTAAAAACCTATTTAATGAGACCTTACCCTGCTGTACAATTAGACGACCCACTGAAAAAAGTATACTGTTATAGACATAATAGAGCTCGAAGAGTTTCAGAAAATGCTTTTGGAATATTGTGTCAAAAATTTAGGATTTATTATCGCAAGATCTGTCTGAGTCCAGAACACGTAGACAACGTGATTCTTGCCACTTGTGTCTTGCACAATTTTCTCAGACATGATACGGTGATGTTGGATACCAAAGAGACTGACGAGATACAATTACGAGACCTTCCACATATAGGAGGCAACTTCGTAAATAATGCTATTCAGATACGGGATACTTTCAAAGATTATTTCAATTCCCCTCAAGGTAGTTTGGTCTGGCAAAACAACATGGTTAACAGGGGATGTCATCGAAGAGACAACGAAAAGTAAAAAAATGTTATAACACATGTGTAGTCATAAATAAGTACCTATTTGTCACTTTCACAAAATTAAAATAACTTGTCGTTAATTGTACGTAATGTTTGACCAAAAATAAATGTCTTGCACCAACATAAAAAAATATGAAATTCACTTACCCTGTACTCCCAATTCCTTGGCAATTTCTTTCCAAATGTTGCTTTTTCTTGTGCTATTCATATAATGTTCATTTTGAAGGTCATATAACTCTGGGTATTCACTTACACATACAATTAACTTTTCCTCGTCTAATGCCATTGTTGTAAACAAATTTAATTTTGCTCGCAACAGAGTTAGGACGCGAATGACGTGCAGTGCCGCGACGCTTCCTAGACCGCACTAGCGGCAGCGGAACTACGCAACGCGACACGGCGCGGCAGAGTCGGCCAGTTGATCAACTTTGGCGCGCAGTGCAGCGCTGCGCAGTCCCGCAGCCGCGTAGTGCGTGCTGCCCCATTCAATTCCATGTAAAGAATATTTGGCCGCGTCGTGCCGCGCCGCTCCGCTGCAGTGCAGTTCCGCTCAGTGCGGTCATACCTGCAGTGCCGCGACGCTTCCTAGACCGCACTAGCGGCAGCGGAACTACGCAACGCGACACGGCGCGGCAGTGCAGTTCCGCAGCGGAGCGGCGCGGCACGACGCGGCCAAATATTCTTTACATGGAATTGAATGGGGCAGCACGCACTACGCGGCTGCGGGACTGCGCAGCGCTGCACTGCGCGCCAAAGTTGATCAACTGGCCGACTCTGCCGCGCCGTGTCGCGTTGCGTAGTTCCGCTGCCGCTAGTGCGGTCTAGGAAGCGTCGCGGCACTGCAGGTATGACCGCACTGAGCGGAACTGCACTGCAGCGGAGCGGCGCGGCACGACGCGGCCAAATATTCTTTACATGGAATTGAATGGGGCAGCACGCACTACGCGGCTGCGGGACTGCGCAGCGCTGCACTGCGCGCCAAAGTTGATCAACTGGCCGACTCTGCCGCGCCGTGTCGCGTTGCGTAGTTCCGCTGCCGCTAGTGCGGTCTAGGAAGCGTCGCGGCACTGCAGGTATGACCGCACTGAGCGGAACTGCACTGCAGCGGAGCGGCGCGGCACGACGCGGCCAAATATTCTTTACATGGAATTGAATGGGGCAGCACGCACTACGCGGCTGCGGGACTGCGCAGCGCTGCACTGCGCGCCAAAGTTGATCAACTGGCCGACTCTGCCGCGCCGTGTCGCGTTGCGTAGTTCCGCTGCCGCTAGTGCGGTCTAGGAAGCGTCGCGGCACTGCAGGTATGACCGCACTGAGCGGAACTGCACTGCAGCGGAGCGGCGCGGCACGACGCGGCCAAATATTCTTTACATGGAATTGAATGGGGCAGCACGCACTACGCGGCTGCGGGACTGCGCAGCGCTGCACTGCGCGCCAAAGTTGATCAACTGGCCGACTCTGCCGCGCCGTGTCGCGTTGCGTAGTTCCGCTGCCGCTAGTGCGGTCTAGGAAGCGTCGCGGCACTGCACGTCATTCGCGTCCTAACTCTGTTGCGAGCAAAATTAAATTTGTTTACAACAATGGCATTAGACGAGGAAAAGTTAATTGTATGTGTAAGTGAATACCCAGAGTTATATGACCTTCAAAATGAACATTATATGAATAGCACAAGAAAAAGCAACATTTGGAAAGAAATTGCCAAGGAATTGGGAGTACAGGGTAAGTGAATTTCATATTTTTTTATGTTGGTGCAAGACATTTATTTTTGGTCAAACATTACGTACAATTAACGACAAGTTATTTTAATTTTGTGAAAGTGACAAATAGGTACTTATTTATGACTACACATGTGTTATAACATTTTTTTACTTTTCGTTGTCTCTTCGACGACATCCCCTGTTAACCATGTTGTTTTGCCAGACCAAACTACCTTGAGGGGAATTGAAATAATCTTTGAAAGTATCCCGTATCTGAATAGCATTATTTACGAAGTTGCCTCCTATATGTGGAAGGTCTCGTAATTGTATCTCGTCAGTCTCTTCGGTATCCAACATCACCGTATCATGTCTGAGAAAATTGTGCAAGACACAAGTGGCAAGAATCACGTTGTCTACGTGTTCTGGACTCAGACAGATCTTGCGATAATAAATCCTAAATTTTTGACACAATATTCCAAAAGCATTTTCTGAAACTCTTCGAGCTCTATTATGTCTATAACAGTATACTTTTTTCAGTGGGTCGTCTAATTGTACAGCAGGGTAAGGTATCATTAAATAGGTTTTTAATGGAAATGCTTCGTCCCCAACAATCACGTGAGGCACCCGAACTCTCATTCCTGGTAATTCTTTTGGGCCTGGTACATTCAAAGTATTTGTTTCTCGTTTTGCTGCTAAATCGGACCGTGAAAAAATCCCTGCATCGCTATTCTTTCCGAGGTCACCAACGTTTACATATATAAATTTATAATCTGCATCTACTAAGGCAAGTAACACTATAGAGAAAAACTTCTTGTAATTAAAATATAGCGAGCCACTTTTTGGCGGTGAGAAAATTTGTATGTGCTTTCCATCTAGTGCACCAATACAGTTGGGATAATGCCATTTTTCAGAAAATTCTTTTTCAATCTTCTTCCATTTTTCTTCATCTGGTATGGGCATTACTGTCTTGGATAACACTTCCCACAATGCTGCGCATGTAGTGTGTACGATTTCTTGTACGGTTGTATATCCCAGACGAAAAGATTCTGCTATAGTCTTGAATGAATCTCCAGTAGCAAGAAATCTAAAACAAATAAAATAACATTTTTATTTGCAGATATTCACTGCAAGGAGAAATGGAAAACTTTGAGGGACGGCTATCATAGAAGTATAAAGAAACGTAAATGCAAGAGTGGAGATGGTGCTACCAAAAGTAAAAAATGGAAATACGAGAGTCAAATGGAGTTCTTACGGCCGTATCTTCAGGAGAGAGCTACAAAGACTAACATCGAAAACGCTGAGTCAGCTTTTAGTGACGATGAAACTACTAACGACAAGTCTGTTCCAGATGCATTGGCAGTATCTCCTGAGCCAGTAGACTCACCGTTATCTTCCTCATCGGTAACATCACAAATGTTCAAAAATATTACAGCGAGGAAAAAGAACCGAACGCATCAGCTATCAGTAGCCAGTGTTCTACAGAATTATTTGAATTCACGGCCATCTACAAGTACACCGGCAACAACGGAAAGTGGAGACCCTATATATTCCTTTTTCAGAGCTATGGCTGACTCTGTCAAAGCCTTGTCTCCAGATCTACAACTAAAAGCAAAAAATAAAATTTATACTATAGTATCAGATTTAGAATACGAGAATCTACTTAGGAACTCTACAGGACAAGCCAAACCAGTAACAAAGGAAACAGCTCCACCTACATCTTATGATTTAAATAATCAATTTGCCGAATCAGTTCCATCTACATCTGACTTAAATAAGCAGTTCCTCAAAACGCAGACTACATCAGGACCTCAGAATATTCAGATCCAGAAAGTTCCGACTGCTTCTACTACTGTTCAACAGAATACTTCTAATACAGCCAACTGTGACTATCCCAGGGGAATGAACAACGACTCGCAAAGCATTCATGAGAGAAATCCCAGCAAACAAATCACATATATCATAACTTCAGATGGCTTTCTACAGCCACAAAATGTTACATATGATTAAAAAAGCCTGTATTTATGGAAGTATGTCATAAATAAAAAAATACTTACCTAATAGTCACCATGAGTTTTTCTTCTACGCCTATCGCTTTTCGGAATAGTGTATCTGCTTTTGCTATATGGGGCTCCATAGTTTGTACTAACACGCTGAATTTTTCTTGAGACATTCTAAAGTACGTATGAAATCTCTTTGGAGCCTTTTTAAGCCGTGGCAAAAGTGTGTGATATTCTCCTTCTTCGCATCGCGAATCCGAAATGTTATGCAGCCATATTCTTCGCCTTTTTGTTGACTGCTTTTGCTTCAACCTTTCTTCTTCCTCACATAACAAAGAAATTATTACTACATCCATTTCACTGTCGTCCATTGTACTCGGAAGTTGCCCAACGACTGGCATACAAAATTTGCCGCGTGCTGTCGCGCCGTTGCAGTTCAGATGCGGTATACCAAACAGAGCCGCGTCGTGCCGCGCCGCTCCGCTGCAGTGCAGTTCCGCTCAGTGCGGTCATACCTTTAGACGACGCGCGTGCACCGGCAGTGTACGAGACTTGCCTCCGTCTGGTCATGCGGCAGTTCCTTGCTGTCGTCGCCAGACGTCGTTGTGTCTTAAATGGCACCATCCCGAGTGTGGAAGTACTTCACGAATTACGGTAGCACTGAGGTACAATGCTCCATTTGCTTTAAAAACCTGAAAACGGGTGGAGGTACTACAAACATGCTATGTCATTTAAGGAGAAAGCATCCAAAATGTTCCTTGGAAGAGAAGGTAAATTCGATTCATATACCTATCATGTAAGTGATGTACTCTAAGCTTGGAATACTAACTTTTAATGTATTATCATATTGTTATGCTAACAAGTTTTATTAATGTGATTCATGAAAGCGAGGGGCTTTTTTAATAACCAATATGGGTTTAGGTAACATTGATCATGTGGTGCCTCGTGAGGTAGCCGTGCGGTCTGACGCTCCATGTTACGGACTGCACGGCTGCTCTAGTCGGAGGTTCAAATCCTCCCTCCTCCCTCGGTCATGGTTGTGTATGTTGTCCTTAGCGTAAGTTAGTTAAGTAGTTTGTAAGTCTAGGGACCGATGACCTAAGCAGTTAGGTCTCATATGAACTCACGCCCATTTGAACATTCTTTGATCATGTGGTACAGAACTTTCCTAGTTCAATTTGCGTAAATTTACACTGACAACAATCATACTGTTAGTCGGAACTGTGACTTTATTTTTCGAAATACTTCTGCAGCACTGATTGAAGTTTATTTACTGACTGTAACTTATATATGTTGTGTGTAACGAGATATTCGTATGCGCTGGCTCACAAGTCCAACTTACGGAGTGGTTGGTTCAATATTCGCAACTGTCGGATGGAAATACTAGGCCAGTAAATATGTATGCTTCGTATATCGTCTTCTACGGACTGCTTGCTAGCCTTACACACACTCAAGAAGGCGTAGTATTGGGAGGGGATCTCGCAAAATATGGAAAGACTAGTGATTTGTCTTATAACGTAAATTTTTCCTAAATATTAACTAAATTTCGGTTTCGGCCGAACTAGAAGAACCGACGATTGCGGTTTCTGTTTCGGCCGCAAAACATGTTTCTTTCGAACTCTGGAAATAATAGCAATAAAAACCGAAAACCGGTTATTTAAAAAACGGTTATCTTAAGCAATTTTTACGGTGCGGTTAAACTGGAGATGAAAAGAACCGGTATAACCGAAACCGGTTGTTTCAGCGATAACCGCCATACCTACACTGTCCCTATAGAGGCTCTCTATCGCGCGCTTTTGTCGCTCACGTTGGAAATGTTTGTTTGTAAATCTACGGGACTTAACTGCTTGGCTATCAGTCCCTAGCTTACAAACTACTTAATCTAAGGTAAACTAACTTAACTGCTTGGCTATCAGTCCCTAGCTTACAAACTACTTAATCTAAGGTAAACTAACCTAAGGACAACACAAACAACCATGCTCGAGGGGGGACTCGAACCCCCGACGGCGGACGGCCGCGCGCACCGCAACACGGCGCTCCAGTTCGCGCGGCCAATCCGCCGTGGCGCTCGCGTTGGACATAGACTTGGGCCGTGTCCTACGTGGGCGACAAAAGCGACCGACAACGCGCGACAGCTTGAAGCGACAAATCTCAAGACCGTGTATCGCTATGGGCCTGTCCTACGTGAGCGACATCTGCAGCGCCGCGCGTCAGACGTGACAACGAGCGACGTTTGCATCTCAGACCTGCTTGAATCTTGTCGCTGTCGCACGCGCGACAAAGTGTCTAGTTCGTAGAGAATCGTCTTCTTGTCGAGGTTATAAAGGATGTCGCCAGAATACTGCGAGCTAATAATCCCTGAACTTTATGAAACTGCAACTGTTTCTGCAATAACAGAATGTAAAATTGCACTTGTGCATGTAATTAAGAATTTTGATTGGTATAAGAAATGTCTAGAAATCTCGTAAACTTTCTTTTGGACTTTAAATAAGAGTGAAGTTAAATTTTTAAATTGTTTCTTTTTATTCTGAGTGGTAGTTTGATTTACACAATGACGAACGTGTTTTGAACAATTCCTTTTGCGTGCTTTTTAAGCATTTGCAGTAACAACAAACTTACTCCAGAGAGAGAGAGAGAGAGAGAGAGAGAGAGAGAAAGAGGTAACACAAGGATGTCACACAAGATATGAGTAAAATTACGTTTCTGAATAAAATATCTTGCTGTAATGTTTCAGCAGGAATATAATGTTTGGTAGGGTTCCAGTGGGATACGTGTTTATGCAATACAAATTAATATATTGGTATTAACTTGGTAAAAAAGATTACAACTTGTAAGCCCACATCACTACCCACATTTAACGCCCGCTGCTAGCAATTCCGTCAAGAATTAAATGATTTACTGTCGTCCTGCAATAAGGCTCATTTTGTATTTATTCAGTTGTTGATGGTTTGTAGTCACCATAGACTTACTGGTAGTCTAAGTCCCATCTCATTATTTTCCTACCTTTCTGCAGTTTTTCCAGTTTCAGCCTACAGTTCATGACTAACAAGTTATGGTCAGAGTCTATATCTGCCCCTGGGTATGTCTTACAGTTTATAACCTGGTTCCGGAATCTATGTCTTGCCATTATAAAATCTATCTGGTACCTTCCGGTGTCTCCTGGTCTCTTCCACGTATACAACCTTCTTTTGTGATTTTTAAACCACGTGTTTGTTACGATTAAATCATGTTCCGTGCAAAATTCTACCAGGCGACTTCCTCTTTCATTCCTCCTGCCCAGTCCATATTCCCCTATTATTTTTCCTTCTCTTCCTTTTCCTACTACCGAATTCCAGTCTCCCATCACAATTAAGTTTTCCTCTCCCTTAACTGTCTGAATAATTTCCTTTAGCTCCTCATATATTTCTTCGATCTCCTCATCAACGGCAGAGCTAGTTGGCATATAAACCTGTACTACTGATGTCGGTGTTGGCTTCGTATCTATCTTGACAATGACAATGCGATCACTTTGCTGCTCATAGTAGTTTACCCGCATTCCTATTTTCTTATTCATTATCAGTCCTACTCCTGTGATACCCCCAACTGATTTTGTATTTATAATCCTGTACTCACCTGACCAGAAATCCTGTTCATCCTGCCCCCGGACTTCACTAATCCCCACTATATCTAACTTCAATCTATCCATTTCCTTTTTTAAATTTTCTAATTTTCCTACCCGATTAAGGGATCTGACAGTCCACGCTCCGATCCGTAGAATGCCAGTATTGTCTTTCCTGATGACAACATCCTCCTGAGTAGTCCCCGCCCGGAGATCCGAATGGGGGACTATTTTACCTCCGGAATATTTTACCCGAGAGGATGCCATCGTCATATTTCCATACAGTAGAGCTGCATGTCCTCGGGAAAAGTAACGGCTGTAGTTTCCCCTTGCTTTCAGCCGTTCGCAGTAACTGTGTGGCAAAGCCGCATTAGCTGATGTTACAAGGCCAGCTCAGTCAATCATCCAGACTGTTGCCCCTGTAACTACTGAAAAGGCTGCTGCCCTCTTTAGGAACCACACGTTTGTCTGGCCTCTCCACAAATACCTCCCCCGCTGTGGTTGTACCTACGGTACGGCTATCTGTATCGTTGAGGCACGCAAGCCACCCCACCTCGGCAATGTCTGTGGTTCATGGGGGCGGCACGTAACTATATATGCAGAATTTTATTTAAAACTTGATTGGCAAACAATTTTATTTAAATTGTGACAAGAACTTCGATATATCAGGTGCATATACAGTTATTGTATCTTCGGAAGTCGACGGCGCGGTACATATTTGAACAGGTGTGGAAGATGGTGGTCGTATCTGCACACAGTTACGGAGCAAATTGGCCAGTTGTTCCTTATACAATATATCATTAATTGCCTTCTTGGCGTGTATCTGCTGCTCTGGAGTCACCTTGTCTAACTCCACTGCCCATGCCCTGGCAATGTGAATTGTGTCGCTTTCTACACATTGTAGGCGCTGCCTTGCCATGTCTAGTAATTCTTGTCGAGCTAATAATTTATTTTTCTTTTTTGCCTGTGGCAAGTGATTCTCCGTACGGTCTACTTGCCGGCCGCGGTGGCCGAGGGGACTGAGGAGCTCCAGTCACGGTCTGCACGGCCACTACGGTCGGGGGCTCGAATCCCCCTCGGGCATGGATATTTGTGCCGTCCTAGTTCGTAAATAGTTCATAAGTAGTTTGTAAGTTTAGGGACTGATGACCCCGTAGGTAAGTCCCATAAGCTATACAAACATTTGAACATTTTTGAACGGTCTACTTCCGTGACCTACAAAAAATATTATTAGTAATCAGAATCGCCCTGAATTTAATGCCTAAACATTATTATTAGTAATTAGAATCGCCCTGAATTGAATGCCTAAACAACTTAATTTTTCTTTATGTTTATAGTTGCCTGGAACACCAGACGAATGGAAACAAACGGCAAAAGAGTTTGAGCTAAATGGAATTTTCCGCACTATCTCGGCGCAATAGATGGGAAACATGTAGCCATCAAGAAACCACCTGGCACAGGATCTCTCTATTAAAACTACAAACACTTCTTTAGTATAGTTATGATGGGAGTAGTAAATGCCAACTACGAATTCTTAATGATGGATATGGGAATGAATGGTCGTATATCAGATGGAGGTGTTCTTTATTATTGCAAGTTTGGGGAATTGATTAGATCTAATGACTTAAACATCCCACTATAAGTCGTGCACGTAGAATAGTGGAAAACGCTTATGGCATTTTAAATTCAAAATTTGGTGTATTTCAAAGGCCTGTTGCTCTATCTCCTGACAAACGAAGGTGGTAGTACTGGCTTGTTGTTATCTTCACAATTATTTGAGAAGGAAATCTCTTTCGTATTGCCACCCACGTCAGACAGACAGTCAAAATGAGGGTTGTACTGTACCAGAAAGAGAAGACTTGGTTGGTCTACAACCTACAAGGGCAAGAAATCCGTGTGAAATCAGCAAAATAATCAGACACTTTCTGCAATTACTTCAATAACGACGGGAAGGTATCTTGGCAAGATGATGTTTGTTAGTTTTGTTTTAATGAATATGGATTATAACATGGCATGTATAGCCACTAACTGATGTATGATTCACATGAATAAATTAAATTCACGGAATAAATACTTGTGTTTCTTCCGGTTCCTCAGCTGTTTCGATTGTGCTCACTGAAGTTACGCACTCTTGATCTAATAAAAAAACTCATTTCATCGTAATACCACAATGTGGTCTCTGTTTCCTCCACACCTGCTCCACTCTTCCTTGCCTCCCTAAGTCTTTTCACTTCCTTACGAAAATTCGTTCTTAAAGAATTAAACTTCTTTAACACATCGTCCTTAGTTGCTTGAGGATAGCGCTCCCGATACTTGCCAAGCAATATCTCGTATGCATCGCTTTTGACCAAACAATTCTTATATTGGTCCGATCGTACGTCCCATATTGCGGGCATGAGCGCTACGTTTCAATACACTCGAGTAAAAAGGACCTCTCACCCTGTTTCGTACAACTCATTTTTCAATTTGCAGCACACGTGTTACACGTAAATAAACAGCAAACATAAAAACGTCAAAGAAAGCGCGATAATCTGTCAAAGATATTGTCAATACTGCCCACAGACGGCACAATATTTACAGGCAGCGCAATATATTTCAGAAGATTTTGATGTTCTCAATATTACTGCGCTTCTTCTCAATCTCACCCCTAGACCGTTAATATTATTGGGCTGCCGGGAAATATTGTCAATATTATTGACCGTGCAGGGGCCGCTTAACGTTAAGAGAGAGCTTGGAGCGAAATGAGAATAACCAATAGCATCACAACAAGATAACGAGAGCCAATAGCTACCAGTTATCAGATTCCAGTAAACTGAGCATGCGCAGAGCTGCTGCAGAAACTTTATATAACAGCTGTGCGCATGCTCATTTTACTGGAATCTGGTAACTGGTAGTTGCTTAAACGAACAATCTCCTACTGGTGTAAACATTGCCTCGGTGTGGCAGTTTAAACACGTTCTGCTCCTTTTTATGAAAGTAATGAGAGTATATTCTGCAACATTCGATCTTATTTACGTTTCTGTCTGATTACAGAGCGAAGGATGAAATAAAAACTCTCACTTGTCCCAAATATTCTGCTGTTTAATTCGCAGTATGTTGTCATTCATGAGTATATGCTCAAATCAGTGCCGGCCCGAAAAAATTCGGCGCCCTAGGCAAAGGATTTTAATGGCGCCCCATTTAATAAAACCGCAGTAAAACATCGATGTACAATACACATTGCATCTTTTTTTTTATTTAAATAGATAATCATAACGTATACATTACATAAAGGTATTTCCCCATTAAAATGGGACATATCATACACATTTATACAACACTGTTACTTTTTCATCGTTTTTACATTTTGTCTTTTAAAAAGGTTTTGATTGATAGTTTACAATAATTGATACAATTATAAACACCATTATACAAAGAGTCACACAAATTTCATATATATTTTTTGTCTTGGCTTCTGCAAACTCTTGAGACGATCTCCTTTAAATCAACTGTCTCTACTGTTTCTCGTTCAATTAACATAGCTGCCAATCCCACAAGTCTTTCTCGAGTTATTGTGGATAGCAGACAAGTTTTTATGAGTTTTAATTTCGAGAAGCTGTGCTCACCACTGGTTACAGACACAGGAAGAGTTAGCAATACTCTTTGTGCAGTAACTAAATTAGTAAAAATGTCTATAAGTCCATTTTTACAAATGTAACTCAGAACGTCTTGTGGTCCTGAGTTATTTGGTACTCTTCTAGCAATAGCTTGTAATTCATTACATTGATCCGTAGCATCAATATCTTTAGAATTATTCATATGGTGTCTGTTCTTTTCGGACATGTCGGAAAAGAACAGACACCATTAGTTGACAAAAACGGCCTTAATTTTACGAATTCGAAATATTTAAACATTTCGATCATTTCAGGGTGTTGAGATAAATTCACAGAATTAGTTGAAAATTTGTGCTTGACCGGGAGTCGAATCTGGATTTCCCGCTCTGGGCCAGCGGTCGCCTTAAACAATTAGGCTAGCCAGGCACGTTTCCCTTCCAACCCAAAGTCTCAATTTCCTCTTGCTCTCAGCCTAGACTGGATTCCCGCAAGGGATCGCGTGTTTGAATGCGTCCGCATTGAAACTGTCGTTGCCTGCTGTGGGCATATTTATAATTATTGATATAGTGTCTGTTCTCTTCGGACATGACTAGTGCTTTTCTCATGTGTTGACAGTATTATATATTATATGTTTTACCAATCGTTCACTCCTTTGTGACACAGAGAGGCTTTGGAATCTTTAGAAAATAGCTTATAACAAAAGCAGAATACTGCATCTCTTGAAACTGAATATTGTACCCACGGACAAGATACACTTTCACCATTAACCAGCTTCCTTTTATTTGAGTGTACCGGAGAAAACTTTCTTCTGCTGCTATCTAGTGGAAAGCTGACATGTTTTACTTGGTCTGGACCATGTTCAACAAGAAGTGACCCTACATGATCCGAAGAAGTATCCCAGGTTGCATGGTCGCTGAAATTTAAAAACGTCGAGATACATCTTTACTCGCGCTCGTTTCATTATTTTTGGGTATACTTTCTGTTTCGAGAAATAAAGAAAGGTTCTCTGTAGTACAGGTTTCTATGTCAGGATCGTTTGCTTCTTCTACCGCATGATCATCTATACTTTTTTCGGCTTTCGGTTGCTGCGGGTTTGGACGAAGATACTTCTCGAATGAGCGTGCTTGCTTCGCTAATGACAATTCTTTCTCTAACTTTCTCTTATGGAATTGTGCTCCAGATAATTTTTTCTCTCGTCTGCCATGTCTCATGAATTAACCAACCCTTTACATAAAAGAAAAATCATTTCAGAACACAGCAATAAAATTGGTGGCCAATTCAAACTTTCAGTTTTCTAATTCATTGGCTATACTCAAACATTATTCTTTACACTACTATTTAACACTCCCTCATTTAAATGCAACCACATTCAAATAATTAAAGTCCGTGTACATGTATCAATGAAGCTAGTTTTGAAATTATTTGAACAAATAAACGCAGTTGGGTATAACTTATTTGTGTTCAAAAATGTTCAAATGTTTGTATAGCTTATGGGACTTAACTACGGGGTCATCAGTCCCTAAACTTACAAACTACTTACGAACTAACTTACACTAAGGACGGCACAAATATACATGCCCGAGGGGGGTATTCGAACCCTCGACCGTAGTGGCCGTGCAGACCGTGACTGGTGCGTCGCAGTCCCCTGGGCCACCGCGGCCGGCTTATTTGTGTTAAAGATTGAGCACCAAGCTCTGCCCAGGATGACACCTGTCGAGATAAATTTGGAATTTAAGCCGCTAGCTAAATGTGTGTGTGTGTTTTGAGTGTGTGTAAATACCTAAGTGACCACACTGCTTGGGTGATCGGTCCGTAGACATACACATTAGTTAAGCTAACTTATTCTAAGGACAACAGACACACCCATGCCCGAGGGAAGACTCGAACCTCCGGCGGAAGCGGCCTTGCAATCCATGACATGGCACCTCAGACTGCGCGACACTAGCTAGGTATAAAGTTTCATGCAAATTCTACAAGCTATTACTGAGACACCAATGGTCAACAGTTGTTAGCTTAATACTGTTAATATTGGATACAAAATACTGTTAAGAACGATTGATTTGTGCGATTTCATTGTCAGAGAAAAGCGGAAAATCAACAGTTACATACCCAGTTGTTTGCGGAATGTGCAATGGTATGTGTTCAAATGTACACAGTTAATCTCCAAGATGATAACGATGATACAATTGTTGATATCTGAAATGTCATTGAAGAAGATACGTTGGTTTTGTCGTAAATGGCGGAGGTTGTGTCACACACGATTAAGCATGGAGGAGGAGGAGTGTGGCTCAGCAAAAGACAGTGACTCGAATTTGTTTGTTGAAAACAATTTGGAATCAGCCTTGACCCTGCCAGGGTTGATGATGTATATGTTAGTGCATGTCAATAAATAGAACAACTAAGTTGATATATTCGTATATTTTCGTGACAGTGAAGTGCAAGGCAACTTGCTCTAACACACATCTCACTATTGTGACAAAGTAATTATTACATGAGTTTTCCGAGTCGTAAACCTATCTAAAACATTAAATGGCATTATAAGTAAATAGGACGATGGTAGAAACATACCTGAAAAAGCTCTGGGTAACGCTGAGCTTACTCCACTATTTGAAGTTTTTCGTCCACTCCCGGAAGAGAACTGGACAGAAAATGCTGGGAAGGGTATAGTCGATCAGTCTGTGCGTAAAGCAAAGAGCGAGCGGCTCTCGTGGGTGGGGGAAGGGGGAAAGGTTTTCCTCGATAAAAAGGGCCACAACAATAGTGTAACAGACTGAAACTGCACTTACTGTTCCAAGTGCCCGCAGGCAGGTGGGGGTAGCTGACATCTCACTCGTTACAACAGCTAAATTGAAATGTTTCGTCCTGTTCCATTCCTGTAATATGTGGACAAATAGTTTCGGCAGCAACAAAGATACATAGTTGGGAAAGCCCTCTCCGGTATCACTTGATGAGACATAGCTTATTTCTTCAACGAGAGAGGCACAAACTCACAATGTCTTTGTGCATCGGGGCCGCGAGGGCGCCCGTCTGAAATGATGGGCGGCGCGCCAGCTTTGGTCACGGAGTGATAAGCTGCAGACTGCTACTCGTCTATTCATTAAATGCTTACCAGCAAAATTCTGAAGAGTCAAAGAGAATGCATCTGACACTGACTTGCGTCTTGCCGCGGCGGAGTAGCCGAGCGGTCTAAAACGCCTCGCTGCGGAGCGCGCGATTGCTCGCCGTGGAGGTTCGAGTCCTCCCTGGGGCGTGTGTGTGTGTGTGTGTGTGTGTGCGTGTGTGTGTGTGCGTGTGTGTGTGTGTGTGTGTGTGTGTGTGTTGTCCGTAGGTTAGTTTACTTAGGTTTAAGTAGTTTGTAAGCTACGGACTGATGGCCACGCAGTTTGGTCCGATAGATTTACAGACATTTGAACATTTTGAACTTGCGTTTTGTCTTTTGCCTGTTGTTCTGTCTTCGTGTAGCAACCAGGAATTCGTCACTCCTGGAACCGCAACGCAACAACAAAGTAAACCGCATCAAGAGCGCACGAGGGTTCGTCGCGCACGACAAATTTGCCCCCCCCCCCCCCCCAATCCAAATTCGAACGCCCTAGGGAATTGCCTAATTTGCCTATATGGACGGGCCGGCACTGGCTCAGGTAGGAAAGTACGCTTAAACGGCTTCGAGTGAAACGTATAGAAGTAATATTCATGTTCTTTCTTATCACAAATATTTGTCGCTCTTTCGAGATATGTGAAGATTCCCGAGAGTGTGGTCTGGCAGGCGAATATGATTTTGCCGGCCGCGGTGGCCGAGGGGAGTGAGGCGCGTCAGTCACGGTCTGCACGGCCACTACCGTCGGAGGTTCGAATCCCCCCTCGGGCATGGATATTTGTGCCGTCCTTAGTGTTAGCTAGTTCATAAGTAGTTTGTAAGTTTAGGGACTGATGACCCCGTAGTTAAGTCCCATAAGCTATACCAACATTTGAATATGATTTTATTGCTGCTCTCGAAGCAATTTAAGCTGACCTCATAATTCCCTGCCTGATCAGATTTATTTTATTAATTTATTTTTGAGGTCCATGGAACCTAGGCAGGAGTGTATCACTAGGATGTAGAATGTGTCATATTATTGCAATAATAATCAGATGTAAATATCATGAGGGTAACTGTCTAAATTGTTTGTAAACCGATGTATGTTGGCTACGAAATTTTCGATTTTAAGATGATAATTAATTTATCAACCAGACAATGGTACATACAAGAATCTGCCACTCATAGAGCAGGAACACCATTGATTACATATCTCATGTCCAACACAAAAGATTATTCCAATCATTCGATGTGATTGGGATTTTTTTTCCCCAGAAAATATGTAACATCAGCACACTACGCCTCTACCATGCGTAAATTTTTATCATAAAGCTTACGTTCTAAATCCCAGAAAAAGTATACAGCCAACAAGTGTTATATACATGAGAGTTGAATAGTCAGGTTCTTATAGTGAAGCTTAAAATTAAACACAAAGTATTACAGATTATGAAACAATTCCTATAAAGAATGGATATCTAGAAGACCAGGCGTTAGTTGCTTTTTGAATTTAGCCATATCCCCAGTGACTTATGAAACAAAACTATAAAATTCTATACTTTAATGCTTGAATAATTTACCGTGTTCCTTATTGTCTCCTGCTAGAAGTTTTAATACAAGCCTATATTCAAAGATCGTGTTGACTTCTTGTATCATCAAGTTCACATGCTCTCTTAGTTTTGTGAACAGTGTTATTATAGTTCAGAGAGCACATAATTACTAGCATTACTTGGTGAAGATTGCCAGTTGTTTCAAAAAATCTCTGCAATAGTGTCGCGTTGAAATGGAAACAGGCTTGACTTCGAAGGTAGGGTTGTCAACTGAACACAGCACTTATACTGAAAGCAGGTTTATTGCGAACTGAAACACACACACAGCACTGACTGCCTCTCGGGCAGAGTGCTCTGCTATTTATACACAGACAGAATGTACCACAAATTAGAAGAATAATTAACATAAGAAACATGTAGAAATTACAAGTGAACATTCTGGAAATGAAAATTACAAAGAAATAAATTTTTGGCGGTGGACGGGATTGAACCGGCGACCTTCAACACCACAAGTGGTGACGCTATTCCCCCCCCCCCTTTTTCCATCTGGTAGATCTATGGTTCGCGCTCGTTCGTTCAGTTTGTTCGTGGTTGTTGGTTGAATGGTTGGCTCAGCTTTTTCATTACAGAGGGCGGTTGGGCCCCTGACCGGGCGCGCTGAGCCACGGCGCCCGGCTATTGCACCACGCCGGCAGTCGGTTAAGTTGGGGTCTCGTGGCAACAGTATCTAGGGTGCACTCTGATAATACTCTCGGAGATCGCTGCATTTCGGAAGCAGACAGCCAAATATATGTGATAAGGGAGAATATGAATATTTTTGCTGCACATGAAGCTGTCCTACTGGGTTCCTGCCTAAGTGCACACTGTGAAATTATCATATATTGTGAAATAAACGGCGAAATATTTGCGTACTTCATTCTCTAATCACACGGAAATATAAATAATGTAGAATATTGCAAATCATACTTGCCTTACATTAATAAGTAATTCCTAGAATGTGTTTAAATAAAAGATTTTTAAAAATAAAAGAAGGTGCACGGTCGCGAACTTGATTTCCTTGGAGTGGGGATCTAAAACGCTAGTTATTACACCACACTAACGACACATATTTCAAGAATTTATCATTAAATTTATTAGAACATCTTATTGCTGCATTGCACTTTGATATGTAATAATAACGCACATCTCCTTGTGATACATTGTCGCTTTGAAATGGCACTGTGCAATCTTAACACAAAACAGTTAACATATGCCAGAATAAACAACAGCGTCTGCTGCATCAAGTCAAAGATATACCAGTACGGCGTTCTGTAATCCTATTGGTTCTCGCTATTTCGCACCGAGCTCTTCCTAACGATAAGTGAAAGCAGGGGCCACTTCTTGCACGAGCTGTACTGCGTACATGACTGACCCAGTGTAACCGCGTAGTCCAGCTAACGCAGCGATTGCGGTAGTACGTCGCTTCCAAAGGTCATTCCACTGGGCGGGTTACGAAGCTGTTACCTAGCTCAAAATGTTCAAATGTTTGTAATACGAAGCTGTTACCTAGCTCAAAATGTTCAAATGTTTGTAAAGTCTATGGGACTTAACTACGGGGTCATCAGTCCCTAAACTTACAAACTACTTATGAACTACTTACGAACTAGGACGGCACAAATATCCATGCCCGAGGGGGGAATCGAACCCCCGACCGTAGAGGCCGTGCGGACTGTGACTGAAGCGCCTCAGTCTCCTCGGCCACCGCGGCCGGCTGTTACCTAGCGCGTGATTTGAGGCAGTAGGTTTTAGACAAGGGCACAAAGAGCAGAATAAATACTCCCCCTGTTTCAGAGTTTGGCAGTCTCAGTCGGAGAGCTCAAGAGTCAGAGAGCAGGTCATCGTACTGGAGGCATTCCGAGACGACAGGACAGAGTCTTCGTCATGGACCTAACAGCTTCCACTCGTTTTAACACTAAACGTGAGAGTAGACCAGATGTGGCTCAAATTCAAAGAGGTGGTATCGACAGAAATTGACAGTTTTATACCAAATAAATTAATAAAAGAAGGAGGTGATCCCCCTTGGTACACAAAACAGGTCAGGACACTGACTCAAAAGCAACGGAAAAGGGATGCTAAATTTAAACGAACACAAAATCCCCATGATTTGCTGTCCTACAAAGAAGCTCGAAATTTAGCGAGGACTTCAATGCGAGATGGCTATAATACTTATCACAACGAAACTCTTTCTAGAAATTTGACTGAAAACCCAAAGCGATTTTGGTCATATGTTAAATATACTCGGGGCAAATCACATACAATACCCTCACTACGTGTTAGTAATGGCGATCCTGCTGATAATAGCGCTACTAAAGCAGAGCTACGAAACATAGCTTTTAGAAACTCATTCACCAAAGAAGACGAAACCAATATTCCAGATTTCGAATTACAAACAGCAACTGAAATCACTTAACAAGAACAAATCTTCTGGTCCTGACTGTATACCCATTAGATTTCTATCTGATTATGCTGAAACGATAGCTCCTTACTTAACAGCCATATACAACCGCTCTCTCAAAGAAGGATCTGTACCAGAAGTTTGGAAAGTTGCACAGGTCACACCTATCTTCAAGAAAGGCAGTAGGAGTAACCCACTAAACTACAGGCCAATTTAATTGACGTCAGTTTGCAGCAGGGTTTTGGAACATATCCTGTATTCAAATATTATGAATTATCTAGAACAGAATGATCTATTGACCCAAGGTCAACACGGATTTAGAAAATATCGTTCATGCGAAACACAACTAGCTCTTTACTCACACGAAGTGATGGGTGATATCGACAAAGGTTCGCAAATCGATACCGTATTTCTTGATTTTCAGAAGGCTTTAGACACCGTACCTCACAAACGGCTTTTAATCAAATTGCGTGGTTATGGTATATCGCCCCAAATTTGCGAATGGATAGGGGATTTCCTGTCAGATAGGACACAGTTTGTAGTAATCGATGGTAAGGCATATACTAAAGCAGAGATGATATCGGGCGTTCCACAGGGTAGTGTTATTGGTCCTCTGCTGTTTCTTATTTACATAAACGATTTGGGAGAAAATCTAAGTAGCTCTCTTAGGTTGTTTGCAGATGACGCAGTCATTTGCCGTCTAATAAAATCATCTGAAGACCAAAATCAACTGCAGAACGATCTGAATAAGATATCAGTATGGTGTAAAAATTGGCAATTGACTCTAAATAATGAGAAGTGTGAAGTCGTCCACATGAGTACGAAAAGAAATCCGTTAAATTTTGTTTATAAGATAAATGAATCGAAAGTGAAGGCCGTAAACACCACAAAATACCTAGGAATTACTATTACTTCAGACTTAAACTGGAAAGAACACGGAGATAATATCGTGGGAAAGGCGAACCAGAGACTGCGTTTCATTGGTAGAACCCTTAAAAGATGCAACAGAACTACTGAAGAGACTGCATACACTAAGCTTGTCCGTCCTTTTTTGGAGTATTGCTGCCCAGTGAGGGATCCTTATCAGGTGGGTTTGACGGAAGACATCGAAAGAGTCCAAAGAAGGGCAGCTCGTTTTGTACTGTCGTGATACAGGGGAAATGATACAGGATCTGGGATGGGAATCATTACAACAACGGCGCTTATCGCTGCGACGTGGGCTACTTACGAAACTCCAATCCCCAACATTCTCCTTCGAATGCGAAAATATATTGTTGACTCCCACTTACATAAGTAGAAATGATCATCAGAATAAAATACGAGAAATCAGAGCTAAAACGGAGATATTCAGGTGTTCTTTCTTCCCGCGCGCTATTCGAGAATGGGATGGGAGATGAATAGTATAAAGGTGGTTCGATGAACCCTTTGCCAGGACTTAAATGTGATTTGCAGAGTATCCCATGTAGATGTAGATGTTACCTAGCGCGTGACTTGAGGCAGTACGTTTTAGACAAGGGCACAAAGAGCAGAATAAATTGTCCCCCTGTTTCAGAGTTTGGCAGTCGCAGTCGTGCAGTCGGAGAGATCAAGAGTCAGAGAGCAGGTCATCGTATTGGAGGCATTCCGAGTCGACAGACGACAGAGGCTTCGTCCTGGACCTTATGCCAGTATGCGATGACGTTTCCGCTGCAGGGGCGCCGCCTGGCTCTGAGATCAGCCCATGGGCTCGGTTCCACTACAACAAAGATCTGCACAACAGCAACGGAATGCTGCTGCACGGGTTCTCAACCCGTACAAAATCCGCGAAGACACCGCCGCGTGGAAAAACTGGAGAACCGAGCCGCTTACACCGGTGTTCAGAGCGCCGCCTTGCCAGACCCGAGTAAGCAGGGACTGTATTGCAAGCGACGGCGTACCGAGAGGTCGCCGGATGCACGCACACCACTGCTGCAGATCGCATTGCCTCACCGTCGACGGGCCTCTGCGTCACGTGTCGGTAACAGGTGACAACAGAACCTCCGAGCTACCACTGGCCGTTACTGAAATCTATATGAACAAAAAAGTAAAACCATGCCTGAACTACAAATGTTTGTAAATATATGGGACTTAACTACTGCGGTTATCAGTCCCTCGGCTTTCAAACTGTTTAAACTAACCTAAGGACACCACACACACACACACACACACACACACACACACGAGGGAAGACTCGAACCTCAGACGGTGAGCATCCACGCGCTCCGCAGGAAGGCGTCTTAAGGTACGTTTACACCGGAGCGAACGTAGCGAACGAGCATCAGCGAACAGAGGATTCTCTTTGGTGTGAACGGTCCGCGAGCAATGTTCGTTCGGCATTCGCAAGTGTTCGCTCGTGATCCATCGGTTGTCGGTCTTGGAGCGAATCATCAAAGGTAAGTTGGCGTTCTCTCCGCTTCGGCGCTCGCGTGGTGTAAACGAGACGGAGAGCATTCGCTTCCAGCGTCATTTGTTTTTGTACGCGAAGTTTAGTTTAAGCTTATGTGGAGAAATATGGAGTGAAGCGATGAATATGTATTATTACTCATCGAAGAATATAGGTCGCGGAGGTGTTTGTGAGACCTGAGAGACTCATATTTTAAAATTTCAAATAAAAAAACTAATGTGTGGAACGAAATCGGCGTGATGCATGTCACATTTGTTGCATTCATGCAGCAGAAACGATTTTGTGTGTGTGTATGTGTGTCTTCACATGTCACTACCCATTAAAACTAAAGGCATATCTGTTAGTAAACACTTTCAGATAATGTGTGTTGCCAAGAATGGGCATCTTATGGCTATTACAAAGTACAATTATCGTTAAACTTGTTAAATTTTACGTGTATGTTAGTATTGGCAACAACTATTGAATTGCCTTTTAAAACGCAATCACATTAAGTAAGGGAATAATCCAGGCATGCCCTCTATAATTAATGCTTTTACTACTATATCAAAAGTTTCGTTGCCAGCACTGGCACACAATGTAAGTAAAATTTAATCATGTTGAAAATTACGTTCACTGTGAAGGACGCATTTACTATTAACTAGAAAGAAAAATTTTAAAACATTTATTGCACCGATTAGAAAACTTCATTAATGGGTTAATGACATCTACTGGAATTGAATTGTTTTCCTTCTATGATATAATCTTTAAGTACTTCACATATTGCGCTTCAGGAACTATCTGCGAAATAACCGCAACGGAGATGCGAAATAAACAGACTTGCGTAGCTGTCTCCAGTTGCTAAGAACCGAAGCGCAAGTGCAAGTCTTTCTTCAGCCGATATTGCTTGTATGTAGTTGTTATCCTGCTTGGAAATCTTACTCTAAATTTACTCAGCAGCCAGTGAAAATCGTCCATAGACATACTAGTATAATTTTGGAATAGACCCAATGAGATTGGTAGCTGCAATTCTGTCACTAGCGCCCTACCATCACGTAATTGCCACTTCTTCAAACATTCAGACACTCATTCTATTTCTTCGCTGCATTGCTTTCGCCTTTTGTGTCTGCACTACTAATAGCGCAGTTCCCATACAAAATAATCCTGTCTGGGTATCGCTTTTTTCCATTGCGACTACTAGAATTTCACTACGTTCTTGCAGATGAAATCCGAAGTACAGACGACGAAGACTTCAGCGCCAAAAAAAAAAAAAAAAAAATGCAGCGTTTGCTAGCGTTCGCACGCACAATGCTCGTTTCGCAGAGTTCTCTACTGATCGTCTAGTGTAAATGCCTGTTCGTCAGTACAAACGAACGGTAGTGAACACAAGCGAATTTTCCCGCGAATGCTCGTTCGCTGCGTTCGTTCCGGTGTAAACGTACCTTTACAGCGCTCGGCCACTCGACCGCAGCGCCCGGACACCCCACTGTGCCAAAATAATAACTCCGTCTATAACACTATAGTCTCATATTTTTCTATACATGTGGCGTTTGTTCCGAATGTACAGACGTCGCTTCTGATCCTGCAGTTTTTATTCTTTCATATTCACAGAATATATGACATCAACATCGCAGTTGATATATCGGGTGATCAAAAAGTCAGTAAGAAGGAAAAAAAAAAAAAAAAAAAAGAAAGAAAGAAAGGTAAACAATCCGAAGATTGGTTTGAACACCACAGTGCTTTACTAGGCATGGTCCTGTTTGAAGGTGGTATGCCGTTGCCTTTCTCCGACCTTCGAACTGACTCACCCAGCCAGTTATAGGAGGACCTACAGTTTAACGTGGGTTCCGAACCACGGTGCTCCTCAGTATTTTTCACATGAGCAATACTGCCAGAGGTGAAAGAAGTGGAAAGTGACAGATAGAAATCCTAGGACCTAGCGGGGATCGAACTTTTTTTTAATAACGTTTATTAAAATTTCATGTACAAATAACAATATTTACACTGATTTTACATGAGTGAGTTTGTTTTATGTATTACATTTTATCATTTTTAGTGTCCCTGGAAGACAAGAACGAAAAAATTTATGAACTATTTTTTTTAAATGACAGAAATGCATTAATGAGTTCTTTTATTACTTTGTCTTTTTTTTCACTGATTTCGTTTCACTTTATTCTGTCTTATGCGGTAATTTTGCTTGATTTTTTTTTGGCATGCTTTTCGATATTTATGGCAGAACAAAAACACGAGTAAGTAAATAATTGTAAGATAAAATTGTAGTAAAGGAAAAACTTGGGCAACACACTAAGAAAATGCATGGACAATGACATCAATCGCAAAGCTAAAGTTTGAAGTATTTGGTAGATATGGAGCATACTATTACATTGACAAATTATTATAAAGTAAAAAAAATAAATAAATTAATTAAATAAATAAAACAGGGCTATCATAGACAACATAAAAAAACACATAAGATAAATTCGTTAGGCCAACAAAGAAGAGCTGATAATACGTAACATATGAGCAATAAAGTACAGTGTAAGGCTAATAGTTGCTACAAATGCAATGGATTAGGCAGAACTCCGGGACATTTGGATTTGCAGTCTGGCACTCTACCACTGTGCAACCGAGGCGCAGCAAAAAGTCAGTATAAATTTGAAAACTTAATAAAGCACGGAATAATGTAGATAGAGAGGTAAAAATTTACACATGTGCTTGGAATGACACGGGGTTTTATTAGAACCAAAATATAATAAAAATAAAAAATGATCAAAATATCCACGGGTGTACTGCCGGTCTATAGTGTCCAACGGGCACAATATTTCGGCGATCATACATGTCGCCATCATCAGGTGAACTGACGGACTGAGCTCCTGGAAACGCGCCGGCACGGAGATCCGCATGCTACGGCTGCTCGAAGGGAACTGGGTTCTAGCCCGGTAGCGGGCCATTTAAATACCCGCGGCCCGCGGAGCGACCCCTCCGCGGTCCGCGCCCCGCGCCGCGGCCGCGCAGTGGAACCGATTGCGCCGGCGTCTGAGAAGACGTCGGTGTGAGGGCTCTGTCCGCCGTGGTCGTCACTTCGTTACGTTTGCTAGATTTACTCTTAATTAACCCAATCGCTGGTTCCCAAGCTTTGCTAAGATTATAGCCAGAGTCACGGTTTATGAGGTCGTCACTTGTGCGAATTTCAATGGCCTCTCTAACGACGCAGTCCCAGTATCTCGACGTCTGTACCAGAATCCTAGTGTGTTCATACTCCATGGCGTGATTCTCCGACAAACAATGTTCAGCGACCGCCGACTTGCTCGGATACATCAATCGTGTGTGCCTCTGGTGTTCAACGCATCGATCCTCGACGGTACGCATCGTCTGTCCAATATATGACTTTCCACACTGACACGGAATCTGGTACACGCCCGCCTTCCTCAAACCGAGATCATCTTTAGCGCTCCCCACAAGTGCACGAATTTTATTCGGCAGACAAAAAACAGTTCCAACCCGGTGTTTTCTCAAAATGCGGGCGATCTTCCCTGAGAGTGCGCCGGTATATGGAACGAACGCAGTGCCTACATCCTCCCTTGCTTTTTCATCCGTTTCCACAGGTTGTGTTGTAGTGGTTGGGCGGAGAGCCCGCTGAATCTGCCACTCTGAGTACCCAGTTTTTCGAAATACAGTTCTCAGGTGTTCCAATTCCTGGGGTAGACTCTCTGCGTCGGAGATAGTGCGCGCCCTATGTACTAGAGTTTTAAGTACCCCATTCCTCTGTGAAGGGTGGTGACAGCTGTCTGCGTGTAAATACAGATCAGTGTGCGTTGTCTTCCGATATACACTATGACCCAGGGTGCCGTCAGCTCTTCTCTTGACCAAGACGTCAAGGAACGGCAATTTACCCTCCGTTTCAGTCTCCATAGTGAATTTGATGTTGGGGTGTATGGAGTTCAGATGTGTCAGGAAGTCAAGGAGTTTATCCATACCATGTGGCCAGATGACGAAAGTGTCGTCCACATAACGGAAAAAGCTAGTAGGTTTCCAGGAAGATGATGCAAGGGCTTCCTCCTCGAAATGCTCCATGTATAAATTTGCGACCACAGGGGAGAGTGGGCTACCCATGGCGACTCCCTCCGTTTGTTCGTAGTATTCGCCATTGAAAAGAAAATACGTGGAGGTCAAGACATGCCTAAAAAGTTCGGTGGTCTTCTCGTCAAATTTCTGACCAATCAAATCTAGTGACTCCCGAAGGGGCACCCTCGTAAACAACGAAACGACGTCAAAACTTACCATGATATCTGACTCATCCAGCCTGAAGTTGTTAAGGCGTTTCACAAAATCCACGGAATTACGGATGTGATGAGAGCATTTACCCACATAAGGACTTAATATTCCCGTCAAGTATTTGGCCAACAAATATGTAGGTGCCCTGATGTTACTGACAATGGGACGTAACGGCACCCCATCTTTGTGAACCTTAGGGAGGATGTAGGCACTGCGTTCGTTCCATATACCGGCGCACTCTCAGGGAAGATCGCCCGCATTTTGAGAAAACACCGGGTTGGAACTGTTTTTTATCCGCCGAATAAAATTCGTGCACTTGTGGGGAGCGCTAAAGATGATCTCGGTTTGAGGAAGGCGGGCGTGTACCAGATTCCGTGTCAGTGTGGAAAGTCATATATTGGACAGACGATGCGTACCGTCGAGGATCGATGCGTTGAACACCAGAGGCACACACGATTGATGTATCCGAGCAAGTCGGCGGTCGCTGAACATTGTTTGTCGGAGAATCACGCCATGGAGTATGAACACACTAGGATTCTGGTACAGACGTCGAGATACTGGGACTGCGTCGTTAGAGAGGCCATTGAAATTCGCACAAGTGACGACCTCATAAACCGTGACTCTGGCTATAATCTTAGCAAAGCTTGGGAACCAGCGATTGGGTTAATTAAGAGTAAATCGAGCAAACGTAACGAAGTGACGACCACGGCGGACAGAGCCCTCACACCGACGTCTTCTCAGACGCCGGCGCAATCGGTTCCACTGCGCGGCCGCGGCGCGGGGCGCGGACCGCGAAGGGGTCGCTCCGCGGGCCGCGGGTATTTAAATGGCCCGCTACCGGGCTAGAACCCAGTTCCCTTCGAGCAGCCGTAGCGTGCGGATCTCCGTGCCGGCGCGTTTCCAGGAGCTCAATCCGTCAGTTCACCTGATGATGGCGACATGTATGATCGCCGAAATATTGTGCCCGTTGGACACTATAGACCGGCAGTACACCCGTGGATATTTTGATCATCAAATACGCCGGGCGAAACTGAAGAATCACAAAAATAAAAAAAGTTCAAAAATATCCTACAGCTGGCTTCACCTGATCAGAAAGGCAATAATTAGCATAACAAATTAAGACAAAGCAAAGATGATGTTCTTTACAGGAAATGCTCAAAATGTTCACCATCATTCTTCAACAATAGCTGTAGTCGAGGAATAATGTTGTGATCAGCACTGTAAAGCATGTCTGGAGTTATGGTGAGGCACTATCAGTTCCGATCGGAAGATTCACTTGAATGCCAGTCTTGCTTAAACAACTGTATTACAGTACCGCTGCATACACTTTTACCGAAACATTCAACACCAGATTAATCGAGGGTAAAACCTATGACCTAGAAGGATTTTAGTAGTGACAGCTTGTCATCTACTGCGACTATCATTAATGTTTTTACTCCGTCATTTATTTATTTTTTCTAATAAAACCCCATGTCATCCCAAGTATGTGCGTCAATTTTTACCTCTCTATCTACATAATTCCGTGATTTATTAAGTTTTCAAATTTATACTGAGGGTTTGATCACCCGGTATATGCTGTGCATATGAAAGAACAACAACTGCAGAATCAGAAGTGACGTCTGTTCTTTCGGAACAGACGCCACATGTATATATACAATATCCCGGTAACGGGCAATGATACTTTCGTTGGTGGGGTGGGGTGGGCAAGTTTGGCGCCCTTACTATTACGGGAATTAGTTTCAAAACTACGAGTTTGTGTACTGTGGACAGGGTAATGCTGAAAATTTATATCTGACGTGGGGCGTGCTTAGGTAGTCCTCGCAGGTGCGGTAATCACTGTGTCCCCAGTGGTGTAGTGGTCTGCGGAAGTGCCTAGAAATCGGGATACCTGGGTTCGAATCCCGGCTGGGTACACATGTTCAGCTTTGCCCATTCGCAGTTGGTGTCATATATTCTGTGAATATGTCACATATTCTTATTAAGGCTACAACCTAACAGTTCCATTACCATTACTATCCTCAAACTATCGCCTGGTACGCAGTCGTCATGCTAACTTCTCAGGTGTATCCTAATTGATGTACCTACTTGGGGAAGCAGTGCGACCACTTCACTGTGTGCGAGGTGGCGGCGTGAGGAAGGAACTGTTTACCGGAGCTGTAAGTCAACAACCAAACTAAACAAATTAAGACTATAAATTAAAACATATCATTTTCTGATAATATTTCCCGCTGTTTCAACCGATACCATGTTGAGAATATAAAGCATTTTAGTAAACAACTGGGTCTAGTTGTGATCGAACCATAGTTCGTCAGCTCCTGATGGTGCACTTCTAAACTAAAGTTTATTATTGGTAACTGTAATTCGTCGATTACAATTATAACTATATCATTACCATATATACAAATTTCTGGCCTTTTTAAAAGTATCACGTACACTAAAGAATCACAGAAACTGGTGCATTTGCCATATATCATGTAGGGCCCCCGTGCGCACGCTGCGGCTGCTTGCTGATGATGTTGTGGTGTACAACAGGGTGTCGTCATTGAATGACTGCAGTAGGATGCAGGATGACTTGGACCAAATTTCTGCCGGCTGCGGTGGCCGAGGGGACTGAGGCGCTCCAGTCACGGTCTGCACGGCCACTACGGTCGGGGGTTCGAATCCCCCCTCGGGCATGGATATTTGTGCCGTCCTTAGTATTAGTTAGTTCATAAGTAGTTTGTAAGTTTAGGGACTGATGACCCTGTAGTTAAGTCCAATAAGCTATACAAACATTTGAACCAAATTTCTAGGTGGCGTGAGGAATGGCAACTAGCGCTAAATGTAGAAAAATGTAAGGTTATGTTGATGAGTAGGAGAAACAATCCTGTAATGTCCGAATATAGCATTAGTAGTGTGTTGCTTGATAGAGTCGCGTCAATTAAATACCTAGGCGTAACGCTTCACAGCGATATGAAATGGAACGAGCATACGACAGTCGTGAGGAAGGCAAATAGTCGACTTCGCTTTATTGGGAGAATTTTGGGGAAGGTGTGATTTGTCTGTAAAGGAGACTCCATATAAAATGCTTGTACGACCCCGTCTTGAATATTGTTCAAGTGTTTGGGATCCCCACCAGATCGGTTTAAAGGACGACAAGAGGCAGTTCTGAGGCGGGCGACGAGATTTGTGACTGGTAGATTCGTTCAATGCGCGAGTGTTACCGAAATGCGTCGGGAACTCAACTGGTAGTCGTTGGAGGGGAGGTGACGTTCTTTTCGAGAAGCACTGTTGAAGAAATTTAGAGGGCCGGAATTTGAGGCGGACTGCAGAAGAATTCTGCTGCTACCAACCTACATTTCACGTAAAGACACAAGGATAAGATTAGAGAGATTAGGGCTCGTACGGATGCATACAACCATTCGTTTTTCCCTCGTTTTTTATGGGAGTGGAACAGGAAATCAAGCAACTTGTAGCGCTACTGAGTACCCTCCGCCAAGAATCTATGGTTGGATTTCAGAGTATGTATTAGATGTTGAAGTGCCTCAATAAGAAGTAGCATGGACTCGACTAATGTCTGAATTAGTGCTAGAGGGAACTGACACCATGCGTCCTGCTGGTCTGTCCACAAATACGTTAGAGTACGGGACAGTGGAAAAAAAAGTTCAAATGTTTGTAAACCTACGGGAACAAACTGCTATGGTCATCAGTCCCTAGACTTACATGCTACTGAAACTAACTTCCACTAAGGGCAACACACACACCCATACCCGAGGGAGGACTCGAACCTCTACCTACCTAGATATATACTCCGCAATCCACCGTAAGAAGAGTGGCGGAGGGTACACTGACCACTACTAGGCAATTCCTTTCCTCCGGCGGGAGCGGCCTCCCAGTCCGTAACGTGACGCTTAGGCCACACAGCCACTCCCACTTGGTGAGTCAGAGGAGATCTCTCTTATGAAAAGCACGTTGCAAGGCATCCCAGATACGGTCAATTGTGTTCATATCTGGAGGAGTGTTTCTGGAGCCACTCTCTAGCAATTCGGGACGTGTGGCGGTGTCGCATTGTCTTCTTGAAATTTCCTAGTCCGTCTGAATGTACAATCGACATTATGGATGCAGGTGATCAGACAGAATACGTACGTACGTCTGTCGGAGTCGTACCTAGACTTATCAAGGGCCCCACACCACACCATTATAGAACCCCCATCACCTTGAACAGTCCCCTGTTGACATTTAGGTCCATTGATTCATGAGGTTGTCTCCATACCCGTACACGTCCATCCGCACGATACAACTGGAGCCGGCCGCAGTGGCCGAGCGGTCTGCGGCGCGCCAGTCGCAGTCTGCACGGCCGCTACGGTCGGGGGTTCGAATCCCCCCTCGGGCATGGATGTTTGTGTCGTCTTTAGTATAAGGTAGTTCATAAGTAGTTTGTAAGTTTACGGACTTATGACCCAGCATTTAAGTCCCTTAAGCTTAACAAACAGTTGAACATTTGAACAATTGGAAACGAGACTCGTCAAACCAGGCAACATGTTTCCAGTTATCAACAGTCCAATTTCGGTCTGAAGGGCCCAGGCGAGGCGTAAAGCTTTGTGTCGTGCAGTCAGCAAGGCTACACGAGTGGACCTTCGTCTCCGAAAGTCGTGCTTCTGAGTACCCTCCGCCAAGAATCTGTGGGTGGATTGCGGTGTATGTATGTAGAGTACATACACTGTACCTGGAATCGGGTCAAACAAATTCTGCTCATCACGCCATTCTTGCGACGCCCGGTGTAGATGTAAAGCGTCGGTTTGTTTCCTGTCACGAACAAAAAATGTTTAAAGCGAAATTTTTTGTGGTCAGTCGATAGAGCAGTCCAAAATTAGTCTAGTGTGATATTCGGTTTATCGAAATATATTAACAGAGACAGTAAAACACGACATTTAACCAGTACTCCGGAAGCGGCTGTGTAGCGCTTCCATAAGGCAGTAGCAGACGGCGCGAGGAGTGGCAGTACAGGTACACGCGACGGGGCAACTCATGCAAGGAAGACGGTGCGAACACGTTTACCGATACGAAAAATGCTGTACGACAGTGTAGCTGTACGACATTTCGATAAACTGAGTGTCACACTAGACTAATTTGAGACTGCTCAATCGACTGATCACAAAAATTTTCGCTTAAAAATTTGTTTTGTTCGTGACGGGAAACAAACCGAAGCTTTACCTCTACACCGGGCGTCGCAGGAATGGCGTGAGGAGCAGAATTTGTTTGGCCTGAGTCCAGCTACACACTGCAAAAAAGAAATTCCAATTATCTGCTCAAACACCAGAGAAAACACGCCTCACGACTCTTAGGTGAGACACCCTGTAGATGATTTTTCCTTGAGTGGTTCGCACGCTCACACTTGTTGATGGCCCAGCACTGAAATCCGCAGCAATTTGCGGAAGAGTTACCCCACTGCCACGCTGAACGATTCTCTTCAGTCGTCGTTGCTCCCGTACTTGCAAAATCTTTTTGCGGCCGCAGCGATGTCGGAGATTTGATGTTTTACCAGATTCCTGATATTCGCGGTGCTCTCGTGAAAAAGTCGTACGGGAAAATCCCCACCTCATCTCTACCTCGGACATTCTCTGTCCCATCTCTTGTACGACGACTATATCACCACGTTGAAACTCAATTAAATCGTGATACTCTGCTATTGTAGCAACACTAACCTATGTAAAGTCTGCATCTGACATCTGTTGTATACAGGGTGTGCAGGAGGATAGATACACGCTTTAAGGGGTGATTCTGAACAAAAAAAAAAAAAAATCTAGTAAAAATATGCCCTTTTGTTAACAGTTTCCGGGTAAACCCCTAAAAATAACCGGGAACGGGAAAAGTGTAGCGTACAGTAAATTAAGATACCGTTATGTTACGGTTTGTTGAAATGTGTAAGTTTCCTTACAGAAGAAGTTCAAACAATTCACCTTCAACTTGAATGCATTTTGCTGCTCTTGTAGACAGGTGATTTGTTGCGATCGGAGCTCCGTTCTGCGCTCCTTTACTTGAGCACAAGTATGGAAAATACGTGCATCAAAATGCATTTCAGTTGACGGTAGCCTGTTTGAACATCTTCTGTGGGGAAACTTACATAATTAAACAAACCGCAACATAACTATCTTCGCCGCCGTGGAGTAGCCGAACGGTCTAAAGCGTCTCGCTGCGGAGCGCGCAGTTGCTCGCCGTGGAGGTTCGAGTCCTCCCTGGGGCATGGGTGTGTTTCTTTGTCCTTAGGTTCGTTTACCTAGGTTTAAGTAGTCTGTAAGCTACGGACTGATGACCACGCAGTTTGGTCCGATAGATTTACAAACATTTTGATTTAACTATCTTCATTAACTGTCACATGCACATTTCCTGTTAAGCGGAAACGGTTAAAAAAAGGGCATATACGAGAGTTGGAACTTAAATAGTGGCAACACTGCTGTGGAGACATTGTGCAATGGAATCTACTATTGTCACTGATAGCACACGTTGTTGACGTACCTACCTAATCTCCGAGCAAATGGATTCGCCCGTTGCACGTCACCGGCATGCGCACAATAGAGGGAAACACAGTCACTTGCGAGAGAGCGGTCTAACGTAACGGTGTCACTATGTTTTTGAAACAGAAACAACGGAGTTGGATCACGATTGAATGTGCTAGTCGTCGTACAGCACGAGAGTCAAGGTCTTCAAGAGGATAGTGTGGTGAAAGTTATGGTGATTCTCGTCTACGCTTTTGATGGTGTTATCCTAATGCATTACGTTCCTCCACGGAACATCATCATTGCACAGTATTACTCTTTGTTTTTGGAGCATCACCTGCGACCAGCTTTGCGAAAGAAGCGGCAACACTTTCGTCGTAACTCACCCATCAGTTTGCACGACAATGCACGGGCGCATACAGTCCTGTGAAGTTGGCACCCTTTTTTTGGAAAATGTACATTTCTTTCGGAGTTCTAGACAGATATACAATAGTTCTGGAGTTATCTGTACAAAATTTAAATAGTTCTGCATAATTTCGCCGAAAAAATAGGAAAAATTACCACAAAATTTAGTTTTTTCAAAATAATTTTCTGCCTAATTGTTCAAACATAGTTCTGATCACAGTGCTAAATAGCTCTCAAAGAGTTCTACAGGAAATCCTAATGACATTTTTCTGTGCAGATTATACTTCATGAGATAATTGCAATAATGGGGAATCCATTTACACGCTACTGTGAAGTTGGCACCCCTTTTCTCAAAAATGTGCATTTTTTCAGAGTTCTAGGCAGATATGCAATAGTTCTGGAGTTCTCTGTACAAAATTTAAATAGTTCTGCACTAATTCGAGAAAAAATTACAAAAAATTTTAACAAATTTTAGTTTTTTCCAAATAATTTTTTGCCTAATTGTTCAAACATAGTTCTGATAACAGTTCTAAATAGCTCTCAAAGAGTTCTGCAGAAAATTCTAATGATATTTTTTTGCCCAGATAATAGTTCACGAGCTAATTGCGTAAATAGGGAGAAAAACTACACAAAATTGCGCCTGAGTCGTGTGAAGTTGGCACCCCTTTTTTCAAAAATGTAAATTTTTTCAGAGTTCTAGACAGATATGCAATAGTTCTGGAGTTATCTGTACAAAATTTGAATAGTTCTGCAGAATTTCGACGAAAAAATAGTAAAAATTACCACAAACTTGAGTTTTTTTTAGTTTTTTTAAATAATTATTTGCCTATTAGCGCAAACATAGTTCTGATCACAGTTCTAAATAGCTGTCAAAGAGTTCTACAGGAAATCGTAATAGCATTTTTCTGTGAAGATTATACTTTATGAGATAATTACAATAATGGAGTATTCATTTACATGCTACTGTGGAATTTGCACCCGTTTTTTCTAAAAAATTAGCCTTTTTTGCCAGAGTTCTAGGGACATGTGCAATAGTTCTTGTTTACGATAAGCAGTAATCACTCATACGTAAAAAACAACAAATTGAATGTGCAGCGGATAGAATATCTGTCAAGACCTAAGAAAAATGTATATTTCTCGAATAACGGGCACAAAGAAGATAGCTTATCAGATATTCCAAATTTTTTTTTCTGGCAATTACATAGAAATATTCACATGAACTCTAGAACTATAGTATATGTACACAGAACCCCAAAAACAATGTGTATTTCTAAAAAAAAAATGGTGCCAATTTACAGTAACGTGACAATGGATTCCACATTAATGCATTTATCTGATAAAGTATAATCTGCACAGAAAAATATCATTAGGATTTCCTGTAGAACTCTTTGACAGCTATTTAGAACTGTGATCAGAACTATGTTTGTGCTAATAGGCAAATAATTATTTAAAAAAAAACTCAAAAAACTCAAGTTTGTGGTAATTTTTACTATTTTTTCGGCGAAATTCTGCAGAACTATTCAAATTTTGTACAGAGAACTCCAGAACTATTGCATATCTGTCTAGAACTCTGAAAAAAATTTACATTTTTGAAAAAAGGGGTGCCAACTTCACAGCTCTCCCATATTCAGAATTGCGATATTTCACGAAATTCTGCAGAACTATTTAAATTTTGTACAGAGAACTCTAGAACTATTGCATATCAGTCTAGAACTCTGAAAAAAATTTACATTTTTTAAAAAAGGGGTGCCAACTTCACACGACTCAGGCGCAATTTTGTGTAGTTTTTCTCCCTATTTACGCAATTAGCTCGTGAACTATTATCTGGGCAAAAAATATAATTAGGATTTTCTGCAGAACTCTTTTGAGAGCTATTTAGAACTGTTATCAGAACTATGTTTGAACAATTAGGCAAAAAATTATTTGGAAAAAAACTAAAATTTGTTACAATTTTTTGTAATTTTTTCTCGAATTAGTGCAGAACTATTTAAATTTTGTACAGAGAACTCCAGAACTATTGCATATCTGCCTAGAACTCTGAAAAAAATGCACATTTTTGAGAAAAGGGGTGCCAACTTCACAGTAGCGTGCAAATGGATTCCCCATTATTGCAATTATCTCATGAAGTATAATCTGTACAGAAAAATGTCATTAGGATTTCCTGTAGAACTCTTTGAGAGCTATTTAGAACTGTGATGAGAACTATGTTTGAACAATTAGGCAGAAACTTATTTGGAAAAAACTAAATTTTGTGGTAATTTTTCCTATTTTTTCGGCGAAATTATGCAGAACTATTTAAATTTTGTACAGAGAACTCCAGAACTATTGTATATCTGTCTAGAACACCGAAAAAAATGTACATTTTCCAAAAAAGGGGTGCCAACTTCACAGGACTGGCGCATACAGCGTAAGCTGTGGCTGCTCTGTTCGGTCGATAGGACTGGGAAATACCGTACCATCCACCATACTCCCCGGACTTAAGTCCTCGTGACTTTGATTTGATTCGTGGCATTCGCTTTAGAACTGTTCCAGAGATTCGATAGGCAGTGGACCGCTCCATTCGCACCATCAACAGCAGAGGCTCTGCTAACGGTATACTGCGCCTTCCACGTGGCTGGCAACGGATTCTACACAACGCTGGTTACTACTTTGAAGGACATTAACAGGTGCAAACATGTATCCGTTGTGAATAAATTGTTGCCACTATTTAAGTTTCAACCCACGTATTTATTAGAAGTTTTGTGTTCAGAATCACCAGTGGTATCACCCCTCCAAGCATGTACCTCTGCTCCTGACACGCCCTATGTAGACGTTGCCGACGAGTGTCGACCTCCAAGTGTTTACATATCTCTGTGTTTGCATACGCTTGCCTGTTTCAGTTTCTTTGTCTCTTCAGTATAGCACTGATCTTAATAGCTGTATATGACTTGTTTTACTACAGACAGTTGATTTTATTGGCATTAATATATTCACAATTGTTTCTCTGATAAGTATGGAAACCATTTTATGGCTCTCCCTTGTAGTGTTGAGATATCATAGAACAAGTGGTGACGGTACTGATATTTACCAATGACAATGGAAAGATATGGTTTGAAAGATTTCGATTTTAAAAACGTGGAACACTACTCTTGTGTGTTATATTTAACATGAGACTGTGGAAAATATATAGCTAATTCGTATTTGAATCTGACAACTAGCTTTTTTATCTTACTTTCAGGGCGTTCGAAAACTTGTGAGTGATAGTGTATACATACTAAGGACAAGACTGCCAGTGATCTTTTCTTCAGTGCGGCTGTACACCAGGATCAAACTCTTAAGGGAATCGGTGAAATGCCGTGATTACTGACGTGATAATGTGCAGGACCCTACATCAAGCAGGGGACATGCTAGGATAGTCGGTGCAGTTGTGACCACTGTGTACAGATGGTGTAGTGGTCAACGCGAATGTCTAGTAAGTAGGAAAACCTGAGTTCGAAATGAGGCCCAGAAAAAAATTTTCATGTATCCCCATTTATTTAATTCAAAGCCCAGTGGCACCTAAAGTCGAAAATTCTTTTGTGTTTTGCTTTAATAATGGCCTAGTTCATAATTAAGTAGAAATTTGATACAAATTCAATGAATTTTAATTTTTTCTGGATAGGAGAAAGTCGGGTAAGATGGCGACATTAACTTTTATTACATTTTTTCTGGCTCTTACGTTGAAATCAGATATTTTATTTATGGAAAAACGATTGCTTGATGTATCTCCTTTGTAATAAAGCTCTTAAACGTTTCCTAAGACTGAATATTTTTGTAGCTAGACATGTTGTTGTTAATGACATTACCATTCGTCGACTTGCCCTACAGGTAGGGTAAGATGACGAAATGAACATTTTATTTTGAAAATAAAGTCTTTTACTGATGCTTATCTACTTATCAAAAGAGACACATACATGACATTTCCCCTTTGCATCCCCGTAATTTTAGCCCATACACTGAGCAGAGACTACTTCATCAACATGTTTTTTTTTTTTACATAGTGACATAAAGTAGCTTCAGGGAAGTTGAATTTCCTAGCGGCGGCTTTAATAAGCTTACCATTCCTTACTCGCTGCATTGCCTCTTTCAATGATTCCTTGCTCCATTTCTGTCACCCTGTCTTCCTAATGAACTGCATAATTCGTCATTTTAACCGCAGTCGACATTTTGGATTCAGACTTACACATGCACACAGCCTTACACAATAAATTCATTAAACCGTTATTAAAACATCAGTAAATCCACAAGGTTTAAGATGAATCAACTGATATTCACTAATACAAAAGTATTAGTTGCATGAAACATTTAAACCGCAGGAAAAATTGTAACAAAACAGCTTCCACTTCCTAGCCTCTGTTTTCAACGAACCAAAATGACCGAGCAGTTCTGTTACGACTGCAGAGCGCCCTAAGGAAGCGGTACCATAGTGCACGTTAAACAATCTGCTTCCCCTACTATTCTAGGACCCAAATCGGCTGTCTCTGTAAAATCCAATACCATGTACGAGTGCCAACGTAGAAATGAATTTTAAATTTTAATTATCTGCTAGTAGTGTTATAATGTTCAGGTTCCAAGAATTGCATAACGTTAATATTGGATTTTGATGGCATAATATAATCTTTCCTTGTTCATAGGAAATCAAGAAATCTGGTGGAAATTTTGGGTCACCAAACCAACAGAGATTTGTTGAACCCTCTGCTTCTAGGCTGAAGAACAATTTAGCATTACAATTATCTCCAGTACACAACTGAAATGATCCCATTCTCGTCGTAAGTACAACTAACCGGCGAGCTGTACTCTTCGAAAGAAATTATCAATCTCCACATTTGGAAATTGTTAGCCTCTAGCGATCAAACAATTGTCAATACACATACTTGTTTAAACAAGATTTCTGTCTATGTATGATCTTGTTTCATACTTTTCAGAGTCCACATATGACAACGCCACTTCATGAATCGTAATCTTTAGCTGACAAAGTGCTTTAGAGAATATTAACATCCAGTAGAAAATTTCTGTAACTTAGACAATGCCAAATCCAATTCCTGACCATACCTTCTGAGATGATTTCTTTGGAGTCCCACCGTAACAGACCAACGAGCACCACAGCAAACAGGCAATGCTTCGATTCATTAAAGTAATTCTAACTGTTTTTCACTAAAGTTCTGAAATGTTCAAATGTTCCAATGTTTGTAAAGCTTATGGGACTTAACTGCGGGGTCATCAGTCCCTAAACTTGCAAACGACTTATGAACTAACTTATAATAAAGACGGCACAAACATCTATGCCCGAGGGGGGAATCGAACCCCCGATGGGGAACGGCCTCGCGCATCGGAGAATAGCGCCTCAATGCGCTTGGCCATTCCGCCGCGGCAATAGTCACTTACGTTGTAGTTTTTAGTATTTGTATACTTGGTAGTTACACATCTACAGGCTGAGCTTTAGAAGAAGTGCTGCTCATATAACAGAAGAAAATGCATATTTGTGGCATTTCTGTTTTATCATTTCCCCTTTTTTTTTTTCTTTTCTTTTTTTTCCTTCCATATTTTTCCATCATTTAGATGAAGGACCTTCAGTTCATACTGGGAAAGAAATTGCACAATAAAGATAAGAGAAATATATTTGTTTATGTTATTAGTTCAGTAACAGTACTTTGTACTTTTCGCCAAAAACGGGGAAACGCAACACACTGCTATTGGAATTGTTAAGAATTTTACTGCTCTGAAATGTACCTGTCCCCCAATACTGTGAAACGTCCTTCATTTTTACAGTGTTGTTTCTCATTCTTTCATTCAACAGTTGGTCACACGATCTAGGTAAATGCGTAAGAGTTTTGTCCTCCTGAGGGGATGACACTGTCAGGAGTGAGTCAATGCAGTTTAGATGAGGCACGTTTTTATAGGTAAATTTTAAAAAAATGTATCAACAAGTCGCGAAAGCGTTTTACCGTTAGTACACGGGACTTCAAAGGACTTCAAAACGTAACGACTGCGCAAGGCCGTTAGTTCAGAGTACGAAAGAATAGAAATTCTGACAAATTTTATAGCCGCCTCCAACTTCTTAAAAGTAGAAGCCTCCGTTACAACCGACGTGGTCTGGGTAGCAAGCGCGGTCAAGCCACAAGCCGATAACGTGAACGCCACTCAGCTATATCATAGCGAGAATCACTGAGCAGGCGAGTCGCTAACTTCGCGCTCTGAGCAGAAGAAACGAGGGCACCACGTGAGACTGATGCGAGGCTTACGCCCAAGGCGATGCTCGCTTCCTCTCTAGCCTTCGCTCTGTTCAGTCCGTGGCGGTAACAAGAAATACTTGCAAGGTTCAGATGCACCTCTCCATGTCGCTGCCTCCGCGACCTGACTTATTACTCTGAGCCGCGGCGATCTCCCTACTTCATCCAATAACTCAATGTCTACTTCAGGTATTTTTCTATCCTAATCCGAAGGGACGCCCCTACATCGCCTGACCACTACCTCCCGTCCTGTACATGACGAATGTAACTTTCCCATGATCGAAACTCTACTTACAAAAATGTCAAGCGGGATTGATTCACTATAACCCTATAGTTAGAGGTCTACGCAGATGCGGATATGCGCAATATAGCTTACTTTGCGGATATAACCGTGAGCTGCGCGGATACCTGCGAGTTATCTGCGGATAATAAGCAAGGTTTTCATGTCAGCTGTTGATTATGTCAGATCACATGCAATCAGGTATCGTCAGAGTAACAAATTTATTGTACAGTTTGGTGAAAATAATTTACCGTATCACAGTATCAAGTTTTAGCCTTTGGAATGAAATGTTTGTAAATCCATGGGACTTAACTTCTTTGGTTATCAATCCCTAGGCTTACAAACTACTTAAACTAACCTAATGACAACACACACACACACACACATACGCCTGAGGGAGGACTCGAACCTCCAACCGTCGAGCAACCGCGCGCTCCACTGCAAGGCGCCTTAGAACGCACTGCCACTCAATCGCGGCTAACTTTCTGAGCTTAGTGGAGGAGTCACTGTGATTCTTCAGATAAAAAGATTGTATATGCCTGCCTTAAATGATCGCCTATCACAAACGCCTAGACAGCGTGACCAAACGTGGACTTTTCTTTTTTGTCGTTTCCCGTTGTCTCTTAAAATATTTCACGAGCCGGCAACTGTCTTGTCTTTCCATCGTTGGCTATGTATATTTTGTTAAATGTCGATTTAAATTGTGTCTTTTTCAACAAAAATCTTCTACTAATTTGTTTATTCTCGCAATGTTAATTGATTCTTTCAACAGATAAAACAAATAAAATATGCTGTAACCTTCTTTTTTGCACTTTCCAAGATCAAACTGTTGGCAACGGTTACATTATCTTAGTTGAAACTAGATGGCAGGACTGTTTCGTATTATGAAATTTCATATCGATGACGATAACACGAAAATACGTTCAGATACAAAACGTAACAATTGCGGGAGAAATGACATCCTGCGCCAAACGTTTAACAAAATACCTTAAAATGCGGAACGTACCGCAAAATGCAAGACGGTTGGTCTCTCTATACCTGGATTAAAAATGGAAGCACTTGTGAGTGAATGGATGTTCGTGAACTATCTCAACATTTCTTCCTCAAGCTAAGTACTGTAGAATATTTTCACACCTTATGCACGGAAATGCAGGAGAACTGTTGCAATATACAATTTCTTCAAGCCCATGTGCTTATTAGCTTGACAAACACAAGTGTAGCACGTGTGGTAATTAACGTGTCTGGCAGAGTCACGACCCATTTGAAAACAGCAAGACTTGTTACGTCACAGTTGTAGCTACAGAGCAGTAGCAGGAACTGTCCTCGCAACAGCGACAGCTTGCTATTAACGTCGTTTCATCTCCCGCCCTTGGAAAAGGAGAAAAGAGTTACAGACAAAAGACCGAGCCCGGTTGCAAAATACTAAAAATAAATCTACATCTACATGGGATACTCTGCAAATCACATTTAAGTGCCTGGAAGAGGGTTCATCTCCCTTTCCACTCTCGAATAGCGCGCGGTGGAGAAAGAACATCTGAACCTCTCCGTTCGAGCACTTATGTCTCGTATTTTTTTCTGATGATCATTTCTACCTATGTAGGTGGGAGTCAACAATATATTTTCGCATTCAGAGGAGAATGTTGGTGATTGGAGTTTCGTAAGTAGACCACGCCGCAACGATAACCTCCGTTGTTGTAATGATCCCCATCCCAGGTACTGTATCATTTCCGTGACGCTGTCTTCTCTGTATCGTGACAATACAAAACGAGCTGCCCTTCTTTGAACTCTTTCGATGTCCTCCGTCAAACCCACCTGATAAGGATCCCACACTGGGCAGCAATACTCCAAAAAAAGACGGACAAGCGTAGTGTATGCAGTCTCTTTAGTAGTTCAGTTACATCTTTTAAGGGTTCTGTCAATAAAACGCAGTCTCTGGTTCGTCTTTTTCACGACATTATCCATGTGTTCTTTCCAGTTTAAGTCTGAAGTAATAGTAATTCCTAGATATTTTGTGTACTTTACGGCCTTTTAATATCATAATTTATTATCACAGTTATTAATTCAGGGTCAGCCGCTCATGTCTCTCATTCCAATTTAATTCACATCCCCACCTTATATTATTTAGCGTCCCATGCCAGTTTCCGTACCCCTTGTTTTGCACAAGACGGAAAGAGACAGTGCCGCGGACTGCAGGATTCGACTATGCAACCGACCGAAGAAATGAATATTTATTTGCATACTTCTGTTATTAAGCGGCAACCTCTACAATACTCCAAAGACTAAAATGTGATGAGGGCTACGAAAATTTAATACGTTCTATAGAACATACCGTAACTAGACTTCATACGCAAAGGAAGTCTGACACTTTTATTTATCATTCAGACCCGGTGTTAATATACTATGCTGCGGCTTCGATGTCAAAAAGTGACAGATTAAATAAGTGATCCAGTATGAATGACAAAATATAGAAGCATAAAGGGCATAACTGATCAGAGTTTCACGAAAGATGGAACGTCCGCACCTGCACTCTTTAATTCAGTGCTTGGCGTGCAGCGTAGGGCCTCATCCCCACCCCCCTCACTCCTTCTCTTTAGACTCTATTGGAATTCGAACGGCCATTGGATTTCTTGGGCCGAAACATTGATTCACACAAATTATACTGTGAACAAATGCAGTCGACGAGACAATGTGCATGGAGTAGCACATAACAAAGGTGACAATCAACGTTTAATTTGCTGGTATGCTTGGCGCGTCCCAGGGCTGTCAGTTCACAATACGAGAGCTGCCATCTCTCTCACTGGCTGAGGTTTCAGATTCATTGACTAAAGAAGGTGTAGTGTAAACGCAGGATGACTGTTAGGCAACGTTTCTGGATGTTCGTTACGTTTATGCTAAATAACGTATTACTTTCAATACTATTTGCGAATTCGAAATATTCAAACGTCTCGACAGTTACAAAGCATTCAAATAAATTCTCTCGCGAAGTTGAAAATTTCTTTTGTGCTGGGATTCTAACCCGGACTTCCTGTTTCTGGCCCGCGTCCGCCATAAAATTATTTTTTCGGTTATATCGGTGTTTTGTGGACGTGTGGTCGATTTTCTTCTACGTTGTTCTCGAGATCTTGACTAAGTTTTTTATTACATAGGGCAGCCAGTCCTCTGACCGAACGAACTTACATTATCCAGACATGCTTTCCATCCTGCTCAAATTCTCAACTTATCGCACACTACGATTGTAGTGCCCCATGATTATAGTACAAGGTCAAACAATAACATACACGTTAGTCAATGAAACACCTCATTGTGCCAGAGGGTGTATATCATTTTGATACAAAATTATACAACAGAATACCCCGATGTAGCAAATCTTCTCCCAACCTACAAGACTTAAAAACGTCTGTGACAGCCTAACTATTGAAAAACTGCCTTTACTCAGTCACAGAGTATCTTATGCACGAGGAGGTGTAATTAAAAATATGAAATTGCATAAATAGGTTTGTAAATATGCAGTGTAGACTCAGACTTCCTGTTATTCATTAGATAAATCCAGTTGCAATTGAAATTTAACTAACATGTGTATTTTTTGCAAATTGGAAATCCAAAGGGTAAAATGTTCCGTCCAATATCTTATGTACAATATACGTACTGAAAAGAGATTATAACGACAAATAAATAAATAAACAATCAAGTTTTCATCTCCCTTATCTGTCTGAATGATTTGTTTCGTCTCCTCTTACATTTCTTCAGTTTCCTCATTATTCGCAGAGTTATTTGACATACAAACTTGTACTGCTGAGGTGAGTGTTGTCTTCTTGTCTGTCCTGGCTACCATAAAGTCATCATTATGTTGTTTATAACAGCATATCCTCATTCGTATCTTGTTATTCATTATTAGGCTTCATCCTGTGGTACCCCCAACTGATTTTGAATTTATAGCCCTACACTTACCTGACTAGAAATCATGTTCATCCCACCACCGACCTTCACTAATCCTCACTATATCTAACTTGAATCTAGCCATTTCTCTTTTCAAAATTTCTACCCTCCCTACCTAATTAATAGATGTATCATTTCATCCTCCGATCCATAAAATGCGTTTTGCTTTTGCTGATGATGAATTCCTCCTGAGTAGTCCTCACCTGGGGGTTCAAATGAGGAAATGGGGGACTAATTTGCCTCTGTAATATTTCATGCTAGAGGGTACCATAGTCAGATATTAATACAGTACAGCTGCATGTTGTCAGGAAAAATAAAGACTGTAGTTTTCCCTTACTTTCAGCAGTCCGCTGTAACTGTAAGACAGTGCCATATTAGTTTATGATACATGTCAAGATCACTCAATAATACATACTATTGCCCCTGCAACTACTTGATTTTAATGAAAGGTAATTCCATATGGTCTCTTTTTGAACCTTTGTGGATGTTGTATACATTAAATCTATTGTTTGCATGTTGGAGATTCTGTGATTTATTGAAAAGGTTATAAGATACCTTACATATACCGTATACAGAGTGTGACAAAAAGGTACGGCCAAATTTTCAGGAAACATTCCTCACACACAAAGAAAGAAAATATGTTATGTGGACATGTGTCCGGAAACGCTTAATTTCCGTGTTAGAGCTCATTTCATTACTTCTCTTCAAATCAATTCCTCCCCAAATGTTCATAGAAAATCTGTGTTGATGACGTGATTGCACAACTGCGTGCGGATTCTCGTCATCCCACTCATGTTGATTGTGAAAATTTACAATTTGATCACGTTGGAATGAAGCCTAATCCGTAAATAGAACATTTGCACTGAAATGAGGAGTGACACATTGTTGGATGAACCATTCGCAGATGTGTACCCGTGGAGGCCAATCAGCTGCTGATAGTGCCTGCACACGATGTTCATGGTACGGAAACAACTGGTTCTCCCGTAGCATCTCCATACAGTGACGTGGTCGGCGTTACCTTGTACAGCAGCAACTTCTCTGACGCTGGCATTAGGGTTATCGTCAACTGAACGAAGAATTGCCTCGTCCATTGCAGGTGTCGTCGTTATAGGTCTTCCCCTGTCGCGAGTCATAGGCTGGAATGTTCCGTGCTCCCTAAGACGCTGATCAATTGCTTCGAACGTCTTTCTGTCGGGACTCCTTCGTTCTGGAAATCTGTCTCGATACAAACGTACCGCGCCACGCCCTTGCTAATCCATACATCAAATGGGCATCTGCCAATTCCGCATTTGTAAACATTGCACTGACTGCAAAACCACGTTCGTGATGAACACTAACCAGTTGATGCTACGTACTGATGTGCTTGATGCTAGTACTGTAGAGCAATGAGTCGCATGTCAACACAAGCACTGAAGTCAACATTACCTTCCTTCAATTGGGCCAATGGCGGTGAATCGAGGAAGTACAGTACATACTAACGAAACAATTGGGTATTTTGACAATTGTCTGCACGAATTATTTCAATTTGCATTTAAAGAGAAATACTAAATGAGCTCTAACATGGAAATTAAGCGTTTACGGACACATGTCCACATAACATATTTTCTTTCTTTGTGTGTGAGGAATGTTTCCTGAAAGTTTGGCCGTACCTTTTTGTAACACCCTGTATATATGGCGTCTGTTCCGAAAGAACAGACGTCACTTCTGATCCTGTAGTTGTTATTCTTTCATATTCACGGAATATCTGACATCAACTGAGAATGGGCAAAGCTGAAAATGTGTACCCAGCCGGGATTCGAACCCGGGCCTCCCACTTTCTAGGCATACCTTACATATTGGTTATATAATAAGTGCCCCAGCATGGCCCCCACTGGTGTGATGTTGGCCAGGACGAATGGGCATTGCTCCGTTCTTGTTAATTCATTAGTGTTTATGATTCCTTAACGACTGTGCTTACGGAACTCCCCCCCCCCCAGACCTCACACTACAGTAGGTGGCCATGCAGCACATACCACACATAAAGGCACAAGATACTTCTATAATAAGAGAAGCAGTGTGGGGACATATTAACTGGTTGATGTACACCTGTGCATAGTACGAGGTTTGCTGAAGATGGTTAATGGGTTCAAATAATACGTGAAAGTGTAAATAATGTGAGTAAATGAAGTGTAAAGAAGAGTGTAAATAATGCGCAGAAACGAAGGATGTAATTTAATGTGTAAGAACCAATACGAAGCTGAACTTTGCTGCAGATTACAGAAACACGTAATCAGAACACTGTCGTAATAGAGCTACTGACATACCAGTCAGTCACCTGTGGTATCCAAGACATCATTACCGGACTATATGAACAGAATCACCGAGTGCATTACGAAACAGGGAAGCATTGCAACAACATGGGTGGTATCGGTCCGAGAAGGAAGGTTCCCGATGACCTATTAACTGGCAAAAACAGCGGAATTCAGCATTAGAGAGGTGTACTGAAGGAGCAGGAACCAGCCTAGGGGCATTTAGAGGCAGTGGACAGCGGTAGTGCACACAATCTGTGCCAGGACAGACATCCCGTCCTCGACCTGCAACTGCTGTGAGAGAGCCCCAAATCCTGGAGGCTGTCTGGCGACACACCGCCATCTCTGCGAGCACCAGGAGCTAGCCCAGCCTCGCGAGGCAGCGGGTCTCTATGCGGAACAGGACACTACCGCCAACGACCGCCTCCACAGCTTCATGTGACGTCATCGGAGGGTGGCCAGCCACAGATTCTTAAGATGAAACCTTCCAGCTGTTGTCGTACTCTATCCCTGAGGTACATGAATTACCAACAAATGAGGAGAACATTTTGAATGGTCTTTATATAGTAAAGAACAATGTCTAATATCATAAAACACAAAAATATATTACAATTAACTAACTACACGGGAAGTTACAGTGACGTCCACGGAAATGCACACTGTGCACTTGAAACCTCCAGAATCCTTTCTGTGAGGCTTTCCTTCTTCCATGGAAACTTTCGAAGAAATTTGGACATATATGAGCCTTGAATTTAGTGCAAATTTCGTTTGCCTATTCTGTGTGAAACTGGTGAAATGCATTTCGAAACAGCTCTCTATCACTTCACATTCGCCAAACTGACACACTACTGCCTTCGGGCGAAATATTGACGCTTGTGAAATCATCTGGCGGCACCTACAGTGCGACACCTAGCCGAAGGTCCCCTGGAGAGGACTCCGTGCATTTCGAGTTCAAAAAGGACCGCAGATGAAAACTATGTCCAGTGACAGCCGTTTTCTACAGTGGACGCAGGGTTATGCTAACTCCGACTCGGTGCATTGCAGCACTTGCCAGCTGCAGCCACTTCCTGCATGTTGGGGGACCACTGTACGCCTGGCACTGTCAGTAATATTTTATCCCTAAGAAACGCTAGGACCGTCTGATATTGTCAAGTAAGGGCATCTTCTTTGTTCCTCAGGAACCGCCGTCTGTCTTCCACCATACACCTCCCCGCAGCTGAATACCACCCCACAAAGTCATAGGTCACTCTTCCATTATAATTCTTTTACTTTCATATACTGTTGGATTCAAGTGTTATCTATTAAGCCATTTTTCCCAATAAAGTTGTTTGGTCTCTAACCTTTAACAAGCGAGTTGCTGCAGTGGTAACACACTGGACTCGCATTCGGAAGGTTAGTGGTTCAAATCCACCTTCGGCCTTCCAGAAGTTTGGTTTTCCGTGACTTCCCTAAATCACTCCAGACTAATACCGGGATGGTTCCTTTCAAATGGCACGTCCGATTTCCTTCCTTATCCTTACCCAAACAATCCGAGCGTAAGCTCCGCCTCTAATGACCACTAATCTTCCTTCTTTCTTTTTCTAACTATTCTGTCTTTCCACAAGTTATGGAAAAATACAATTTCAATATGAACCTATTTATTGTTAATATATCTAGTAAATAAGTAAATGTAAAAACATACAAAGAAATTTTGACAGCCGGCCGCAGTGGACGAGCGGTCTGCGGCGTGCCAGTCACGGTCTGCACGGCCGCGGTCGGGTCTTCGAATCCCCCTCGGTCATGGATGTTTGTGCCGTCTTTAGTATAAGCTAGTTCATAAGTAGTTTGTAAGTTTAGGGACTGATGACCCTGTAGTTAAGTCCCATAAGCTCTACAAACATTTTAACATTTGAAATTTTGACAATGTAAAGATTTCGTAAATGCAATATAAATAATTTTCCACTGATGGATAATCTGTATTCAGTATAAGAAATTTTATATGTATTATTATAAACACGATGCTGCTACTTGTTGACAACATTATATACCACTGTTTAATTTTTATAATTTATTTAATAATCTGTTTATTGTACGGATTCTTCCGCCACTTCTTGGTCGAACAATTCCATATTTAGGGTTAAAACAAATAAATTGTTTTTCTTCTACTAATTTTTTATTAACTTCAAACTAGTTTTCTGCTTATTAGACCATCCTCAGGAAACAACTGACTAGCGTCGACAAGAAACGGTAGCTCTTTGATTTTCAAACATTTTACTTAAAGATATACATAAACTCAAGGTGTTAGGTTACGACATTCGTTGAGAAATTTTCACTTTTTTTCACGTTACAGAAGTTGTTCAATAAACTTGCTTACTGTCATTTATTAACATTTGTTTTAAGAAAGGCCAAAATTATACACATTACTTATACTAACTAAAATACGTAATATGATTTTACAATCAATGGTACATATGTTTGTGGGGTCGTGACCTGTGTTTTGAACTATCAAAATGAATACTTGATACATTTGCTGTGCATCAGATATTATGGTTTACATATTGTGTTACATTTGAATATGATATACTTAAATACATTACATTGTAGTTCTACAATTATTATGTTCACCACAAAAAGCCTAATGTAAAAATAATATAAAAATTGTAAAACATTTGACTTATAATAATAACAAAAAGTACAAATGCATAGCACCAAATAATATATAGGTAGCACTTCTCCATAGGTGTGCTGATTAATCACATCAGATCAGAAGATGATTCCTAAGTAGCATCGAAACCGGTCATCAAATTAAATAAATAACGATCTTAACTGGAAACCATTAGAAATAAGATAGTGACCTGATGTTAGAATTAGAAAAATATTCAGTGGAAGAATCCATGTAATTGCATTGAGACCAGTACTGCCGAAGTGCTTTCTGTCTCAAGTCATGATTCACACTATTATAAAGGGGCCCTCACACGTTCAATACTTACTGACAATAATATTGTCTATAATATATTGTCAAACCATCAATACATTTCAGTAGTTCTCACACCATCAATAATATTGTCATTGTTTTCAACTGGCGATACGATGTCGTGAAGGGAATAACATATGTCTGTCAGTGATAAAGTGTGTGCTTTAATAATATGGGGTTGGCCAGCAAAAAGAAAAAAAAAAAAATTATAGGAGAGACAACCGAGAGCTGCGAAAAAGGTAATTGGGTTCTTGAGTGGTTAAACAAAAGGAATGATTTCGCAGGTGAACCGGCCGACGGAAATCCGAACAATTGAAATGAAAGATTTCTTAAAATATTTTCGAATGAGCCTAGAATCATACGACAAACTACTTACGTTACGAGATAATCGGAAAACAAGACGTAATCCCGCAATCCCAGCCGATGAAAGATTGAGTGTAAGTTTACGAATGTTGACCACAAGAAGTTCATTTAAATATTAAAAGTTCAATGCAGTTATGTCCGCTAACACGATTAGTAAAATTCTGATTCTAACATTCAAAGCAATCACATAATTTATTTTCTTTTTAACGTCCTCTGTTTTGCTACCGGATACTGAAGGAGATAAATTTCAAGTAATTGCTTGAAACCATTACGGTTCTTTCCATGTAATCAACAGAACTCTGCGTTTAGAGATATGGACAGCTCCTATAACATTCCATTAACTGCGCCATTACGTATTTACTCATATTTCGTGCCCGATTCAGATTCATTCAAAGCGTATCGAGATAGAAACGGCAAAAGTAAACACTAAAGAGCAGTAGTTATGAGATAGACGCTAGCGGTCTGAGGCTGTTTCGCGAAACACTGTAAACATGTGAACAACGAATATTGTGAAACCGGAAAATATTTTTGAGCCCGTCAATACTGCTCTGTCAATGAATGAAACTTTCACTCGGCAGCGGAGTGTGCGCTGATATGAAACTTCCTGGCAGATTACAATTGGGTGCCGGAACCAGGACTCGAACCTGGGAACCCAGGTTCGAGTCCTGGTTCCGGCACACAATTTTAATCTGCTCTGTCAATATTTACGATATTGACAATACGTCAATAACCACGCGCAAACGGTCAATATATTGAAGCATTGTCAATATATTTGACAATATTATTGAACGTGTGAGAGCCCCTTAAAAAGACAATGTGGCTGAAATATTTTAGTTACTAAAATAAAATTTAAAAAAAATCAAATGTTTGTAAAGCTATGGGACCAAACTGCAATGGTCATCGGTGCCTAGGCTTGTTGTTGTTGTGGTCTTCAGTCCGGAGACTGGTTTGATGCAGCTCTCCACAATACCCTATCCTGAGCAAGCCTCTTCATCTCCACATAAGAACGGCAACCTACATCTGTCTGAATCTGCTTACTGTATCCATCTCTTGGTCTTCCTCTGCGGTTTTTACCCCACACACTTCCCTCCAATGCTAAATTCACAATTCCTTGATGTCTAAGAATGTGTCCTACCAATCTATCCCTTCTTTTAGTCAAGGTATGCCAGAAATTTCTTTTCTCTCCAATTCTGTTCAATACCTCCTCATTAGTTACGCGATCCACCCACCTAATCTTCAGCATTCTTCTGTAGCACCATATTTCAAAAGCCTCAATCCTCTTCCTGTCCGCACTGTTTATCGTCCATGTCTCACTCCCATACAAGGCAACACTCCATACAAATGCCTTCAGAAAAGACTTCCTTAGGCTTAAATCAATATTCGATGTTAACAAATTTCTCTTTTTCAAGAACGCTTTTCTACCCATTGCCATTCTGCATTTTATATCCTCTGTACTGCGACCATCATTTGTTATTTTACTGCCCAAATAACAAAACTCATCTACCTCCTTTATTGCTTCGTTTCCCAATCTAATTCCTTCAGCATCACCTGATTTCCTTACACTGCACTCCATTACCCTAGTTTTGCTCTTGTTAATGTTCATCTTATGTGCACCTTTCAGCACACTGTCCATTCCCTTCAACTGCTCTTCCAGGTCTTTTGCTGTCTCTGAGATTATTACAATGTCGTCGGCAAAACGCAATGTTTTTAATTGTTCACCCTGAACTTTAATTCCTTCTCCAAATTTCTGCTTGCTTTCCTTTATAGCTTGCTCAATGTACAAATTGAATAACATTGGAGAAAGGCTACAACCCTGTCTTACTCCCTTTCCAACCACTGTATACCTTTCATGCCCTTCAACTCTGACAACCGCTGTCCGGTTTTTGTACAAGTTGTAAATAACCTTACGCTCCCTATATTTTACTCCTGCTTGCTTCAGAACTTGAAAGAGTTTATTCCAATCAACATTGTCAAAAGCCTTCTCTAAATCTACAAAAGCTAGAAATGTAGGTTTGCCTTTTCTTAATCTATCTTCTAGGATAAGCCGTAACGTGAGTATTGCCTCCCGTGTTCCTACATTTCTCCTGAACCCAAACTGATCTTCCCCGAGGTCGGCTTCTACCACCTTTTCCATCCTTCTGTATATAATTCGTGTTAATATTTTGCAACCATGACTTATTAGACTGATGGTTCTGTAGTTTTCACACCTGTCTGCACCTGCTTTCTTTGGAATGGGGATTATAACATTTTTCTTAAAGTCTGAGGGTACTTCTCCTGTCTCATACATCTTACGCACCAGGTGAAACAGGTTTGTCATGGCTGGTTCTCCCAGAGACTTCAGTAGCTCTGAGGGAATATCATCTACTCCAGGGGCCTTGTTTCGACTTAGGTGTTTCAGAGCTCTGTCAAATTCTCCTCTCAATACAGTATCTCCTATTTCATCTTCATCTACATCCTCCTCCCTTCCTACAATATTGTCTCGGAGTTCATTTCCTTTGTAGAGCCCCTCTATATACTCTTTCGACCTTTCAGCTTTCCCTTCTTTGCTGAGAACTGGTTTTCCATCAGTGTCCTTGATATTCATAGATCTGTTTCTCTTATCTCCAAATGTTTCTTTTATTATCCTGTAGGCTGTATCTATTTTCCCCTATTTATACATTCTTCTACATCTTTGCATTTGCCTTCTAGCCACTCCTGCTTAGCCATTTTGCACTTCCTGTCAATCTCATTTCTTAGTCGTCTGTACTCCATTTTGCCTGTTTCATTTACTGCATTTTTATATTTTCTCCTTTCATCGATTAAATTTAGTATCTCCTGTGATATCCAAGGATTTTTTGTAGTTCTTGCCGTCCTACCTATTTTGTCCTCTGCTACCTTCACTATTTCATCTCTCAATTTTACCCATTCCTCTTCTACTGTTTTATTTTCCCCTGTTTCTGTCAATTGTTGCCTAAAGCTCCCTCTGAAATTCTTAAGAACCTCACGTTCCTTCAATTTATCCAGGTCCCATCTCCTTATTTTCCTACCTTTTTGTAGTTTCTTTAGTTTCAGCCTACAGTTCATAACCAACAAGTTATGGTCAGAGTCTATATCTGCCCCTGGGTATGTTTTACAGTTTAAAACCTGGTTCCGGAATCTATGTCTTACCATTATAAAATCTATCTGATACCTTCCGGTGTCTCCTGGTCTCTTACACGTATACAACCTTCTTTTGTGATACTTGAACCAGGTATTTGTTATAACTAAATTATGTTCTGTGCAAACTTCTACCAGGCGGCTTCCTCTCATTCCTTTTGCCCAGACCATATTCACCTACTATCTTCCCTTCCCTTCCTTGTCCTACTACCGAATTCCAGTCTCCCATAACAATTAAGTTTTCCTCTCCCTTACTTGTCTGAATAATTTCCTTTAGCTCCTCATATATTTCTTCGATCTCCTCATCATCGGCAGAGCTAGTTGGCATATAAACCTGTACTACTGTTGACGGTGTTGGCTTCGTATCTATCTTGACAATGATAATGCGATCACTGTGCTGGTCATAGTAGTTTACCCGCATTCCTATTTTCTTATTCATTATCAATCCTACTCCTGTGATACCCCCAATTGATTTTGTATTTATAATCCTGTACTCACCTGACCAGAAATTCTGTTCATCCTGCCACCGAACTTCACTAATCCCCACTATATCTAACTTCAACCTATGCATTTCCCTTTTCAAATTTTCAAATTTTCCTACTCGATTAAGGGATCTAACATTCCACGCTCCGACCCGTAGAATGCCAGTATTGTCTTTCCTGATGATCACATCCTCCTGAGTAGTCCCCGCCCGGAGATCCGAATGGGGGACTATTTTACCTCCGGAATATTTTACCCGAGAGGATGCCATCATCATATGTTCATACAGTAGAGCTGCATGTCCTCGGGAAAGGTAACGGCTGTAGTTTCCCCTTGCTTTCAGCCGTTCGCAGTAGCTGTGTGGCAAAGCCACATTAGCTGATGTTACAAGGCCAGCTCAGTCAATCATCCAGACTGTTGCCCCTGTAACTACTGAAAAGGCTGCTGCCCCTCTTCAGGAACCACACGTTTTTTCTGGCCTCTCCACAGATACCCCTCCGCTGTGGTTGCACCTGGGGTACGGCTATCTGTATCGTTGAGGCACGCAAGCCACCCCACCTCGGCAATATCTGTGGTTAATGGGAGTGGCCCTAGGCTTACAAAGTACTTAAACCATGCTAAGAACAACACGCACTCTCATGCCCGAGAGAGGACTCGAGCCTCCGACGGGTATCGGTCGCGTACAGCATAGAAAGGTGTCTTGGTGCGTACGGCCACTTCCGCGCGGGCATTAAAACTAATTACACACTATTTTGACAGATTAATGTGTTGAATTTAAAATTTAGTTATTAGATACGCTGAAGACCAAAAGAAACTAGTACAGGTATGTGTACGCAAACACAAAGATATTTAAACACTCAGAGGATGGCACTGCGTTGGCAACGCCTATACAAGACAACAAGTGTCCATCGCAAGCATTAGATCAGTTACTGCTGCTACATTGGCAGGTTATCAAGATTTAAGTGAGTTTTAACGTGGTGTAATAATCAACGCATGAGAGACGCGATACAGCATCATCGAGGTGGCGATGAGGTGGGGATTTTCCCTTATTGCCATTTCAAAAGTGCACTGTGAATATCGGGAATCCGGTGAAACATCAAATCTCTGACATCGCTGTGGCCGGAAAAAGATCTTGCAAGAACGGGACCAACGACGACTGAAGAAAATCGATCAACGTGACAAAAGTGCAACCGTTCCACAAATTGCTGAGGATTTCACTGCTAGGCCATCAGAAACAGTCAGCGTGTAAAACATTCAACGAAACATCATCGATATAGGCTATCGGAGCCGAAGACCCATTTGTGCACCTTCGCTGACTGCACGACACAAAGCTTTACGCCTTTCCTGGGACCGTCAGCACCGACATTGGACTGTTGATCACTGGATACATGTTGCCTAGTCTGACGAGTCTCGTTTCAGTGGTATCGAATGAATGGGCGTGTAGGGATATGGGGACAACCTCATCAATCCGTAGACCTTGCGGGTCAGCAGGGGACTGTACAAGCTGGTGGAGGATCTGTAACGGTGTGGAGCTGGGGTGATATGGGACCCCTGATACCTCTAAATATGACGTACGCATCCTGGCTCATCACTGGCATGTCCAATGTCCATTCTGACGGACTTGGGCAATTCCAGCAGGACAGTGCAAGAGCCCACATGTCCAGGACTGTTACAGAGTGGCTCCAGGAACACTCTTCTGAGCTTTAACACCTCCGTTGGCCACCAAACTCCCCAGAAATGAAAATTATTGAGAATATCTGAAATGCCTTCCAACATGCAGTTCTAAATGGATCTCGTACTCTTACGGATTTACAGACGGCTCTGCAGTGTGCATGGAGTCAGTCCCTCCAGCACTGCTTCAGACATCAGTCGAGTCCACGCCACGCCGTGTTACGGCACTTCTGCGTGCTCGCTGGGGTTCTGGACGATATTAGGCAGGCGTAACACAAGAGCCAATACTCACTTTACGGCTTATCTTAGAAGATATGTAGCTTTTGTACATTTGGGGAAGGCTTTTGACAATGTTGATTGGAATAAACACTTTCAAGTACTGAAGCAAGCAGGAGTAAAATATAAGGAGCGTAAGGTTATTTACAACTTCTACAAAAACCAGACAGCAGTTAACAGAGTTGAAGGGAATGAAACGGATGCAGAGGTTGGGAAGGGAGTAAGACAGGGTTGTAGCCTTTCTCCAATGCTATTCAGTTTCTACATTGAGCAAGCTATAAAGGAAAGTAAGGAGAAATATGGAGAAGGAATTAAAGTTCAGGGTGAAGAATTAAAAACATTGCGTTTTGCCGACGACATAGTAATTCTGTCAGAGACAGCAAAAGACCTGGAAGAGCAGTTGAACGGAATGGACAGTGTGCTGAAAGGTGCGTATAAGATGAACATTAACAAGAGCAAACTAGGTAATGGAGTGCAGTCTAAGAAAATCAGCTGATGCTAAAGGAATTAGATTAGGTAACGAAACAATAAAGAAGGTAGATGAGTTTTGTTACTTGGGCAGTAAAATAACAAATGATGGTCGTCAGTACAATGGATATAAAATGCAGAGTGGCAATCGGTAGATAAGCGTTCTTGAAAAAGAGAAATTTGTTAACATCGAATATGGATTTAAGCCTAAGGAAGTCCTTTCTGAAAGCATTTGTGTGGAGCGTTGCCTTGTATGGGAGTGTAACATGGACTATAAACAGTGCGGACAGGAAGAGGATAGAGGCTTTTGAAATGTGGTGCTACAGAAGACTGCTGAAGGTTAGGTGGGTAGATCGCATAACTAATGAAATGGTACTGAACAGAACTGGGAAGAAAAGGAATTTCTGGCATACCTGGACTAAAAGAAGGGATCAATTGGTAGGACACATTCTTAGACATCAAGGAATTGTGAATTTATCGTTCGAGGGAAGTGTATGGGGTAAAAACCGCAGAGGAAGACCAAGATATGGATACAGTAAGCAGATTCAGACAGATGTAGGTTGCCGTTCTTATGTGGAGTTGAAGAGGCTTGCTGAAGATAGGGTATTGTGGAGAGCTGCATCAAACCAGTCTCCGGACTGAAGACCACAACAACAACGCCAGTTTCTTTGGCTCGTCAATGCAAATACACTGTTAGAAAAAGAGGAAAGCGCTCGAAGTCGTTGTCAGATCTAAATGGAACTTTGTACACCTAGAGATCATCAGGAGGACTATAAATGATGAATAGTTTTACATCTATACTCCGCAAGCCACCTCACGGTATATGTATCGGTGGGCACTTTGTGTACCATTGACACTTCCAGGCATGTATGGTCCGCGGAAGAAACGATTTCCTGTAAGCCTCCATGTAGGCTGTAACCTCTATAATTTTATCCTTGTGGTCTTCTCGCGGGATATATGTAGAAGGAAGCAACATATTGGTTTACTCTTCGAGAAATGTATACTCTCGAAACGTGACAGAATCCCGTAGCACAATACAGAATGTCTTCTCCTGCAGCATCTGCCACAGGAGTTTCCCGATCTTCTCTGTGACGCTTTCGCGCTTACTAAAAGGGCCTGTAACGAAGTATGGTGCTCTCCGTGGGACCTTTTTCTATGTCTTTTATCAATATTACTCGGTATGGCTTCCACACTGTTGAGCGTTAATCAAGCGTCGACCAACAAGTGTTTTGTAAACTACTTCCTTTGCTGACGGACTACACTTGATGATGATTCATGGTAATTGTCACGCCGAGGCAGGCCAATGATGGTAACGAAGTGTCTCTGCCCATGGCGGGAATCATAATAAATGTGTGCGAACACTTCTACAGCTGCATCTACATCTACATCTACATGGGATGCTCTGCAAATCACATTTAAGTGCCTGACAGAGGGTTCATCGAACCACCATTATACTATTTATCTCCCATTGCATTCTCGAATAGCGCGCTGGAAGAAAGAACACCTGAATCTCTCTGTTCGAGCTCTGATTTCTCACATTTTATTCTGATGATCATTTCTACCTACGTAAGTGGGAGTCAACAATATATTTTCGTATTCGGAGGAGATTGTTAGCGATTGGAGTTTCGCAAGTAGCCCACGCCGCAGCGATAAGCACCGTTGTTGTAATCATTCCCATCCTAGATCCTGTATCATTTCCGTAACGCTGTCTCCCCTGTATCGTGACAGTACGAAACGATTGCCCTTCTTTGGGCTCTTTCGATGTGCGCTCCAGTCACGGTCAGCACGGCCACTACGGTCGGGGGTTCGAATCCCCCCTCGGGCATGGATATTTGTGCCGTCCTAGTTCGTAAGTAGTTCATAAGTAGTTTGTAAGTTTAGGGACTGATGACCCCGTAGTTAAGTCCCATAAGCTTAACAAACATTTGAACATTTTTCTGTCGATGTCCTCTGTCAAACCCACCTGATAAGGATCCCCAATGGGCTGCAATACTCCAAAAATGAACGGACAATCTTAGTGTATGCAGTTTCTTTTGTAGTTGTGTTGCATGTTTTAAGGGTTCTGCCAATAAAACGCAGTCTCTGGTTCGCCTTACCCACGATATTATCTACGTGTTCTTTCCAATTTAAGCAAGGAAGTAATAGTGATTCCTATGTATTTTGTGGAGCTTACGGCCTTCACTTTTGATTGATTTATCTTGTAAACAAAGTTTAACGGATTTCTTTTCGTACTCATGTGGACGACTTCACACCTCTCATTATTTAGAGTCAATTGCCAATTATTACACCATACTGATATCTTATTCAGATCGTTCTGCAGTTGGTTTTGATCTTCAGATGATTTTACTGGACGGTAAATGACGGTGTCATCTGCAAACAACCCAAGAGAGCTACCTAGATTTTTCCCAAATCGTTTATGTAAATAAGGAACAGCAGAGGACCAATAACACTGGGGGGATGTAGACAAGTGTGACAAACAGTGTCTGGCTGGGTAGCGTGTTCAGCTGGCCGAGTGGTTATGGTACACAGTCGCGAAAAGCGGGTTCGAGTCCCGGTCCGGTACACATTTTCATTTGTCACCTATTAACAGACCACCTTCAGAAATTCAGCTAAACTCGGCAGAATTCGCAAATTGCGAATGAATAATTAATTAATTAATTTCATATATACGGCTGCGGACCATCAGGAATGTCTGTTCGTTTGGAACATAGTTTCATAGTAGTTTATTTATATCTTGAAAAGCAAGGGTCCCATAACACTTCCTTGGGACACGCCAGAAAAGACTTTCGCGTCTAAAGACTTATGTCCCTTGACATTTACATGCTGCTTTCTGTTTGCTAGAAACGCTTTACTTCAGTCACACAGTTGGTCTGAATTTCCATATACTTGCACTTTGTTAATCAGACGACGGCGCGGAACGGTTATCAAACACTTTTAGAAAGTCAAGAAACACTGCATCAAGGTTAGTGAACAATGAGGTTGGGCAGTAAGCCCTGGTGCTGAGATGTCAGCGTGGAAGCATCAGGCCCGCACCCAGGATTATTTTTTCGGGGCGAAGGGGGGGGGTGGTTTTTAAAATGAAAAACTAGTGTTGTTTCTATGGGATACATATATTTATATATACACAGGGTGAATCTAAATTCGCGCACCGCGCGGGAGTAGCCGAGCGGTCTGGAGCGCCACTTTGCGGATCGAGCGGCCTCCCGCGTCGGAGGTTCGAATCCTCCCTCGGGCATGGATGTTTGTGTTGTCTTTAGTAGGGAGAGTGGGGCAAGATGGGGTACTTAAGCACTTAACAATTTTTGTAGGTTTGCAAAATGTTCTAGTAAAATCCTAGATATTCCACCTTAAACTTCAGTATTTCTAGAATTTATAAAAGAAAAATAGGACCAAAATTGTTAGTATTTACTATTAAAAAAGTATATTTTCCCACGGTTTACCAAGTACCCCATCTTGCCCTCACTGTAGGGCACGCTGGTGGGGCAAGATGGATTACCTCAATACTGTATAAGGCAAACGTAATTCAATTATTGAATGAACACAGGTTTACAAATTTATAAAAGAATTATTCTAATATCTAATTAAAATGCATGAAGTAAACATTGTGTGATGTTAAAGTTCAGTTTATTATTATTCAGTTATTATCGTCGTTTTGTAAGCAAAATTCACACAATTGATGTACCTCGGCATCCTCGTCCTCTTCTCCCTCACATGAACAGTGAGCCCATTTTTTGCAAGAGACGTGTGACGCCGGCCGCGGTGGCCGAGGTGACTGAGGCGCTCCAGTCACGGTCAGCACGGCCACTACGGTCGGGGGTTCGAATCCCCCCTCGGGCATGGATATTTGTGCCGTCCTAGTTCGTAAGTAGTTCATAAGTAGTTTGTAAGTTTAGGGACTGATGACTCCGTAGTTAAGTCCCATAAGCTTAACAAACATTTGAACATTTAGACGTGTGACACCTACCCTTCTGTTGACTGCGAGTAGAAATAGCCGCAATACAGACACGCAGTGTCATCTGCTTTGAATGTGCTATCTTCTTCAATTTTTTTTGTCTTCTTTGCGAAGTTCGTCAATGCTTTTTTATTCTTCCCACTTTTGCCTTTACAAACAAAGAAGGATTTTTTTAACAGTCTTCTCAGGTGAATCTGTCCTTCTTGTTCCATCTTTTTTCTAGGTTTAACTTTACTTGAACTCTCCAGGAATTCTCTTTTCTAAGGGGAGCTAGTAACAACAACAATTTTTCCTTTTTTGAGGTCTGTTTTTTCGGATGTTTTTCTTTCCGACATGAGGGATCGGGACAATCTGTTCAGGTGAAATAGCAAATGACCTTAACTGATTGGTGTTGTTCTCAGAAGCCTCCTTGTTTGTAGTGTGGTAATTGGGGCTATTATCATTCCAAAATGAGCAGCCTGAGTTTAGGATTACAGAAAGCGCATCTTGCTCTTTAGTACCGGCTTGGTTGACAGAACCATCGCTTGTCTCTGACATAAACTGCTTATGTGATCCAACTGAAGCCTCTCCTTTGTCATTATTGACAGAAACGTTAGCGGCCTCACTTGTAGTTAAAGGAGTGTCTGTAGTGACAGAAGCAGGGAAGATGTTTGATTCGAAAGGGCAGATTCCTGTTTTTTTTTCTTTTTCTCGAAACCGTTTATGGCAGTCAACATGGTTGCAGTTCTTGTTATGTCATGTGGGGCAAGACGGGGTACCTAGTAGGAGGGCAAGTGGGGTACCCCATCTTGCCCTGCCACTAGGTACTCCGTCTTGCCCCCAGGGACCATTTTTATGTTAGGTTAATATTATAGCACCAAGGATATATTCAATTAGTTATTCCATGCATTAATTTATTGCTAAATAAGCTGTTTTTTTTCATTGATAATACTTAAGAGTATGAGAAATAAGTACTTCTCTTACCTTCTGAAAATGACGAAAAATTATATCAGCACCGACGAAAACATGTATGGATGTATTCACTCCGAGCCGGCCGCGGTGGCAGAGGGGACTGAGGCGCTTCAGTCACGGTCTGCACGGCCACTACGGTCGGGGGTTCGAATTCCCCCTCGGGCATGGATATTTGTGCCGTCCTTAGGATTAGCTAGTTCATAAGTAGTTTGTAAGTTTAGGGACTGATGACCCCGTAGTTAAGTCCCATAAGCTATACAAACTTTTTTTTTATTCACTCCGAATGGTTTGCTCAAAATGGCTGCCAGCACACTCAGGCACTCGCATAGCAAGTGCCTACTACATCAACTATTCGCCACTAGGTTGCGACATCTGTCGTGGTAGAAATTACAAAAACCCCGTCCTGCCCTCCACCCCATCTTGCCCCGCTCTCCCCTAGGTACAGGTACGTCAGTGGCTGTCTTCGATAGTACCGCTGGCCGCAGTTATTAGAGTCTTCTGGCGTCTTCGTCTAGGACAAATCTCGTATATGACGGGATTCCAGGTGTTATTCAGCTGGTAGCCACTGTCACAGTTCATCAGATTTTCCGCAATTTCAAGGGGTTCTTTTATAATAGAGTCCCAAAAGGATGTTGTTGTGGTCAAAATTGATGTTTCATCATACTACATTGTATGACCGTTAGAAATACAATGCTCCACAACTGCAGACTTGCTGGGTTGCAGAAGGCGAGTGCAACGTTCATGTTCTGTGCAACGTTCTTCCACTGTGCGTGTTGTCGGTCCTATATAGGCAATACCACACTCGCAAGGTAAGTTATTTTATAAATTCCCGCCTTCCGCAGTAACAAATCATCCTTTACTGATCCCAGCAAGTCAGAAATCTTAGATGGTGGATGGAAAATCACTTTCACCTGGTAATTATTCAGTACTCTTCCTATTTTAAGGGAGACATTTCCAACCAAGGGAAGGAAAGCTGGCGACTTAGCTGGCGCGTTTTCCTCTTTATCCACTTCCTGGTTCCTGGTTTTAGGTGAGAAGCCCCTGTTCATTTGTCAAGTTGAGTATCCATTGTCTCTGAACACTGTCCTTAAATGTTTTGATTTTCTGCATCCAACACGGTATGGGCCCTGTGTACAAAGGTTTTAAGCACACTCATTGTTTGGGATGAGTGATGGCAACTTGAAGAAGAGTGCAAATACAAATCAGTGCGCGTGGACTTACAATAAACAGAATGTCCCACAGAGCCATCACTCTTCCCGTTAACCAAAACATCCAGTAATGGGAGGCAGCCATCTTTCTCTAATTCCATAGTAAATCGAAAGTTCTCGAATGGATTATTCATTAACATATCTTCTCCGTGCGGCCATTCTATGAACGTGTCATCAACGTATCTCCAAAAACCAGTTGTTTTACAAACCGCTGATTCAAGTGCTCTTTCTTCAAAGTCCTTCATATAAACGTTGGCCACCAGAGGAGACAAAGGGCTGCCCATGGCAAAACCGTCAGTTTGTTCAAAATATTCTCGGTTAAACATAAGATAGGTTGTAGAAAAGGCGTGTCGAAACAAAGCAGTGATGTCTGACTAAAACCGTTTACCAATTAGAGCCAAGGAATCGGCAAGAGGAACGGTACCTTTGTAAAAAAAGATACTATAGGCCGTAAAGGAATACCTTCTTTGTGCACATTAGGCAGACCATACGGTCTTGATGGTATGCTGCCATGTGGTCTTAGCCGCTTGATGGTCCCTGGAGCTAATGAGGTACACATCTTTCGTTACACACATGCTGTAGGGTCATGTTCAATCTTTTTGTACACAGTATCACTAAGCAGACCATACATCTTCTCCAAATAGAGGCTACGAGGTAACAAAACAATTGAATTACCTTTATCAGCCTTCAGCACCACTATGTCCGGATCCTCTCGGAGATTTCGTAGAGAAGTCATTTCCTCAGAAGTTATATTACTGCATTGACGAGGAGCTTTCAAGAGAACGAGCAAGTTTCCCTTCTTATTTCTTCAGCAGTGTCCATAGGAAGGCGTCATACAGCTTCTTCAACACTACTCACGAAACTTATAAGAGGTACCGCACTTGGTGTAGGTGCAAAATTGAGTCCTTTTCCCAGAACAGACAGCGTCACATCATTCAAATTCTTCTCCATGAAATTAAAAACGGAACATCGTGCAGTAACATCCTGTGTTGAAGCTTGTTGTGGCACCAAACGATCAAATTTCGACATCTGCCAGGAGCTTGCATCCTTAAATACCCAATCAAACTTGGCTGAAGTAACTCCATTAACCCAGTCCCATGATGTTGGAGAAAGAAGTGCTGCAATCTTCAGATGTAGGTGGAAAAATTCTCCTGAAACGGTATCCACCCTTCATCTTGTATAACTAATTCTCTCCTTCACAAGTTTCATATCAGTGCACACTCCGCTGCAGTGGAAGTTTCATTCTGGAAATATCCCTTAGGCTGTGGCTATGCCATGTCTCCACCATATCCTTTCTTCCAGGAGTGCTAGTCTTGCAAGGTTTGCAGGAGAACTTCTGTGACGTTTGGAGAGAAAGAAGCGAGGTTCTGGCCGAAGTTAAGTTGTGAGGACGGACTGTGAATCATGTCAGGATAGCTCAGTGGTAGAGTGCTTGCCCACGAAAGACAAACCTCCCAGGTTTGAGTCCCAGTTCCGGTACACAATTTTAATCTGCCAGAAAGTTGGCACACACTCCGCTGCAGACTGAAAGTTTCATTCTAGATTCTACTTATTACTGAATTTTAAGAAACTTAACTGCTAGCAGGGATCAATGACAACAAGAGACATTATAATGCTACAGAAGAATGTAGATATAAATTAGTTTTAGATTCTGCTATTTGTGTGTCATGTTGGCTGCAGAACTGAGGAGGAAGAGGAACTGTATGCTGGCGAGGTGTGGATACACGACATAGCCACGCTCCAATACACCGGATAGGAGACACCCCCTTGACCTCGATCCCTTCTCCACCCCCTCACAATGAAACTCAGTCATCGTGGGTGCAGAACTTGGCTTTGTGCCAAGGCAGAAGCAAGCCCAGAAGAGCTGACCACTCATTTCGAACTTGACTGCAGACATCCGTATGGTGGTTCATATACGTTACTAAATAATTATCTGACAGGAAGGTGAGAGAGAAGGTTATTTAAAGTTTTCATCCTTATATACTGTAAAGTTCTCTCTGAGGTGAATATTTGTGTGAGGGTTCTTGCTGTGTTGGGCCGTAGGACGAACAGCCTCTGTGTTTAAGCCACTTTTAACCCTTACTTTCACACAAATTATTTTACATTCCTGATCTGTAATAATTTCGCTCAATATTATGGTATTTTAAATTGCTTTAAACATGTCTTACCCTTTTGTGATCAGTGTATCTGTGCGGTATACGTTTTGGACTAAGTTTAAGATTTCATTACTATTGACGTTTGGTTTGAGCCAGCTTTCTGTCCCTAGTACTGTAAGAGCATTAATGATTATGAGTGAGAGCAAGTCTGGAATCTTTCCATAGATGCTCCTGAAGTTAACTATTACAGTATTAACATCTTCTTCCTCCAGTCTGCTGTGCTGACTGGTGACCTGTCTAGGACCAGAAAACATCTTGCTGGGCATGTGGAGCGATTTCTCTATCCTAAAAAAACCATACACACTACACACGTACTCCACTACCATAGTAGTTGCTTCCTATGTATGGTACATTAACTGACATATTCAGGAAGATACTATATTCCTTCATCTGAAAGTGAAGATTGAAAAATTTTTCCATAAAAGACTGCCACATTATTGTCTGAGCCTCTGGTTTAAGCCTTCTTCTCGGCTACGAATCAGAAGACCGAGATTGGTTTTGTGAGTGATGATAAAAATAGATAACTCTGCTTCTACACCAGAAGCAAAGCTAGCTATCTTCATCATATACTCCAGCCCCCTGTAGGAACCGAGTATGACCTCTGAACCCAGGTGGTAGGACTCAGTGGTGTCAATACAAGCACCGATTTGTAGCTGGGTGCATCCACTGTTCTGAATCACCACCACAAGAGCCTCTTTCACATCTCAGATGAGACACCCCAGCATGCAAACAGAGTGCCCACTGGCCTCTTTCTTGACTTCCTGCTATTTTCATAGGGAGCTCCCAATGAGAAGCAAACCCACCCTCTATGTTATCAGAAGGATCGGGCACCACCACAACAGGTGAGGCAGGCTGTCCTGGCTCAGAGATTTTATTAAGCAGCAGAGAACACCTCAAACCGTTTACTGAAGTGTAAGGAGACAGCCTTACAGCCGGTCCCCAGTTTCTCCTTCCGCCCATAGATTTGTGACCCTGTCACAGTTTGCTAATCACAGCCCGTTAAACCCCAAGATTCCTTCCTTCCAATCACAGTCAGACAACTGACGACAGGCAGTGTGTGAGAACCTGAAGGCACATTTTGGCACCAGGGATCTGAGGCATCACACTAGGCACCAGAGGTACTCTATCATTCATCTCAGATGCCCAGGTAACACCACAGCCCAGGACAGCAGCCTGAAGCATTTTGCCTGTGGCTAACATATCTTCCAGCTGCCAATAAATAGTGGTTAATTCCTCCTAAATTCATTCGCAATAGGCACAGTACCTAGATAGTTTCTCGAATTTATCATATGTATGAAACAGGCAAGAATAAAACTCTTAGAAGTGGAAACACAAATGAAATTCAAGAAATGACTACCGGTACTAAGTAAAATACAGAAAAGTTAAATTAGATAAGTTAGGGTTCTGGAGGTATAACACAGGTGACTGCTATGATGAAACTGACTGGCTAACTTGGTGTGAAATTTTGTGAGACAGTACTATCAGCACCTGACAAGATTTAAAAGGGGCCTTTCTTCATTGGTCCAGTTGGTCAACTCTTACAGTATACAGTTTTGTGGTATATTTGGGTGTGACATTGGACTGCATGAAAATGAGACTGCATGTACAGTTGTTGTCAAGGTTCTGTTTCACAGTGTCTGACAGCCACAAGGGAGGGTTGCCATACTATGCTCAAAACACATCATAACACCGTTGCATCTATGCCTGACATCTGAGAACAAGGCTGCACCATTAGTCAAAGATCAACAGACGTACGACTAAGGGACTAGAATACTGAGCACACAGTCATTAACATCACAATACATATGATCAAATTTGGTGTAGTGATGCTCAGCAGACTGCTGATGAATGACATGGCACTGTGTTCAGCAATGAATCACAGTTCTACACTCTCCTGGCCGGTCACTGCAAGCAATTATGGGGTGACCTGGAAAGTGGTCCTATTTTCATAATGTTTTGTAGAAGCTCTGCAGTGTCAACCATAATGTTACGGCGTGAGGAGCGACAGGGTATCACTTCAGGGCACAGCTAGTAGTGAGTGAGGGAATACTGATAGTACAGTAGTGTATCATCCTGTCTCCTCATGTTTTCTCTCTCATTTGATAGTATTGATGAGGCATTTTTCAACAGGACAATACATCTCAACACACAGTACATATCAGTAAGAATTATTTGTATGATGCTGAAGTAAACACGAGGATCCTGAAATCTGTCCTCAATAGAACACTCGTGGGACTGGCACAGATATCAGTTTTGTCCTATTGCCAATGTCCAGGATATCAAGGACCAGTTATGACAGTCGTAGGTCAGATTCCCTTAGGAGAGGCTACAATAGTTTTAGGAAAGCCTTACCATTGGAATCAGTGCATACATCCACGGCAGAGGGAGTACATCATTGTCCTGTTAACTCCCAAGTTCACTGTAAATAAACTAAATTTTGAAATCAATGAAATAATGCCACAAACTCTCTGAAACCATAAAATTACAGTTTATTTCCTCTTCCCCTTCTGTGTGCATCACAATTTCTCTCAAGCAGCACAGAATTGTCTGTTTATAAAGTGTTTCAAATCTTCTTTTGATTATGTGTACTTTTGTGAGGATGTACATGCCATTGCATTTACCTTACAGCAAGCTACTAGCAAAAGTCTACAGATTTCTATTTTGCCTCTCTGTATTTGTTACAACTGTAGAAGGTGCCTAGTATTGGAATTTTTATGCCATTGTACCCTATCCATAGCATTGTGGCCAGAGCCGTATTTAGGGTATGTGACGCCCCTGTGCAGTAATTTAATTTATGCCCCCCCCCTCCCCCCGGCATCTAGGATTCAAGCTGATTTCTAAGAAGAAAAAATAAATAAATAAATAAATAAAATTAAATAAAGAAAGAAACACCTCTCTGGATACGCCACTGCTGTCAACATAACAACCTTGATTTTAACATTTATTGCTGTTATTGAAACTCTGAATAATGACGGTTCAATTAACGTAATATTTTAAAAAAATTGCATGACCAAATTTTGCCACCCCCAAAATTTTGCTGCCCTGTGCAGCTGCACCTGCGTAAATATGGCCCTGATTGTGGCACAGGCCTTAGAAGCCCACAATATACAAGAAAAATTTATAATGTGGCAATTTCAAGTAAAGCAGTGTCAAGCCTTAGTGCTTTTATTAGGTATCATCCCGCTGGAGGTGGTGTGCCCTTGCCTTCCTATGACCTTAGGGCTGAATTATACACTCAGTGATCAGTTGAAGCATGCGATTCCACCCATCGGCTTTGACCTGTGACATCGGCCTGTTGTGTTGTGATGTCATTGTTGTGCAATAATTTTGAGTTGTCCATGTTTAAGATGATGTGTGTAGGCGTGTGGTGGCATGCTCTTGTGGTGAAACTTAAATGGTTTGAGGTTGTATTGTCCATATGGTGTGACATTCTTCACATTTGTGTGGTGTGGTTGCTTCTCTCAAAGTTGTTTACTATTGTGTGTGCATTATTGCGCATTTCAGTAGTATAATATTTCCAGTTTAGTTCACATAGCCGGCCGCGGTGGCCGAGGGGATTGAGGCGCTCCAGTCACGGTCTGCACGGCCACTACGGTCGGGGGTTCGAATCCCCCCTCGGGCATGGATATTTGTGCCGTCCTTAGTCTTAGTTAGTTCATAAGTAGTTTGTAAGTTTAGGGACTGATGACCCCGTAGTTAAGGCCCATAGACTATACAAGCAATAGTTCACATATGTTTTACTATTTTGTATTTGTTGGGATGGATAAGACAAATAAGATAAATTCTTTCTCGCTGATTGACGCAGTGTTAGGAGACTATGTTGGCCATGATAAAATTTCTTCACTTGTTTGGTGTTATAGCTGACAAAAGTCGTGGTGAGGGAGGGCGTGGAGATTTGTGTGTGTGGTTTATTTTTTGTTAGTGTTTTGTATTTGTGTGTAAGTGTGTGTGATTAATCTGTTCACTTTTTGTAGTGCAGTTACTATTGGTGTTGGTGGTCCTTGAGGATGTTTGCGTAAGGTTCTGATTGTTGTAAGGGGGATTTTCAGTAGCATTTCCGTAGTGCGTATAGCTTGGCTACTTTGCATGAAGGTGGTGTGGTGTGATTATTATTTTTAGCAGAGCCATCAAATGTGAAAAGCAAGAAACTGGTTGTGGTGACAGACTGATCTGTAGTATAGTCTGAGGTCTAGGTTAAGTTGGGAGGCAACAGTTTGGTTATGAGTTGGCAAAGCCATTGGATGTGAAAATACAAAAGGGGTGAAGATTATGTTGGAATGGAACATTCGAAATGACTGAAATGTTTAATATTATTTCTTTGTTGTTTATTGCTTGAAGGGGAGAGGTTGAATTGGTATCCTACCTTCATTTGAAGTGTTTTATGGGTCAATTTTAGTACTCAATACCATTTTAATGTTGATGGAATTTCGGCAGGCTTTTTTGGTATTGTTTTCTTGATTTTAGGTGTAGTATAGATTAACTGAAGTATTCAACATTGTTTTTATGCTTTGCTTTTGTGCAAGATTGTATCGCTGCCTTCATTTGACGTATGTTGAAAGCATACTGAACTACTTGATTCCGTGTGTAGTTTCTTTTTTAACCATTTTTATCATTTATTGTGTGTGTGTGTGTTTTAATAAGCCGGCCGCGGTGGCCGAGGAGACTGAGGCGCTCCAGTCACGGTCTGAACGGCCACTACGGTCGGGGGTTCGAATCCCCCCTCGGGCATGGATATTTGTGCCGTCCTAGTTCGTAAGTAGTTCATAAGTAGTTTGTAAGTTTAGGGACTGATGACCCCGTAGTTAAGTCCCATAAGCTTTACAAACATTTGAACATTTTTTTTTAACAAAACCCCAACATTCCTGCACTTGCCATATTAGTGTCATTTTATTGGTTTTATGTTAATTTTTACATGTTTACATGTGCATTTGTTGGTGTTGTCACCATATTGACTATAAGTATATACCGGTACATCATTGCTGCCATGGGTCAAAGCAGAAGGGTGGAATTGTGACCTTCAATCATGCCCAGTCAGTCATAGGGACACATTCAGTTGATTGTAGACTCCAAACCACAATGCAACTTCAAAGTTTTTTTACATTAACAAACATTGCCAGGTGTGAACTGGTAGATAAAAGTGAATAAACTGTTGATACTTGATGGTGATGAGGTAGTTACTTTTGAGATCAAAGGAATCAGAAAGTTTCAGGGCAGACAAATTGCAAAAAATGTATTGCAATTAAATAGTCTGAAAAACTCATAGTTTGGATAAATACAATTCACACAACAAAAGGAAACAATGAAAGTTTGTTTTGGCATATCATAACTACATGTTTTATGCAACTACACAGTTTTCCGTGTTTCTTTCACCAACTGAGATGCAGAAAATATTCCAAAATTTGAGTCAAGAATAGAGTACGTGCTATTCATGTGTTGTTGCTGTAGTCTTCAATTCTAAGACTGGTTTGATGCAGCTGTCCAAGATACCCAGTCCTGTGCAAGCCTCTTCATCTCTCAGTTAGAATTCCAATCTACATCCTTTTGAACCTCCTTACTGTATTTGTCTCTTGATCTCCCTCTGCAAGTTTTAACCCACAAACTTTTGTCCAATGCTAAATTGACAATTCCTTGATATTTTAGAATGTGTCCCACCAATTGATCCCTTCTCTTAGTTAAGATATGCCAGAAATTTCTGCTCATTAGTTATGCAATCTACCCACCTAATCTTCAGTGTTCATCTATAGCACCACATTTCAAATGCGTCTATCTTGTTTCTGTCTGAACTCCACGTTTCACTCCCATACAATGCTACACTCCACACAAATGCTTTCAGAAAGAAATAGCTAACATTTAAATTAACACGTTCACTGCGGTCACTAGCGCGGGCCGCTAACGCTGTAGGCGGACGCCTGTAAGCGCATGTGCGACGAGAGCTGAAATTAGACCCTGCGAAACCTGTAATACTGAAAGCGAATATAACTTCTGCAAAAGAGGTGGTGCTAAGCTGCATGCCGATTATGTGATAAATGCTGCAAGCTCTCTGACTTATAAGCATCATATGCATTTATTGCAAACAATTCTAACAATGCCTCTGATTTATTGATTTTATACCACCTCCAAACAGGACCACGCCTAGTAAAGCACTGTGGTGTTCAAACCAATCTTCGGATTGATGACTGCTTTACCTTATTGCAAACTGAGAAGAAAAATTAAATTCAAACAAGCGATAAATCCGCTTCATTGAGAAAGAATTATACTGAAAACCCCAAAAGCTTTATCAAACGGAGAAAAAGAAACACGTCTCATCTGCAACGTGGTGCTATGGAAACCTAATCCCATATAACAAATTTGCACGGTGTATAGGCGATGTTTTTTATAGCAAACCACTAAAGACGAAAACGCACAACTGCAGACAGGAAAATGTTACGTGATGTTTTTTGGTGGCCTGTACTAACACGAGTGCACAGCCAAACTAACTAAACTGAGTCACAGACAAATATATACAGACGGGAAACCTCCGTAAGGGCCCAGTCATACGCTCAGGGGTGCGGGGAGGGAGGGTTTCCAGCAGTTCCGTAAGATGTCCCACGATGGCGCTGCGGTCAGAAGCAGCTCTTTAAACTGGCCACAGCAGGCGGCAGGTAGCGGCTGTCCCCACCACCACCTCCCCTCAAACGCCGGCAAGCCGGACACAGCCGTGGCCTCTTGGCAGGCGGCACGAGCTCTCCCCTCAGCCTCCCCTCCACGCTGCCCTCTGACGTGCGAGAGGCACCCTAAACGGAACTACGAGGGGAGCGTAGGACAGTGGTTTAGAGGGGGCTACTCCTCTTGTATATGTTACTCTGTGACTGAGTACTTAGGTAGCGCGCCACTTATAAGTGTCGGCAGCTCTGGCGTGTTGATCGCGGAAACGCTTATAAGCGTCAGCCGCAGCGAACGTGTTAATTTAGGATGTCAACAAATTCTGCTTGTTCAGCAATGCTGTTCTTCCCATAGCCATTCTTCATTTTATATCTTCTTTATTCAGCCATAAAAAGTTATTTTGCTACCCAAATAACAAAACTCATCTGCTACTTTTATTGTCTCATTACCTAATCTAATTTCTTCTGCATTGCCTGACTTTCTTAAACAACATTCAATTATCCTTGTTTTACTGTTATTAATGTTCATCTTATAACCTCCTTTCAAGACACTGTCCATTCCACTGAACTGGTTTTCAAGGTCCTATGCTGTCTCTTACAGTATTACGATATTATTGGCAAACTGAACATTTTTTTATGAAACTTCCTGGCAGATTAAAATTGTGTGCCGGAACCGCGACTCGAACCTGGGACGTTTGCCTTTCGCGGGCAAGCGCACTACCGACTGTGCTATCCCGACACGACTCACGATGCCGCCTCACAACTTCACTTCCGCCAGTACCTCGTCTCTCGTTCCGGCACACAATTTTAATCTGCCAGGAAGTTTCATATCAGCGCACTCTGCTGCAGAGTGAGTTTCATTCTGGAAACATCCCTTAGGCTGTGGCTAAGCCATGTCTCCACCATATCCTTTCTTCCAGGAGAGCTAGTCTTGCATGGTTCGCAGGAGAGCTTCTGTGAAGTTTGGAAAGTAGGAGACGAGGTACTGGCGGAAGTAAAGTTGTGGGGCGGCATCGTGAGTCGTGTCGAGATAGCACAGTCAGTAGTGCGCTTGCCCGCGAAAGGCAAAGGTCCCAGGTTCGAGTCGCGGATCCAGCACACAATTTTAATCTGCCAGGAAGTTTCATATCAGCGCACACTCCGCTGCAGAGTGAAGTTTCATTCTGGAAACATCCCTTAGGCTGTGGCTAAGCCATGTCTCCACCATATCCTTTCTTCCAGGAGTGCTAATCTTGCGTTTTTGCAGGAGAGCTTCTGTGAAGTTTGGAAAGTAGGAGGCGAGATACTGGCGAAAGTAAAGTTGTGAGGCGGCATCGTGAGTCGTGTCGGGATAGCACAGTCGGTAGTGCGCGTGCCCGCGAAAGGCAAAGGTCCCAGGTTCGAGTCCCGGTTCCGGCACACAATTTTAATCTGCCAGGAAGTTTCATATCAGCGCACACTCCGCTGCAGAGTGAAAGTTTCATTCTGAAAATTTTTTATTTTCTCTCCATGAACTTTAATTCCTTCTCCCAGTATATAATTTCATTCATATTCTGCAGTACTAGAGATTCAATGAGGTTTGAAGACGTTCTGATTGTATGCAAGAACACGCTCATTATGTGGTAGCAAGGGTAATGTTAAGAATCACACAGCCACTTTACATTCCATAATTCTTTCATCAAAGATTATACTGTAAATGTTCCAAAATTTGAACCACAAATAGCTCCCACCATTAGTTATTTGGAAGTATGGCAGAAGGTACTTAGTTTGCCAGTGTCACACCCCCTTCATTCTGTTTTAGTTAGAAATGGTTTGTGGGAAGAACAATTACTGGTAAGTGCAGTGGCGCAACCAGGATTTTTTTTCGGGGGGGGGGGGGGGGGGCACTCGTATATAATGATATATTTCGACATTGAGTGCACACACATATTACATACATACATGCATGCAGCCGGCCGCGGTGGCCGAGGGGACTGAGGCGCTTCAGTCGCGGTCTGCACGGCCACTACGGTCGGGGGTTCGAATCCCCCCTCGGGCATGGATATTTGTGACGTCCTTAGTATTAAGTAGTTCATAGGTAGTTTGTAAGTTTAGGGACTGATGGCCCCGTAGTCGAGTCCCATAAGCTATACAAACATTTGAACATTTGAACATACATGCATGCATACTTACATATACATACACATACAATTAACTGTGTAGCGTGTTATATTAACCAACGTGAAATTCGTTTATGGAATATAAATGCTATATGTTTCAGAAGTAGAAATGTGCAATTTTAAATGTTTAACCTTTGTATTTTATTGATTTTCATTTATTTATTGAAGAAATGTTCCAGCCATTGGTTCAACATAGGAACAATAAATACAAAGTTAGCTTAGGTAAACAAACAGTGCAATAATTTACAAAGTTCAAACAAAATAATACATATTAAATGACAAAAATTAATGTAAACTATTGGACAGAAAAAATATTATTTAAAAAGAGAAAAAATGTAAAATGATATATCATAACCCTTAGATTAGTATAAGATTATACATTGCTGTTATTTAGTTATTCTCGTCTTTATATATATTGTCGCCAGAATTTTTAGGCTATATTTCAAACTGAACCAAGGCTATTTGCCTTTTGTGTTTTGGTAATCTATTATTTGGTAGCAATTCGATAAAAACTTTTGAAGCGAATATATGCAGAATATATAGCACATACATTTAAACAATATAGCATAATAAATTTATCTAAACAAGTAATATTTTCACAATTTCCTACAGAAAACAGTTTTACCCATCATTAATTTTTTTATGAAAGTTTACATTAAAATTTATAAAAACTACATGGTAGTTTTTTAAAATGTGAAACAAAAAGTTCTTTTGTTTTGCAAAGTTCTCCTTATTACACAAATCGATTGCACTAAACACAAAAAATGCCGATGATAATTATGAAACAAAATTTATTACAGAAAAAAATCCAGTCTGCGAGGTTTTTCTGCAAGCCCATCAATTATCTTGTCGTAATCAATGTCATATTCCCTATTAATTGACAAATGAGCAATACCATTTAAACGGTCCTGTCCCATAGTTGAAAGCAGGTAAGTTTTAAGACGTTTTAAGCAGCTCAATGCTCGTTCAGCCGAACACGTGGTAACAGGAATAGTAGCAAATATTTGTAACAGTGTGTAAATGTTTGGGTAGAAATCTTTAGAGCACTCTGCAAGAGCTTGTTACGTCAGATGGAACATCACTCCTTGACTTCCTGTTCAACCACAAATTTTTCCACATTTCAAATTCATATTTTTATCGAAGGTATGTCTTCTGCGTATAAATCTTCTTCATAGAACTTCAGAACAGAGTCCAGATCGTTAAATTCAACATCCGTAATGAATGAAGGAATCAACTTTTGAAGAAGTAAAAAATCTCGTTTCTGAGTTTCAAAAAGAGAAGTGAATTCCATATTAAGTTGGTCTAAATATGGAAGATACACAGATCGTAAATAATATTCTTCAGGACTGTTTGATGCAACATTATTTCTCATAGTTTATTTCCCAACCATTCGTTGAATGTCAACAGACACACCTAAGTTTTCACAAACTGTGGTAGCTTGCTGAAAGATAGATTCAAAATTTTTATTCGCTTCTAAACGCTTTTTTTCTTAAAATAGAGCCGGCCGCGGTGGCCGAGGGGACTGAGGCCCTCCAGTCACGGTCTGCACGGCCACTACGGTCGGGGGTTCGAATCCCCCTCGGGCATGGATATTTGTGCCGTCGTTAGTCTTAGCTAGTTCATAAATAGTTTGTAAGCTTAGGGACTGATGACCCCGTAGTTAAGTCCCATAAGTTCTACAAACATTTTTTTCTTAAAATAGATTTGATATTGTCTAAAAATTCAGCAGCTTTCTCCAAATCAAGTTTTGGAGACTGCAGCTGCATAGAAAGAGGTAAAAATAATGAAGCAAATTCGTTCATAACAGAAAGGGTCGTTAAGAACTGGCAATTCAATATGGCTCTTAAAGAAGATGTAGCTGTAGCGGCTGAAGAGTCATTGGAATTTTCTGAAAGATATTCCAAGGCCTTGTTAATTGGCAGAATTGGTTGTAGAAAAATACATATACCTTCATGATTCTCAACGAATCTAGTTGCACAGTGTGGTTTCAATCTATGTGCTTTTTCAGGACATCCTGATTCAACGAAATCGGATAATAAACGTACTCTGGCTGAAGAGGAGGTCATGAAATCACAAATATTGGTGATGACACCGATAGTATTCCTGGTGTTAGGCACACTTGAAGCATGGTTAACAGCTAAATTCAAAATATGACTCGAGCATCGCGAGTAAACCGCTGTGGGATAACTCTCCTTTATCACAGCTTGAACGTCCTTGAACGATCCACTTATAGTATTACAGCCATCATATCCCTGCCCCTCGAAGGTATTTCACATCAAGACCGAAAATTCTAAGAGTAGTTAAAATCACATTGGCTACACCTTTTCCTGTACGGTCAGTCACATCAACAAACATTAAAAAAATTTCATTGATATTTTCATCATGTACGTACCTGAGAATAATAGCAAACTGGTCTGTCTTCGATATATCAGAAGTTTCATCAGCTAAACACTAAAATACTTAGCTTTCCGAATTTCTTCTATGATACATTTGCTCACGGAATTTCCCAATTCTTCAATAATTTCATTTTGGATCTTCCAACTCACATATGTGGCATTTAGTGTAGCTGTTTGTAAATGATTTGTGAGAACTTCATCACCTGCATCCATCCTGAAGCGTAGTAATGCACGAAATTTTCCATCTTTAAGAGCACGTTTCGCCTCAGTTAATGGCCCACTATCATAGTGTCCACGAAGAGGTAATTCATTACGTCCACAAAACACAATATTTTCAATGATAGGAACTAGCCTGAAACAAAAGCCACAGCCCATAGTGTCTATGAAATTACAATAAAAGCAAATCACTGCTTATAATTGAGCTAAGTAATAATTACCTACCTCTCTCTATTTTGGCGTTTTTGCTGCAATCTCACAGAGTCCAGTTTATCACGAATCTTCTCCTTCTTGATATAAGACTGGATGAAACGAGATGATTTTTCTACAGCAGCTTTGTGGTATTCATTGCAACTGTGTTTGCTAAAATATTCTAGAGCATGTTTCCATTTCTGCAGTGGTTCTGTGACAAGTTTCATAGGTTTCTGATGACTGCCTTTCCCGACTGTAACTGGAGGAAAAACAACGCACAATTTACACACCGCCCCTTTAAGTTTTTCGATATAAGCTAGCCATTTATATTGGGATAACCAATGAGGCTGGAAAGTACGTTTCTTTTTGGACTCATTATCTTCTGGAAACGTGTAACGCTGATCCGGTACCCAGCAGTTTGTTAAATATTCGTATCTCTCTTCATCTGAAATGAACGGTGAGCACACTTTATTGCCAATGTCATTTATTCGTTCACTCAAACTTGAATGTGTTGAAGGCACATCAGTGCCATCTGTCTCCTGTTTAATACTAGGCCTAGCTACATTGTTCAAATGTTTGTATAGCTTATGGGACTTAACTACGGGGTCATCAGTCCCTAAACTTACAAACTACTTATGAACTAGCTAATCCTAAGGACGGCACAAATATCCATGCCCGAGGGGGGATTCGAACCCCCGACCGTAGTGGCCGTGCCGACCGTGACTGGAGCGCCTCAGTCCCCTCGGCCACCGCGGCCGGCTAACTACATTGCTTTTACCACTGTCATCTTCCGAAACCACACGCTTTTTAATTAAAAAATCCGTAATAGATGATTGTTTCCTCTTTTTAGAAGGAATCATTTTATATCGCCTGCCGCAACGTATTACGCAAACATTGAAACAAACAACAATCCCATCTGAAACATCTACAAAAGAAAAGAACAAAATGAATATAAACAATCAGTTCACCAACACTGAAACTTTTAGTTCCGTAGTTAGTATACAATGCAGATGCAGGCATGCAGGCAACACAATGCAATGAATGTGGTTGCAATGAATGTGTGCTCTGTATCATTTTTAATCTACTTCTACGTGATATATAACTTACTGAGAAATTCCTTGCGTACTTGATTAGTAGGTATTGATCTTGTACTATAGCAATGAACACCTTTCAGTTTCGCGTGTGGTTACACTTTAAATTGAACTCGGTTAATAGAGAAAAGTACTAAATTACAATAGAGTAGACTTCCTTTAGAGCGGCGTCCAATAGTCAGGAGTTCATATGCTGCCAGACAGATTATTTCGGCTGTGATTGTCAAAGACGTAGACAGCATTGTTGGGACAGGAAGCGTTCGTATAGGCCTATTATTCGGCAGATCTCGGCTGTCATTAGCACAGGTTTCACATTGCTTTGATTGCCAGCATTCTTAGCAATCGTTAGAGTAGTGAACTTAATATCGTAGTGACCTGTAGAAGTTTCATTTAAATTTAAGCAGCGATCATGATCTCGAAACCGATATCTTCTTCAAGCTGTAAGCCAGGACAGGACTTCCTGATTGACATAGCATTAGACCCCTCAGGGGCTCAGCATTCATTTGCTGAGTACGGGCTTGGCGAACCCGGGGTCCTGAGCTGTGGGCTGTGTCGCGCCAACAGTCCGCTACACCGTAAGCTCTGTGCGTGCCTCAACGACCATCGTTCGGCGCGACGGTGGAACGTTGTACGTTTCAGAGCCCGGGGATCTTGGCTTAATCGCCCGGGTCGCGAGGACGGTACAAACCTCTATAAAAAAAACCTCAATCTCAAGGTGTGCTACGTGCCGAGGAGATGCATGGCTGTTGAGGTTGAACAGCCGCTAGCGAGCAACCTCTGAGGAACCTGCCGCACCTCAGTTGTACAAGGCTTACCCAGGCAAGCAGGGCTCTGCCTGGGTGGACCTTTAGTTCCCTAGCTGCTCGTGGGACGAGAATGAAACGAGCAAGTAATAGCGTCGCCACACGCAAACCTGGCGTTTCTAAGCGTGGTAGAAGAGACTTTAATGCTGCACAATATGACCCCCAATCGTTCCCTTCCCTGGCTACCCCATGGGAGGAACGACGGGCGAAAGACAGGGTTGAGCCTTACTCCCCTAAATTTCTTGTATGTGCCAGAACTGATGGGGAAACGTTCAGCAACACTAAGCCACTCTTCTTTGTGGAGAACTTAGAAGATAAGTTTGGCGAGGTTTCGGGGCTGTCGAAGATGAGAAGCGGTGCAATCCTCATTGAAGCGGCGTCCCCAGCACAGTCACGGGCACTTCTGGCCTGTGATAAGCTGGGAGATGTTCCTGTGACAGTCACCCCTCACAAAAGTCTTAATATGGTTCAGGGGATTATTTACCATCGCGATCTCCTGCTGCAGTCGGACGACGAATTACGCGCCTACCTAGAACGGCGAGGTGTCCACTTCGTCAGGCGCATCTTTAGGGGATCTAAGGAGAACAAGGTAGCCACCGGTGCCTTCATCCTGGCCTTTGAGGGCGATTCTTTGCCCGAAAAGGTCAAGGTTATGGTCTACCGGTCCGACGTAAAACCTTACATTCCTCCTCCGATGCGGTGCTTCAAATGCTGGAAATTTGGGCACATGTCCTCCAGGTGCAATTCCAGCTCCACCTGTAGAGAATGCGGGCGTCCATCCCATCCGGACGCTCCTTGTGCTCCTCCTCCTATATGCGTAAACTGCGGACAGCACCACCCTCCTTGCTCGCCTAACTGCACAGTGCTTCATAAAGAGAGAAAAATTATGGAGTATAAAACCATGGACAAACTGTCATACAACGAGGCCAAGAAGAAGTTTGAGCGATTGCACCCAATAGCATTAAAAACGTCATTTGCGAGTGTCACGTCGTCACCTTTTTCTTCGGTGACGACGATCCCCACATCTGTGCCAACTTCTGTGGGCCCTCAGGGCCGTAAAGCTCCATCAGCCCCCTCGATGGTTGGGGGCTCTCCACCATGTGCTCCCCCCGCTACATCTCCTGGGGGAGCACATCCCCCCACACCGTCGGGGATAACGGTCCCCGTCACCCAGCCGGAGAAGCAACAACTTCCTCCGGCTCCTCTCGCTCGGAAGGGGTCCCTTGGGACGCTCCCTTCCGAGGCATCTCAGAGTACCACAGAGGGTCCCAGCCCACGGCTGTCGGACTCGCACGCCCTTGGTCAAAGGGGTCCGCGCTCTACGTCGGGCCCTGACACCGTCTCTGAGAAGCACTCTCAGTCCTTAAAACCGAAGGGACAGCGAGAGGAAAAGAAGAAGAAGCTGAAGAAAAAGGAATCTTCTGTGGCCCTAAAGCCACGCCTTGTCACATCTTCTGCTTCTGATGACGAGTTGGAGATCCTTGCATCCCCCAAGGATCTCACTCTCCTGGACTCTCCAGAACCAATGGTCCTGGATCCAGTCGGAACACATTCGACAGCAGCAGGTAGTGAACCTATGGACTAATGATCCCTATCCTATCATGGCCTCTCCAGTCAGCACTAATCAAATTCTCCAGTGGAATTGTGGTGGTTTTTTCTCCCATTTGGCAGAGTTACGGCAGCTTCTCGCCACTTCACCTGCACTGTGCGTTGCCCTGCAGGAGACCTGGTTCCCCCCAACGCGATGTCCTGCCTTACGAGGCTCTCGGGGATATCACCGGAATCGCACAGTTTATGACAGGGTTTCAGGTGGAGTCTGTATTTTTGTCCTTTCATCTGCATACAGTGAGTCTATTGCTCTCCAAACGCCTTTAGAAGCTGTGGCAGTCAGAGTGAAGACTGCAATCGAACTCACCATTTGCAGTGTATACCTGCCCCCAGACGACGTAGTACCCCAACATGTGTTGGCGGCGCTGATTTCTCAGCTCCCCTCACCTTTCTTACTTCTGGGGGATTTTAACGCCCACAACCCACTGTGGGGAGGTACTACGATTACTGGCCGTGGCAGAGACGTTGAGAGTTTATTCTCTCAGCTTGACCTCTGCATTTTAAATACTGGCGCTGCCACACACTTCAGTGTGGCTCACGGCACTTACTCTGCAATTGATCTGTCGGTATGTAGTCCTGGTCTTTTACCGTCAGTCCACTGGAGAGTGCATGATGACTTGTGTGGTAGTGACCATTTCCCGATATTCCTTTCACTACCACAGCCTCAGTCCCCTGGAAGTTTGCCCAGATGGGCTCTTAACAAAGCTAACTGGAAGGAGTTTACTACCGCTGCAAAGATTGGCCCTCCATCGGAGGTCAGCATAGATGAGGTGACTGAGAGTCTCACCGCAGCCATTATCTCTGTGGCCGAACGTACGGTCCCTAGCTCTTCTGGATCCCCTCGGCGGAGGACGGTGCCCTGGTGGTCGCCAGAGATCGCTGAGGCTATTAGGGATCGAAGGCGTGCACTCCAGCGTCATAAGAGACGCCCGTCCTTGGAGAACCTCATTGCGTTCAAGCGGCTCCGTGCACGAGCACGTCTGTTAATTAAACGTCGTAAACAAGAGTGTTGGGAACGGTATGTGTCCACCATTGGCACATGTACCTCTCCATCCCAGGTCTGGCAGAAGATCAGACGCCTCCATGGTTACCAGAGTGCTACAGGCGTGCCAGGGATTTCTATGAATGGAGTAGTTTGTACGGACCCAGATGCCATTGCTGAACATCTAGCTGAGCACTATGCTCGGAGTTCTGCATCTGTGAATTACCCACCAACCTTTCGTACCGTGAAAGAGCGGGAAGAACGGAAGCGACTCTCCTTCTCGACCCGCCGAATTGAATCCTACAACGCTCCATTCAGTGAATGGGAATTCCTCGGTGCCCTTGCACGTAGTCCCGATACCAGCCCCGGGCCAGATCGCATTCATAACCAGATGCTGAAACACCTATCAGCGCAGTCTATGCGAACCATCTTATCCGTCTTCAATCGCATCTGGAACGATGGTGTCTTTCCGTCACAGTGGCGAGAAAGTATCATTGTGCCAGTGCTCAAGCCGGGTAAAAACCCCTGCGATTTGGACAGTTACCGTCCCATCAGCCTCACCAACGTTCTTTGCAAACTGCTGGAACGTATGGTGAGCCGGCGGCTGTGCTGGGTACTGGAGTCTAGAGGCCTGCTGGCTCCATGTCAGGGCGGTTTCCGTCAAGGCCGCTCCACTACAGACAACCTCGTTCACTTGGAGTCCCGTATTCGTACAGCCTTTGCTCAACGTCAACATCTTGTTGCGGTGTTTTTCGATTTGAGGAAGGCGTATGATACAACATGGAGACATCACATCCTTCAGACGTTACATGAATGGGGTCTTCGAGGCCAGCTCCCTATTTTTATCCAAAACTTTTTAGCTGTCCGTACGTTTCGTGTCCAAGTTGGTGCTTCTCGTAGCACCCCTCATGTGCAGGAAAATGGGGTTCCTCAGGGCTCTATTTTGAGTGTCCCCTTATTTTTAGTAGCCATAAACGGCTTAGCGACAGCAGTTGGGTCGTCAGTATCCCCCTCTCTCTATGCTGACGACTTCTGCATTTCTTTTAGCTCTTCCAGCACCCAAGTTGGTGAACGTAGGTTACAAGGAGCCATTCAGAAGGCACAGTCCTGGGCTCTGGCCCATGGCTTCCAGTTCTCTCCTGCAAAGACCAGAGTTATGCACTTCTGTCGGCGTCGGACGGTTCATCCACAGCCCGAACTTTATCTTGACAACCACCTCTTAGAGGTTGCTGAAACTCACAGGTTTTTAGGGCTCGTATTCGATTCTCGGCTGACATGGCTCCCTCACATTCGACAGCTGAAACAGAAGTGCTGGCGCCAGCTAAATGTTCTCCGCCATCTGGGCCATACGAACTGGGGTGCCGATCGGTCTACACTGTTGCGGATATACCACGCTTTGGTGCAGTCCCGTCTGGACTTTGGATGCCTTGCCTATGGCTCCGCATCCCCCTCGGCATTGCGCTTGCTGGACCCCATTCACCACTGTGGGGTTCGCATCGCGACGGGTGCTTTCCGCACCAGTCCCGTGGACAGTTTACTTGCAGAGGCCGGGGTCCCACCTCTGCGGATCCGCCGCCAGCAACTGCTCGCGGCCTATGCTGCTCATGTTCATAGCACGCCAGGCCACCCGAACCAACGTTTGCTTTTCTCCCGCACGGTCGTCCGTCCTCAACAACGGCGACCCCGTTCCGGTCACACGATCTCCTTCCGTGTCCAGTCCCTTCTGTTGGAACTAGGGTCTTTCCCTGTCCCATCTCCGCATAGGGCCCGTACGCGTACGCCCCCATGGCGTGTACCGAGGCCATGCTCTAGGCTGGACTTGGCCGCTAGACCTAAAGACTCTGTTCCTCCAGAGGCACTCCGCCGTCAGTTCTTTGCTGTTGTTGCAGAGTACACTGGACACGACATCGTCTATACGGACGGTTCGTTGGTTCGTGGCCGTGTTGGCTTTGCCTATGTTCATGGCGATCACGCCGAGCAGCGGTCTCTGCCGGATGGCTGCAGTGTGTACACTGCCGAGTTGGTGGCCATTCTCCGTGCTCTTGAGCATATGCGCTCCTGCTCAGGTGGGTCTTTTCTGCTTTGCAGTGACTCCCTGAGCAGTCTTCGCGCACTCGATCATTGTTATTCACGTTCCTCCTTGGTGCTGGCTATCCATGAGACACTTTTTGCTCTCGACCAGTCAGGACGCTCTGTAGTTTTCATTTGGTCTCCTGGTCACATCGGCATCCCGAACAATGAACGAGCCGATGAGCTAGCCAAACAGGCTGTCTATGCACCTGTGTTAGACATTGGTCTCCCAGCCTCCGATTACCAGTCTGTGTTGCGCCATAGAGTACGTGAGCTTTGGGCCGCAGAGTGGCGTAGCCTGAGCCACCCCAACAAACTCAGGGCAATAAAGGAGACCACAGCTGTGTGGCACTCGTCCATGCGGGCCTCTCGCCGGGACTCGGTAGTCCTGTGCCGGCTCCGCATCGGCCACACTTGGCTGACCCATGGCCTTCTCCTCCGCGGCGAGGACCCGCCTCGTTGCCGTTGTGGCTGTCCCTTGACGGTGGCCCACATTTTGATGGACTGCCATCTTTTAGCCGCTCAGCGGCGGGATTTTAATTTTCCTGAAATTTTATCTGAAGTTTTACGTAACGATGCCAATATGGCTGATTCTGTTTTAGGTTTTATTCATGACAGCGGTTTTTACACGTCTATATGAAGCTTGTGTTGCCCCGTGGCTGACCCTTCCTATTTTATTTTCATGGTCGGTCAACCACGAACTTTGTCTTCGTCATTTTATTTCCACACTTGTTTGCTGTTTCCGTGTGATTGAGTCCTTTCGTGTTGTCTCCTGACTTGTTGTTCTTTGTTGAATTTGTTTACATTTTATTGATTGAGTGGGGTTTTCCTCCCGTAGCAATTTTAACTCTGGGCGAACTTTTCAGTGTTTCCACACTCCTCTAGCTCTTTGATGGAATGGGGGACTGATGACCTCCGCAGTTTTGTCCCCCTAAAACATCAAACCAACCAACCATAGCATTAGAATTTTTTTATTACAAATGACAACAATTTCGGAAATAAAAACAAACTGGAGTTTTTTTTTTTTTTTTAGTTATCTAAAATATTGTCCAATACACATAGCCTACCCAAAGTAAATGTATTGAATAAAAAATTGGCACCTGCTGTCGTAATTTTGAGCTGATATTATTAATCTAATGATTCTAAGGTAAAGCAGTCAACAATCCGAAGATTGGTTTGAACACCACAGTGCTTATTAGGCATGGTCCTGTTTGGAGGTGGTATGGCGTTGCCTTCCTCCGACCTTCGAACTGACTTACCCAGCCAGTTATAGGGGGACCTACAGTTTAACGTGGGTTCCGAACCACGGTGCTACTCGGTATTTTTCACATGAGCAATATTGCCAGAGATGAAAGAAGTGGAAAGTGACAGACAAAAATCCTAGGACCTGGCGGGGATCGAACCCGCGACCTTTGGATTTGTAGTCTGGCACTCTACCACTGTGCAACCGAGGCACAAACCTATGAATTGATATGCCCAATCATAACATTTACAGACCCCTGCTACACATCAAAGGAAAGATTAAGGTCAAATATAGCGGTGTCTGCGCTATTTTGTAACAGAATTAGGTTAATATATTTGTAAACTTGTGAAAGTAAATAGAGCCCTTTCATGTAGAAAAAATACATTGGACGATTTTAGCAGGAAGGGTCACGGGGTGTTTAGTAGACTCAGCAATGGTTTAAGGATTTCACATAAGCTACAGCTTCTGGAGCATTAAGACAGAGGAGGGAAATCAAGAATGAGGTGGATGAGATAGAGGGGGGTGGCGGCAAAATTGAGGGGGGGGGCAAAATTGAGGGGGATCTGTGACTGATCATTGCCAGACTTTACATAAATAATAGTCTGGCATTTTTGCTAAAAGAAAAACAAGCTTCAGATGTTTATATGCTGCCTTCAGATTAGTCTCGCTGTTGAAAGAATCTTAATTGCTCATTTTACTTTTCCTTAAAGTGGGCAGGTTTGACGCATATCTCACCAGTCATTTTCCAAGTGATCTAGTGACAATACACATTGCATTACTTTCCAACAATGCTAGCCTTAGTGCAGCATATGGTCCGAGATAAACAGGTAACATTCAGCGACAGCCCTCAGTCATTGAAATATCTGCAGTGATCTGTTTTCTCTCAACTATAAGTATTTTTGCATATTATAAAATCTGAACATGCTTGTTTGTTGTTAACGGTATTAGACGTTATGAGCCCGGATGTACTTTTTGAAGATCAATTTGCAATCAATATTATAACAATGTAGTTATATTTCATAACATAATGAGTGAGATAGCGGACTTTGTCAAATGTGCAAACTATTTTGAAAGACGCAAGAAAAACCTCTCTAAATGATTAGGGGAAATATTTAGTAATTTTCTGTAACCAATGGAAATATAATCAATTCACAAATGATTTGGTATTAATGTAATGTTAGAAACACCTAATATATTGTTAGATTCCTATTTGTTTACAGTTTTATTTTCTGTGGTTAGATTCTTATGTATAAGATTGCATTCTGTTTTTCTTTAGGTATCAGTCTATTCATTTTAAGTGCATTTTCTGTATGTCTAGTACATGTTTCTTTGTATTACTGCAGGTGTATATTTGTTGTACAGTACTTTTGTGGATATTTCAATGCACACATGTCTAAATAACATTATATTCTAGAGAAAGTTAAGGAGCTCCAAAATAAGACTTCTTAGGGGGCCCTGAGATCCATTAAAACTTTACTGAATAATGCTATCGAAGTGATGCAAGCCCCTGTCCAATTCATATTAAAGGAAGCACCTCCAACTTCATAAAAAGTGAAGGCACTAGCTTAGAGTCACTTCATTACTTAATATTGATTTTGAGTATAAAATGTGTATTACAGATCTGAGTTCTCCTTGGGATACATTGTTTTCATGTACAGAGCTAACTGGAAACTCTAAATTATAATAATTAGGTTTCCAGATTACAACACGAAACAGAATTTGTATTCATCCACTCAATTACAACAAACATTTGCAAAAAAACATAATCAACTCCCCTGACCTTATTTCGGAGTCGTGTTTCTGACATCTACGTAACTTACAAGGGTTAAGCCTAGGTAAATTGGTAACACTTGAAGAGCATGTTCTCGTAGAAGAGGTACAGTGCCAGTGGCAGCTGGTGCTTCAGATGACTGGGGGTTCACTTCTTTCAGTGCCAGATCTTGATAGTGGTGCCACAGCAACTTGATCTATATTTTCCCTTTTTCAACTCCCATTTAGTGCCATGTCTTTTGTACCTTCTGCTAATACTAATAACTGAATTAAAAAATAAAATGTGCACAGGTACTTCCAACAAGTTATAATAACTAACTTATATGAATTCATTCATACATGCGTAATAAATTAATAATAGTAATTTAAGGAGCTTTTCATATTAGTTTCAAGAAGAAAAAGCCTTTCAAAAGGTGTTTGAGACCACTAAACACATAAATGAACCAATAATAATATGTAGTTTCCTAGAAAATGAAAGATATTCATATTACCTATTTTAGAGTAGTTCCAAACTGACTGATATGATTTCTAGCAGGAACACTATGTTGTTGTTGTCGTTGGATTTTTGAAGGGACTAAACAGCAACGGTTATCAGTCACTTGTTCCAGTCTGAGAGATAAAACATTGTGTTAAGCGTTCCTAAGGAAATGCGTTAACAAGTCAAAGAGAGTAAAAATCACTGGTAAATATGAGGAAAGGATACAAGTAAAAACGAAGAAGAAAACACACCACCTTCAAATCACATGATAAAAACCAGCTGCGCAAATAAAATCTAAAACACATTCAACCATAGCGGCATCGTCTCTTAGCATAAAAGAAAGCGCATCTGGTAGATTAAAAGATTGTCGCAAGGCAACTAACAGTGGACAGTCCACCAGACTGTGGACCACTGTCAAGGGGGCGCCACAGTCACACTGTGGTGCGTCCTCCCGCCGAAGAAAGTGGCCATGCGTCAGCTATGTGTGGCCGATTCGTAGGCGACAGAGAACAACCGATCCCCTACCGCAGTGAGGACTTCCATGCGACCGCCATGCTTGTTGGGTTGAGCAGAGTTAGCCCACTCGGAATCCCACAGGCCACGGAGCTTCCGATGGAACGCCAGTCGGAGATCGCTCTCTGGAAGACCAATAGCCAATGGACTGGAGGAAGTAGCCTGATTAGCCAACTGATCCGAACGTTCGTTTCCAGGAATCCCGATGTGGCCTGGGGTCCAAACAAAGACCACAGAGCGACCAGACCGAACAAGCCTGGAAACAGACTCCTGTATGGATTGCACCAAAGGGTGTTTCGGGAAACATTTCGCGAGGGCTTGCAAGCCACTCAAGGAGTCAGAACAGATGACCAGAGACTGCCCAGGGCACGCTCTGAGATGTTCAAGTGCCCGATAGATGGCAACCAATTCTGCAGTGAACACGCTACTCCCACAGGGCAGTGAATGCTGTTCGATATGTTCACCATGGACATATGCATATCCAGTACAGCTGTCGACCACGGAACCATCTGTGAACAAGACTTCCGTACCACAGAACGACTCTAAAACCGCCTGAAACTGGCGACGGAGACTCAGTGGCGCTACAGAGGCTTTTGACGCATGCGACAAGTCTAGCCGAAGCTGCGGACGTGAAAGAGACCAAGGAGCGGTAAGGCAAGGGCAGTAAAAAGTAGGAGGGATGGGACTCAAGAGATGACAGGAGGGAACGAACACGGACCGCGATTGGAAGACCCGACCTCGGTCGTTGTCATGGAGATAGGAGTATAGCAGCTGGAAAAAGAAGCCTGCGATTCGGATGGTGCGGTATTGCATGAACATGGGCAGCATAGGAGGATAACAGCTGCTGCCGGCGAAATTGCAGGGGAAGGACTCCAGCTTCAGCAAGTAGGCTTGCCACTGGACTTGTCCAAAAGGCCCCTGTCGCTAAACGGACGCCACTGTGGAGTACTGGGTCCAAGACCTGCAATGCAGATGGGGCTGCCGAACCATACACAAAGCTCCCGTAATCTAATCATGATTGAATCAGCACCCTGCAGAGCTGCAAAAGACTCGTACAGGCGGCTCCCCAACAAGTGTGGCTGAGGCAGTGTAGAATATTGAGGTACCGCACGCACTTCTGCTTGAGCTGACGAAGATGGGGCACCCAAGTGAGCCGGCTGTCGAAGAGCATGCCAAGAAATCGGTGAGTCTCTTCGACATGAAGAAGTTCGTCATATAAATATAGTTCCGGGTCCAAACGGACAGCTTGATGGCGGCAGAAGTGCATAACCCGGGTTTTCGATGGAGAAAACTGGAACCCATGGGTTGAGGCCCATGACTGCCTTTCGAATGGCTCCCTGTAGACGGCTTTCAGCTACCCCTATGTTAGCTGAGCTAAAGTATAAGCAGAAGTCATTGGCGAACAAGAAGGAAGAAACCGGTGACCCCACTGCCTCAGCAAGTCCATTGATGGCAATTAAAAAGAGCGGTACACTAAGGACGGAGCCCTGTGGGACACCGTTCTCCTAGACGTGAGAGGAGCTGAGGGAAGTACCAACCCGTAACCGAAAAGATCCAAAGGAAAGAAAGTGGGAGCGGACCTCTCAAGCCCCAACCGTGCAGTGTAGCCAGAATGTGGTGGCACCAATTGGTATCGTATGCCTTTCTGAGGTCGAAAAAGACGGCACCAAGGTGCTCACGCCTGCTAAATGCCATACGAATGGCAGACTCCAGGGCCACTAAGTTATCAACAGTGGAGCGGCCTTGGCGGAAACCTCCATGATGTGGGGACAACAGACCTCTATGTTCAAGTATCCATATAAGCCGCCGGCTCACCATACGTTCGAATAGCTTGCTCAGAACGTTGGTGAGGCTGATTGGGCGGTAACTATCAGCCACCTGTGGATCAGCACCAGGATTGATCAACAGAATAATGATGCTTTCTCGCCACTGTGACGGGAAAGCCCCCTCCGCCCATAAACGGTTAAACAGGGCGAGAAGCTGGTGTTGAAACTCCACGGAAAGGTGCCGGATGAACTGGCTGTGGATTCTGTCCGGTCCCGGAGAGGTATCGGGGCATGCAGCAAGGGCAGTTTCGAATTCCCATTCACTGAAAGTGGAGTTGTACAATTCGGCTCGACGTGTGTGAAAGGACAGCCATCGCTGTTCAAACCGCTCTTTCAGTGCACAGAAGTCTACACTGTAGAGGTCTACACTGCAGAGGTGCGAGCATAATGCTCGGCCATGTGTTCTGCGATGGAAGTCGGGTCGGTGCATAGGATACCCTGGATGCATAGGCTGGGAATCGCTGCTGGTGGACGGTACCCAATTAGGGGCCTAACCTGGGACCACACCCGAGATGCAGAGGCGTGACGGCCGATGCTAGCGACATACGTCTCCCAACAGTCCTGTTTACCCTGCCGGATGAGCTGTCGAGCCCGGGCCTGGAGCCATTTAAAAGTTATAAGATCTTCTACAATTGGGTGTCGATGATGCCGCTGAAGCGCCCGGCGACGATCCCGGATGGCCTCAGCGATTTCCGGCGTCCACCAGGGCACAGACTTACGCCGTGGGGAGCCAGAAGTGGTGGGAATGGTTGCCTCAGCAGCTGAAACTATCGTACTGGTTACCTGGTGAACTGCCATGTCCACGTCGGCTGGCAGTTGAACAGGAACCATAGCAGCTGAGGTGTAGTGGTGCCAATCAGCTCGGCGGAGAGACGATCGAAATGGGCAGCTCGCAGGTTGAAAATCAAGGAGCATCAAGAGAACAGGAAAATGGTCGCTGTTGCAAAGGTCATCATGGACCCTCCACTGGAAGTGCGGGAGCAGGCTCGGGGTACAAACAGAGAGATCAATCGTGGAATATGTGCCTCGCGCCACGCAAAAATGCGTGGGTGCACCAGTGTTTAGCAGGTAGATGTCGTGCTTTGATAAAAGCGTCTCTATGTGCCTACCGCGGCCTGTTGTCTGCGCTCCACCCCACAAGTGATGGTGGGCTTTGAAGTCCCCCAGAAGCAGAAATGGAGGGGGAAGTTGTGCCACCAGGGCAGCAAGGTCAGTAAACGAGACCATCTCATCTGGAGGAAGGTAAAGAGAACAGATCGTCAGTTCTTGCATAGCACGGATGCGAACAGCCACCGCTTCAAGAGTCGTGTGGAGAGGCACAGCGGCACTGGGGACAGTGGCAAGGACATAGATGCATACACCTCCAGAGACCCTGTCATACATGGTACGGTTTTCGTAATAGCCCCGAAAGCCATGAAGGGCTGGGGTCCTTTGAGCAGGAAACCAGGTTTCCTGCAGGGCTACACAAAACGCTGGGAAGCGGCACAACAATTGCTGCTATTCTGGCAGATGGCGGAAAAAGCCGCCACAGTTCCATTGGAGGATCATAGAGCCTCCTGGTCGCTGGGACATGCTGCTTTCGATGGCGCAGTAGGGTTCACAGTTTCTCCTTCTGTCGCCGATTTTTGAAGGAGATCCTCAACGTCCATAGCTTCCAAAGACTCGGCAATGGCCAAGTCTTTTTGGGACACGAGGATCTCTATTTCGTCCTCAGAGGAAGAGGAATGTTTTGGTGGCACGGTAGCCACCAGAGAATCTTTGGTTTTACTCTCGATCTTTTGCTTTTTCTTCTCGCGAGGTTCCTTAGGCTTCTCATGTCGGGAGGGCTTTGCGGACCCATCCTCAGGAACTGAGGATGCCCGCAAGGCCCTGCAACCAGCAGTAGGTGGCTCCTTCAGCCACCTACTGGTATCCACAGGAGAAGCCTTTGAAGGAAGGGATCCAAGGGAGCCCTTTCTCGCGAGAGGAGCCAGAGACGGCTGTTGAGTCTCTGGCTCAGGGGTGGGGACTGAGGGCCCCACAGGCGAAGATGGTGGTGCTCCCAAAGTAGGGACTTTGGGGGCAATGTAGAGTGAGATACCCCCAAACACCATGGGAGCAGTTGTGGGCGGTTTGGGCAAAGGGCCCACTGTGGAAGATGAGGCAGTGGAAAGTGGTAGCAGAGATGGGAGAGGCAGTGGTGATGCAACTGTGGCATATGATGTCTTCATGCTCACAGGATGGAGCTTGGCATACTTTTTCTTGGCCTCTGAGTATGATAACCGGCCCAGGGTCTTATATTCCATAATTTTACGTTCTTTATGAAGAACCGTGCAGTCTGGCGAACAAGGAGAGTGATGCTGCTTACAGTTAACACATACTGGAGGAGGGGCACAAGGGGCGTCCGGATGTGAGGCACGTCCGCACTCCCGACATGTAGGGTTACCATCACATCGGGAGGACATTTGCCCAAACCTCCAGCATTTGAAGCAGTTCATTGGGGGAGGAACGTAGGGTTTTACGTCACACCGGTAGATCATTACCTTGACTTTCTCCGGCAACGAAACGCCTTCAAAAGCCAAGATAAATGCACCGGTGGCCACCCTATTGTCCTTCGAACCTCTATAAACACGCCGGATGAACTGAACTCCTCGCCTCTCTAGGTTCTTCCGTAACTCGTCGTCAGACTGCAATAAAAGGTCCTTGTGAAATATAATTCCCTGTACCATGTTCAAGCTCTTGTGGGGAGTAATGCTAATGGGGACGACACCCAGCTTGTCACAGGCAAGCAATGCCCGTGACTGGGCTGGGGACGATGTCGTTATGAGTACAGCCCCAGATCTCATTTTAGACATGCCATCCACTTCCCCAAACTTATCCTCAAGGTTTTCCACAAAAAACAGAGGCTTTGTGGTCATAAGCGATTCGCCGTCTGTCCTAGTGCAAACCAGATAACGGGAGGCATAAGCCTCACCCTGCTGACGGGCCCTGCGTTCTTCCCATGGTGTGGCCATGGAAGGAAACACTTGGAGGTCATATGTCGCAGCATTAAATTCAGTTCGTCCACGCTTAGAGACACCGGTTTTGCGTCCGGCAACGCCATTTTTTGATCGTTTCATTCTCGTCCCACGAGCAGCTAGGGAACTAAAGGTCCACCCATGCAGAGCCCCGATTGCCTGGGTAAGCCTTATACAACTGACGTGCGGCAGATTCCTCAGAGATTGCTCGCTAGCGACTGTTCAATCGCAACAGCCATGCATCTCCTCGGCACGTAGCACACCTTGAGATCGAGGGGTTTTTTTTTTTTTTTTTTTTTTTTTTTTTTTTATAGAGGTTTGTACCGTCCTCGCGACCCGGGCGATTAAGACAGGATCCCCGGGCTCTGAAACGTACAACTTTCCACCGTCGCGCCGAACGATGGTCGTTGATGCACGCACAGAGCTTACGCTGTAGCGGACTGTTGGCGCGATACAGCCCACAGCTCAGGACCCCGGGTTCTCCAAGCCCGTACTCAGCAAATTAATGCTGAGCCCCTGAGGGGCAGGAACACTTAAGAAATAATGGAGGTCAAGGTGAAGAAGGAGAAAATGTTGAAAAAGAAACCATTACGGTACTTGCTGACAGTAACAGTAAAATTCATAAATTTACCAGTGTAAGAGAGCCACAATAATACTACTAAAGATTAATTTAGAGAAATTATGAAGCAACAAAGAAGTCTTCCACAAATAATCATTAGAAAATGAAGCTATGGGTGGGGGGAACCTACAAAACTGTGCTTAGAAAATCACCACCACTCTCCAAATGAATTTATTGCACAGTGTAGTGTTTTGATAAGTTGAAAATTTGACGAATTTATGTTTTGAAAGTTGGAAAGGCAAAGCGAAGCACATATCTTCAAAATTTCATGGAACTCCCTTCTAAAGTCAAGAAACAGGAGCGTCCAACAGCTTCCCTGCGTCTGGATCCTCAAAGACAGCGAGTTGAGTTTACACGATCACAGTGGATTATCTGGATTGTCAACTGTATGTAAATATCTGTGCATACACAAACATGTCATGCTGGAACTGCCCACCCATGCCTCACACGATTTCTGTCCTATATGTTTCCATTATTATTCCAATTAATTGTATACTGCACATTAAGTCTTTTATTTTATTTTTCACCATACAAGTTTGGGTTTATTTGATAGGCATTCTCAGTGAACACCATTAAGAGTGTCTAATTTATTACTTAAATGCCAATCACTTGCTTTTGTGACAAACTGACTGAAATCTTAGACTTTTCTTGTGTCTCCATTTTTCACCCACAGAACTGAACCATCATTTAACACCTTGACTGCTGGCCATGTAAACCATTCCATACCTTAGAATGCCAGACATTCTGCTTGCAGGAGTAAGCCGAGCTGCACTTGGTTTTCTTATCTTCTGTTTGGCATAAAAAAATTGTTTGCTCTTTAAAATGAGCAATAAGGTTCCCTGTCCTTATAAAACGATCGGTTGAAGAATCATCAAACTCGAAATAATTTGACGTAGTTCTTGTTGCACAAAGACTGGATCATCATCTGAATTGTCGATTTCGTCGTCCTCACTGTCATTATCAATAAAATGTTTCTCAAATTCATGTAAAATTTCGTCCAGCATAAGAGATCGTGAAGCCATGTCCGTTTATTTACCTACTGAGAGAGCGGGCACCATTTCCTACCTGTCCCGTTTCATACTTGGATGCGACCAGTCGGCCGATTTAGAAGCTAAATTTACAAGATCTATAGGCTGCTTTAGACACTAGATTTATGAAGTAAGGCATTTAAGGTGGATCTAGCACGTCAATAAACTTAATTTTGCGTTTAAAACTACGAAAACAAAGATCACGTCAAATGACGTAATTGGCATTCTACACAAGTTTCGATATCCCGTCAATTGACGTGATTGGCAGTCAAAGTGTTAACTGTAAATAGTATCTACAGTGCAAGAAGATGAAAGCATGCGGAAGATATGTCATGTGGACAATAGATAGCAGAAATTGCCCCTGCAAAACACACACACAATAACACACACACACACACACACACACACACTGAATTGGGTGATGGTATAAGAAAATGTCAATGGTTCATATAATGTTTATAAGTACACAGCTCGAACCCCCATGTGCTAATGTACAACACAAACAATTTTAATCACCCAGACCAAATAATACATATTCCCTTCAGGGCTTCGTGAGATATGGTTGGTCTCATAATGAATTAGCTACATTCAAATCTGAGGGGGCACCAACCACATCCGCCACAATATCCCCAAAATATGTAACAAAATATTAATACTAGGATAGGATGGGATAGGATAGGGGAGTTTTGGGCACTCGACAGCTAGGTCTTCAGCGCCCGGACAAATTTAAAAAATGAAGAAGCAAGGAGTGTGAACAAACAAAGTAAAAGAAAAGAGAGCAAAACTAACGTTCAATACAAAAAGTAAAGGTTAGAGGTGAAGATGAGGAGAGTACTCCATGAAAAAGGTCGGAGAAATAGACAAACCACTCTGCAACGTATTAAATCCTCCAGCCTAAAAGCTTAGGCCAGAGTTGAGATAAGTTACAAAAGTGTAAGACTTTCTTCACACTCTTTTTGTCGTATCCTAAAATTGAAGGCAAATCTGCGCCAAGATTCGCCGCTACCCTCTCTGCATGATATAAGTCACACTCAATTAAAATGTGGTAGACAGTGATCTGTAAGCCACAAGTATAACAGACTGGGGAATCCTCTTGCCAGAACAAAAAACCATGTGTAAATGTGCAGTGCCCGATTTGGAGGCGGGTAAGGGCGACTTCATCCCTCCCGATAGGCTGGGAGGAGGAGCGCCATGAACGGGCAGTGGGCTTCAGCAACCGCAGTTTGTTATTTGCCACTGAAAGCCATTCTTCCTCCCATAATTTCAGAGACTGCTACCATAACAAAGATTCAACATCCTGCAAGGGAATCGGGCACAGTACCACTTCAGGAGCTCTGCAAGCCTCTTTGGCAGCCCGATCAGCCTCTTCATTCCCTGGAATGCCCAGGCACCCAGAAAAATGATACCACCTTCCCACGATGTTGGATGAAGGACAGTTCATCCTGGATTTGTTGCAGCAAAGTCACAGACGGGAACAGCTGTTGTAGTGAGTGCAGTGCACTGAGGGAATCAGAGCAAGGCAGGAATCATTTTCCCTGTATTCGACATATCAGCTGTAGTGCCTTGAAGATAGCAAGTAGCTCTGCCGAGTAAACGGAATAATATTCGGGGAGTCGAACCTTAACGACACGGTTGGGGAACACAATGGAACAACCGACTGAGACCCCTGCTTGGAGCCATTTGTATACATCACTGTAAAACCGTGATGGTGATATAAAACACTGACTGAAAAGTAAAATTGGAAGGATTTTCTTTCCTGAAGGTCGTCATATTTAAAAGAAGCTTGGGCCTCTGGAGACGCCAAGGGGAAACCCTGCTCCAGCCACATTGTAGAACATTAAAACCAGCCAACCCCATTTCAAGAAGGCAATCCGTCGCACGAATCCCATACGGCCTCGTTGCTGATTATGAAAGATTGCTGATTGTGAAAGAGCCTTTCCAATGGAGGCCAAGCAACGGTATTGTATGTCAGTGTGGAAGGTGTGGACGGCGACTTGTATGCCTGGCACACCAGTGGCGACTCTGCAGCCTCAACACAGAGACTTGGGATGGGGCTCGTCCTAAATGCCCCAGTTGCCAGCCCAATCCCTGTATGGTGTACCACGTCCAACATCTTTGAATAAGATGGGCGTGCAGACATGTAAACTGTGCACCCATAACCAAGACGGGATCACACAAAAGCTATATAAAACTGAAGTAAACAGGTTCTGTCAGCTCCTCAAGAAGTATGACTAAGACATTTTAAAATTGACAGTGCTTTCAGACACCGGGTCTTCAGGTCCTTAAGGTGTGGCAATCACGTAAGTTTACTATTAAATGTGAAGCTCAGAAAAAGCACTGTCTTTAAAAGTGAGCACAGAGCCCCTCATCCGCAGTTCAGGGAGATTAAAAACAGTATGTGAATGGTTAAAAAGGACACATACAGACTTCTTAGTGGAAAACTTAAAACCAGTCCTCCTTGCCCAGTCATCCAATCATTGAAGAGTCAGTTGCAACTGACGTGTAGTCGTTGCTAGATTGGATGAAGAGCAAAAGACAGAGAAGTCATCTACAAGAAGAGAACACTGTACAGGACTTTTCACGACAGAAGTAATACTATTAATGGCTATTGCAAACAAGGTCACACTTAAAACATTACCCTGAGGGACTCCATTCTCATGCTCAAAGTGATCAGAAAGGCCGTCTCCCACTCGGTATCTAAAATAAAGCGGAGAAAGGAATGATTGAATAAAATGGTGAAAACAACCCCGGAAAACCTAGTCACGGACCTGCCTGAGGATAAGATGCCACCAAGTAGTATCATAGGCTTTGTCAATATCGAAAAAGATCCCCTGAAGGTGACGTCGACGCAGGAAAGCATGTTGTATGGGCGCCTCCAGGAGGGCCAGGTTATCAAAGGTGGAGCGATATCTCCTGAACCCACACTAAAAGCGGCCGAGAAGCTGCCTAGATTCCAGCATCCAGACAAGGCAGCAGTTGACCATCCACTCTAAGGTCTTCCCCACAAAGCTAGTCAGAGCAACACTGCAATAACTACTGGGGCTTATGCACTCTTTCCTGGGTTTTAAAATAGGGATTAAAATGGCCTCCCTCCATGAGTCAGGGAACTGGCCTGACGCCCAGATGTAGTTAAAAAGGTCGAGGAGGATTTCCTGATTTTTGCCTCGTCAGGTGCCGTATCATAGAGTAGTAGATTCCATCGTGGCCTGGTGAGGTGTCATGAGCCACAGACAATGCAGAATCCAGTTCCCACATAGTGAAGGGGCAGTTATAATCTTCCTCACTGCTTTACCGGAAGTCCAAAATAACCCCTTCAGCAGCCACCCGGTGGCGCTGGAAAGCTGGATCATAACTGGCAGAGGCATTAACTGTCGAAAAATAGGCCGCCATAGTCTGGGCAATGTCATGTGGGGTGGTGTGGAGAATACCATTCCCTATCACAGCAGCTACTGAGCACCTCCCTCCTCTTCCCAAGATCCTCCTGATAGTCTCCCATACAACTGAGGTCTTAGTGGAACGGTTCAGAGAATTTAGAAACTGTTGCCATGATCTCTTCTTACTCTTGCGAATAATCCAGCGAGATTGGGCCCTTGCCACCCGAAAAGCTGTTAGGTTCTCCGCAGTCGGACGGCTCTTGAACAGCCTCAGAGCCGCTCTTCTGGTTCTGATGGTAGGACGGCATTCCAGCAAGGGACTGGATGCCTTTTCAGGCACCCAGAAGACCTCGGAATGGACACAGTGGCAGCGTGGTGGATTATCTCGGTAGCATGATCCACCCATTCCTGGATGCCGTCACAGGGCTTAATTTCGGCATGTTGTTGTTGTGGTCTTCAGTCCGCAGACTGGTTTGATGCAGCTCTCCACACTACGCTATACTGTGCAAGTCTCTTCATCTGAGAATACGTTCGACAACTTACATCCTTTTGAATCTGCTTACTATATTCGTCCCCCGGTCTCCCTCTACGATTTTTACCCCACATGCTTCCTTCTAATGCTAAGTTGACAATTCCTTGATGTCTCAGGATGTGTCCAACCAACCTATCCCTTCTCTTAGTCAGGATATGCCAGAAACGTCTTTTCTCCCCAATTCGGTTGAGCACCTCCGCATTAGTTACATGATCTACCCATCTAATTTTCATCATTCGTCTGTAGCACCACATTTCAAAAGCTTCTATCATCTTTTTATCTGAACCCCTTATCGTCCACGTTTCACTGCCATACAATGCTACACCCCAGACAAATGCTTTCAGAAAGGACTTCCTAACATTTAAATTAATATTGGATGTTCACAAGTTTCACTTCTTTAGAAACGCTTTTCTTTCCATAGCCATTCACTATTTTATATTTTCTTTACTTCGGCCATCATAAGTTATCTTGCTACCCAAATAACAAAATTCATCTACTACTTTTATTGTCTCATTACCTAATCTAATTCCTTCAGCATCGCCTGATTTTCTGACATTGCATTCCATTACCTTCGTTTTACTCTTGTTAATGTTCATCTTATATCTTCCTTTCAAGACACTGTCCATTCCATTCAATTGCTCTTCCAGATCCTTTGCGGTCTCTGACAGAATTACTATGTCATCGGCAAACTGCAAAGTTTTTATTTCTTCTCCCTGCACTTTAATGCCTTCCCCAAATTTCTCCTTCCATTCCTTCACTGCCTGCTCAATGTACAGATTGAACAACATTAGGGAAAGGCTACAACCCTGCCTTACTCCCTTATCAACATCTGTGTCCCTTTCTTGCCCTTTGACTCTAATAACCGCTGTCTGGTTTTTGTATAGGTTGAATATATATATATATAGATTTGTGGTTTTAGGGCGCACAACTTCTACGGTCATTAGCGCCCAGACAAGAACAGAGATTCGCTAGATCTCAAAAAAAATAATAATTTTGGTAACTGCCAGTTAGAACATCAAGAAGAGGCTAAAAACGAAAGATAAAAGACAATTAAAAGGGTTAAATATCCTTTGATAAGTTGGCCAAGTTGATAAAACGCAAAACTCGAGCTGCTGCTCGTGTGTGATCAGCTAAAATTTCCTCCAGAGTAGACGGAAAGTGAAGTGCTACACGGAGATGATTAAAATTAACACAAGACAGTAAAACATGTCGCACTGTCAGCAGTTCACCGCAGGAGCACAGCGGTGCAGGGTCGGCAGATAGCAAGTGACGGTGGCTGAAACGGCAGTGACCGATCCGCAACCGGGCCAGGATGATGACCTCTCGCCGAGAGGAGCGTGAGGAGGTCCTCCAAGCGGTCGGGATCGGTTTTACAGTTCGCAATTTATTGTTGTACAGTGAAAACCACGCACTGTGCCATGACGACACGATACTCCGGCGAAGAGCCCGTTGAACATCGTCCGATGGGACGCAAAAGGTAGCCATGCGAGGCAAAAGAGCTGCGGCCTTGGCTGCTATGTCGGCGGTCTCATTCCCGGACACACCCACGTGGCCAGGGACCCACAGGAAAGAAACGTCACAGCTGTTATCTTCTAGCAACTGGAGGGAGCGTTGGATCCGATACACGAGAGGATGGTTCGAGAAAGGGTCCTTAAGACTCTGCAGGGCACTAAGGGAGTCCGAACATATGCCATAGAAAGGTTTGCGGTGGCGACAGGTATACAAAACGGCCTGGTGGAGGGGAAAAAGCTCAGCCGTGAAATTCGAGCACTGGTCAGGGAGCTTGTATTGGAAACGGTTTTCCCCGACGACGAAGGCAGATCCGACACCGGCAGTGCTCTTGGAACCATCAGTGTAAATAAATATGGCATCATTGAACCGTGAACGGAGTTCGACAAGCCTCGAGCGGTATACCAAATCCGGAGTGCTCTCCTTGGGGAGCGAACTAAGTTCAAGGTGAGTGCGAACCTGGACCTGATGCCACGGTGGCAATGGGCTTTCGCTCAACCGAAAGGTGGAAGGAAGGGTAAAATCGAGCCGCTGTAGCAGGTGGCGAAACCGAACTCCAGGTGGAAGCAAGGCAGTCGCAGACAACTGATATTGGCGATCGAGTGAGTCGTCAAAAAATAGTTGGGCATTGACCACAGGCGGCATGCGTACCGACACAAGAGTATGTCACGCCGGGTGGTCAAGGGTAACACAGCAGCCTCGGCATACAGACTTTCAACAGGGCTGGTATAAAATGCACCGGTCGCCAGACGTAATAACCCGATGGTGAATAGAGTTGAGACGGCGGAGAATTGACGGCCGTGCAGAACAGTATACAAGGCTTCCGTAGTCGAGCTTTGACTGAACAATAGCCTGGTAAAGGTGAAGCAGGACGGTACGATCCGCTCCCCATGACGTACCACTGAGGACACGAAGAACATTAAGAGATCGGGCACAACGGGCAGCCAGGTAGGACACGTGTGTGGACCAGCAAAGTTTATGATCCAACATGAGTCCCAAGAATTTCGTAGTCTCCACGAAAGGGAGAGCAACAGGGCCGATACATAGAGAAGGTGGAATAAATTCCTTGTATCTCCAGAAGTTTATACACACCGTTTTCTCAGTGGAGAATCGGAAGCTGTTTGCTATGGTCCAGGAATATAGACGGTCAAGACAGCGTTGAAGAAACGCTCCAAGAGACACGTCCGCTGGGCGCTGCAATAAATTGCGAAATCGTCTACAAAAAGGGATCTGGAAACGTCGGCTGAAAGGCCGATCAGATTGATTGCAATGGCAAGAGAGCCACACTCAAGACGGAGCCCTGCGGTACCCCATTCTCCTGGCAAAAGGTATCTGACAGGACAGAGCCCACCCGAACCCGGAACTTGCAATCCGCCAAAAATGCTTGAATGAAAAGAGGGAGGCGGCCCCGAAGGCCCCATGTGTGCAATGTGCGGAGAATGCCCGCTCTCCAAAAGGTATCGTATGCCTTCTCCAAGTTGAAGAACACTGCTACTGTTTGATGCTTCTTTAGAAAGTTATTCGTAATGAAGGTCGACAACGTAACGAGGTGATCAGCAGCAGAGCGGTGTCGACGAAAACCGGATTGGACATTTGTTAGGAGGCGGCGAGATTCGAGGAGCCAGACCAACCGAGCGTTAACCATGCGTTCTATCACCTTACAGACGCAGCTCGTCAGAGAAATGGGGCGATAACTAGAAGGAAGATGTTTGTCCTTCCCTGGTTTGGGGATGGGGACAACAATGGCTTCACGCCAACTTGTGGGAACATGACCTTCAGTCCATACGCGATTGTAGGTACTAAGAAGAAAACACTTGCGCGCAGGTGAGAGGTTCTTCAGCATCTCAATATGAATGGAATCGGGCCTGGGAGCAGAAGATCGGGACAGGGCGAGAGCACGGTCTAGCACCTGCATGGTGAAGGCGACATTATAATTTTCACGATTAAAAGAGTGGAAAGAAGGCGGCCGTGCCTCCTCTGCCTTTTTATGAGGGAGAAAGGGCAGGGTGGTAATGGGCAGAGCTCGAAACCTCCGCAAAGAAACGGCCCAGTGCGTTGGAAACATCAGCGGGGTCCACGAGGACTGCGTTCTCCACGGTCAGGCCAGGAATCGGGGAGTGGACCTTGATGCCGGATAAACGGCGTAGGCCACCCCAAACAACCGTGGAGGGAGTAAAACGGTTAAAAGAACTAGTAAAAGCAGTCCAGCAAGCTTTTTTGCTGTCGTTTATGATACGACAACATTGCGCTCTCATTCGTTTATAATTTATGCAATTCTCCAAAGTTGGGTGGCGGCGGAAGGTGCGTAAAGCACGGCGCCGGGCTCTAAGCGCGTCGTGGCAGGCTGCAGTCCACCAAGGGACCTGGACACGACGTGGAGAAGAGGATGTACGAGGTATGGAATGTTCGGCAGCGGTGAGAATAACCTCTGTGAGGTAGTCGACCTGACTGTCACAGCTGGGAAAATTCTGATCGTGAAAAACAGCCATGGAAGAATAAAGCCCCCAGTCGGCTTTAGAAATGTTCCAACCGGTGGGACGAGGAGATGGGGAATGATGCAGGAAGTGGATGATACAAGGGAAATGGTCACTCGAGTATGTGTCAGAAAGTGCATACCACTCAAACCGACTGGCAAGCTGAGGAGTGCATATCGCAAGGTCTATGTGGGAGTAAGTATGGGTTATGTCAGAAAGGAAGGTCGGTGCACCAGTGTTGAGGCAGACAAGATTGAGGTGTTGGAGAAGATCCACCAAAAGGGATCCTCTCGGACAAGGTGCCGGAGAGCCCCACAGGGGGTGGTGGGCATTGAAGTCGTCTACCAACACGAAAGGTGAAGGGAGCTGGTCAATGAGGTGTAGCACATCTGCCCTAGTAAGGGCAGATGACGATGGCGAATAGAGATTACAGAGAGAACAGGTAAATGTGGATAGAGTGATGCGGACGGCAACTGCCTGTAGGTGAGCATGCAATGTAATGGGATGGTAGTAGACGTCGTCTCGAATGAACATCAGAACCCCTCCATGGGCTGGGGTACTTTCCACAGGTGGCAGGTCGAAACGCACAGAGGTGTAGTGGGGAAAGTCTGCACGATCACTTGGACGCAACTTAGTTTCTTGGAGACAGACTAGAAGCGGGCAGTGCAATCGAAGTAGTAGTTTTAACTCCTCCCGATTGGAGCGAATGCCGCGAATATTCCATTGAAGGAGCGCCATGATAAAAAATTAGATAAGAAATGAGGGTAAAAACGAACAAGCAAGCGGGGTCACCTCAACGGCCGCGGAGGACCGGATTTCGAGGGAGCACTGCTATCGCTGTCTAGGGGCAAAGGGTCGTGGTCCATAGGTTCGACCGACGTGCCTGCCACCTCCCTGAGTTGGTCAGGAGGGGCAGTTTCCACCACCGGTAAAGGTCCGGGTGCCCGGCAGACGGAGCGTCCCGGTGAAACAGAAGACGGCCGAGGCCGGCAACTGTTGGGCGGTGGGGAAGGTGAGGAACTCTTTTTCTTGTTGGCTCTTCTGGAAGAGTGACGGTGAGAAGAGGCAGTTAATGGTTGGGAAGCCTGAGAATGCAGAAAATCCTCACGGACGGGTTCCTTTTTCAAAGTCCGGGCATCTTGTTTAGGTGCCCGCGGTATACTAGAGGTTGACGAAGACTGTACTTTAGAAGCAGCAGGAGGAAGCGGGGACGTGGAACGGGCAATCTTCGGGCTGGCGGATCGCACAACTGTGTCAGCGAAAGTGAAGTCACAGGTCTGGGTACTGGAATCCTTAGTAGGCCGAGTGGAGGTGAGGACCTTACTGTATGTGCCCGCTGGGAGAACAGTGGGCTTTCCACTCGCCAACAACTTTCGAGCAGCAGATGTTGATACCTTTTCCGTAACCCGTATTTGCTGGATGACTTTTTCATCCTTATATACAGGGCAGTCACGAGAGGAAGCCGCATGGTCACCGTTGCAGTTAAGGCAATGAGGGGACGCAGGTGGGCAATCCCCCTCATGGGCGTCCCTACCACAAGTGACACATTTTGCTGCGTTAGGGCAAAATTGACGGGTGTGGTTGTATCGGTGGCATTTAAAACAGCGCGTTGGGTTAGGTAAATAAGGGCGGATGGTGATGACTTCATACCCTGCTTTGACCCTCGACGTGAGTTCAAGTCTGTCGAACGTCAAAAACACAGTACGAGTCGGTGTCGGCTGGTTATCTACCTTTTTCATCACCCTATGGACGGCTGTCACACCCTGATCGGACATATAGGATTGGATGTCTTCATCAGACAACCCATGAAGGGATCTCGTAAAAACTACCCCCCGTGACGAGTTTAGTGTGTGGTGCGCTTCTACCTTGACTGTAAACGTGTGTAACAACGTAGTCCGGATTAGCTTTTGGGCTTGGAATGCACTGTCCGCTTCCAGCAACAATGTGCCATTGCGCTGACGCGAACAGGTTTTAACAGGGCCAGCAATCGCATCAACACCTTTCTGAATGACGAAAGGATTTACAGAATTGAAATCTTTACTGTCAGTGCGAGAGACAACAAGAAATTTCGGTAGATTAGGCAGAGTCTTCATTTGCTGAGGCGAATCTATCTTTCATTTCTGGGTCAACGTCACTGAAGAAGAGAAGGAAGTCGTTTCAGAAGTGTCCCCCGTGACTACCGACGTCTCCGATGGCGCGCTCCTTCCTAGTGGGGGCCCTCTCCAAGGGCTTACCCACCTTAGGTGATTGTTCACACCTCCCGAGAACTGACGGAGGGACCAATCGGCATGTTTGGAAGGTACCAGCTCGGGTAATCACCCCTCCCTGGGCCTGGCCTTTACCAGGGGGTACGTACGTGCCCTACTTGTCTACCCGGGGCGGGGAATTACGCGTTACCCCGTCACCTGCTACGCATGATAATGCGTGGGTCGGCCTTCAGACACGCACAGGGAGGAAAGAAGAAGAATAGAGGAAGTGAACAGAAAGAAGGAAAGAAGTGTCTCAAATGCCGAGGCGGAGACTAGTGCGGAGGAGAAGAAGGCTAGGAGAATACAAAGAGAGAAAGACAGAAACAAAGGGTAAGAAAGTAAGGAACCAAGGAATAAGAGAAACGACAACAAGAAACCACCTTAACTCGCGAAATACGCCCGTCACCGGGCGAAGGCATAAACCAGGAGGGAAAGTGAAGCAGCCTGGGGCAGAAGAGAGGCTGCTCCGGCTCGGGGCCCCGTGCGCGCCACACACGTACCCACAAAAGAACTGTGGGCCCCCTGGGGGGAGGTTGAATATAACTCTTTGCTCTCTATATTTTACCCGATACCTTCAGAATTTGGAAGAGTGTATTCCAGTCGACATTGTCAAAAGCTTTCTCCAAACCGACAAACGCTAAAAACATAGGTTTCCCTTTCCTTGCCCTATCTTCTAAGCTAAGTCGTAATGTGAGTATTGCCTCCCATGTTCCCAGATTTCTCCTAAATCCAAACTGATCTTCCCCCAGATTGGATTCCACAAGTTTTTCCATTCGTTTGTAAATAATTTGTGTTAGTATTTTGCATCAATGATTTATTAAACTGATAGTTCTGTAATTTTCACACTTGTCTGCACTTGCTTTCTTTGGAATTGGAATTACAATATTCCTCATGAAGTCGGAGGGTATTTCCCCCGTCTCATACATCTTGCATACCAGGTGATATAATTTTTTTCATGACTGGCTCTCCTAATGACATCAGCAGTTCAGATAGAATATCATCTACTCCAGGGGCCTTGTTTCGACTCAAGTCCTTCAGCGCTCTGTCAAATTCGTCTCGCAGTATCATATCTCCCATCTCATCTTCCTCCACTTCATCTTCCATTTCTAGAATACTGCCTTCAAGTTTATTTCCTTTGTATAGCCCTCTATGTATTCCTTCCACAGTTCAGTTTTCCCCTCTTTGCTTAGTACTGGTTTTCCGTCTGAGTTCTTGATATTCATACAGCTGCTTTTCTTGTCTCCAAATATCTCCTTTATTTTCCTGTAGGCGGTATCTATCTTTCCCCTAGTTATGCATTTGTCCTCTAGCCACTCCTGCTTAGCCAGTCTGCACTTCCTGTCAATCTCATTTTTCAGACGTTTGTATTCCCTTTTTCCTGTTTCACTTGCTGAATTTTTATATTTTCTCCTCTCATCAATTAGGTTCAGTATATCCTGTGTTATCCAGGGATTTCTATTAGGCCTTGTCCTTCTGCCTATATGGTCCTCTGCAGCCTTCACTACCCTATCTCTCAGAGCTATCCATTCTTCTTCTACTGTATTACTTTCCCCCGTTTCAGCCAATCCTTGCCTAATGCTCTCTCTGAAATTCTCAACCATCTCTGGTTCCTTCAATTTGTCCAGGTTCCATCTCCTAACCTTTCTGCAGTCTCTTAAGTTTTAATCTGCAGTTCATAACCAATAAGTTATGGTCAGAGTCTATATCTGCCCCTGGATATGTCTTACAGTTTAGAACCTGGTTTCTAAATCTATTCCTTACCATTATAAAGTCAATCTGGTACCTTCCAGTGCCTCCTTGTCTCTTCCCTCATATACAGCCTTCTTTCATGATGATTAAACGAAGTGTTGGTGATCATTAAATTGTGCCAAAATTCTACCAAGCGATCCCCTCTTTCATACCTTTTTCCCAGTCCACATTCACCTACTATATTTCCTTCTCTTCCCTTTCCTACTACCGTGTTCCAGTCCCCCATTACAAGTTCGGCAAGTTGGCCATAAAGAATCCAGTCCGCCCTACTAAGCATCCATTGAGGTGGATGCCTTTTGGAGTTTGCTCTGTCTGGAAGATCAATCATAATCGGGAAGTGATCACTACAATGCAAGTCTGCGTCCACTTACCATTGAGCAAAGTGGGCAAGGGCCGGAGAGCAGAGTAAGATCGATGGCAGAGAATGACCCTGTTGCAGCGCAAAAGTGTACGCTCTTACCTGTATTTAGTACATGGGCGCATGAAGAGAAGAGAAACCTCTCAACTGCTCTATCCCTGGGGCAGATCGCTACAGAGCCCCAAAGCACATTGAGTGCATTAAAATCACCACAAAGGATGAACGGGTGAGAGAGCTGATGAAGGAGGTCTTCAAGAGCCTCTTCATTGAGAGGATCGTGAGGAGGCAGATACAGAGAGCACACAGTCAGTCGGTGGTACGCATGTACAGTCACTGCAACTGCTTGTAAGGTGGTGTTGAGGGAGATGGGTTCAGAGTGGTAGGCTGTGCTGATGAAAACAGCCACTCCTCCCCTCGCTCTCTCTCCACTAACATCGTCCTTTTTGTGGAGACTGTAACCACATATCTCAGGGCTATCAGCAGGTTTGAAATTTGTCTCCTGGAGACATATACAAGACGAGATAATAACCGGAGTTCCTCCACGTGCGTTCTAAATCCCTGGACAGTTCCACTGCAAGATGGAGGACATTTATCAAGGAAGCTGTATCTTCACCCTCTCTTTCTGACGGGACTGGCCACCTGTAACAGGAGGGGGGTTCACCTTTGCGGCGAGATGTTTGCCCCAGTTGAAGGTCAGTTTTGGAGCGAGTTGATTGCCTAAAAGTTACATAAATCTCCATGGATTCTGGAGCTGAATCATGAGGCACATCAAGAATAATATCAACTTGATCTGACTGTTTACTAGTAAGTTTCACATGGGACTTTTCCTTATCCTTCTTTGCCTTAACCTTTTTGGATGTTTCAGCAGTTTAAGTGGATGCTACACTGGTCTTGGAAAGTGATTCTGGCAGTGAAGGTGGCAGGAGCTCTTCACTGTCAGTGGCAGTACCTTGTTCCACCATTTCTGGAAGGGCTACAGGGGCTGTAACTTCTGCCGCCTTACACGTACACGGGCACGAGCAGCCGTTCGTATCAACACTGGAGAAGTCAGTCTGTGTAGATGTCTCAAGCTTCAAAGTAGACTTTTGAAGGGCCACCGCAAAAGAGGTGGTAAATGACGGCGGTTGCATGGCCTTATAGATTTTCCTGGTTTCAGCATAGGAGATACGCTTGGCTGTCTTGATCTCGTGCACCTTGCATTCCACGAGGTAATGCAGTGCATTCTCTCCTCCAAACAGGGTGGTCACCAGAAGAGTTATCCCACTTGAAGGGAGGCGAACAATCTTCTCCATCATGTGCGGCCTGAGCACACATTCTGCAGGTCGGTTCACCGTTATACCCCAAGGTGGTATGTCCAAAGCGCTGGCATTTGAAACAGCGCATTGGGTTTGGGTAATAAGGTCTGACTTTGAGCCGAAGGAAACCTGCCTTAACACGTTCCAGGAGCTTTGGCGTATTAAATGTTACAATACTTGACTCCGACTAACCAGCTCACCATTTATCCTTTTCATGATATGTTGGACATATACAATGCCTTCCGAAGCCCATTCTTCCTTTAATTCATCCTGAGGAATATCCACCAGATCCCTGCAGTTAACTACACCTTTGCTGCAGTTATGGGTGTGATGCAGCTCAGATTCTATGGCATTCTCCCCAAAGTATTGGGCCTGCTGAATATTAATAACCTGTTGTGATGTGGAGGTCTCCACCAACAGTGTCCCATTACGCAAATGTTTCATGGGCTTTAAATTTCCAGCAATGCCTTCTAGTCCCTTCTGTATGTAAAAAGGTGAGACCTTCTCAAAGGTACCCTCTCTTCTCTTAATTACCATAAACACATTCTGCGGAGCAGAAAGTGCTCTGTTACTATTCACAGTGCCCCTCTTGTTCATCCCAAAATCCGGAGGACGGCCTACCAAAGTCCTCTTCTTAGGGTGGGTGTTAGTACCCCCAGTGGTACACCCATCCCATTAGGAGGTTGAAAATTACTCGAGAGTTCCATTTCGATCCCGCGAGTAGCTAGAGAATTATGTGTCCGCCTATACACAGCTCCGCATGCCTAGGTAAGCCTTATACAACTGAGGTGCGGCAGTATCTCCAGAGGTTGCTTGCTAGCGACTGTTCCACCTCAACAGCCATGCATCCCATCAGCGCATAGCACACCTTAACATTGAGAGGTTTTTTAGAGGTATTTCCTTCCTCAAGACCAGGGCGGTCAAGCTAAGATCCCATTCCCTGGTACCCACAACGTTCCACCACCACAGCACATGGTGGTTGCTGAAGCTTGCCCAGAGGTTAGGGTCTCTACAGGACTGGCGGCGCTTACCAATCCCCAGCTCAGGGACCCCGGGTTTGCCAAGCCCGGACTCAACAAATTATTGTTGAGCCCCCCGAGGGGAAAATATTAATACTAGCAGGCAGGAATGTTTGCTGCAAGTATGTTTAAGTTTTACTTTTTTACTCTTTCTGTATTGTCTCTTATTCAAGCAACTCTTCATAAACACGAATGTATAAGTCCTTCAAACAACTCCAAAGTATGCCCAAGTTATCTAAAGGCACCAATTCATGAAAACCAAAATCAAAGTTTATTACCAGAAATGTTTCTAAATCCAGCTTTGCAAATCATCTGAAAATCACAAGTCTCACAAACGAAAAATTTCAAAGTTCCACACTGGGTGTAGAAAGTTTAAGTTCCACAAACACAACTCCAAAAATTATTCAAAGTTCACTAACTTCTGTGAAAAATCTAAATATCTAGCAACAGTCTAGTTCCTTGACTTGCACACTCATCATTGCACTCTGAATGATGCACACACACTGTCTCTGAACCAAAATGGTTGCCCCCTTAAATATCCTTGTAGTGGTACTCTAGGGGTCAAATATGGTCTGTTCAATAAAAATACTCTTTACACTTTATGTAAATGATAAAAAAATATGTTATACATCATTAGAACAGAAGCGTTTCTCTTAATTCGGAAGTGCCATCAGAATTTATACACACGATTTGATTTTTAATTATTTAATAAATATGAAGTTTTCATAATGCTCAAAAATCACATTTCGGCCCCTTATTCAAATTCCCTGGGTTTGAGAAAAAAGGTATATAGAGCACTTAACATTACTGAATGAGGACTTTCATTTGAGCACTTGTTTGAGCAATTTGCTCAAAGTGTTTCCAAAATACAAATTTTACAAAATTATAATTTAATAACAATATTTAATTTACAGTAGCTTAAAAACTATTAATGTGAGTGGAGGCGCATTTATATGAGCACAACCAGCTATTCTTTAGCTTAAAAATGAGCCTACAAGCTCCTTTGTATCATATCACAGTCAGCTGTTATTTATAGTTCGTGCAAGAAGTAATGGCCCCTGCCTTCTCAACTTGAGTGCTGGGCGAGTCCATGCCTTTGTTTTGGTGGGGCAGCCAACTGAGTGTTGCCCACTGGTCATGGAGTGCAGTTGACAGCCGGCTTAACAGACGAAGTGCATGGTCTAGAAGGTAATGTGCAACTGAGCCGGCTGCCCCTCAGAAACAAAGGAATGGAGTCACCCTGTTGTGTAATGCATAGGCACTAAATCTAAGAGTTCCTCAACCACATTAAACTGACCAACACCTCGCAAAAAGACTGCAAGTTGAGCAACATCACATATATCAGTGCTTTCATCCAATGCTAAAGAAAAGAAAACTAAATCTTTGATCCTGTCTCTCAACTGAGCTTCCACGTCGTTTGCCATTTTTTCAATGCACCTGCTAACCGTTCTCCGTGAAAGAAGAACGATTTCAAAAAGAGGAAGATTTGCTGGGCACAAAATTGTTGCGGCAGCAACAAAACATTCTTTCACAAATTCTGCATCGCTGAAGGGCCGCACAGTTTTAGCAATTTTAAGAGCTACATGATAGCTTACTATGATCGCTGCAGCGTTGTGGATTAGAAGGTTTTCTTCCTGTAAATACCTACAGGAGAAGATAAAATTGACAGAAAATGCACACAACATATTAATAACAGCAGTAAATTGAATTAATAACATAATTATCTACAAGTATACTTATGTCTTTCTCCTTTTTCTGCTTCATTTCTATAAGTTTGAATTTTCGTCCTTCTTTACTCAAACTAACTACATCTTTTTTGTGAAGCAATTGAAAATGACGTTTCACATTGTACTTCTTCCCACTTTGGGTTTTCAGAAGACTTTCTTTTCAAAGATTTTACATCCTCCTCAGCCATTTTTCAGACTCTAGTTCTGCTTTATCACGAACACCGGATGCGATTTCCACAAGTAAACAGAACGAGTGGTTCTGCGTGGTGTAGTGACGTGCGCGGCTAGTCGAGTGAGTGGCGGGCACTGCTGGCTGGCGGAGTGGGGGGGGGAGCCGCGAGCAGGCCGTGTGAGCCGCTGAGAGCACTCGCGAAACGGCATTTGCCCAGCCCTGCTGTACTGCATGCACACAGGTTTGCTTCAATTAAAACAACTTTAAGATTAGTCACAATTACTGTGGCTAGTGATATGACAGAGTTATCCTAACCATGTCATTCACTAGCTATTTATTACTTCTTTAAATCCCCTCAAAAAATCTTTCACTTAATCAGGTTAAAATTACACCCACTCAAAAACATATAGCATTATTCATCTAAACTCAACAAAATGTCCTCATTGCTAGGATCCAACTTATCACAATTTCTCTATTCCTTAAATTACACCCCCAATGCACCATAATTTACTAATTGTAAATTATGGGTTGGTTCAATATCAAGTAAATGTATATACCAAAAGGTGAGTCATAGTAAGTAAAATTTCTGTTTACTTCTTCCTTTCATTATGTACATTAATTGTTTCCCAACCAAAATACTAAAATCTAGTCACACAAATAACCAAACAAAAGTACATATTCATACTTATGAAGTGTCCAGTCATTTGGTATCCATTTTTTAATTCATTAGGCCTTTCTAGCCCATTCCTTAATTTTAGAATCGCTCTCATCTTTCTTACCTACGTCATCAACTACAGGTATTTGTACAACCTTACTCCTACACATATCAAACTTTTATGTTAAGTTTCCTAGCTTTTGATCAAAGTCTGTGATTATTTTGTGTTTTAAAGCATCCATAGACCAGTATTTCCAGTCACATGATCGTTACGCCTAAGGAACTTTCTCCACAAAATTTTTCCTACATTTACTTTTACTTACTGTGCATGAAGTTAGAAACAGTCTGCTCCACAACTGATACACCTTCCCACACCTTAAAGCAGTGTTGGTGTGCAACTTGCTCGATTGCATGAAGCACTGTCTGCAAAATCTAACATTGCAAATCTTCATCCTTTCAATGAGGTTTTCAACTTTGTAAACAAAATAAAGTCAGCAGCATCCAGGTATGGTGATTATGGAGGATTAGGCAACACAGTGATTTTCTTTTCTTTTTCCCCCCTGCAACAGTCACACACAAACAGAAATGAATGTGCAGGTATGTTATCATAATTCAAGAGCCGTGAATTGTCTCGCCACATTTAGGCAATTTCCCTCTCTCATTTTCTCACAAGCATTACAACATGTCTTGATAGTGCCAGTGATTAACAGTTCAGCATGACTTTTGACTTGACCTGACAAGCTTCTGCTTCTTCTTCAGGTTGGAAAACCTTTCCCAACCAAATTTGAAGTTTGAACCTTGGTCTCAGCATTGTAACTGTAAACCATGTCTCATCACCAGTTGTTATTCTTTTAAGGACCATCTCGTTCTCATTTGCACGATTCATAAGTTCTTCGCAGATTACGAGGCGATTACCGTCCTGGTGTTGACATATGAGCCGTGGTTCCAACACAATGCATTCCTAGATGCTGTGTCAGGATTTCGGGACATGATCCAACTTGAGTTTTACATTTACATTCTTCTGCAGTCTCTCAGTCAGTCTTCAATTGGCACACACAGTGTTGTTAACAATCCTGACAAGTGTTGGTGGTACATGTTGAAGGGTGTCCCGAAAAAGGATCATCTTTAACTTCCATCTGGCTGTTTCTGAAATGCATGAACCATTTGTAACAGCAAGTATGGCTTAAGCATTCATCGCTGTAGACTTCCTGCATCATTTGGTGTTTGTCTCTATAAAGGCTTTCTCGAGTGTCATTCATGGGGATTCATTTCTCCTCTAACTGCCGTCTCAAAATTCACTAATTGTGTGACAACATTCCACTCAATATTGTACTGAACAATTACTAACGAACATAGAATATTTAACTTTTGGCAGTTACACATTCAACAATGACGTGTGCATATATGGCAACTGTATTTCGCCCCAACAGTCTACTTGCACAAAATTATGAATGTTTCGCAATCTTTTGAAAAGACCTGGTGGATAAAATTAACACTTTTGAGCCTAGTGGATCGGCTATCCAGTTCATACCCAGATCCTTTGGAAATATTTTACACTTTAGAATTTTTTAATAAATTTACTAATACATCTTTGGGCAGTATATCAGATTAACCTTTCATCCTTCCTCTTTAAGGTATGTATACGTTAAGCACAAATAAATTATACAGGGATTTGTAGATATTACTATAAAGACACTGTTTTTCAGCATTTTCCCCGCAAGGTGGACAAAATTTTTATTACTTGTAGGGACTGGTAGGGTACTAACACTTTTTGTTATTTTTGGAACACAACCATGGGTAATGCTAATGAAATTTATTTACATTGCAATATGATTATACCTATCAGTTCTGTACTGGTTTATTAAAAATAAAATATTGTGAAAGTTCTCCACATAGACGATACAAAAACAGAATTAAGATAACTACTTTACTAAGTAAATGCTCAGTTTGCCTAGAAAATAGGTTTCATTTTCAGAAGATTATGCACATACACTTTTTAAATGAAACATCCTCACAAAGTAAACTCAACATACCAAAAAATAATAATATTAAATTCTCACAAGTTCAGAGAGGATGTTGAACCACACAACAGACAGTTGTAAAAATGAACATATTATATTTAGTTGGTATATTTCCTTACCGTTATACTGTACTTTTTTTTGTTGCCTGAAAGAAACAGGTAACAAAGTGAGGTAATAAAAAAACAGAAAGGCTATGATTGAAATAACTCTGTTTATTCACTCCGTGGTGCAAGACAAATTCCTGCTTTTGCACATTTCCATTAAAGTTTAGAATAGACGACAATTGTCATGGGCAGTACGATTGTAACAAAGTTATTAACGGCTTTACTCATGTGGTGGCTTCCACAAAACTGATTCACAATAATGAAATCAGATGGATGCTCAGAATTAACATGTGAAACATAAAAACCCAAACTAAATACTGTAGTGTAACATTTTTTTGTTTTTTACTAAATGCAAAAGTAATTTCAAGATTCAAAATTTAAATGGAAGTGATTAAATGATACCAGCACCAAATCATAACAGTTGGAAGAAATATACATATTTATATATATATAATATTTATTAAAGACTGTCTCAGTATATGGTTTTCATATGCTTAAAACAATAATAGTAATTATTATTATAATAAATTATTTTTGAGGGCATCAGGCATTCACAACATACAAAATAACACTAAAGAAGTTTTAAATATAAATGAAAAACAAAAAGCTGCATTATGACAATGATGATGAGGATCATGACAATAAAATAACTGTTAACAATACCAAGCCTTATCATTACAATCTTGATTACTATTTTTAATTAGTGAAGTTTTCACTGTAAAGGTGAGTTGATTCAAATAATGGAGTCAAAGTTAAGAGACAAAATTTCCCAACTTAATGATGCTTTTCCTTTTATCACAAAAACATCAATCTTTGTGCCAGATAGTAGCTGCAGCATTCTTTGTTCAATTGGTACCATATGTATACAAATGGATCTTTACATTTAAAAAAAAAAAAAAAAAGAGTGTACCATGAATCACTTCTGCTACTATAGGAACTTTCTTGATTAAGTAAAATTTCAATTAGATTTTTAAAAAGTTTTTATATATTTATTCCAGTAACTGATCACCTACAAGCTTTGCTGTATTTGTTCAAGAGCAATGTGTCTGTTATAAATGTGTGTGTGTGTGTGTGTGTGTGTGTGTGTGTGTGTGTGTGTGTGTCACTTTTAAAATTAAAATGGATTTATTTCATTAATTACTTTCACATCATATTTCTTTTACGTACTCTGGCTTGGTGTGATAGAAAAGTGTTTGTACTCAGTCCTGAAGGCTGATCATTACTGACCCAAATTAATAACCTAGCATAAAAGTTTGGGATCTGTAACTGGAAGAAATACCTTTCTGTATTACTGTGTGTTGCTGCAAATATGTCCTAGCTTTCGATATGAAAGTGTAGTAAAAACAGCTAATGGCAGCAAGATACATGTACATGCAATTAAAATGCTGAGGTATGTCTGGCAAGTTCTCATTGATCACATCATAGTTGCTGTACTTTGACAACTTCATGCACAATATACTTGAGCAGAATGTTCTTCCCAGAAAAAAAGTAAATGTTTATAAAATGGGTTATATGTGGAGGAATACCTTGGGGGCAGAGTACATGTAAGAACACGATTTTTCTTAAGGAAAAGGTCGGAAATATCAAATTGTGGTGCCCATCCATATCCTCCTGAAGAGATATTTAAAATAAGGGAGCAAATAAGACTACTACTGGAACAAGGCACATGAACAAAGGGCAACTATACAAAGCAAATTTAAGCTTCAATTGTAAGAGAATAGTAGTAGTAGTAGTAGTAGTAGTAGTCATAATAAATAATAATAATAAACATTTTGGTGTGTCAGGATGATGGGTGGGGAGAGGAGGCACCTTTCACAAACACTAGAATATTTTTGAACCACATCAAGATACATTATGTCCAACTATTTACAGCCCTCTTCATTTTATGAAATTTGTGGTTGATGAATAACTGTGTTAAAAAAGCTACTTAAAATGGCGTTCTCTCTCTCTCTCTCTCTCTCTCTCTCTCTCTCTCTCTCTGTGTGTGTGTGTGTGTGTGTGTGTGTGTGTGTGTGTGTGTGTGTGTGTGTGGAGGGTTGAGGAAGGGAGGGAGGGAGGGAGGCAGGCACAGAATATAAGTGTATATGCACATTGTTTGTTATTATTTCACAACTTTTTATATCACATTCAGTTCTTTTGGTTATAATATGTATAGCCTATGCACGAATGCACTCAAAAAGCTTAACCAGACAAACCATTACGAAGATTTCATAAGACAGTTTGTTACATGCAATGTCAAGAAAAAATGAACTGATAATTGTTTGTGAATACTCCTAAGTAACAGATGTTATTGATAAGTATACAAAGTTATAAAATTATTTATTCTTATAATCCACTTTTGATGAAAATGCAATACAATGACGAGAGCACCAAGTAGATTTCCATGCAGGACATTTTTTTTTTGCATGACAGGACAATGAATATGTTTTAAATGAAACTGTACTTTTAAAATTTCACTGAAACCTAATAATCTCCTGTGGCAACATAACCACAATACCATACATAGGGATGAAAATCAAAGAATTAACAATGTCTTAACACCGTTGTTCTGAAACTACCCTTCATGATCACTATCATAAGAAACTTCATCTCAAGACATTTTACAGAATCAAACAAGGTCAATTTGTTCCAAATAAGAGCATGAATTTGAAAACTAAATTATGTGAAATATTAAATTATATATGTGCATACAGACAATCATAAAAATGAAGTAATACATATAGAAAGAGGGAATAAAAACTTTTTCATGGATTCGGTGTTGGTGAGAAACAGACCATGAATGACAGCTTGTGTTCTTGCTTTTGTTTTGGAAGAGGACCTTGTAAAACTTTATCAACCAATAATATGAATTTGATTCTAAAACTATAATCCTCAGACCCCAAACATCTAAAAATGACATTAAATGAGAAATGCCAATTGGTACTTCAAATCGGAAAAGAATTAAAGCGTACTCTAAGAAAACAACAATATCCAAAACCACGATTGAGCAATCCTGTTTTCATTGAACATAAATGTAAAAAAATAATACTTTAAAAAATAGATTTAAGCATACACTGTGCTCCACATCCAAATAGCATGACCCATGCCAGTGTTTGCTGAGTTTAAATTCACAGAACATCATTCATTTTTGTAACATAATTGTCTCCTGTATTTTCAAATAGTAGCCACTATTATATACATTTCCTTATGCAATAGTACCTGCTTAACAGCACAGTCACAAATAAATACATGACACAAACAATATAGAACCATGTTCAAAATATTACTGAAGAAAATACCCAAAATGAAAATGATGAACATTTTAATCTGTGCAGTATGTGTGTGTTCTCTAATTAACTAATAACTGAAATAACTTAAAAGCACAAATTTAACAGCTTGCAACTTATAATTTTTACAAGCATTTAGATTTATCTATTTCTATCAGTATCTCTAAGATTAATAAAATATCTCACAGTCCCCTGAGCAAGCAATCCTTGGCTTTCCAAACCAAGATATTTTAATTACAACTTCATTCAGCCATGACTCAACTACAACCACAAGATTCATTACTCCATTATACACTTCATCTTTTCACAACACTCTGATAAAGTACAGATTACATTAAAAAAATGAAAATGCACAATGAAAATGTTCTCCACATATCTTTCAAAATTAATTAAGATGAAAGTCTTCTATTAATGCATTACTTATAATTTTGATCAAGGTAATGGTAAAAGAGTGCCACCTTGTTTAAGAGACTATAAATGAAATTGGTTCGAGAGTATTGATACATTCACAATGACGTGAAAAATTTACCAGATTTTTCAGTGAAATGTGGACACAAAACATTAGTATTAGAAGGTTACATGAAGTATTATTGCCACAAGGGCTTTCACTTAAAAGTCCTCAGTACTGCTCATAAACTAGTATCTTTTAGAGTTCCACAGCCAAAAAAAACAATCTACTACAATAACTTAAGTTACACTCCCATTCCCCACAACACCATAAAGGAAAAAAAGAAAAATATATTCTCCTTGCAATCAAGCACTTTAGGGGGATGTGGGACTGTTGACAGAACATTTCTTTCAAATATAATCCCTTTAAAAACCTCTGATATATTGCTTTCAACTATTTCAATAAAGGTTTTGTTTGTTGTAAGTAAATATTAAAGTTATTGATAATGGCTGGTCAAAAAGTTTGTAATGAAGTATCAAAAATTCATTTAAGTTGATATAAGAAAGTAAGAATTGCTATCCTGGGTACATTCAGTCAATGTATATTCAAGAATAGAAGAATGCTTAGTCCAAGATAGTAGACAGCCAGAAAATTGCTCAACTATTGACAGAGGAGTTGGATTGTGTTTTCTACTGAAATTATTGAGGTCATTACACTAAAATTAATGTCATTCATATCCTTGCAGCTGGTGAAATTAAAGTGAATCAGTGAAACATCTGTGTATTTCTCCTCAAGATTTTACAGCAATGTAAAAATATGTATCAGTCACTTGGGCAATATCACCTTAGAGCATGGGCAGGCAACTCTCAGCCAGATCTGGCTTGTGATTGTTCCAATTCGAGCCACGGAAGAAATTTGAAACAGAGTGCACGCACGCACGCACACAAACACACACACACACACACACACACACACACACACACACACACTCACACACACACACACACACACACAAATAAATCAAAAATAATGAAAACACACACTTGTGTACATAACATACTCTCAAAAGTGTTTTTAGGCATAACTTGCTGACATGGGGTGTCAGAAAATTAGTGTATTACTTAACAACAGAAGGTGCCACACAAGCTTAAGTTAATAAGTGAATGTGGCTGCAGGCTGCGAAGTGTTGCTCATTTTGGATCTTCAGTATCCACAGTTACATAAATTATAAGGATAGCTACGAGTAATTATAAATATCAGTGTTATGGAAGGTATGATATTTTTATGACTGGAACCAGTGGAAGAACATTTCCTCTTGTTTTACTTAAAATATAACTGGCTATCACTTTGCTGTTGCTGCTTCTGCCACACTATAGGAGGTTCTAAGAAATGGTAAATACATGGGGGTGGATACAAAGAACACGAGTCATACTTTTTTTTGTTAGTTGGAAATGGAATTTAATGATCACTTCTGGCAGTTGTCACCCTCTGAATGATATCTTTAAAAAGTCTCAAGCAAAAATTTTAGAAACAACCATTACACATACTTAAATCAACATTTTTAACTTAAATTGCTCATATTTGTTACAGCATGACCAGCCTTGAATGGATAGTACCTCATAACGCAAGTGAGATAACCGAAGATACAGGAACATTTTTCTATGCTACAGTGATACACTAAGGCTTTTCTTCTTAATGCGTCACCTAATATCGAGTGAGATTGCTGGTAGCAGGGTGGAAAAGGGGCAAAGAGCGAGAATAATTCAAATATGGAAAACTAAAAGTAACTTGTCTTGAACATAGTTAAATTACAAAGGTTGCTGAGAAAATGTGAAATGAAGATACTGTAAAAAAATAGCTGCAGTTGTACTTATACTTTCAAGAGAACCAATATTAAAATGTTGCTTGCTTACTGAGAGTCACGCCTCTGTGATGAACCCTGTAAAACGCGAACACTAGCTAGATACAAAGCAATTGGAAAGCACTCTTGACACTTCACTTAGACAAGGTGAGTCACAATTTTTCCATTTCTCTACATAAAAAGTAAATATCATCTTAACATAATTCCATGCATATAATATTCTCAATATAGAAAAACATACAAGAAAGTCAAGGCTGTGTAATTATATGAAATAAAGTTTGCCTGGGTAATCTCTCACGAGAACAAAAGTAACTGATCCGTTTCTAACATTTTACTAACACATAATAGAACATAAATTGTATATGTACTTCCTCTGGGTTAATGACTCAAACCAAATATGAACACAGCTTCCTGTTTCTAAGTAGTTTTATAATAAATATCACATACAGAAAAATAGCACTCATTATCAAGAAAACATTACTTGTTTTGTAAGTCTCACTTTCTTATCTTAGACTGAAATCTGTATAATCTAAAGTGGGGACTCCTTAAATTTAGAAACAGAAATTAGCTCTCAAAAATTCTGAGATGTAGTGTAAAAAAGTGTATCATTTTTGTTTTTTGCTTAGCAGTCTTCAAAAAACAAGAAAACAATTGCCGCAAAAAATGTTATGATTCTTACAACAAAAAAAAGTAAAAAATATATGCTGATACATCAATTCACATATACAATGGAGAAAATTATTTACAGGCAAACACAAAAAGGTTTGATCTGTATACAAATAAGCATCTGAACTTTACATGTATACTAATGAACATCTGGGCTTAAAAAAAGTTTAACAAAATTAACAGCACAGTTGCAGTAGTAAGATTCAGGTTTCGCCATTTGCATAATTTAATTTTATGTAAAAACTGTTTTATGGTAAATCAAACTGCATGGTTACTAAACAAACTGTACCACATTACAAATCATAACAACAACTGTTTATCAAATTACAAAATTCCATAAACAAACAAATATGAATGAACATGCTAACAGAAGAGGTCACATGAGTATGTCAAGTTAAAGGTAATTAAAAAAATATATCTCAGGTTTCAAAAATCATTATATCTGACTATAAAAACAATAATCACTCTCTTATAACTCTCACTATACTGTTCCACAAACTCAAAACATTAGCAGTGAATAAACAAACTATCACTGGGAAACAGTGTAAAAGGATTTGTATAACAAAATATTATCGCCATATAGAGATTACTCAAATTCTTAATGTCACATTTTAATGCAAAGAGTTGCTTTTCATATTTATTAACATAACAAGGACAATGAGAAATTGCTTGCACTTGCAGATCAATTTATAGAATTTACAGTTTTACAAAACTGAAGTTCTTTAACTGTTCAAATATTTTATTTTGAGGGACTGCATTAGCATATGGTATGTATCAAAACAAGATATTTGATAAACTGAAAGAAACTAAACTTCTTTTTAGAATAATAATTGACAAACATTGTAGACTGATACAATCATGAATTTCCTATTAACCAATAAAATTCACATGCATTTATATTTCTATTATACTATGCAGGCCCTACTGAAAAATACAGTGTTGCAATTTTGACATAAGAAATGAATCCACTCATCACCACTTACAAACACCAACAAGTAACAGTGTATGACCTTTTACACTATTTCTTTGCAACATGTACAAGTCTTGCAGCATGAATTAACAATAATACACTTTCATCAAATAACTTGCTGCACTGCAAATTAATATATGACCTTCAAAATAGTGAGCAAAATCAAATTTATAGCCTAAGACAAAAATGTATGCCAAAAACAAATGGAACAGTAATAGTTCTCCATTTACTACTGCATTAAGAACACAAACATGTACATGTTTCTTGGTAGTCAGTTGCTTTTACAAAAGATGTGATAAGAAATGAGCCAACTTCACCAAGTGCTTGGCAAAGCATCACTGTTCTTTGGTAAACTATTTTGAAATTTTAACATTCTTGTTAAGCATAAAGAATTGAATAAATGGTACCATGCTACAGAAACAAGATGGTACATAAAGAAACTGTTGTTTGGTTCACTTTCATCTCCCCCCCCCCCCCAAAATCAATCTCTCTCTCTCTCTCTCTCTCTCTCTCTCTCTCTCTCTCTCTCTCTCTCTCTCTCGTCAAGCTCACAAAAATGATCAAAATTGATCATAGGAGCAATTATATGACTTCTACAGTTTCTCCAAAGTTCTTCAGAAAACAGCCTTTTCTTATAGAGTACATGAAAGCCAACACATGATTCTTTTAAACTCTGAAAACAGTATTGCTTTTTTAAAATACATAATGATATATTAGTGCATTTTGATCTCACACACAGTCTTGGTAATCCTGAGCAGCACACAAGCATAAATACTGTAAAACAAAAATCATATTCCAGTTCCTAAAAATATGCAAGCAGCTACCAAAGCAGCACCTCAAATGGCATGCACTTTGTTGATGTACTCACAGCCCATTTTCAACCTAAAACATCAAAAAGGTTACAGTCAGACTTACTGATTTCATAGCCATCAGATAACACACTTAGGCATCAGAAAATTTATGAACTGGAATTTTGTATGTAACACTGTAATTGCATTACTTTTGTGCCAGAATAAGATTCTTAACAGATAAGCCAACAACAGTAGATGTTCCAACATACCAGTAAGTAACATTGCTGGAAAAGATTTTTATTTTACTGTTTTTATCACAAGATATACCTAAGATTATGTAAGAGCAAATATCATAAAATATACTTACTTTCAACTCTTTGAAACCTCGTGCAATGGTGATTTGTTGCTATGATTTCTTGTAACATGCCTGTGCCCAAACCCAGGTGGGGGTGGAGGTACAGGTTGCGACATCGTGCTCCAGTCAGAAGGGGCTGGAGGTAGAGGTGGCGGCGTTGGAGCAGAAGTGTAGACAGGAACATTCTGCACCCATGACTGGCCACAATTTGAATTGCTTGGCCGTGATGACACTATTGCAGGATCCAGAGCATCCCAATCTGATCCAGACCAGCCTACAAAACACAAGGGATATGGATTATCTGTTTAGAAAGTTCTTTGCAAAATACCAACATGAATTATTTACATATGGACAGAAAAACTGGTGGAATCTGACCTTGGGGAATATCAATTTGGGTTTAGGAGAAACGTAGGAACACGTGAGGCAAGACTCACAATACGACTTATCTTAGAAGATAGATGGATAAGGAAAGGAAAACATGTGTTTTTAGCATTTGTGGATCTGGAGAAAGCTTTGGACAATGTCAACTGACATAAACTCTTTCAAATTCGGAAGGTAAAATGTGTAAAATATAAGGCACGAAGAGTTATATTCAACTTATACAAAAACTAGACAGCGGTTATTAGAGTCTAAGGTCATGAAAGGGTCACAATGGCTGGGAAGGGAGTAAGACAGGGTTGTAGTCTTTCCCCAATGTTCAATCTGTACATTGAACAAGCTGTGAAGGAATGCAAGGAGAAATTTGGAGGGGGAATTAATGTCCAGGGAGAGGGAATAAAAACCTTGCGGTTTGGTAACAGCATAGTAATTCTGTCAGAGACAGCAAAAGACCTGGAAGAGAAATTGAACGGAATGGACAGTGTCATGAAAGGAAGGTATAAGATGAACATCAACAAGAGTAAAACAAAGATAATGGAATGTTGCATCAAAGTCAGGCGATGCTGAAGGAATTAGATTAGGTAATGAGACAATAAAAGTAGTAGATGAGTTTTGTTATTTAGGTAGCAAGATAACTTCTGATGGCCAAAGTAAAGAAGACATAAAATGCAGAATGGCTATGGGAAGAAAAGCCTTTCTGAAGAAGTGAAATTTGTTGACATCCAATTTTAGTTTAAAAGTTAGGAAGTCCTTTCTGAAAGCATTTGTCTGGCAAGTAGCATTGTATGGCAGTGAAATGTGGATAATAAGGAGTTCAGACAAAAAGATGATGGAAGCTTTCGAAATGTCATGCTATAGACAAATGATGAAGATTAGATGGGTTGATCACATAACTAATGAGAAGGTGCTCAACAGAATTGGGGAGAAAAGGAGTTAGTGGCATATGTTAAGAGAAGGCATAGGTTGGTGGTATACATTCTGAGACATCAAGGAATCGTCAACATAGTATTAGAAGGAAGTGTGTGGGGTAAAAATCGTAGAGGGAGACTTAGGTACGAATACAGTAAGCAGAGGAGAGCTGCATCAAACCAGTCTGTGGACTGAAGACCACAACAACAAGTAATTTATATTAAAGTATGACTGCAATTAACTTTTAGATCTAACAAGCATCAATAATAATAATAATAATAATAATAATAATAATAATAATAGTTGGGACATAAATCACAGCTCTTAGTAGCAGATGAATTTGAACTATCCTCCGTTTATTGTTTGTGGCTTTTTGAAAATGTTTTAAAAGTGGCCAATTACAAATCACTAATTATGTTGAAATTTAGCTTTGGGTGCCTGATTAACACATACTGGCAACGAGCGGGGAGAGGAACAGGGTGGCTTCTGATTACAGTACAGTCTCGCTTATCCAATGCAAACAGGCCATGGGATGTCAGATTACCAGGTATGTACGTTAATAGGGAAAGAAGACAACAACAAAATCTTAAATAGTTGCTGGTGTCTTGTTACTGATAAACTTGGTACACTAATTACCTCCACTGCGCAACACAATTAAAAAGCCTAAAAAGAGGTTGATATATTCAACTTTGTTTTAAAAAGTTTGCAATATACTTTTACTTGCCAGCTGGGAGTGTCTTTCTCGCTGCCCTTGATAGCCCCACACAATGCCAGACACGCGGTGTCCGTGCGATCGGAGAAGATAAACTACATTTTATTTCTGCCTAAATTATTTAACACTTAAATAACTAAAAACATCTATTAGTGTGCTCTTCAAGCTCACCATTAAAGGTTGTTTCTTTTTTTCGCGTATTGTCTCAGTGATCGTGAAAAGTTGTTTGTGTATATTCATAGGCCAAATTCACTAGTGTGCAATTTTACTATCAGCTTACACATATTTTAATGTCCTAAATATATCTACTAACCCTTTGTATCTGTAGTTGATATATATTGGTGATATCACGTAAGTAAATCTAGTAACAATCATGAATGCAAAGTGTTTGAACTGCAGTAGGAAAGTTCATGCTGGGGTTCTATGCAGCTGTTGTGACAAGTGGTTTCATAGAGGGAGGGGAGGGAATGTAGCAGTGTGGGAATGGGGGAAGCAAATGAGTCTCTTCCTTTGTTTTGAAAAGTGTGTCCATGGGACAGAAAAATAGTTGGACAGGATGGGAAGATTAGAGCCCTTCAGGCTGAACTGGATAGTGCTAGGGAGGAACTTAAAAGGTTAAGAGGGGAGAAGGGTGAGCAGGTGTGAGAAGTGGTAGCAAGGAAAACACACACACACACACACACACACACACACACACACACACACACACACACACACACACACATTCTGCCAGCTTCACAATTGCCGCGACCAACAGATTTACTTTGCTACCACAGTTAAATGAGGATGAGGTGCCTTCAGAAATAAGTGTAGTAGTTAAGAAACAACAGACTTTCAATAGGAAACCAACAGTTTCAAAAAAATTAGGAAGTAGGAGGAAAGTTCTGTTGTTAGGAAGTAGCCATGGAAGAGGTGTGGGCCAGATTTTGCAGGAAAAAATTAGGTGACAGGTACCAGGTCACAAACTTCAAGCCAAGCACAGGTCTTAAGCAGGTGGTAGAGCATATAGGTTTCTTGTGCAAGGATCACATTGCGATAGTGGGTGGTGTGGGTAACAGCACTGATAGGGATCAAGGCTACAGTATTGAGTGTGACCTGGTTAAAATAGCTTCTGCAACGACCTATACAAATGTTGGACTGTTGCATGCTTTCGTGCGGTATGATCAACCCCGATTGAACCGCTTTGTCAGAAGGGCCAATATGGAGATTGAACAACTGCTTATGGCGGCTATTCTGTCAGACATAGGTTTGGTTCCTGTTGATAGGTGGGACTTCACTAGGGATGGTCTGCATCTCAATAGGAAACTGGCTGGGTTGATAGCAAAATTCTTAAGTGACGACACTGCAATTCATGGAAGTATTATTTTTTTATGCTAAGATCAGTGTCCAGTGAGCAGCTCAGCCAGGCAGGTGCTAAAGATGCTAAAAAATCAAATGTCTCACAAAAGTAAAGTAAAAAATAATGTTAGCAGTTTTCACCAGAATATTGGGGAATTAAGACTAGATGAGCTTTTGGTTTGTTTAGACGATATAAAAACTGATAATGTAATAGATATACTATGCCTGTCTGAGCATCACATTGTCACTGGTGTGGAAAAGATTGAATGTCAGTGGATATAAATTAGTTGCAAATGTAAGTAGAGATAATAAGGTAAGGGGACGAGTTGCCATATATGACAAAAGCTATCACAGAGTAAAAATTTTAGAAACAAAAAAGTTTTGTGTAGAGCAACATATTTAAGCATGTGCCTGTCAGCTTAATTGTAACAGTATATAGGTCCCCCTCAAGAAACTTCCAGTTATTTCTGGAAAACGTGATGCCTTTTTGTGCTATCTGTCAGATAAGGGGAAGCAAATTATAATTTGTGGTGATTTCAATGTAGATTCACTGAAAGAGTGTAATAGGAAGACTGACATAAAAGTTTTACTTGGCTCATTCAATCTGACATCCATTATTTTTTCCCTACTCGGGTAGCAAACGACAGCAGTACATTGATAGATAACTTTTTGATAGACCAAGATAAATTTAACAACGTAAATGCTTGTTCTGTTGAGAATTATCTTTCTGATCATGGTACACAGCTAGTAACAGTATATTCAGTAATTTGAATCAGTCCCCCAGAGTTGTACGCACAATTAATGACTTAAGAACTAGAAATTCCAAAGAAAGTCTACAGTAGTTAGACTGGGATGAGGTTTATAAAGAACCTGATGCCAATTTTAAATATAACTTATTTCATGATAATTTGTAAGGGTATTTGAAAACTGTTTCCCCAAGAAATTAGTTAAATGTAACTGTAACATACCCTGCAAAAAACTATGGCTTACTAAACAAATAAAAATGCCTTGTAACCCAAAAAGGAAACTATATCTGCAAGAAAGTGTATTAACCCAGAAACAATCAAATATTATAAAAACTACTGTGCCGCATTAAGAAAAGTTATTAAAAAATCCAGAAGCATGTGCATCATGTGCGAGATTAGTTCCTCTGATAACAACATTAATTTGGAATATTATTAAAAGGGAGACAGGGCAACCAAGAACACAGGAAGAAGTTATTAGCATCAAAAACAAATCAAAAATTTATAACAAAAAGTCAAAAGTTGAAAACATTTTTAATTATTACTTTTTAAATGTTGTCAAGAAAATAGGATCTAAACATTCATTAGAAGTAGCAAGGCAATTAATGGAAGAGGCCATAGCTACACAATTTGATGCAATTGAAATTCCACCCACCTCTCCTTCAGAAATTAGGAAAATAATAAACACTCAAGAGTAAAGGTCACATGTAATTGATGGCATTTCCAGCAGAGTATTAAAAGCTTGCTCCTAAGAGATAAGTAGGATTCTTAGCCATACATGTAATAGCTCTTTAAAGCAGGGTATTTTCCTGGATAGATCGAAATATGCTATTGTTAAACCTTCGCATAAAAAAGGGGGATACATCTTATGTCAACAACTACCGCCTCATCTCACTTCTGACAGCTTTATTCAAAAGTTTTGAAAAAGTTATGTATTCTCAAGTACCTTCACATATTAGTAAAAATAAAGTTCTAACAAAATGTCAGTTTGGTTTTGAAAAAAGCCTTTCAACAGAAAATGCTATATATACCTTCACTGCTGAAATATTAAATGCTTTGAATAACTGGACATCACCTGTTGGTATTTTTTTGTGATCTCTCAAAGGCTTTTGATTGTGTAAATCATGGGATAAGCTTAAGTATTGTGGTATGAGTGGGACATTGCACAAATGTTTTAAATCATACTTAACATGAAGGGTGCAGAAAGTTGAAATAAACAGTTTACATGATGTAGAAGAAACAATTCATTCCTCTAATTGGGGAGTTATAAAAAATGGGCTCCACAAGGTTTGGTCTTGGGTCCTTTGCTGTTTTTAATATATGTTAACAATTTGCAATTCTATATTCATGATGATGCAAAGATAGTTCTTTTTACTGATGATACAAGTGTAGTAATTACTTCTGACAAACAAGAGTTACCTGATGAAATTGTAATGGCTGCATTTCAGAAAATTATTAACCCAGTATATACAGCTTCATACAGTAAATGGCATGACACCATTAATAAATTTAGACTTTGAACATAAATCTGTAGCTAAGGTAGAATATTCAAAATTTTTACGTGTTTGCATTGACGAAGAATTGAATTGGAAGAAAAACACTGAATATCTGCTGAAACATTTGAGTTCAGCTACTTGTGCTAACAAGGTCATTGCAAAATTTGGTGCTATACATCTCAGTAAATTAGCTTACTATGCCTATTTTCATTCACTGCTCTCATATAGGATCATATTCTGGGGCAATTTAACATTGAGTAAAAAAGTATTCATTGCACGAAAGTGTGTAATCAGAATAATTGCTGGAACCCACCCAAGATCATCCTGCAGACATTTATTCAAGGATCTAGGGATCTTCACTGTAGCTTCACAATATATACATTCACTCATGAAATTTGTTATTAACAATCCAACCCAATTCAAAAGTAATAGCAATGTGCATAGCTACAACACTAGGAGAAAGGATGATATTCACTATTCAAGGTTAAATCTAACTTTGGCTCAGAAAGGGGTGAATTATGCTGTCACAAAAGCCTTTAATCACTTTCCAAGCAGCATCAAAAGTCTGACAGATAGCCAACTGGTATTGAAAAAGAAATTAAAGGAATTTCTGAATTGTAGCTCCTACACTTTAGATGAATTGATAGATACAAGTTAGTAATTTCACTAAAAAATACATAAATAAATTAAAAGAAATAAATAAAAATCCTTAAAACATTTATCGTCATGTATAGACACTATTTACTAAACTGACAGGTTACACATCATTGCAAAATGTCATATATATGATATATGGGACATGTATTAATCTAAGCTGCCATGTCACCTTTTCATAAGTAACACATCAGGATTAGAGGTTTCTTCAATGTTGTTTCAAGGGCTTTTAATTCTTCATTATGTGTTCTTTTGGCACCATGTTTATCAACTGTGTTTCCTTCTTCTTTATTTCCTTTTTACTGTTGTTAATAATGCTGACAATGTCTATGTCAGTGACTTCATACGCGTCAAAGGGCCAGCCACTCAAAGTCATCATATCTTTCATCAACACATCCAGGGATTGTTTCAGCAAAAGAAACACACTGACAATGTTTTCAGTGCCGATTTCTTCATTGCCAGAATATGTCGCCTCACATAACAGACTTTCCCACGATTTTGTGACTGTATCCGTCTCAACATTTTCCCAACACAGTGCCAAAATGTAAGCCAAGTCTTTCAGATTTACTACTTCCAGCCGCATGAACTAAAGACATAGCCAAGGTCGGGTGGCTTGCGTGCCTCAACGAAACAGACAGCCATATCGTAAGTGCAACCACAGAGGAGGGGTATCTGGAGAGACCAAAGGAACATGCGGTTCCTGAAGAGGGGCAGCAGCCTTTTCAGTAGTTGCAGGGGCAACAGTATGGATGATTGACTCAGCTGGCCTTGTAACATCAGCTAATGTGGCTTTGCCACACAGTTACTGTAAATGGCTGAAAGCAAGTAGAAACTACAGCCGTTACTTTTCCCGAGAATGTGCAGCTCTACTGTACGAATATATGATGATGGCAGCCCCTCGGGTAAAATAGTCCCCCATATTCAGATCTCTGGGTGGGAGGATGTTGTCATCGGGAAAGACAACACTGGCATTTTACGGATCAGAGCGTAGTATGTTAGATCCCTCAATGGCTAGGGGGTTAGAAAATTAAAAAGGGAAATGGGTAGGTTGAAGTTAGAGGAACAGGATTTCTGGTCAGGCGAGTACAGGAGAAGGTCTAATAATGAATAAGAAAACAGAACTTCTACGAGCAGTGAAGTGATCACATTATCATAGTCAAGATAGATCTGAAGCAAACACCAGGAAAACTTAATTGGAATGGGAAGGGGAGAGGAAGTAGATGAAGATGAAATAGGAGATACTATACTGAGAGATGAATTTGACAGAGCACTGGAAAAACTAACTCTAAACATGGCCCCTGTACTAGATGACATTCCCTCAGAGCCATCCAAGTCTCTGGGAGAACCTGCCACAACACAACTATTTCACCTGGTAAGATATATGAGGCCAAAAAAATTTTCAAATGTGTGTGAGATCTTATGCGACCAAACTTCGTGGTCATCAGTCGCTAGACTTCACACTAATTACTTAAACTAACTTAGTCCATTGACAACACAAACACCCATGCCTGAGGGAGGATTCGAAACCCTGACTATAGCGGCCATGCAGACTGTGAGTGACGCGCCACAGACCGCTCGGCCATTGTGGCTGGCTGTATGAGACAGGCAAAATACTGTCAGAATTGAAGAAAAATGTAATAATCCCCATTTCAAAGAAAGCAGGCACAGAAAGGTGTGAAAAATACAGAACCATTAGTTTAACAAGTCATATCACAAAATTTTAACACAAATTATTTACAGAAGGCTGACACATGTTGACCTCATGGAAGATCAGTTCGGATTCAGGAGAAATGTAGAAACACGCGAGGCAATACTCACTGTACAACTTATCTTAGAAGATAGATTAAGGAAAGGCAAACTAAAATTCTGGCTTTTGTAGATTTGGAGAAAGCTTTTGACAATACTGATTGGAATAAACTCTTTCAAATTCTGAAGTCAGCAGAGGTAAAATATAGGGAACAGACGGTTATTTACAACTTATACATTAACCAAACAGCTGTTATTAGAGTTGAAAGGCATGAAACGAACACAATTGTTGGGAAGAGAGTAAGACAGGGTTGTAGCCTTTTCCAATGTTATTCAATTTGTACATTGAGCAAGCAGTGAAGGAAAGCAAAGAGAAATTTGGAGAAGGAAGGAGTCCAGGGTGAAGAAATAAGAATATTGTGTTTTGCTGATGACATTATAATTCTGCCAGAGACAGCAAAGGACCTGGAAGAGCAACTGAACAGTATGAACAGTGTCTTGAAAGGTGGTTATAGGAAGGAAGGAAGGAATCCGAGTTTAACGTCCCGTCGACAGCGTGGTCATTAGAGACGGAGCTTACACTCTGAGTTTTGGGTAAGGATAGGGAAGGAAATTGGCCGTGCCCTTTGAAAGGAATCATCCCGACATTTGCCTGGAGTGATTTAGGGAAATCACGGAAAACCTAAATATGGATGGCCACAGGTGAATTTGAACCACCATCCTTCCGAATGCGAGTCCAGGGTGTTACCACTGCGCCACCTCGCTCGGTTGAAGGCGGTTATAAGATGACGATTAACAAGAGCCATGCAAGTGTAATGGAATGCAGTCTTAGAAAATCAGACGATGCTGAAAGAATTAGATTACGTAACGAAACAATGAACATGGTAGATGAGTTTTGTTACTTAGGAAGTAAAATAACATACAGTGCTCGCAGTACAAAGGATATAAAATGCAGAACGGCAATGGGAAGAAAGATTTTTCTTGTTAAAAATGTTTAACATCAAATATTAATTTAAGCATAAAGAAGTCTTTTCTGAAGGCATTTGTGTGGAGTGTTACCTTGTATGGGAGTGAAACATGGACGATAAACAGTGTGGATAGGAAGATAGAGGCTTTTTAATGTGGTGTTACAGAAGAATGAAGATTAGGTGGGTAGATCGCATAACTAATGAAAGGTTACTGAACAGAATTGGGGAGAAAAGGAATTTTTGGTATACCTTGATTGAAAGAAGGGATTTATTGGTGGGAGACATTCTTAGACATCAAGGAATCGCAAATTTATCATTGGAGGGAAGCGTGCGAGGGGGGGGGGCGTCACAGAGGGAGACCAATAGATGAATACAGTAAGCAGACTAATATGGATGTGTGTTGCTGTTCTTATGTGGAGATGAAGACCTTTTTAATGCCTCCAACACAACTTGGTACTTAGGCTGACAAATAGCCGTAACATTTAGCTATGGGCACAATGCTCTTATTGCGCCATTTTGCAGTTCACCTTCAGTGGGATGTGCGAGAGCATTATGCAGTAGTGAAATTGCTTCTCTGAGCAAGTTCTTTTACTTTTAAAACTTTTGGTACAAATTCGCTAGAAGACTTTCTTTAAAAATTTCTGAGCTTATCCAAGCACTTTTTGTTGTAATATTTGACTGACAAACCATGTTTTGAAACATATTTGAAAGCACTCTGATTGTTTGCTTTTCTGATCATATCAAAGTTACAGCTTTAGGTTTCCAGATGCATTACTGCAAGCAAGAAGCGTTATTTTTTCCGTACTTTGATTGTACCCTGGAACTGCTGCTTCACTCTGAGCTGTGGGTGTTTTGCTCGGCAGCATTTTATAATTTAGGCCAGTTTTGTCACAATTAAACAACTGTTCTCCAGCAAACATACACTATGAATTAAATCCTGGAACTTTTCTCTAAAGATGTGTACTGATTCATTATTAGCTGAGAGCTTTCTTCTGCAAAAAAATGAGTTGTTTAATTTCATGTCTCATATTCCAGTGGTCCAGTGCCAGTGCTAGCTATAAGTCATGGTTATCTTCATTAAACTCCTTACAGAATTGCTGGACATTTTGATTCAATATCAGCCCAGATATTAGCCCACCTTTAACCCTATTATTGATGAACCAAAGATACAAAGCCTCAGTAACTTTTTGGTTCTCACACCATTTCACTGTTTTCCTTTCTTCTGAGGCTTTGGATGTCCCTCTTTTTGAACAGTATTTTTCTATTTTCATCCTGTTTCTCTTTCAATCACCTCAGTTACCTGCCCAACACCACAATCTTTGGCCACTTTTAACACTAAATCACCTTTGCCGAGCCTCTTAATTGCCTTTTTTTACATTACATGAGCAGTAACACCCCCTTTCTTTTCGAACACACAGATATGCATGGCATGGTCTAAGGCATTAACAATAATTTATGCAGACCTTTAATAACAACCAGGTCACGGCACAAAGTTGTATTCACAGTCCACGACTCAAAATCGTTTGACCCACTAGAGTACCACTAGTGTAAATTGTCTTACGTGTCAGATAATGCGGAATGTCGAATAAGTGAAGGTTGGGTAAGCAAGACTCCCCTGTATGCTGCCCTCTATGCCAATATTCTACTGTCTTTTTGACTGAGAAATTCCAACAAATGTCATAAAAATATTTCAAAAGATAAAATGTCTATACCTCAATGTAAATGATGCAGTCCAATGCCCAGAATTTAAATGACAATCCATATCTTAAGTTTGAGGTAACAGGGTCTATTGAATTATGTAACAGCACTGAGATAAATGTAAACACCTGAAATAGTGGTGGTGCCTTGGCAGCAATCTCAACCTCACTGATGTGACCAAAGTTAGGATGAGATGTCATTTGTCATATCTGGTTTTTACACATCCTGGAAAACATTTTGACTGGCTATTGCATGTTTATAGCAATAAAAATGCAATAACATGTGATACATATCTAATCAGAACAAATATCCTATTTTTTAAAAACACAGTCTCGATCGAGACTCTGTTAAAAAAAAAAAAAAATCATTAAAGATTGCCGTTTTTCCAAAAATGTTTTCTAAAATTGTCAGAACAAATTATAATTTAAGTGACAAATGTAAATAGTGGATGAAACATGGACATAAAACGTTTTTATACATCCCATGCCTGAGCAGTAGTACGGGTGGAACATCTGAGCGAAAACTAAGAAAATATATACTGTAAACAAAGGGAGTTACTGAAAATATGTTGAAAAGTTTTACTTGTGATTCCACAACATCCTATTACAGACGATGATGATGTATTCAACAGATATAATCTGTAACCTTACTTTGTTAAATGAAAATGTCTATCACTACCTTTGCACTGCCACCTTTGAATCAAAGTTGTGTACAACTCTGTTTACTCAACATATATGAATGTTGAGTGTAATATTATATATTTGGAGAGTTGTATGATTGATTGGCATACTTTTGTATATTTTGTTTAAAATTTACATTACAATCTAAAAATCTATCTTTTAACGTTGACTAGGTTGTGCCGCTAGTGGAAATAGAATTGTGTATCCAAATAATTGTACAGATTGTTAAAACACTATTTTGTATTTTGTTTGATGTTGTGATTGGTAAGTCATTCACACATAATGTTAACTATGTTTACATCACACAAACATCCACTTCCAAAGATACACAGCTATCCATGTAAACAAGAACTCATCTCCATAACATCTTTGACTCTACCTCGATCTATGCAATCTTTGATTTGTTTATGATTATATCTCGCTGCAGTAAAATCAGTACTTTAGTTATATGATGGGAAGTTACAAGATCACTAGAACAATGCTTCATTTTGTTTCAGTATGTATAAGTTAGGTTACTGTGACCTTTTACTTAATGACAAATACCATCTTAACATATATGCAAACTTATATCGAAAAACTGGCTCATCTACATATACCGAGTAAATAGACTATAGGAAGTATAAGAACTGATATTGCTATTCACAATAGATAATTTCACTGCTTTAAATTTTCACCCAGTGTTTTAATGCTTATAATGACTATTGTAATTACAGTGTGCACTTGATAATGGCCTAAAAGCCAAAATTCAGATTGTGATGATAAATAATACAACCTAACAGTAAAGTGGCAGTCCAATCATTTCACCAGTACTGTATGACAGTGGCTCAACAAATCAAAATATTTTCTTGTGTTGTTTCTGATGAAATCATGGTTGATCTGAAACAGGAATTGGTCTTCGAGCTCTCTCTCTCTCTCTCTCTCTCTCTCTCTCTCTCTCTCTCTCTCTCTCTCTCTATCCTTTCTTTTTTTTGTAAGAATTTGATTAGTAATTTTTTTTATGTTAAAGAAGTTTTGCCGGTTATGTTCATCTTTCAATGACTGCCACTATTGCCATGATTTTCTTCTTTGTTCAATGATTCTGTCACATTCTTCTGTCCACCAGGCAAGTTTTCTGGCTATTGTTACTGCAGATAATTGCACGGCTCTAGTTATTAGGATATCTTTATTCAATCCCTTTTTTGGTTTTGCATGTCTTCAATTGTGTGGAAAAACTTACTACAGTTTATTATCTTTTCTGGATAATACTTTCTGCTTTTGGGCTTGTTGGTTTGACTTTGTATATCCAATTTTCATTAATTTTTTTATCTGGTTGATATACATGTCCTGATGTATGTTTGCATTTTTAGCCGTTTTAAATATTTAGCTTATTGCTGATAGTCTGAAATGTTATACACATTTTAGAGTGCACAGTGAACTTTTATTTTAATACAGATCAATCAAAGACTTTATATTAAATTTTGCTTGAAAATTATATGAAGTGCAGCACCACATTTTAAAGGTTGATGTTGGCTTTTCGATAATCTACTATGATTAAGACAAAAGTATATGTGTAAACATTTCAGAGGGTCCATAAGAAGTTGAAGGTGACGATTGCCTTTGATGCCCTAGCACATTAATTACTGATAACGTGGAAGAAGTAAACAAAATGGCTTTGGAAAATTGCTGAATCACAATGGGAGACTGATGTCCACATACCCTTTCAATTATTACACAGGGCTATTAAGGATGCTGTTAAAAATATAAAGGCCATAGGTCATGATGTGGCTGTATGTTTATTTAAGCATTCTAAAAAACATGAGCATAGAAATCCAGGCCTGGGGTAAAACTTAGTACTAAACATATCATATCATGGCCAGCAGAACTCTGCTGATGATGATTTTCAGATTGTGTAAATAAACGTACAGTCACATCACCACCTGTGGGCTTTATATCTTTTAACAACATTCTTAAAAGCACTGTTCAATAACTGAAACTAATAAACGCATACCTTGCGAGCGACTTTTTGTCATGTTTGGAACGTATCTTTTCTCTCATTCTAAGCCTTTCTTCCTCTTCTTCTATTTACTGTTTTTACACGTGAAACATGTAGCAGCAAATTTTGTTCCAAAATTATAGAGAATTTTGGCCAAAAACGACACCTATCAGGAATAGTTGAATGAAGCTTAAAAACAACCCAGAAGAAATTTCTATGCAAATTGCTTGCCTATGGGGTATTGATGCAGTTGTGAGACCGGATATTTGATTTCCTACATGAATGTCACAATTCACAATAATTGGTGGCAAGTCACTGAATAAAACATTAGTAGTATCTGGCATTCCCCAACAATGAGTAACAGGTACCCTGCTGTTCTTGATCTACACAAATGATATAGCCGAGAATCTGATCATTCCACTTTGATTGATTGCATATAATGCTGTCATTTACCATCTTGTAAAGTCATCAGAAGATAAATTACAAAATGATTTGTCACCCTGCAGAAATCTTGTCTGAAAGTGGCAACTGACCTTAAATGATGAAAGGTGTGAAGTCATCCACATGAATACGATAAAGAAATACATCAAATTCTAGTTACATCATAAATCACACAAATCTGAAGGCTGCCAATTCAACTACTGGTAATTATCTACAGATAAAAATTACAGACTATTTTAATTGGAAAGATCATTTAAATAATGTTGTGGGGAAGGCGAACTAAACACTCTGTTTTATTGGAAAGCAGTGTTTCTCAACCTGTGGGTTGCAATCCACAGGGGGGATCGCAAAGTCTTTCTCGGTGTGGGGTCTTGTGGTCACAGGAGGAAGTAGTTGCAACGTAAAACAACTAGCCCAGTTTATTTCTCAATACTAGTGGGTTCCATAATTTAAAACTTAGATATAATAAAAACGAAATTCATTTACATTAATTCTTGATTGAGTAATATGTACATCTACATACATACTCCGCAATTCACCGTAAGGTGTGTGGCGGAGGTTACACTGTACCACTACTAGGCATTTCCTTTCCTATTCCACTCCCAAATAGAATGAAGAAAAAAAGAATGCCTAAATGCCTCTGTACGAGCCCTAATTTCTCTTTTCTTGTCATTGTGATCATTACTCGAAATCTAAATAGGAGGCGGCAAGATCGTACTACACTCAGCTTCAAATTCCGGCCCTCTAAATTTACTCAACAGAAATTCACGAAAAGAATGTCGTCTTTCCACCAGCGATCCCCAATTGAGTTGCCAGAGCATTTCCGTGACACTCGCGCATTGGTCGAACCTACCACTAATAAACCTAGCTGCTCGTCTCTGAACTGCCTCTATGTCTTCCTTTAAACTGATCTGCTACGGGTCCCAAACACTTGAGCAATACTCAAGACGTGGCCGGACAAGCGTTTTATACGCGGTCTCCTTTACAGGTTAAGTACATCTTCCCAAAATTATCCCAATAAACCGAAGTCAGCTGTCCGCTTTACTCAACTATTCTTACATGTTCGTTCCATTTCATATCGCTCTGGAATATTACGCCTAGATATTTGAACGACGCGACAGCATCAAGAAGCTCACTACTAATGCTGTATTCGAACATTATTGGATTGTTTTTCCTACTCGTGCGCATCACCTTACATTTTTCTACATTGAGAGCTAGCTGCCATTCTTCACACCAACTAGAAATTTTGTCTAAGTCATCCTGTATGCTATTACAGTCAGTTAAAGATGACACCCTCCCATACACCACAGCATCATCAGAAAACAGCCGCAAATTACAACTTACTCTGTCCATCAGATCATTTATATAGATAGAAAATAATAGCGGTCCTATCACACGCCCCTGGAGCATGCCTGACGATACACTTGTCTCTGATGAACACTCGCCGTCCAGAACAACGTACTGCGTTCTATTACTTAGGAAGTCTTCCAGCCAGTCACAAATCTGTGAACCTATTCCCTAAGCTCGTATCTTCGTTAGCAGTCTGCAATGTGACACCGCGTCGAACGCCGTTTTGAAGTCGAGAAAAACACAATCTGCCTGTTGCCTTTCATTCATGACTCGCAAGGTGTCATGTGAGAAAAGGGCAAGCTGAGTTTCACATGAACGAAGTTTTCTAAACCCGTGCTGATTCATAGCTCACTCAACTTCGTCCCGTTTTCTCCCTACTGACATTTGATGTGACTGAATGAGTTAAAGTAGCACAAAAGACAAACTGTCAAATTTAGAAAACAAACACTATTTACTTAAGCCTCAGGAAAAATCCAAACAAATAAGTATTTTGGATTGCGTTAAGAAGTGAATATTTTATTGTAATTACCAAATGTTAACCTACAAATAAAACTTACAACCTAGTTCAAATCTGTATTGTATTTCATATATGGACTCACGACAATTGAATAGCTTAATTCGTGGATATTAATTCTCGTGACTTTTATTTCGGATTTTGTGTGTAAGGAAGCACTGCCTTGCATAGCACACTGAGAACTAGTCACTACATGGGTTTGACAGCTTTTATTTTATTTTATTTTTTTTTTCATTTTTTATTTATGAAAATATTCCAAGTTTCAAATTACGTGCCATATTCCTTCAGGCTATGAAAGAAGAATTTTCATTGGCTCTTTCAACAAGACTTTTCATTGGCTGGAGCTGGCAGATGTGAGAGCACATATGAAGTATCTCTCAAAATGTGTGTTTTGACATATAATAAGTAGTAGTAGCATGCCTGAAAATAGCTCTATTACCTTGTACTTAAATACCAATTTTAGTTTTTTGACGAGCTTTTTCTTGGTGTGATACATCCATGATTTTTGAGAATAGATGAAATTCATTTTAGTTTTCCAATTGCTTATACGTTAGCAGCAGGTAACACTTTGCTTTTAGCCAATGGGGTGTTACTTTCATGGAACCAGTGAGGTGAAAAAAGCTGGAATGTATTTATAGCGCCAAAATTGAAGCAATTGGCTGGTTTGGTGTTTTTAGCAGAACATATTTGCGACTGTGTCATAGTTTCATGTGATTATGGTGGGCCATTCCATTGGATTCAGTCAGTTAAGTGGAGTTAAGTGTTATTACTTTTTACAATACAAACTAATCCACTTACTTTTACCCAGCCACCTAGTACTTAGCCGCTTCATTTAATTTAAAAACACAAATTATTTGAAACATCGAAATTGTATGGAAGCTTTTCTTCATACCATGGAATCTGTCACTGGTTTCACTTCATGCATAGAACAAAGAGCTAACTCTTGCTGCTTTGTTCCAGTCATTCCTCATGGCGAGAGCTGACAAAGTAAGTACACCTATGGTCATATTATAGACTTTCCTTCTGTAGATTTAATTTCCTTCACTTACACAAATGTTAAACAATGTTGACCTAATGGAGAAGATTAAGAGTTTTAATTTTTAATCACGTATGGTATCCTATTACATATGTTTTTGCTCGTATTTTTTGAAGTTTTAATGTTTTCCTCAATTTTACGTTTTTTAAGTCTTGTCCACACAAAAGTATCAATAACATTATGCCAGGCATCACATAAATTGATCATATATCTTCCATTGTACCACAGTCATATATAGGAGAACCCTTCATGTCCACTACTCAAAAGCATATAAAATTAAACTACTAATAGCATCCACCCCCCACCCCACTAGTCACTTTTGTTTAACCTGATATTTCAATTATACACAATATGGTCCTCAGCTTGCCTCAGTAACTCTTTCTTGGTGTGCTCATCCCATAGAATTGCCATCTTCTATTTAGTATTTATGGACCCAGATTGCTTCCTTTTGCATTCACAGTTGGGCCCGGTGGTCTTGGGGTCAAGTGCTCAAGTGGAAACCGAAGGGTTGTGGGTTTGAAACCCGGCCGGACCTCTGATTTTTCCAGTCTGCACTTTAACCCATCCTTCGACCTCTCAACTATGTGACGAGTCGGCAGAAATGACACGCGGTTTGGATTCCACGTTAAACTGGAAGCCCCTTTCCCCGGTTGGATAACTGGGGTAGGCTAGGGACACGCAAGTCGCCAAAGTGGCATCCAATTGAAAGACTTGCACCAGGCCTATGAGCCACTCTAAATTATTATTATTATTATTATTATATTTGGATTCGCATTGATCACAGAGTAGAGTTCTTTTCTTTTCACTGCCTGTCGATTTTTATCCAATGGCTCACAGATCGATCTCTCTCTCTCTCTCTCTCTCTCTCTCTCTCTCTCTCTCTCTCGTCTTGCACTGAAATTTCATGCACCGTGTTTGTAGGGCATCGCAGATAACAAATTGATCACACACAGACATCCAAATCTGATTCTAACACTATAGTAGGATAATCAAAGAAATTTGATATGCAATAGTTTTACAGACTCACTAAATGCACCTAATGATGAGATTAAAGTATCAAAACTCTGTTAGTGGATCCAATTATTTAAGATGGAATTTGATATGCACAAATGAGAGATCACAAACAAAATTTTATTCCTTTGATCTGATATGGTTATATAGAGAAGCAAATTGTGTATATCACAGCTCGTCATCACGTCTTTGCAGCGAGTTGTAAATTGTCCTTATTACTATATTGTTAGTATACTTTAAGAAATTTAGAGTCTTTCACATAATCCTTTCTTACTACATAATGACAAAAATCTGTATAAGCTACTTATTGCTTAAGTTAATATTGGTTGTACTTTTTACCTTCAAAATAGTAAATTAAAGCCCAGTGACTATCTTCCCATTCTTACTTCTGCACATATAAAAGTGAGCTGCTTTACAAATTCACATTACTATGTGCCACAATTGCCTGATATAAAATAAAAACAAAAGCATTTTTTGACTACTCTCGATATAGATATGGGTGAATTCAAAGAAATTGTTCCATTCAAGACATAAAATAGAATCATTCAATTGTTTACGAGTCATGCAAAAATTAATTAAAATATTCATAGATGCACAAAAAATATTTGATACACTAAGGATTACTTTCATTAGTACCAACAGTTCAAGCACGTACCTTTCGAAGTATGTTTTGGTGAATTTACAGCACTAGGTAACACTGGTGGATGTGACGGACTTCCACGTTCCGACCATTCGTGTGTATCGTAGCAGTCTCCCAGTTCGAAGGACTTTGTGTTGTCCGGAGCAGGTGTGCCGGTCGGCGTCTGGCCACCACTGCAGGTACTGCTGCTACTGCTGCTGTCGCCGCCGCTGCTACCGCTACTACTGCTGCTACTGCTACTGCTGCTAGTGGTCGTGGTGGTAGTAGTGGTAGAGGTGGTGGGGGTGGTGGTGGTGGTAGTGGAGCTGCCACCACCACCACCGCCGCCGCCGCCGTTGCTGGGGTTAGTACTGCTGCTGCTACTACTACTGCTGCTGCTGTTACTGCTGCTGCAACTACTGCTGCTGCTGGTGGTGGTGGTTGTGGTAACGGTGCTGCTGCCACTGCCCCCACCATTGGTACTGGTACTGCTATTGCTCAGTCCCATGAATGGCAGAATTTTACTACCTGAAAGTTTGTTTAGGATTGTAAACCAGTCTCTCAATTTAATCATCAGAGTTTATAGTTATGTATGCCTTTTGATATAAGTCATCAATGTTTTTAGAAGTAAGATATTATTAGCAAATTTTAGCATTAATGTGCAACATTATAAAGAAAATAAATTACTGTGATTTTCAAACATGCTTTAATAGAAACAAAGTCGTAAAAAAGCTTACAATCTGAATAATGTACAGATGGATGACTTTCTGGTATGTCTGGTATTACTCTCTCAGTCAGTAAAGTTCCAGGACAAGATTTAAAACAAAAATTATTTCAAAGTTTTCAGTACTGAAAAGGAACTACTGTTTTTACATTATATGGTATATGTGTGGCCTTGGCCATATTTCGCACAAACTCGCTGGGTGGTGGGCTGTGCTTAGCAAACACAATAAGTTATTGGCAAAAACCCCTTTTTAACAGTGGACAACATTAAGAAAGCATATACAGGTGAGGTAATTCCAAGAAGTCATGTTTTCAGGTGGCACAAAAGGTTTTGTGGAAGCAAAGATTCAGTGCAATTCAATCCCAAAGCTCATCACCTGTTTCTAGCACATACCGATGCAAACATGGAGCATTTTAAGGCAGTTATTGCAAGAAGACCATGATGTAACTGTGCATCCGATGTGATAAGAACTTAATCTGAATTGTTATGTCTGCCATAAGATTTGGAAAAATGGGAGCTTAATGCAAAAGCCATTCCTCACTCACTAACAACTGAACAAAAAGAGGAAAGATGAAGAATTTCTGCTGAACTACTGTATACAGGCAGACGGGATCCTACATTTATGTCAAAGATCATTGCTGGGGATAAATGTCGGTCAGGGCCGGCCCATCCATATAGGCAAACTAGGCAATTGCCTGGGACGCTCTAATTTGGAGAGCGGAAAATTTGTGGTGCGCGAGCAACCCTCGTGCGCTCACGGTGCGGTTTACTTTGCTGTTCCGCTGCGGTTCGAGGAGCGACGAACTCCCGGTTACTACACATAGACAGAGCAACAGGCAAGAGACAAGACGCAAGGCTATGTTACATGCATTCTCTTTGACTCTTCAGAATTTTGCTAGTAAGCGTTTACTGAATAGGCAAGTAGCAGTTTGCAACTAATCACCCGGTGATCGAAGCTGGTGTGCTGCCCACCATGTCAGCTGGGGCGCCCTCATGAAACCTACGCAGTCCGCCGCTCTGCAGTCTCTCTACTGTACAATTGGCGCTGATGACCATAAGACTGCACACATCATCAGTTGTAGAAAAGAATAGAAGATTTAGGGAGCCAAACAACACATTTCTTCATAAACAAAGGGGAAAATACAATAGCTGGCCGTGGTGGCCGAGCGGTCTGCATGCCAGTCATGGAATGCACAGCCGCTGCGGTCGGGGGTTCGAATCCTCCCTTGGGCATGGATGTTTGCGCCGTCTTTAGTATAAGCTAGTTCATAAGTAGTTTGTAAGTTTAGGAACTGATGACCCCCGTAGTTAAGTCTCATAAGCTCTACAAACATTCGAACATTTTTTTGAAAATACAATAAATATTTTTTTACTTAAGTCCTCCCTATGTTTCAGTTTAGCTGTAGTAACATGTGAGGTGTCAGCTACCCCCACCGCCGCCATCATTCGTGCACACCTTGCCCGCAGACTCTCGCAACAGTAAGTAAAGTTTCAGTCTGTTACACTATTGTTTGACCTCTTTTTTGTGGAAAACCGTAATTCCGCTACTGCACTATGAGTGTTACTTTCTCTTCCTGTGTCTGTAACCAGCAGTGAGATCAGCTTCTCGAAATTAAAACACTTTGCAAAATCCAAGGCAAGAAAAATGACGTTTGTGTGACTCTTTGCATAATAAAGCTTGTAACTGTATCAAGTACTGTAAACTATCAACCAAAATCTTTTTAAAAGACAAAATGTAAAAACCATGAAAAAGTAACATTGTTGCATAAAATTGTATGATGTGTCCCATTTTAATGGGGCAATATGTTTATGTAATGTATATGTTGTGATTATGTATTTGAATAAAAAAGATGCATCTGTATTTTCCATTAATATTTTATTGCGATTTTATTAAATGGGGTGCCTTTAAAATAATTTGCCTTGGGCGCCGAATTTGTTCGGGCCACCCCTGATGTTGATCCTGCGAGAGCTGTGACCCCTACACAAAGCATCAAAGTGCTGAATGGCGGAGTCCTGGATCACCAGCCTGAAAAAAAGTCAAACAACAACCTTCGAGAACAAAGACCATGTTGATCACAGGATTAGTTCACTGTATGTTCCTTCTGGTTAAACAGTGCACTCAACTCTCCACTTTGAAGCATTGGGCCACTTATGACAAAAAATTCGACATTATTTTCCTGATTTGTGGCATACTCATGACTAATTCTTACTGCATGACAATGTAAGACCTCATACTACTTTAAATGTTATGAAGTATCTGGCCAGATGTTCTATTATTGCCATCCCCCATCGCCCATATTCGCTCAGCTTTTCACCTTGCGACTTTTTCCTTGTTTCTGTGAGTAAAATGGCAACTGAAAGGAAAGCTTCATGAAGATATTGCAGACATCAAATGGGCTGTGACAAGTGAGCTTACAAGTATCTCAGAAATTTCCTTGCTTGCTTCCAATACCTGCAGATACATTGGCAACTGTGTATAGATACCAAAGAGGACTACTTTGATAGAAGCTAGGATCATTATTTGTTAAGCACAAATTCTATTAAAAAAACTGCGTTGGAACATTTTTGACGAAGGAAGTATTTCTTGACAAGTTCAATAGAATTACTAGCTTCAAACTTCACTATTCCTATTTCTTTTATCAAGACATTGTACACCACTTCTCATTTCTACTCTGCCATTTCCACAGGCACAACCAAGTCAAATGACCATATTGTGGTTCTAGTGGTTTCAAAAAATATTGCTTACTGAAACATGCTGGCAGATCCAGTTTTTATAATATTAAAAAAATTGAATGGCAGAGAGACGTCAGCAACCTATTGAAATAATGTCAAGAAATTATTTCAATTTGGAAGGTCAATAACAAGCAGACCTTAAACACACAGTTATTGAAGTATTGTGTTTTTACATTTAAAAAATTTAAAACCGAAAATGAGCAAAAGAAAGGGCAACAACAGTAGACAAAAGAAGATAGGCAATTCTCTCTATAGGACACACACTTTATACAAGAGAAGAGCCCTCTTGAGGTGAGCTAGACCAAGTTATTACAGCACTGTGATAAAGTGCCTGTATGTTAATGAATGTTGGGACCAAAAGAAACTGAGACAGTCAAGAAAAAAAATTGTAGATGAACAATACAGAATACAAGGAAGAAAGAGAACTAAAGCAGGTAAAATCGAAGACTAGGCAAATCCACTTAAAAAAAAACATATCATTTCAGATATACAAAACATATTTTAGTTCTTTTTTTTTGCAGTAGATTACAATTAGTTTGGCATCAAACAGATCGAAATTCCTGATGGTCCGGTACCATTTCAGCTCATTCGTAACATGCTTGGCATAGTTTGGAACTTCTCTGAAGTGTCCACTCCCACATGTCACTGATTTAACCGAAGGATAAATAGGTACTCCAGGACTTAAATATGTTTTTATAGGCGTTCTTTCATCCACAGTCTGTTAAACTTTGTGTTGTAATAGACATTATAAATATATAAATAAATACATAAATAATAATAATAAGTTAATGTACAAAATGTCTATGCTGTCGCTCCGTCTAAGGCTGAAGTTCAAAACAGTAACTATAAATGTTATTTTCAAGATACCATATATCATTACAATTGAAGACCTTGGGGGTAAATAATGATAACCCTCAACTTTTGCATTTTTAATGTATTTGGTGAAAACAATCATATCCGAAAGAATGTTTCATTTTCTTCAAGTAGTATATGAATCCGCTAAGAGATGACAAAGATACATATCAAAACATGTAATAGAAACCGTTTTTCGAACATTCAAGTTGTCATATCTCGGCACTTAATAAATGAGGGTTATCATTATTCCCCCCCCCCCTTCAGTTAATGATCCAGCATCACTTGTGTGCTTGTGCTTGGGTAGCTCTATGCATAGGAAAATAAAATTAAGACATTTTCAAAATAAATATTCCAATAATGGAATGCAGCATGAACAGACATAATAATGAAGAATGTAACAACAAGAGAGGGGATGAGAAACCATTTGCATTTTTTCTCATCCTGTTTTTGTCCCTCTTGATCACTCAATGTCTGGATTATACAATTAGTTATTAACTTCAAAATATTCACGGGTGTACTGCCGGTCTATAGTGTCCAATGGGCACAATATTTCGGCGATCATACATGTTGCCATCATCAGGTGAACTGACGGACTGAGCTCCTGGAAACACGCCGGCATGGAGATCCGCAAGCTACGGTGGCTCGAAGGGAACTGGGTTCTAGCCCGGTAGTGGGCCACTGAAATACCCTCGGCCCGCGGAGCGACCCCTCCGCGCCCCGCGCCGCGGCCGCGCAGTGGAACCGATTGCGCCGGCGTCTGAGATGACGTCGGTGTGAGGGCTCTGTCCGCCGTGGTCGTCACTTCGTTACGTTTGCTAGATTTACTCTTAATTAACCCAATCGCTGGTTCCCAAGCTTTACTAAGATTATAGCCACAGTCACGGTTTATGAGGTCGTCACTTGTGCGAATTTCAATGGCCTCTCTAACGATGCAGTCCCAGTATCTCGACGTCTGTACCAGATCGCATGATTCTCAGACAAACAATATTCAGCGACCGCCGACTTGCTCGGATACATCAATCGTGTGTGCCTCTGGTGTTCAACGCAACGATCCTCGACGGTACGCATCGTCTGTCCAATATGACTTTCCACACTGACACGGAATCTGGTACACGCCGGCCTTCCTCAAACCGAGATCATCTTTGGCGCTCCCCACCAGTGCACGAATTTTATTCGGCGGACAAAAAACAGTTCCAACCTGGTGTTTTTTCAAAATGCGGGCGATCTTCCCTGAGAGTGCGCCGGTATATGGAAGGAACGCAGTGCCCACATCCTCCCTCATGTTTTCATCCGTTTCCACAGGTTGTGATGTAGTAGTTGGTTGGAGAGCCCGCTGAATCTGCCACTCTGAGTACCCATTTTTTCGAAATACAGTTCTCAGGTGTTCCAATTCCTGAGGTAGACACTCTGCATCGGAGATAGTGTGCGCCCTATGTACTAGAGTTTTAAGTACCCCATTCCTCTGTGAAGGGTGGTGACAGCTGTCTGCGTGTAAATACAGATCAGTGTGCGTTGTCTTCCGATATACACTATGACCCAGGGTGCCATCAGCTCTTCTCTTGACCAAGACGTCAAGGAACGGCAATTTACCCTCCGTTTCAGTCTCCATAGTGAATTTGATGTTGGGGTGTATGGAGTTCAGATGTGTAAGGAAGTCAAGGAGTTTATCCATACCATGTGGCCAGATGACGAAAGTATCGTCCACGTAACGGAAAAAGCAAGTAGGTTTCCATTCAGATGATGCCAACCACTACATCACAACCTGTGGAAACGGATGAAAACAAGAGGGAGGATGTGGGCACTGCGTTCCTTCCATATACCGGCGCACTCTCGGGGAAGATCGCCCGCATTTTGAAAAAAACACCAGGTTGGAACTGTTTTTTGTCCGCCGAATAAAATTCGTGCACTGGTGGGGAGCGCCAAAGATGATCTCGGTTTGAGGAAGGCTGGCGTGTACCAGATTCCGAGTCAGTGTGGAAAGTCATATATTGGATAGACAATGCGTACCGTCGAGGATCGTTGCGTTGAACACCAGAGGCACACACGATTGATGTATCCGAACAAGTCGGTGGTCGCTGAACATTGTTTGTCTGAGAATCATGCGATGGACTATGAAGGCACTAGCATTCTGGTACAGACGTCGAGATACTGGGACTGCGCCGCGGCGCGGGGCGCGGACCGCGGAGGGGTCACTCCGCGGGCTGAGGGCATTTAAATGGCCCGCTACCGGCCTAGAACCCAGTTCCCTTCGAACAGCCGTAGCGTGCGAATCTCCGTGCCGGCACGTTTCCAGGAGCTCAGTCCGTCAGTTCACCTGATGATGGCGACATGTATGATCGCCAAAATATTGTGCCCGTTGGACACTATAGACCGGCAGTACACCCGTAGATATTTTGATTGTCAAATACGCTGGGAGAAACTGAAGAATCACAGTTATTAACTTAATTACAAATGAACAACCAAAAATTAATGCCTCCCCCAAAGCAACTATGCAAGTTGAAAACCACAACACTCAAACTTTAATTATGGCCTTTCAATATAATCTCTGCTCATTTCCAGAGTATTGGCCTGTATTAACAACTTCATGTATTCTGGTGTGGTCACTACAGTGATTGGCCTGTCACTCATCATTTCATAGCCCCCAGTCTTTGAAATAATACCTCACCATATGAATTTTTCAGTAGTCCATGAATTGAAATGGGCATTTCACGTGTCTAATATAAACATCAATAATGGACATTCTATGAGCAACTACAGTACTGATATCTGTTTAAGCAGAAAGTCACTACTGAATTGGAATGGTGAAGCAGCTTTGTAGAATAAATTCACATTTTTCACTTAAAGTTTATTTAAGGAGAAGAAAATAGAGCGCATTACTTTTTGACTGCGCCTCACGTTTCCATTACTTTTATTACACACAGGATTTTTCATTACCGTATGCTCATACAGCAACAATACAAGTTCACCTGTAGGAGACAGCTCTTTATGAACCTTGAAACAATGGACTAACATTTCAAATGCACTGACATTCTTGAGCTTAAAAGAGAGTCTCCCCTGAAAATAAAGTCAACTTATAAAAGATCTTTATCTGAATACTGCAGAGCTTACATTTACTGAGATACAGTGATATCCAAATGTTTTAGGCAGTTATAGTTTTTAGATCAATTATGACATAAGAAAACAAGATTTTATAATTTTCACTAGTTCTTTATAACAATTGATTTTGAAACTAGCCAGAAGACACAGATTAAGAGTCGAGATGTTTGAATATTTCATATTAATGAATTACTTGTTTGACTACTCTCATTAAACACAAGAAATTAGCCACCAATAGACACGTTGTGACAGGAGTCTGGATAAATTTTCAGAGCTACTTTGTGTTGAAAATTCTATTCGGCTTGCACCATTGTGATTTTAGGGCTTTCGTCTTATTTTCAATTTTGGTAATCCTAGGGCTAATACTTCGCTCAAAGCTAAATGCATATCATCACTTACTTTCAATCAAATCCTGGATACTTTTTCAAGCAGGAAAAGTTGTGGAGAAAATATGTATGATTGTTGTCTTTTTACAACAAAACTGCCCAACAGGATGAATTCAAATGTGTCCTTTCAGTTTCTATTATTTTGGAATTCAATAACTGTTCACAACACTAGGAGACCAATGAACATATCTCAAATGGTGTGTCATCACCAGTGAAGTTGTTTCGTATACATGGTATGACTGACTGAGCACATAAATAGATATTTACCTTACATCAGAAATGGAGACGTCCTGAGAGTGGAACAAGGACTTGTATTTATGTTTTATAGATCTTTAAAAGGCTTATGACCGTGTTCCTAGGAGGGCTCTATTATCAATTCTACAAGATTATGGAATAGGAGACAAACTTTTGTATGTTATTAAAGGTCTTTATGTAGATTGTCAGGCAGCAGAGTTGATGATAAATTGAGTCCATGGTTCAGGGAAGTTTCAGGGGTAAGACAAGGCTATAACCTGTCACCACTGTTGTTCATACTATTTATTGATCATATGTTGAAATAGACTGGCAGGGTGAGATTAAAATAGTTGAAACAAAATAAGCAGTCTCGTATACGCAGATGACTTAGTGGTTATGGTGGATTCGATTGAAAGGTTGCAATCTAATATTTCAGAACTAGATGGGAAAAAGATGTAAACAGATTGAGAGCCAAATAGGAGGAACAAAGTTAGAACAGGTGGACAATTTCAAGTACTTAGGATGTATTTTCTCACAGCATACCAACATAGTGAAAGCATGTGTAGCAAAGCTAATGCAGAGTGTGGAAGTCAGTACCAAGACTAAGTTAACAGTGCACTGCTCTATCTTTAAGCCAACTTTGTTGTATGGCAGTGAAAGAAGCTGGGTGGATAGAGGTTACCTTATAAATGAGGTTGAGGTTACATATATGAAAGTAGCAGGATGATTGCATGTACTAATAGATGGAAACAATGGCAGGAGGGTGTCCATAATGAGGAAACCATAAAAAAGCCAGAAATGAACACCATAGATGAAACAGAGCTAACAGGCTGAGATTGTGGGGTCATATTACACGCATGGGAGAAGCAATGTTACTTAAGAGACATCGATTTGGCAGTGGAGGGTAAGAGGCGTCAAGGTAGTCTGAGGAGGAAGTACTTAGATTCAGTCAAGAATGACTTTGAATAAACAGGCTTATCAGATGAGGCATCAATGTTAGCAGTGATGATCATGGAGAAACTTTATTAGGGGTACTTATGCTCCTGACTGAACACTTATGATGAAAAGTTTGAAATTTTATATCTTTTGCTGATCATACTTTACCTCTTAAGGACCACTTATGGTCCGCATACCATTGTGGTATTACAAGAACAATAGTCAAACACAGGTTGTTCCATGAGGAATCTTAATAATCTTAAGCTGCATCACAGACTACTCAAAATAGAACATTCCATATTGAATATGTCCTATTTTTCTTGGTTACAAGAGCAAGTTATCATAGTGTGTGTTTTTAATGTAGAGATTATGGGATTATTTGTAGAGTGCCATTTTTGTTTTGAACTGTAAGTTCTAAAGGTAAGTTTGAGTTTACATTATTGAATATTTTAATTGTGACTGATTTATTGGCCAATTTAACAATATCATTTGAACATACCACACACATTTACAAATGCTGGGTCTGATTATGATTATGGGACTAGGGGATATGGCACTGAGTTCTTTAGTGCCTGAACATAAATAGTACGAGATGAATGTCGAACAAAAAAGGAGCATCGAGCATCAGAGATACACGAGAACAAAAAGAGGCAAATTCTCTGTGAATTAAATTGCAACACAAGAGAAATGTCTCAAGACAATTATACCTAATATTATGAAACAGGCAGGAGGAATTAAAAACTAAGCAGATGGGCATGGCTGACTGATCATAGAATTAAAAATATGAGCCAGCCACTCTGCAACACACTAAGACCTTCAGCCTAAAAGTTTAGGTGAGAGTCCAGATGCTTTGCGAAACTTTAAATCTTTGGTAACACTAGTCTCAATCAGCTAAAGTAGAGGACAGACCACCACCAAGATTTTCTTCTGCCCTCACAACACAATATAAAACACACTCAGTTAAAATGTGGCGAACAATTATTTGGACACCACAAATATGACAAAGAGGGACCTCCCGATCGAATCTTAAGGCACGCGTTAAGGGGAAGTGCCAGATTTGGAGGGGAGTCAGAATCACTTCAGACTTCAGCCCTCCTGAGTGACTGACAGGAGAAGAATCACCAGGGTTGGACAGTTGGTCTAACAAACTGCAGCTTGTTCTCCATCACTGCCAACCACTTACCCTCCCACAACAGCATGGACCTCTGTTGCAACACAGCTAAGGGGGATTAGTACACAGTTACATCATGATTGCTATAGGCATCCTTTGAAGCCTAATCAGTCTCTTCATTGACTGAATCCCCACATGTCTTGGCACCCATCAGAATGACACCTGCTTCCCCACCGCTGGAGGGAGTCACTGGTCAAGCATTATCTGTGTTACCTCCTCAGCTGGGTACAGATTCTGCAAAGATTATAAAGCAGTAAAACAATCGGAGCACATAAGGAACAATATGCCCAGAACATGCCATTTTTCCTCCAGTGTTTTCAGGACTGCATGAAGTTCTGTTAGGGAAAAGAAAAAAAATGTAGACAGAAGAGAGGGGAATATCTCATTGAAATAATTTGGGAACACTAAGAAACAACCAACAGAGTTTTCCTGTTTGGAAGCATTAGTGCCCACCACTGTAAAACTGTGATGCCTATCTAAAAACAAAACTGAAATGTAAAATAAGGGGTGCAATCTTTTAAGAAAGACATCCAGTTTCACGAGCTGAAACCATTTAATCTGGTTCAGCTAAAATAATGTCTCGTTTCGAAGTCCGTTCAGTTAAGTCTTACAACTTTACTGGCATCTGATGAAAATATTTCTAAAGAAATTTGTGAATATCAGCTGTCTGAGAATATGAACCCTTTCAAAAATATACGTGAAATGTATATTCATTAAACGTAAACTTTCATGGCTGGAAATGTCAATATTGCTAAAATTTTCTGGGCTATTATGTCATGGTCCTGTGGATTTGTTATTAAAACATAAGATTAAATGACATAATGGTCAAACCAGAAGACATATTAGTTAGTTTTCATGTGGCATCCCTGTTTACTATGGTTCCAGTCAATGTGATGCTGCTACAGATGAATCTTATTTTTCCTCCTGGCACTACAGACCTGTTCAAATATTGCCTCATAACTACTTATTCCAAATGGACCACTTAATTCTATGAACAGACAGATGGAGTAGCTATGGGGAGCATCTTAAGTCCGGTTATAGTAAATTTCCATATGGAAAAATTCAAGAAACAGGCATTTAAAACAGCTAACAAAAAACATGTCATTTGGTTCCGCTATGTAGACGATTTGTTTATCTTGTGGAGGCATGGCAGAAAGGAACTAGATCAGCAGTACTCAACCTGCAGCCCATGGGCCACTTATGGCCTGCCGAGCCTTTTGAGTGGCCCGGCAAGCTAGTCGCTCAGTATCCAAATTTTGCAATAAAAATCTCTAATGACCAGCTGATAAAAATGGGCAAGATGCGTACAGCAACATTGACGAAGCCAGTGCCCTGAATTTAACACTTTCGCTGCGGCTAACGCTATCCTACAGTGAGCACGGATGCTTATAAGCGTCAGCTGCAGCGAACGTGGTAAGCAGCACGTTCTCCACAACTAGAGCACTCGAGTGTGTGTGTGCCCTGATGCTTTTCCCCTCCCTGTCCTCCCCGGGTGGCGGCTGTGGCAGCTCGGAAACTGCTCACAATCACGTCCTTTTTGGTGTGCTGAAGTATCTGTTCTCAGTCCTATCGAGTGTGACACTGTTAATCTGTCTTGCGAGCGTTCAGCATGAGCAAAACAGGTTCGGATATAAGTGTGCCATTTTCAATGCTTTTTTTATTTAAACTATGTTCCAGGAAAAGTCCGTTCAGCCATTTAAATTTCAGCAGCCAAGTTAAGTAAGAATATTTACTGCCAGCGTTCTCTCTTGATATATGCTACTTAATGAATAATATTTAAATCGAGTTAGGTAGTACCATGTTGTAGAGTTCTAAATAAAAGCCAGCTGTCAACATCCATTGCAGAAGATTTAAAATTTAAATCAAATTTAAGCAAAAAACCTCTCAAATACTGATTTATTTACTTTTGAAACATGATCAGGTGAGTGTCAAAAGTTACCTAAGCAAGATTTTTACTAATTTTTAATACTTGAGTGTATCTTACATAGTAGCTGTGAATATACATATATTTTATGTTATTTTTGCTACATTATGATTTGGTGCCTCTACTCATTTCATTGTAAGCTTCAATAATATATAACAAACACAGGGCATTGTTGCATTCTGAGTAGTGAGTAATTATAAAATTGGTCCTACCTTTGCAAATATGATCACCTTCACAGGCAATTATCAGAAGAATAGTAGAAATCAGAGGATTACATATATGCTACTTTACCTACCGAAATTACAATTTCTGCAACACTCTTTCACATTATCAACATTCATTATAAATACTTATTGGTGTGAAGTCTTTCGAAAGAACAGATATCACACCAATATATATAAGTAGTGTTCACATGCGACGATGACATTCTGGGTTTCAGTCTTCGTCGCTAATTTGATAAAATCGTTGGACCTCGTGTGGGAATCCCTGATGGTGAACACTGAGGAACATGGTCGAGGGACGCTATTTTCATAGCGTGAGACTAGTGAGAATTTTGGGCAGGCGGGAGACGTGCTCCAGATAGACAAGAAGTTAAGTTAATAGCTGGCCCAAACTTTGTAATTGATTAGTACACATTAACGTAATACTTTACCTTTATCCTGAAGTTTTTAGTTCTTTCGAGCAGTAAAATCAGAGGGTGCAGTAATGAATGTTAATATTTTTCTTAAAATGTTTGTTATCAGGTAAGGTAATATATTTTATTTAATTTGCTGTATTTCAATGGTACAACAAGACTTGAGTATGAATTAAGATACTGAAGGTGAGATTTCATGGCTGCACAATACAGTTCTGAGTTAACAATGTTAACTTCCATTAAATTGTTCGTAAAGTGATGCTTTAATGTTTGACCAGGTCAATGTTTTTAGTAACTTTTTTTAAATTTTTTGTTATGGGACTTAACTACGGGGTCATCAGTCCCTAAACTTACAAACTACTTATGAACTAGCTAATCCTAAGAACGGCACAAATATCCATGCCCAAGGTGGGATTCGAACCACCGACCGTAGTGGCCGTGCAGACCGTGACTGGAGCGCCTCAGTCCCCTCGGCCACCGCGGCCGGCAGTAACGGTTTAACGATTAATTAAGTTAAGTTTTTAGTTAATGCTGTACAGCTCTGACAAGTATCATAGTGGTCGTTCACAGTAATTACTCGCCCTGCCTGCCTTGAAAAAAATAAATTAATTAATAAATAACATTGCTAAAATATTCCATTGTTTAACATACGTTATGAACAAAGATATTTAACAAAAATGTAACTGCTTGGAAATGACTGAAAAGATTGCAGCACAATTTCAGATGGTCACTCAAACTTTTTAAGTTCTTATATATCTTGCGTTGAAATTATTTATGATTTGTCTAAAGAACAAGTGCACAAATTCGAAAAAACTAAGAGAATATTAATAAACAATACATTCAGCTACATGTAAAAAATAAACATACTCATCTATTAACAATTATATATTACAATAGATTTTGATTATAAAACAAATGGATGTAGTTATTTCACAGTGTTATTTTGTCCTGTGATAATGTTGTGGCCCACTTGAAATAAAACTTTCGAGAATTTGGGCCGAGGAGGAAAAAGGTTGAGTATGGCTGAACTAGATTGTTTCCTTGGTCACCTCAATGGGATTACTCCTAGGATTCAGTTTGCCTTGGAGAAGGAGACAGACGGAAAACTGATTTTTTTTGACAGCCAGTTTTAAAAAAGGAGAGTGGCAGTTTGGACTATATAATTTATCAGAAGCACACACACACACACACACACACACACACACACACACACACACACACACACACACACACACACACACACAGACCATTACCTGCACTGGGATTCAAACCACCACCCACAACAAAATCCGGTTATAATAAAGACATTGGCAGACAGAGCAATGAACATCTGCAAACCAGAACTACACAATGCGGAATTAACACACTTGACTAAATTTTACTCAAGAATGGCTATTTGTTCTCAGAGATAGGGAGAGAGTTGAGAGCAAAACATAGAATTTAGAACAACGAAAAGGTTCCTGTGAAATCTAAAGTCTTCCTGCCTTTTATTAAGGACGCCAACAACAGCATCAGTAAAATTTTGACAAAACGGAATGTCACTCTAATATACAAACCTATTCAGAAGATACAGGGTCACCTGAAATCGGCAAAGGATGCTCACAAACCACTGGAAAAAGCTGGAATTTATAGGATTCCGTATACCTGTGAAGACGTATGCAGGGGAAAAAAGAAAACTCAATAAACTATTAGAAGAGCACAAGGGTAACTGTAGAAGGAGAGAGATTGACAGTTCAGCTGTTGCTGTACATATTTTTCAACCAGGAGACCACCACATTCAATTTGATAAGACTCAGGATTTGGAGGCAACAAACGGATATAATGAAAGACTGTACAGAGAGGCTATAGAAAGTGTAAACAGGCCAATAATTTCAATAGGATGGAGGAGGGCATGAAACTGAATGAAATCTGGATTCCAGTGTTGAAAAAGAAATGTTGAAAATAGGACGATGTTAACAACGGACAGCAGTAATTGGCAACAGGGAATTCCGTGCGCCTACCCAAAACATCTAACGTCACACCTCTGCACGCGAGTATGCGTAAATGGAATTTGACTGCAGTCAGCTAAGGTGTGTATCGAATGTTCAGAAGAACCATGATCCCCCTTGAGAATGTCCTCCACAGATGGGGATGAAACATTGGGCTTTAATAACAAATCCACAAAGACCAAGCCATAATAGCCCGAAAAATTTTAGCAATATATTCATTAATTGAGAAGTGTAAAGGATGTTGGGGGGAAAATGGTCACTCATGTTAAACTTATTTGCATCTGAAGATATCTGGTGCAAAAAAATTGCAGCTGAACACTGGGTTTGTGTCAGCTCTACCTGGCACTAATGCTGCAGCAAAAGTGAGTTCTCCATCACAAATAGTTTAAGGGCTGCTAAAAACAACTGATTTAGTGCACAAACTCCAAACGATATATACAAACTCCAAAGGATATATATAAACTCATCTTAGAAAAAAACCCATGTGTTGATTTTTACGAAAATCTGTGTGAAAATACTGAACTCCTGAATGACATATATTCATCTGCAAAATATAGCTCAAAGAGAAATAACTAGCTGTGCAAGTGATAATAATTGTATTCACAGTTTGTCTGCATAATGACAATGATAAACTATATATAATTAGTAATGCAGTATATTTGGATATTTGTTGTTGAAGTATGTTTGGTTAATATTTGCTTTACCATTTGACTTGGTATGCCTTCATTATTAGGACTGCTATATATTTAGCTTTTCCTCTTCTGAAAAGCCCATCATTTCTGCTCCTGACCAGTTGGTTTCACTTTCTCTCAGTAATTAAGTAATTTTTGTTCCATTATTGTTACTTTTTTATACTCAAAATTCACACTTTCTGCCCATAACAAACATTACTAAAAATGAAGTGACTTTGAGAGAAGCAAATGTAAATACAATGAGATCCACCAAATAAAACAAGTTTTCTTGGGGGGGGGGAGGGTGGGGGGTGGTGGTCATCATATTGTATAAGTGATGTTGTCAATGCCCTGGGTAAAGGCAATATTGTAATCTTCAGTTACGGTGTGTGTCCTGATTTTGATTTTGGAAATCTGGTCACCCTATATTAACACTTTTGAGATGTTGATGAAGGTAGCCTAATAGAATTTTGTCAGTAGACAATTGCAAACTGCTGAGTAATCCCATTAAGACTCTTTACTTATTAAGCCACTTTCATTCATAGCTATAATAAAAACATTCTTAATTCAGATTGGTAGAGTGACAAAACCCCACATGAAAGACGTATTCATGAAACATCTCTCTAAATGTATGGAGTGGAATGATAATCAGTTTATTGTGATTGTTTTGTTGGTCCTGTTGCATTATCTCATCATCTTACAGGACCCCATTAGCTAAAGTTACTTGAAAATGAGATATATGAAAATTAACTTTGAAATTATTCATTTGCCTTTGCTTAAGTCGATCTGTGACTCTTTGGATTACATTCTAATGGCTGTATCTGTAACCAATTACAATAGTTTTATTCCAATTAGTCTGTAATACCAGATCTTCAATGGAAATTACAGAATGAAACATTACGTAAAATAAAGTGACATGCAACTAGTCACCTGAAGTACACACACCCAAATGTACACTCCTATCAGTCTTGTGTATTACAGTTAAAAGAAGAGTGAAATGCTCGAAAGCTAGCTAAATGCTATTCCTTTAACATAATACTGTGCTCCACACATCAATCCACTTTAGATGAGTGGTTACTTTCTACTTATATACCACCACCTAAATAATTTTCATATTCATCCTGGAACATCTTGTATATTATGTACCTGAAAACAATCTCCGAGTTATAAAGCTTTTTTGTCACCTGTTGATTTAATTTCTTGTCTCTTATTTTTTTCTTGTGCCATAGAAGAGGATGTTTCTATCAAGAGACATACCACAGTATTCCAATTTCTGTACAATCTATCACCAGTGAAGTTACACTGACTTATTTGAATTTCACCTTTGATTAGATTAGATTAGTTGGTTCATTCCATAGATCCGTGTTGTGGTGACCCTCGTGGATGTGGAACATGTAAAGTTTTTTTTTCTTCTGAAATGTCATAGCAAGTAGTAGCTAGTAAGGAAAAGACTAAAACAGCAATATTTGACACTTTTCCTATGTTAATCAGCAAGCATTTTTATTACTCAAACTTTAAGCATGTCTCCTTAACTCATCCCAGATCCTCAACACATTACCCACTAAATAAGAAAAATGTAGTGAATGAGAATTCATCCGGAAATATGACTGACATATGGAGGATGACTCCATCATAGTCACAGAGAAGACTGTACTACATAAAAGTCACTAGCACATCCGTTCACATATTACTATGGAGCAAAATCACTTTTCAGAAATAGGGTTTTCAGAGTTGAATTTGTTTTGCCGATTGTGGGGTTAAGCACACCACATAAGCTCATGTACAGTGAGAGACAGTAAAAGTTACTATCACTGCTACAGAGTTTGCCATGGTCTAATATGTAGTAGTCTAGGGATTACTGTCTTTATATTCTTATCTCAGTTTAAAAAATTTGTGTGTGTGTGTTTCATGAGCTTTGTTTCACACACCGTGAAGTCGCTGCAAATCAACATTTCAATAATGGGAAGCAAGACAGAATAACAGTAGTATATCCTACCAAATTACATGCAGAGCCCTATTATGCAGCAAAATGAACAATATTCTTGCTTAAATAAAAGTTTTCACAAGAAAGCAGAACTTACTTCATTTATTCTTGTAGCAGACAGACTACACCGATTTACCTAGAAAAATACAAACCTGATGTCGTCGGAGCGCGAGGGATCCCAAGACCAAAGGCATTCATGTGATTGGGTCCAGCTGAGAAGCCCGGAGGAGGCAGCCTTGCATTGGTATTACCTCCAGCAGGAGAATTTTGTGAAACCCTGAAGAATAAGTAATTTAAATTGTCCCTTTGTAGGTACAAAATTATACTTGCAAAATAGAATAATAATAATAATAATAATAATAATAATAATAATAAAGTGTTCCAATATTTCATGGTATGTCCTTTTTCTCAAATGTTATGTGGCAATTATATATTACTTTAAGAGACTCCAAAGATAATTTTTGTAAATAATAATAATAATAATAATAATAATAATAATTATGTCATCTGGCAAGACTAATTACTTTAAAATTTGAAGAAATATTCTGCATTAAAAGAATGGAAATTTGAAATGTCTACAATGGACCCAAAGAGCATAGTGTTTTAGAAGTGAATTTACTGGTTAGTGTTGTGTTGAAACTGAAATCACAAGAGATGGAATAAACAAGGAAAGCAATGAAGTGTGGTTTGTCTGTGAAAACAGTCGTGATGATTGCTTTTGGAAATTAGAGACAATGAAGGCAGGATGCCATTGCTAAATGAACTCTCAAAACAACACTGAAGAAAGAGTAAAGACAAGTGGCTTGAGATTATATAAAGAAATACACAACCCCCCCCCCCAAAAAAAAAAAAAAAAAAAAAAAAAAAAACAGCATTTACAAACAGAACTACTCTAGTAAAAATTTGAATATCCACATCAGAGGAAAATAAAGCTGGCTGGTCAGCTGTAATCTTGATAGGATTAAGGACGGTTGTTAAAAAACTAAAGATGCTACTAACAAATTAGGAGCCACAGGCAATTCATATCAAAATGGTAATTAAGTAGTAGAAAATTTAGTCTCAATCGATTCCATCTAGCAAAACAAACAATATGTTCATTGATAGATTCATTCTTCAGTCGCCAGTGTAGTAAAGTATACCACATATTGTACACTCATGATGAAAAAGGAAACTCTCACACACACACACACACACACACACACACACACACACACACCTTGAACGACTAGAGATAGGATGTTCATATTCACAGAACATATTCATTAGTATGTTCAGAAGAAATGATTAGCATTTCGGTCACCTCAGTTTAGCATGTGCCCTATTGCTTTGTAGGTACAGGCTACACCATGAGCTCTGTAAAATTGTTCCATGTGTGATGGCATCAGCCCACGGAAGGCGTGAATGCTGCCCTATGGGACAGTCATGAATGGTTCATTCATCTAGCTCCAAAGTTCATCTGCAGTGGTTGGCATTTGTCACAATACTGCACCAGTTGTCTCACCATGTGTCTCATATTTTTGATCTGTGACAGGAATGGTGATTTGTGTTCATGCAGTAACATGTGATTATTCGCTGCCTTGCTGACAAATGGCATCTGGGATGTCATGCAGAAAATTTAGGGCTACAGGTCAAAGGATTTGATACACGTAAGTCAAACTGATCACAGTGCCATGTACATGCATTATGATTTGTGGTTGTATCCAATAAGGCCTCGAGTTGGCGCTGTGTCTTGTATGAATGCAACCACTATGATGCCGCTCCCCAGTATGAGGTGAACCAAAACACAGCCATCAGTTGTTTTATTTTTTAAAATTTATTTTTATTTTATGGATTCATCAAAAAACACTGTCATTCTTCCCTCCAGTGACGTTCAATACACCATTGCTGTCTATCTGGGGCAGTTTTGCACTAGCTAGGTCACACTTGTTTTACAGAAGATTCAAATCTGACATAAAGGAGGCAGCTATGAGATATGTTCTGTTGGTCTTTTAGACAACTGTGTCCTACATTTTATTGAAAAGTCAAACTATGGTTAGTTCACTCATTGTAGCTTCTTAATGATATATATTTGATTGGATTCTTGTGGTATTACTGAGTATTCAGGTTAAGTATCAGAAGATAAATGTTTCAACAGTTGATTGTACTACTGACTGCCTAAACACAAACTGTCCCTGGCAGCTTATTGTCCTCCTGAGATGTAAGGTATTTTTCAATAAACTGGACATGCTTAGGCACTATCATAGCAATTCTATGGTATGCTTCTGAAACTTTTATGCACTAGTCACTACTACTTTGGAAACTGTATGCTGTGAAAGGTCTTTAGTTTTTTTTAATTATTCCTCAACTATTTGCCAATACTTGAGCTACAGGCTATCTTGGCCATTGCCACTGTGACGTGTCTGAGCTTCTACTTCAGAATATTCAGCTTGCTGAAAATAACCTGGTAATAATTTCTTTTGCATCTGCATCTGCATCTGCACTGCCAGTATCAGTGGAAATGGCTTTGAATAAGAGAGCAATATTTTCTTTCTGTTAGTGAAATTAAAATACTGATTAGTAAATGTAAATGGTTTTTATGCTAGATGGACATTCAAACTAATTGCTCTGAACAGTTTTCTAAAAACATTTTTTATAAAAGAGAAAATTTTCTTGTGTGTCTTTCTATAATTGTAAATTTCTCAGTTACGCATTTGCAACTTCCTCCAAGTACTACTGGACATCTGAAAGGCATATACACTAGTGGACTGTAGATTTTCAGAATAATTTATTTCCACAGCATTTTGAAGCAGCTCATGTTTCTTCACATTAGTGATAAATGAAACCAGTTGGAAATTAAAATAAACTACAGCAGACCCAAATTTCTGTTCAAGTGATCAATATATATACAGAACAGTATTTAGTTGTCTATACAAAAAGGATTAAACTGTATTGTGCATTCTTTTTATCAGTTTTTGAACCTTTTAATTGAACAATAATAAAATATTTAAAAAATAATTTTTGACATTTTAATCTACTGGTTTGTCGATATTGTATTATTAAAGAAAATATTTAAGATATGTGTAAACAATAGGACACAAATGTAAGCAGTGTATTGAAGCAAAAGACTGGCATACAGTGTTAACATAAAAAGAGGCACTCCTTATTGTGATGGTATTATTATTATTATTATTATTATTATTATTATTATTGCAACTACTACTACTACTACTACTGTTGTTGTTCATCATAATTTCATTGAAGAAAAAACTACACCAAATACTAGTAATTTAGAGCCTTAACTTGGTATTAAAATATCAGAGGAAAGTGAAGGGTTGAAAGCAAGTAGCAGCAGCTATTATTTAATGTATGCCTTTTCTCACTACAACTTTTCCCCCAAATAGTATGGCTGAACTTTTTCATTATTAAAGTGTCAGCATTTTGGTTATCACTAAATTTAAACACCATTTTATTTGACCATGCACAAGATCTGAAACCAACAATGAAGCAAATAGAAAAAAAAGACCATAAAAAATACAACAGTCTGAAGTAAGAGAAATTGAAGGTAGCAACAAGTACTACAACAATAAAGTACATGTAATATGAACAGTTATTAGAGAAAAGGCAATCACTCACAGAGTATAGAATATGTTTAAAACTAGCTAGGCACATAAACACTATATTGAACACTAGTTCCTATTTAATATTTGTGTGCTACATTTCAGTTCTACAATGGAGGTACAGCTTTTATATGATTATTTAGTGTTCACAGACCTCTCTAATCTTGATTAACATGAAGTAATTTCTCAGAAGTGTGAAGCTATAGAAAATTACGTATAGAAATCTACATATATTTTACCTTTGATTATGAAGGAGATACGAACTTGCACCATTAGCGTATGGTGGTATCATCTTCCCTCCATACAAAAACTGCTGTTGTGTACTGACTGATCCATGAAAATTGTGTCCCCCCTGTTGGTAATGCTGCTGTTGTTGCTGCTGCTGTTGCTGGTGGTGGTGATGGCTGTGGTGGTGGTGATGGTGGTGATGGTGGTGGTGATGGTGGTAGTGGTGATGTTGCTGCTGGTGCTGTTGCCGCTGATGATGTTTCAGATGGATGTGCTGCACGTGGTCATTTCCACAACTCTCCTGTTGCCTAACTGATAACATCATTGTCTCTTTCTCAATCATTTCAGCCAATGCCTTCTGAGTTTCGTGGAAAGGATCAAAGTCCAGTTCGTCGTCAATGGCACGTATATTGTCATCTTGTCTGATTTCTTCTTTGACCCTTTCACAAAACTCTTCCTCTCTATCTAAATCCCCACAGCTATCTGAAGAGTCATTACCATTTCTCTGTCTTTCTGAGCCACCACAGTTCGAATATCGATCGTCTTCCAAAGAGGAATTGTTTGTGTCACAGTTACGGTGTGTCAGTTCACTAACTATAGCACCACGATTGTTCTTTCTCGACAGTTTCGCAACTCCTCTGTTACTATTAGATACACAACCTTGTTTCTCTTTACGGTGTTCCCGCCTCCTGTGAATATCCGGGTAGATTTTGTCTACAGTCTTCAAAGAGAGCCCATTACGTACTTGTTGCGTCGAACCATTCTGGAGACCTGAAAATTCATTACGACTGCTACCAATCACATATACTGTTGGATCATCAACAAACCCATTAGAAAGCACTTTGTGAAAAACATACCCATTTCCTGAAGCAATTTTTGTAGTTTCACAGTTAACAATAACACTGCTGTCGACACCATTTACTTCACTGAAAGGGAGTTTATGCATTTTGTGTATAATATGTTCAATATTGTTAATTCTGTAGCTCCCTTGCTTATTTTTGAATCGTTCCGAAGTGATTCTTACAGCTCTGTCACCATTTTCACCCTCCTCCTCCTCCTCCTCTTCGTCGTCCTCCTCCTCTTCCAACTCCTCATCTTCATCCTCTTCCTCCTCTTCCTCTTCATCCTCCTCTTCATCATCATCATCCATACTGTCTTCACGGACACACTTTTCTTGCGAAGTTGAGGCTTCTTTCATCCGGTTTGAAAATCCGAATGCTGCCTGCCAGTCTTCAGAAGAATGCACTGGTGGTAGCACATCTGGTATATGTGCTACAGAAAGCCCATTTGGGGACCAATCCGAACCCCCTGAAAATCACAAAATTACTGTCTGTTTATTTATAATATTTACATGAGCTATTGTAAACAATAAAGATTATCTTTTCAAACATAACAGTTAGGAAAGAATTTGTTTCAGAATTAGAGTTTTTCACTTTTTAAATACTGGTCAAGGATGGAACTATAAGGTTTTTTCATCAATGAACTTAAAACTGCAGCAGTAAAATTACAAAAACATCAATATAAAAATGGGGAAAGAGTGCTTCTGACTGACTACACTATTGTGCACTAATTGCCTCAAAGTTCAACATTCCACAGTGATCACTATGCAAATGGTTCTTTTTCTTTTTTTCTCCAAAAGGTTGCACAAAAAATAAAAAATAAATGAAATACAGGTACTCAAGAACTGCACAAAAAAAGTTTTTCAGTACTGAATAATGACACAAACACATGCTGGGGAAAGTGTGTGAGTTATGTATTCACGTAAAAAAATACACACATATGGCAAGAAGAATATCACAAACACATAGGTGAACATTTAGTCTAGTATTACTGCCAAAGCTAAGAGTATTAAGAATATAACCGAAAGTATACATAATGCTTGAACTTAACAAATCTAAAAGCTTGAAGGTTACAGGTCATGGCAGTTTTCCAAACGGGGTGTCTTGACACTCCAGAGCAACCAGTAATAACACCAAGGGTGTCACAAATCTAGTAAATTTAAAATAAAAAATAAAAGAGGCAGTGCTATAGAAACTAGGTTAACTGAACACGAGTAGATGGAGATTAGAAATGCCAGACTCTACATTTGTAGATCCCATATTGAAGGAAGGACATAGCTACCAAGTCAACACAGAAGTACTACATATAGCCAAAAAACATATTAAAATCTTTTAGAAGCATTGGAAGTAAACAAACATCTAGCCACCTGGTTCCAAATGACCAGTTACAGCTGAGTACATCCCCACTATTACATTTCACATGATATAAGTCAACCAGCCACCTACCACAGAACCTTATCAATCACAACTTTTATTTATATTTGTATAGTAGAATAGTCAATATTAACAACCAAATACTGCTACACCAATATGTGCAGTTCCTTCTCCTACCTTGTTTGCCCCACAAAACCTAATGTAGAAACAATGTATAACTGTAATTAATGTAATTTAAATACACCATATTCAGATGTAATGCAATTTGTAAACCATAATGTTTGATACACAGCAAAAGTAACTAACGTTCATTCTGTCAGTTCTAAACATAGGTCATGACCCCACAAAAATTTACCATTGATTGTAAAATAACAACATTACATACTTTTGGTAGCCTAATGTATATAACTTTGAACTTTTGTAAATCAAATCTTAAACCTTTGAGTGATGCAGACGTGATATGCCGCGGCGCTCCACCTTGCCGCAGGGGGCTGCCGACGTCAAATTAAGTAAACTACTGCACAAAATTTTTGAAGAGTTCACAGCCGAAAAATCTGTATTGCATAGACTTTGCGTATAGTTGATTTTAACACATACAAAGCTGCTGATGAAATGTAGGCAAGGCATCTAAATTTTATTTAAGGTTGATAGCAAAGTGATAACTCATTTCATTCTCGAGATATAGGGTGTTATGTCCGACGGACAGACGCGGAAAGTGCATGCATTTCTGTCCATGCGGACTTGGTGGCTCTACTAAATACTCATCATCCAATTTTAAGAAAGCAGTTTCGCTAGTAGCTGCAACCTATTATTGTTCAAAGCTCGCTTATCTTTTAAATAATTCATTCCTTCAAAATGAAGTAAATTTAAAATCAAGACATTCGTGTTGAGCTACTGTAAAACTGGATATGTCTTGGGTTTCATTGTAGACACAGACACAACAACAGAAATTGAAATCCATAATTTATTACAAACCGGTATTTGTAAAATATGTGTCAAATATAGCCTACACTATTTTCACCTTCTCACAAAAATCGCCATGTTTATGGCTTTTTTTTAGACTATTGGAAAACAGTAAGTGGCTGAATTTTTTTCTGCCACATCCCTGAGTTGGCTACCTATGACATATTAAGTTTCACATTCAGTATGCATTTACATTAGGAGATAAAAGGAGCAAAAGTTTACACATTTTTCGGGGCACGATTTACACATTCAACTTTGATTCAAATTATCTAGCATTGTTGGCCTGCGTTGGATGACCAAATACAACTTTTTGCAATTAAAAATAATGTTCTTTCTAACCAGCCCAGCTTTGAAAGTTTTACAGAACATAGATTTTTGCAAAATAAGGTTAAAAATACCGCATTTTTATCCTTTTCTAAAATCAATTTTGCACTTAATTTATTTAGTACTGGAAAGAGGCACATAAACTAAACTTCACGTTTTAGAACCTTGTATTGTTAGGTTACCACATGCCAAGTTTCACGTTTGTAATAGCTTTAGTTCTTGATATATAACACGCCAAAAGTTGAAGGGTGTTTTTTTTTTTTTTTTTTTTTTTTTTTTTTTTTTTTTTTTTTTTTTTTTGCACAGATTTTTTTGAACAAATTTGCTTGATTGTTTTTGGCTGTATAAAGCACGTAAAATTCTTTTCAATATCATTCCTACGAGAATGCATACAGTTGTGCACAACAGGCAAATTTCATATTTTTCAACAAAATATGGCCCAAGTTATAGAGACTCAAAGTTGTTAGAAATTCACACTCGCCCGGCGCAAAGTCGCGCATGGCATCAAACAAATGACTACATCTCAGCCAGAATTGCTTTCATGAATCTTACAGTTTACCAATATTCATTGGGGACATGTTCGAATGTTCTCACAAAATTCCCCGTGATGGTTGAGCTGGAAAATGTTCTGAAATTAGGCGATTTGACATGGAATGACGCAGGAGTTACATGTTAGCAGCATAAGCTGTTCCAGTGCACATTATGTCTGTCAAACAATCATTTCCAGATTGAAAGCCCTAGAATAAGTATCCAGATATACTGCACTTATTTGTAACATCAGTGAGCACAATGACTGCGAGACTGTCACGGCCGCCACGGTTTCAGTAATGCTCAGGCCAGGGCGAGGACGGCCGAACACAGGGCTCAGACTCGCACAATACAACGCAAAGATGGCTGCTAGTGCAGATAGACAGATTAGGTGGCCGCAACGGCAGGTGCAGCACTCAAAGGGTTAATAAATAATTAGAAGCAAGCTTTTCAGACACCGTATGTAATGAAAAAAAAAAGTGAAAATTTCTGAACTGATATCTTTGACTATAATATTTGGTAACCTAAGAACTAGCATTTCTTGTTGACACTAATCAGTTGTTTCTTGATGATGGCCTAATAAGCCGAAAACTAGTTTAAAGTAAATAAAATTTAGTAGAACAAAAAACATTGTATTGTTTGCAACCCTTAACCAAATTTGTTACCAAATAATACAAAACTTTGTTTTGTTTTACATCTACAGTCATGTACATACTCTGCAAGCCACCATATGGTGTGTAGTCATTTCCTTCCAGTTCCACTCGGAAACAGAGTGGGGGTTGAACTTCTCTCTGCTTGCTTCCATATGAGCCCTAATTTCTCTTATCTTACCTTTATAGTCCTTAAGCAAAATGTAAGTTCGCAGCAGTAGAACTGTTCTGAAGTCAGCTAATTTCTTCAAGTAGTGTTTCTCATAAAGAATCTCACCTTTCCTGTGGGGATTCTCATTTTAGTTCCCGAAGAATCTCTGTAACACTCATGTTGATCAAACCCACCAGTAACAAGTTTAGCAGTCTGTTTCTTAATTGCTTCTATGTCTTTCTTTAACACATTGTGGATGGCGCCCGAGCCAGACTCGTTCAATGGTAGTTAGACAGGAGGCACCAGAGTCTGACTCGTGCAACGTTACAAATTTGTAGCAGCCATTTTGCAACCTGCTCTCTGTTGGTAACCACGTAAAATGAAGTAGAAAAGTTCTCTGCAACGTGCTGCCATGTAGTGGAGGTTTAATTATTTGTACGCTACAAAAGGGCTTTGTATTTCTCGCTCTCTGTTGAATACTACAGTGATTTCGTGTTATCTGCATTGCTCTCTGCATATTCTCGATATGGTGAATTTGCCTGTTTTCAATGCCTTTCAAGACAAAATAGTTGATTCTGAAGGAAAATGTGATTATCTGTAAGAATCATATGTACAAGGGTGGTTCTTGTTGTATTTTTTTTGTCTTAAAAAAAATAAATAAAATAAAAACAAGATTTACTAAAAATTTTGTGTATCTGATAATTTTAATATTTAACAGTAATTTTTTTAACTACATAAATGAGGTTTCATTGTTTCAAATGAAACAGCCAACTCAATTATTGCATTTGTAGTTAGAAAGCTGCAATTTTCGAAAAAACTTGTCCCATCCAGGGTTACTTACACCATCCTTGAATGTGTTAAACTGACCTGGTAGGGTTCCCAAACACTTGAGCAGTATGGAAGAATGGGTCACTTTAGTGTTCTATACATGGTCTCCGTTACAGATGAACCGCATCTTTCCAAAAATCTCCAAAGTTGACTATCTGCCTTACCAATAATTGTCCTTAAATGCTCATTTCATATTGCTCTGCAAAGTTACACCTAGATATTTAATCAAGGTGATTGTGTCAAGATCACTAGTAATACTGTATTTGAACATAAAGGAATTGTTTTTCCTCCAGTCATCTGCATAACATTACATTTTCCTACATTTAGAACTAACTGCCACTGATCAAACTAACTGGAACTTTTGACCAAGTCATCTCATATCCTACTACAGTCAATGATAACATCTTACCATACATCACAGCATCTTAAGGAAACATCCACAGAGACCTACTCACCCTGTCTGTCAGATCATTTATGCAAGTAGAAAATAATAGCAATCACATCACACTTCAGTTGAGAGCTCCTGATGATACCCTCGTTTGACGAACACTAAGAGTACAACGTACTGGGTTCTATTACTTAAGAAGTTTAAGACATCTGTATATCTGGGGGCCTATTACATCTGGTCATACCTTTGTTAGCAGGCTGCAATATGGCACAAATATCAAAATGCCTTTCGCAAATCAAGAAATATGCAGTCTGATTTTTCTCCTTTGTTCATACAAGATGATATGTAAGAAAAGGGAAAGCTTCATTTCACATAAGAGATGCTTTGCTTGCTAAAGTTGTGCTGACACATGAACAGAAGCTTTTCCTTCTCTAGGACATTCATTATATTTGAATTGTGTACATGTTAAAGAATTCTACAGCAAATTACAGTAAATGATATTGGTCTGTAATTGTGTGTGTATCCGTTTTTTTTTTTTACCTTTCGTGTGAACAGGAGTTACTTGTGCTTTTTTCCAGTCACTTGGGATTTTCCACTAGACCGAAGATTTGAGATAAATGCAAGCTAACTACGGGGACAATGCCACATAATACCCTTTTTAAAAACAAACTGTGATTCCATCCAGACTGGGTGAGTTATTTGTTTTAAGTTGTCTCAGCTGTTTCTGTACACTGTGGTGTTCCTTAGCCACACTACAGGAGAGCTCATTTGGAATGCGGCAATTTGCTGCCTCCGCCTGCTAGGTGAGACAGATTTTTTCTGATGGTGTCCAGTGCCAGCCACAGGCAATAAAGTACGCCCAACCCTAGTAAAAAAGTTTCTCTGGCTGGATCTCGCCAGTTCGCATCTTTCTTCCGCAACGGACACACCCCGAGTGACCCATCTCTGCACTTGGGCCACATGGCGAAATGGTGCCGGTGTTCTCATGCTATTTGTGACAGCTGCCAAACAATGTGCCATGCCATAGGCATGCCTCCACACAACATCTTCCACCCGTGCCACACTATGTCTTCCTTGGGCAGTTTTTGGCTCCATGACACTTCATTTTTGTGTCATGGGGCCTCACTGTATGTCTGCAACTGTAATTGTGTCTCAAAACATTCTATTGTCATTTCATCATATCCATAAAAATAAAAATGTGTGTTTCTAAATTTTTTGTGTATTGACCTAAAGTGGATGAACATGATCCTACAATACCAGCTATGTCTATTACTATGGACTCCTTTCAGGAGTCTGTGCAATGGTCAAATAATGGTATATTTCTATGAGCTTTCTGCTGGAACAATTTCTTGAGTGCAAAATTTAAACCATCAGCTTTTCCTTTGCAGTCTTCTATCATCACCCCAAATTTATCAATGAGCAACTGAATCATTTATTAATTTTACATAGTACTAAAATTTCCTTGGGGTCTCTCTAACATCTTTTGCTAAGGTATGACATTGGTAGTAGCTGTATGCTTTGCGTATCAATCTGTACAGATTCAAAAATCTCTACAAACTTTTGCCAGTCTTCATCTGCTTGTTTTCTTTTTTAACTGAGAGTGCAACTGTCTTTGCTTCCTCAGAATTGTTTAAATATTAATAATAAACCAAGATGGCTCTTTTCAGCCTTAATCCACAGAGTTGGGACATACACTACCAGTGTTTGATTTACAATCCATAAAACATTGCCCACAATTCCTCTGTCCATTGTACTTTGAAACTAAACAGTGTCCATTCATTGTGTAAGTGTGACGCTAACAACTGCTTATCAGCTGTATCTAGAAAAAACACACTCCTAGCCTTCTTAACTCATTTATTAACTTAGTAACCATTACTGCTATGATGGCATCATTATCACTAACCCCCATCACTATTGTACATTGGTGTGCTCCATCAGTCCATGACTTAACAAGCCATTCAAGCAGTGGCAGATTGTACAAGTTTTTGTAGTCTGTGTCTTTGTTTTGCATTCATAACCATTTAGTGTAACTGAAAAAGAGGTTTGAGGGATATGTCCAAACACTAGAAATAAGCCTGCATGATGTTACAGGAAATCTTCTTGTAATTACCATTAATTGTGAACTACAAGTTGCTGGAAAAAGGAGGAAGTGATAAGCCTGAAAAACAACTGTCTTTTGAAACTAAGTGATAAGCCTGAAAAACAACTGTCTTTTGAAACTAAGTACCTTGCATCATATTTTTGCAATTCTGCATTTATATTCAGCAAGCTAACTCTTATCAAAGTAAAATAATACTCATAATTTTGCTGCAGTCTGTTTTATAACATTTGTGTTGAAGCGTATTTCGCCAAGACTATTACAAATGCAATCAAATGTTGAAGTCGGATAAAGTTAGATGAGGAATTACATGTAAATTTGTCCTGCATGTAAGCTAATATATGAAAGATTTGTAACACAATGTCAAGCCCCTGCGAGTCGCATTCCTGAAAGTATTCGAAAGTTTTGTATATGTGAAGGAGTGTAAAGTGTGTAATTATTCTGAATGAAATACAAATATTGGTCTTTCTTTAAAATATCATTTGCAACAATAGCTTATCTTTTATTCATATTTTCTTAGTGAAAAAGTGTGTATTGAAATTGTGTCTGTTAGATGGGTGCCAGGGTGAATAAAAGTTTGGTAAACATTGGGGGTAAGGCATTGATTCTAATTTCTCTACAACCGTATATATGTTCACACAGTTATTAATTACAAGCAGAGTGAAAACCTCTAGTCTTCAGTATCAGAATAATGATCCTACAGAGGTGGTTAGCAGTTTCAAAAATCCAGCAATAAGGCAGCATTTGTTACAATATTTTGAGTAATTTTCAGAGTAAAACTATCAATGTGGATATTGATAATATTAAAACCTATATATTGACAAATGCTTATCATAACAGAATCATTACAGCAAATGTAACAAAATTATCCACATAAGCTGCAAATGATGTTGGAAGTGATCTGTTGTATTATTATTAATAATAAAAATAATAATAATAACACAATACATGGTTACCTTATTTCCACATTTGACTGGTTCTGATAGACTCTGGCAGTTATTGAGAGTTTACAATGCCACATCAAATAAGATTCTTACCTGACATGGGGTTCTTTTGAGTTGCTCCACACTGTGTATGGACCTTTTATCTACTCAGTTTTCGATGACTGATGTATTTTTGTACGGCTTTTGCTCTCTACGTGAAATATGCTCTTATTATAGTTGTGCAATTCACACGAGGTACAATTATTGCCACAAGATCTGAAGATGACAGGTGGTTTCTATCAAAGCCAGTCAAATGTGTAAATGAAATGGAAAATATTGCAACACAAAATCTTAGTTGCAGTTGATTATTATAATAAAATTGTGCACACATTTAGGGCGTCACATTTGGCATCAGTAACGCATTAAAAATAAGTTTGATAACATGTAGTTGAGATAAAGGTGCATAGGGTGTATAACTAGCACCTTCAGTGATTAATTCCTCTAACCAGGAGATCATAGGAATTATTTTACAGCAGTACTGTTTACTAGTTTTGATTTGGAAAGTAAGTTCCGGTCTCTCATGTCATGCAAATGAGTTTGTTCCAGGACATCAACTATGGCATGCATTACATAAACTTAATAGTACTTTCCAAATGTATAAAGAAAACAGAGTGGAGGCTGATTATCCAACTGGAACCCGTTTAAAATCTGGTTCCAAAATTATGTCTTACAATTAGAAAATCAATATGAAACCTTCGAGTGTCTCCTGGTCTCTCCCACACATACAACCTTCTTTCACGATTCTTAAACCAAATGTTTGTGATGATTAAATTGCACTCCACACACAATTCTACCATAATTGTCATTTCTCCTCAATTTCAGCTGTCTGCAGTAACTATTTAGCAGAGTCATGTTAGCTGTTACTACAAGGCCATGTAAATCAAACAGCCACAATATTGACTCTGTAACTACTGAAGAGATTTCTGCCCGCTGGTCAGAAACAAAACATTTGTCTGGACATTCTACAGATAATCCTCCACCTCAATTGCAATGAGGACCTTAAGCAACCCCATCTTGGCAATGTCCGTGATCCATAAGGGTGGTAGTTTGCTTTAGAAATTTTAACTCTGTCACAAATAGTAAAGGACTTTGAAGAACAACCAATGGACTGGACAGTGTCATGAAATAATTGTATAAGGTGAACATCAACAAGAGCAAAACAAGAGTAATGGATGAATGTAACGTTACTGAATTACATCTGGCAATGCTGGGGATATCATTAGAAAATGAGACAAAAATATAAGAGATGAATTTTGCCATTTGGACAGTAAAATAACTTATGAGGAATGGGCGGATACTGTATTACCCTACTTTTACATATTCCTGCCATTTACGCATCTCCCCTCCCCCCTCCCGATCCCCTCAAATTTTGTATGTTCACAATGTATTGAAAACCTTAATTTTACATTTCTGAAATTTCACATGTCCCGCCATTTCCACCAAACCTGGCATCTCGACTTTAAAATATCAAGTAAAAGGAAGCTTTCGATTTTTATGTGTATAGAGTCTGTACGAGTGCTCTTTCTTAAAATGCATAATCGGAACTGTGTACAATTCATGAATATTGGGAAAGACTAAGTCACTGAGCTGAAATATCGAACAAATACTTGACAAGTATTTGAATCAAATGTTATTTTTTGTATACTGCTTTCAGTAAAACAAGCACACTATGTTGGCACTCCACACGGTTGCTCCCGTCAGCCACCGTAACGGCATTTTCTATTCACTGTCACTCCCATAAGCCACAGCGCCACATGTGAACTTAATTTGTGGGAATAGTACGTGAAACATATTTCTGGCACTGTAAATCATTGTTAGATAATGAAATTCATTTTGGGCCTATTTTACTGAAAAACAATTTACTTATAAGTGTACAAACTTTGTGTACGTATTAAAAACGATATGCAGTATTTCTCATGGGCCTCTAACTGTTCTCTTTTTTGTCTGCTCTGCTCTGTTGATATAGGAGCAGTAAGTAGTTGTGTGATGCCAGAGTGAGTTTTAATGTGGTCAACTAGAAAGACATTCAGATCACATGACTGACACATGCAGCGTGGCCATTGTGTATGTATAGTGTTTTGTGGTTTTTATTTTTGCCCTTGAAGTGTTAAGAGTTGTTATTCATAATTTGTTAGTTTATTGTGTTACACTATTTTTATTGTTTTGCTATCAGCTCCTACTGACTAAAAGAGAAAGATGATCTTTTTCTATGGAAGAAAAGGTCCAGATTTTAGAGACAGTTGATACCTTCAATTGAACACATACAGAACTTTAACGTGAATTTAAGCTTTCTGTATCAACACTGAATACAATAGTAAAAAACAGAGACAACATTACATCTCACACTACAGAAAGTGGACGAAATAAGAAAAAAAAATGAAAGTATGCAACCTACTCTAAATATGACAATATGGAAGAAACTATAAAATAATAGTTTGATTCATCAAGGGCAGCAGGAATTCCCATTGGTGGTGGTACTTTTAAGGAATAAGGCAAAATCCTTGGCAGTGAAAATTTCAGTGCCACCAATGGCTGGGTCGACAGGTTTAGGAGAAGGTGTAACATCTCTTGTAGAACTTTCCGTGGTGACTCAAAAGATATGAATAGTGATACAGTGGAAATTATCAGCTCTAACTGCAAATTATGAAACCAAAAATATTTTCAATATTGACGAAACAGGACTATTTTTTAATGTGTTGCCAAACAAAACTTTGGCATTCAAAGGTGACGAACACCATCGATTGATTTGATCGATTGATTTTTCCAGGGAAGCCAAAACAGTCTTGGTCCAACCCGCCACTGCCCGCACCGAAACTAAGTTTATTGTGCGGTATCACTCCCTGTATATCTAGTAAAGCCAACCAATGCCCTTGAACAGTGCAAGGAGTCCCTTTATCAGTTCTTTATTAGACACAATTTCTTCGGGTCTGGTTGTCCCAAATATTCTGTGCGTTTTACTCTCCAATGCAATGCATTCGAAGATTAGATGTGATGCAGTTTCATCACCGTCATCACAGATCCTACATTTAGGGTCCTCTTCTGTTATTCCCATTGTACGTAGGTGTTTTTTGAAATTCCCATGGCCTGTCAGCAATCCAACCATGAGACTAATCTCTCTCCTGTTCAGACCCAGGCTTGCAGAGCTTCTTTTAAAACATGGCTTTGGCATCATTACCTTGCCATGTTTTTGTTGATGGACTTTGGTCAAATATTCTACGTGCTGTCTTCTGAGCCAGTTACGTAGCTCCAATTTGATCATTGCCTTGGTGATTGTCAGGACAGGTTCCGGTCCAATAAATGGAGTCTCTGCCCCCATTCTGGCTAATCTGTTGGCATGTTCGTTGCCACTGATCCCCGAGTGGCCGGGGACCCACAATAGGTTTACTCTATTGCTTTCCCCTAGCTCCACCAGAACCCTGTGACATTCTGCAACAATTTTAGACCTTGTTGTAGGAGCTGCCAGTGATCTCAGGGCTGCCTGGTTGTCTGAATAGATATAGATGCTACGATCTTTGTAGCACCTACGCAAATTCTCCTCCACACATGCCCTGATGGCAGTGATTTTGGCCTGGAATACTGAGGCCAGTTTCCCTAGAGAGATGACGCCCTCCAGTCTTGGCTGCACCCCATATACCCCGGCCCCAACGCCTTGGTCTGATTTCGACCCGTCAGTGAACCAGACAATATCCCCCATACGGTGTCCAACTATTTTCTCCCACTGCTCCCTACTTCCAATTGTTATATTGAAAGACTTGTTGAAGCAGTATGGGGTTATAATATAGTCGGCTGGCATTTCCCCAACCTTTCCTATATTTACCTCACTCACTATTTTAGTGTGTGATTCTGGATATCCCAAAGAGTTCCAGTTGTTGCCAGATTTGAGTCTGTATGCACCAGCCGCTGCCTCCATCTTGACCCAAAGGTGTAATGGGGGCATATCCAGCATGGTTTCCATCCCAGAAGTTGGTGTGCTGCTAATTCCGTCTGTTATGGCTAAGCAGGCTAATCTCTGCACCTTACCAAGCTCCTTAGCAGCAACCTGCTGTTCTACCTTCTTCCACCACACGACCGCCCCATAGGTGATCCTGGGTCTAATCACTGTGGTGTATATCCAGTGCATACCCTTGGGGCTCAGGCCCCAATTTTTGCCACAAGCTCTCCTGGTACTCACAAGAGTACATTTTTGCCTTGGAGCAAATATTCCTGATGTGAGGGGTCCATGTCAGTTTCTCATCTAGGGTAACCCCTAGATATTTCACTGTCCCCTGACGAACAACATGGTGGCAAACAAAGGAAGTTAAGACTGACTGTGATGTTAGGAGCCAACTGATTGTTCCGAAAAAGCTTGTAATAGGGAAATAAAAAGAGTCTTGTTTCATAAATGTACATTCACTCCAATTGCAGCCTTTGACTTTAGGAATTACACACACCCTCAAATCATTATACACGAAGGATCTTGTTAAAATACGTGCCCATAGTTGATTCTGTGATGGATCCGACATCCAGCAGAATTTCAATGCTGAAAGCACTGCATTTCATTGCTAAGCCATGGAAGGCTGTGAAGGAGAATACAATAAAGAGCTGTTTTTTATTTATTTATTAAAAATCTGGCATTCATTAAGGATATGAGGTACCTACCAATAAAATAAGAAGGAGGAGGAGGAAAATTGCTTCCTGACATATGGGAAGCACTGCAGCCAAACTGCACTGTCAATGACTTTCTGCAGGTAGATGACACAATCTTAACTACAGAGGAAAGAACTGTGGAGGAAACTCGCTGTAGTAAAATTGTCAACTAATTCTTCTCTTAGTGATCGAGAAGAAGAAGAAGAAGAAGGTGTACCAGTGCCCAGACAAGTGCAGCAGTGGAGGTACTACAGAGATATTTTTCTTCGGTTGAAGGATGTGAAAAGACACTTGAGACTGTGTGAATTGGAGAAGCAGAATGAGGTCATCTCAAATAAAAGAGCTAAACAAAAATCTATTATGGACTTTTTTCTAGAAAACAGTAATTGTCACGACTGTAATTTTTTAAATATATTGTAAATATTGAATTGCTATTAAATATTGACTTGAGCTATCCATAATACCATTTCTATTATGGATAGCTCCATTTTATTATATAAGCAAAACAAGAATAAACCCACAGGATCTCAATTTTTCAAGTACTAGTAATATTCTGCTTACCAGCTGATAAGCAGAATTAGAAAGCATATTTGAGGTAAGTAAGTAAATAAGATCTATGTATACTATTATATATCAATATACATTGTGTAATATTTGCCTGGCTTTTCCAGAGCATGTCTGTCTTTGAAAGTGATCCTCTCCCCTCCTGTGTTTACACTTTACCCCCCATTTACACAAAAAATCTTATGAAAAGTATAAAACGAGGGAAGGGGGATACTGTATGATACAAAATGCCAAAGGGCAATGGGAGGATAAGCATTTCGGAAGAAGGGACATTTGTGAACTATGTATATTAATTGTTGGGTGCTGTTTTCAGAAAAAAATTGTCTGGAGTGTAGACTTGGATGGAGGGGGAGGTTTAAAAGTGGACAATAGGCAGATCAGACAAGAAAATGTTTGAAACTTTTGATGTGTGGTGCTACCAAAGAAAGTTGGGTACATTGCGTAACTTAGGAAAAATAGTTAGGAAAAAAAATTCTGGCATATCTTGATTAAAAGAAGGTATTGACTGATAGGACGCATTTTGAGACATCAAGGAACAGTCAATGGAGATGAACAAAAATTGTAGAGCAACACTAAGTATTGTAAGAATGCTGAAATGGATGTGGGTTGCCTCTTATTTGGAGATCATGGGGTGTGCACTGGATAGGATAGTGCGAAAAACTGCATCAAAACCAGTCTTTGGTCTGAAATCAACAACAACAACAACAACAATGAATGCAGCAATGCCAAGGGCACACAAACCTACCGACTGGAGAGAGAACACAAGCTGACACAAGAAATGTATATCCGAATCCATTAACAAATCCATTCCACATATGCAGTTCACTAACAAAACTTTCAATGGTTAGAGGACCCTCTAAAGTCACCAGGGGCAAGATACTTTAAATGTGTGTAAATGCATGGTGCAAAAAGTAACTGCCAAGATGACATATGAATGCAATCAATCAGAAAAGGAAAGGGCTGCCTGCCATATGTAATGTTGGTAAGTGGTTTCTTCATGGTATTTTATTATTGTCTCAAAATGATTATCTATTTCAATGTTAAAACATGCAGATCATTTTAGTATAGTACAGTCTCTCTTTTTCTCAGATGTGTGTCAGCAATTACTTCAGACGGTCTGAATAAGGACACTGAGAAATCCAGGTCATCATCAAGGCCATACCTTCACAAGAGCTGCCTGTCCCATCCAGAGCCAGCATATTGACTGAACTGTACTTAGCTGCCAAGAATATTTCACATGACTTTCTTTGTAACAATACATGAATAATGTTTACAATGTTAAAATGGCAGGTAAAAATAACACACTTAGGTGCAAAAATAAGAATATACTTATAGTTAAGAAAAAGCCTGGCCCAGGGCCAGCCAAATGCTGCACACTGTGCAGAGGTGGGGAAGTGCTGCATAAGTGAGAGGCAGCAAGCAGCAATGACACCTTTTATTAGATATGAGTACATAATGAATGGCAATGGCTCCACTTTCTGGTTTATGTGGTACAACCAAGAGCGCAACACACCCAGTCTCATTTACCCCTGGGAAACTTATCCATGCACCACATGAGTGGATACTGCTGTGGCATGCGTGCAACCTGAAAGTTGCACATGCGCAGCAGCACCTCACGAGTGTACAATTTATGGTTGGTCCTGCTATAAACCAATGTAACTTCCTGTTCATTGGGGGAAAGAAGTGAAGGTGTTGGATAAGAACTAAATTATAGATCACATGATATCTGCAACAGGTTGTATGTATACAAAAGGCGGGTGGTATGGAGAACATCAGAGATTGAGCATTGTCACTTTCTGGGAAGACTGGGGGAAGGAGACAGGAAGTAAGATCAGTGTTTTAACATCCCACCAAAAATCAGGTTATTTGAGATGGTATACAGGTTCAGAATGGGAAAATGTAGGATGTGAAATGAGCCATGATCTTTTTTCAGGAACCTCACAACTAGCACAAATCTTAAGTGACTTAGGATGCCCCTGCCCCACTCAAAAAGCAAAAGAAAATTTAAATAAAGAAGAGACAGATCTGGATTATCCTGAAATTACAATTTTATAATAAAAATCAAAAAATGCACTACAGAAAAGCTTCCAACAGACAATTCTCTGAAGTCAAACAATTGTATTAATACAACATTAAATATTCTTGCCACACACACACACACACACACACACACACACACAGAGAGAGAGAGAGAGAGAGAGAGAGAGAGAGAGAGAGAGAGAGAGAGAGAGAGAGAGAGTCCAAATATTTTCAAGTAAACTAATTGTAATTTTATTTCTCTACTTTTGAAGCATTTCAGTGGCAAGTGCTTATAAATTGTGTGTGTGGATGGGTGGTGGGGAGGGGGCCATGCAGACATAATTGAAACTTCTTTGTCAGAGTATAAGACGACTCTTGGTCCACATTCTTTGTAATTCCTAAACAGAATCTAAAGCAAATATCCTAAAGTAATAAAATTATTCAAAATTATATCTTCACTTATATGTAATAAATTGTTCAAATGTTTGTAATTGTAAGGGAGCACACTGTTGAAGTAATTGGTACCCAGACTTACAACCTACTTTAACTTCTGCTGAAAATATCACAGACACCCATGCCCGAGGAAGAACTCTAATGATAGATGTATATTAAATTGCAAACATGCATTACAGACCACTGAAATGCTTCAGCAATAAAAGTAAGTTATACAATATGGGTAACATTTGACACACATTTGTTTATCTGCAAGGAGAGACCAAATATAAAAATGTGAAATATAGTAATGTGAAAGTATTTGAAAACAAATTTACAGGAAGACAGTTAAATAATCAGCTAAAAAATTTAGATCAATATGTTTTACCTGTGCCAGAAACTGCTGTGGATACTTTGGTGAATGTATTTGATGAAAAGAAAGAGTTGTTATCTTGTTCCAACAAGGCAGCAGCTCTCACAGCAGGCAATCTAGTAGAATTCTTGTGGAACCTTCCTGCATTACTAGGCACATCACTAACTGAACTATAGCTTACACCACCACTATTTCTTTCTTTGGACCTTGAACGACAAGAGCGATTGTAGTTTACAGATAATTTCCGAGATGTGTCTTTAGATAAACCGCTGGCAGGGCGTTCACTATTCGAAGAGTTCATTTTACTGCGAGGTGGTTTGTTTTGGCGATCCTCCCCAGTGGAATTTTGAAGTTTATCACGCAGTCTCCTATTAAGAAAAGAAAGAAAGAAAAGGCCATGTATTACAAAATGGCATCTTCATCTATTAACAAAATTAAAAAGTATTACAAATGGACCGATACATGTGCATCACTTGACACCCTTATTCTTTTATTATTTTAGTATTACAAACATATTTGTTTTCCATGGAAATAATAATAATAGTAATAAATAATAATAATTGTTGTTGTTGTTGTTGTTGTTGTAGTTCTGATGCTTGATATGCCAATAACAAAAATCCCATTCCCCAAAGTCAAAACATAGATAAAAAGGAAAAAGGAACATGTGGAAGCCAGTTGTAAATCAACAGACTACCTGTCCTTCAGTACACTACTACATAGCAACACACTACGAGAGAGAGAGAGAGAGAGAGAGAGAGAGAGAGAGAGAGAGAGAGAGAGAGAGAGAGAGAGAGAGAGAGAGAGAGAGGGGGGGGGGGGGAGGGAGGAGGAGCTTTCAAAAGGGGAGAAAAAAACAAAATTAAACTTTACAGTTTGAGAGAGTATGTGATGTTATTTCAGAGATTGCAAAATAAAGTCTAATTTAAAATGAACTTGTCAATAATATGAGGATAGGTAACTCAGTGTAAAGACAGTTGCTGAGCTGCAGACTGGAACACTGAAAATACAATCACACTCTTACAACTTAAATTCTTGACCACATCCTCCATCAGAAAAGGATCATATATTCATACATCAATGAGGCATAACTCATGCACACATGACTACCATTTTTGACCCCTCCAACCACGACAGTTGTGTGCGCATGAGTTTTGCTCAACTGATTGTGTGAATATAGTGCTCTCTCTCTCTCTCTCTCTCTGATGAAGGCTGTGGCTGAAAATTTAAGTTGTGTGACTGTCTTTTCTACGTGCCTGTTAGCAGCTTAGCTATTGTCTTTAAGCTGAGAGTCTACCTAGCCTCATATGACATCCCAACCTGGACTTTCCATTGTTAAAATGAATTTTGCAGTACAACCCAAGTCATCAGTATGATGTTTAACTCCCTCTGGCCTGGATGCAAGAATCAATTCCATTAGGAAGGAAACCACAAAGCTGTTGTACCCCTCTCCTTAGGCAAGCTGATCAATGTCTGTTGTAAGTGACCTGGTCTTTCATAAACTGGATACTGACAGTCTCTCACATACCAGATACTGTCGAACAGAGAAAGATCTGGTGATATTGCTTGCCATAAGAATTCTTCAACATGAGAACACAAGATGTCTGTCACGTTCTAGCAGGCCATACCTGAGAGTGCCAATCTGTTAGAACTTAGTACGAGGGAGAGCTGGAAAATAAGTTTCCTTGTCGACTGGACAGGGTTGCATATGAAAGGAAAAAATAGAATGACACATTAAAAATAAGACATATCTTTATGTTTGTACATAATTTCCAAATACATTGAGACATTTGTCATGCCACTTTATAAGCTTCAAAAAGCCTTCCAGGAAAAAAAAATCAGGGTGTCGCATATGGAAGAAATGTTGAATCGCTTGTCAGTATTGCTTCCAAAGCGCCTTCCGCTGAATCTTCTTCAAAGCTGTAAACAGTTGGAAATCACTTGGTGCGAGATCGGAACTCTATGGCGGATGGTGTGGGCGCTCCCAACCAAGAGTTCCAATATGGTTTTGTGTTGCTGTCGCTGAGTGTGGTCTTGTTGTTGTTGTTGTTGTTGTTGTTGTTGTTTATAGGGGACCAAACTGTAAGGTCATCAGGCCCCTGTTCCAAGTAATGATGTAACATGTGACAGAACGAAAACTGTGAGAGAACAAGGATTAGAGAATTCCTTGAGTGTAAAACAAACAAACACTTCACTTATACACAGAGTAGTGCACAAAAGGGATAAAAGTACAATTTCACAGCAGAATGCAATGGCTGGCTGATCACTGGGATAAAAACGGATGAGCGAGCCATGCTGAACACACTAAAAAACCACCTCAACCAAAAAGGTAGAGGCTATCAAGTAACTTAAAAACAGTGTAAAAATGAGGGTTTTTGAATCAGGCAGAAGCGCCTTCCATTAAATGGAAGGGTAGAAACCAGATGCGCGAATAAAATTTAAAACAGTAGTAGCCAAGGAGGCATTGTCACCTAAAACTGATGGCAGCAAATCTGGTAGGCTAAAGGACTGCGGCTAAAGCGGCTAAAAACGGACAATACAACAGTATGTGGACCACAGTCAGCTGGGCGCCACAACGGCAAACTGGTGGGCCCTCTCGACGCAAGAGGTGGCCGTGTGTTAACCACGTATGGCCAATGCGTAGTCGGCAGAGTACAACGGACTCCCTACGAGAGGCTTGCAGGGAGGACCTCCACATTGCCGTAGAAGGCTTAACAGCACGGAGCTTATTCGGTGCGTTCGATTTAGTGCACTCTGTATTCCAAAGGCTTAATACCTTCCGATTGAGCACTGCCTGGAGATCCCTCTCCTGGAGACCGATTTCTAGTATGGTTGAGGTAGTAGCCTTCTTCGCCAGTTCATTTCCTGTTATTCCAACATGACCTGGAGTCCAAAGGAAGACCACAGTGCGACCAGATGTACCTAGTCTGTATACAGCTTCCTGAATGGACCGTACCAATGGATGTTTTGGGAAACACTGGTTAAGGGCTTGCAAACCACTCAGGAAGTCAGTAAAGATAACCACAGACTCCCCGGGGCAGGCTCTGAGATGTTCAAGGGCCCGCCAAATGGCGACAAGTTCCGCTGTAAACACACTACTCCCACAGGGCAATGAACGTTGTTCTATATGCTGGCTGTGGGTATAGGCATACACAACATGGCCATCGACTAGGGAGCCATTGGTGTATATAAATTCAGCGCCATGGTACGAATCTAGAAGGGCCCGGAACTGTTGACGCAGAGTCATTGGTGCAACAGAGGCTTTGGAGTCTCGGGACAAGTCCAACCGAAGATGGAGGCGAGGAATGACCCAAGGAGGAGTACGAGAACGGTACTGGAAGGTGAGAGGAATAGGAAGGGATTCTAGAGAAGAAAGAAGGGAACGAATACGAATCTCAATTGGGAGGCCCGACTGCGGCCGTCTTCATGGGGAAGGGAGTGCGACAGCTGGGAAGAGGAGCTTGGGATTTGGGTGGTGAGGTACGGCATGAATACGGGCAACATAAGAAGCCATTAGCTGTTGCCTTCTGAATCGCAGGGGGGAACCCCAGCCTCAGCAAGAAGGCTTGTCACAGGACTGGTACGGAAGGCCCCTGTTGCTAAACGGATGCCACTGTGATGGAGCGGATCTAAGATCTGCAGTGCAGTTGGAGCTGCAGAATCATACACAAGGCAGCCATAATCCAGGCGTGACTGAATAAGTGCCTTATACAGTTGCAGTAGAGTGGGGCGAGCAGCTCCCCAACCTGTGTGGCTGAGGCAGCGGAAGATGTGTAAGTGTCTCCAGCATTTTTGTTTTAGTTGCCGAAGATGCAGTATCCATGTCAGCCGAGCATCGAAAAGCATGCCTAGGAAGCGGTGTGTCTCCTCAACGCGAAGGGGTTCATCATTCAAATATAGCTTAGGGTCCGGATGAGCTACCCGACGGTGACAGAAGTGCATGACGCGGGTTTTCTGCGCCGAAAATTGGAAAGCATGCTCAGAGGCCCAAGACTGGGCCTTTCGAATGGCTCCCTGCAGCCGCCGTTCTGTGACGTTAATGCTGCTGGACCTGAAGTAAAGGCAAAAGTCGTCGGCAAACAAGGAGGAAGAGACAGATGTTCCTATTGCCGCAGCTAGTCCGTTAATAGCTATCAAAAATAACGGTACACTTAGAACGGAGTCCTGTGGGACGCCATTCTATAAAACATGAGCAGAGCTAAGAGAGGTGCCAACCCGAACCTGAAACGAGCGTAGCAACAGGAAGTCCTGTATGAACATTGGGAGGAGGCCACGTAAGCCCCATTCATAAAGTGTAGAGAGGATGTGATGACGCCAGGTTGTATCATAAGCCTTGTGGAGGTCAAAAAAGACTGCGAAAAGGTGTTCTCGGCGAGTAAAAGTGGTATGTATGGATGATTCTAGGGACACGAGATTGTCTAGGGTGGAACAGCCGTGACGGAAGCCTCCCTGTTGTGGAGCCAGGAGACCTCGATCCTCCAGTAGCCACATAAGCCGTCGACTCACCATACGTTCGAGGAACTTACTCAGAACGTTGGTGAGACTGATGGGCGGTAGCTCCCAGCGTCGGATGGATCTGCGCCTGGTTTCATCACTGGGTCGATAGTACTTCTCCGCCATTGTGACGGGTTAAGGCCTTCTGTCCAGAGACGATTATAAAGGGCGAGTAGCTGCCGTTTAAAGTCCGCTGAGAGGTGAAGGACGAACTGGCTGTGAATAAGGTCCGGACCAGGAGAGGTATTGGGGGATGCAGCAAGAGCAGTCTGGAACTCCCACTCACTAAAAGGGGCATTGTACACTTCCTGTCGACGTGTGCAGAAGGACAATTGCCTCCGCTCAACCCGCTCTTTGAGGGCGTGAAATTGTGCACTGTAGGCTGCGGTCGTAGAGCAACATGCAAAATGCCCTGCCATGAGCTCCGCAATAACCGTCGGGTCAGTACAAAGACTACCTTCGATTCGGAGTGATGGGATTCCACTTCGTGGGTGGTACCCGAAGAGGCGCCGTACCTGCGACCACACTTGAGAAGTGGAGGCGTAGGAGCCTATGGTGGCTACATATCGCTCCCAACAGTCCTGCTTACTCTGTTGGATCAGTCGCCGGGCTCGGGCCCGGAGACGCTTAAAAGCGATTAGATGTTCAATACTGGGGTGGCGCCGGTGGCGTTGAAGCGCCCGTCGTTGCTCCCGGATAGCGTCAGCTATCTCCCGCGTCCACCAAGGCACTGACTTGCGCCTAAGTGAGCCTGTGGTAGTCGGGACATTTGCTTCAGCAGGGGAAATAATGTCCTCAGTTAGTTGTTGTACTGCCATATCGATGTTATCTGGCAATGGAGTAGTAGCCACAGCTGTCGAGGTATAGCCATGTCGCTGAAGAGTGTGGGTGCCCCACTGTTCAAGATGCAAACGTCAAGCTGTGTGAGAAGGTTCTCAAGGTCTCTACCACGGCCCGTGCTCTCAGTTCCACCCCATAGAGGGTGGTGGGCATTGAAATCACCCAAGAGGACGAACGGTTGTGGTAATTGGGCAACCAATGCAATGAGGTCAGCAGGAGAGAGAATACCATCCGGGGGAAGGTATAGGGAACAGATGGTAAATTCCTCTATTGCCCGGAGTCGAACAGCCACGGCCTCCAGGGTCATGGTGAGAGGCACAGCAGCACTGGGGACGGTTGCAAGAACATAGACACAAACTCCGCCAGATGGAACGATTGTTGTAATAGCCCCGATAGCCACGAAGGTCTGGGAACCAAGTTTCCTGCAGGGCTATACAGAAAGCTGGAAATCGGCACAACAATTGCTGCAATTCGGACAAATGGCGGAAAAAACCGCCACAGTTCCACTGCATGATCATAGAGGCTCCTGGTTGCTGGGACATGCAGATTGGGATGGTGCATTGGAGTCTGCAAGGATGTTTGCCGTCGCTGATGGCGGAGCCAGAGCCTCAACGTCCATCGCGTCTGGGGACTCAGCAAAAGCCAAGTCCTCAGGGGACGTGAGAATTTCTATTTCGTCCTCTGAGGCTGACGTTTGTTGTGGTGGCTCAGTACCCACCTGGTCTTCTGTCTTTTTGGACCTCTTTCTTCCTTTCCCATCTGTCCTTTGGTCTCTCCTGCTGGGAGGGCTTTTCTGCCACATTCTCAGGGACGGAGGATGCCCTCGAGGCCCTGCGACCAGCAGGTAGTGGCTTTTTCAGCCACTAACTGGTATCTGCTGTACCAGTGTCAGATACCTTAGGAGGAAGGGCATCAAGGGAGCCCTTCCTTGCAGGAGCAGCCAGAGATGGTTGTCCCCGGTGGTTTTGTACTCGTTGCTCCCAAAGTAGGGACCTTGGGGGCAACAGAAGAGGAGGCGTCCCCTGACACTGAAGGGGCAACTGGTAACTGTTGGGCCGGAGGGCCCAGGATGGTAGATGGAACCTGATGTGACTTTACCATAGATGTTGCTGTAGCATATGTAGAATTCATGTTGACAGGGTGAATCTTTTCATAATTGCGCTTGACCTCAGAATATGAAAGCCTATCCAGGGTCTTGTACTCCATTATCTTTCTCTCTTTTTGGAGAACTGTGCAGTGTGGCGAGCAGGGAGAGTGGTGCTGGCCACAGTTAACACAAACTGGAGGCGGGGTACATGGGACGTCTGGATGAGACGCACGTCTGCACTCCCGACAGGTGGGGTTGGTATCGCAGCGGGATGACATATGGCCAAACCTCCAGCACTTAAAGCAGCGCATAGGGGGAGGAACGTAGGGTTGGACGTCACACCAGTAAACCATCACCTTGACTTTTTCGGGCAATGATCACCCTCAAAAGCCAAGATGAAGGCACCAGTGGCGACACCGTTGTCCTTCAGACTCCTGTATATGCGCCGAATAAACTGCACTCCTCGCCTCTCCAAGTTCTTCCGGAGTTCGTCATCGGACTGAAGTAAGAGATCACGATGAAAGATAATACCCTGGATCATGTTCAAACTTTTATGTGGTGTGATAGTAACGGGAACGTCACCCAGCTTGTCACAGGCAAGCAGTGCCTGTGACTGGGCTGGGGACACTGTCATCAGAATCGACCCGGATCTCATCTTAGATATTCCGTCTACCTCGCTAAACTTGTCTTAAATGTTCTCCACAAAAAACAGAGGCATAGTCGACATAAACGATTCGCCATCTTTTCGTCTGCACACCAGGTATCGGGGGGCATACGCCTCACCTTGATGACGAGCCCGACATTCCTCCCATGGTGTAGCCAGGGATGGAAACGATTGGGGGTCATACGATACTGCATTGAAGGAAACTCTTCCACACTTTGAGACGCCATTTTCGTGGCTGGCCACGCTTTTATTAGCTCGTTTGATTCTGGTCCCACGAGCAGCTAGGGAACTAAAGGTCCACCCAGGCAGAGCCCCGCTTGCCTGGGTAAGCCTTATACAACTGAGGTGCGGCAGGTTCCTCAGAGGTTGCCCGCTAGCGGCTGTTCAACCTCAACAGTCATGCATCTCCTCAGCACGTAGCACACCTTGAGATTGAGTTTTTTTTTTTTTTTTTTTTTTTTTTTTTATAGAGGTTTGTACCGTCCTCGCGACCCGGGTTGAAGCACGCACAGAGCTTACGGTGTAGCGGACTGTTGGCGTGACACAGCCCACAGCTCAGGACCCTGGGTTTGCCAAGCCCGTACTCAGCAAATTAATGCTGAGCCCCTGAGGAGGAGTGTGGTCTTGCATTGTCATCCAACAGCAGAACACCAGATTGAGAGGGCCAGGCCACTTTTTCAGAATCACTTCTTTCAACTTCGACAGAGTGGCACAGCACCACACAGCATTGATGGTTTCATCCTCCAAAAGGTCCAGCAACAAAACTCCTTAGGTGTCCCAGAAAATGGTGAGTAGAACTTTACCTGCAGATGGAGTGCTTTTGAACTTCTTTCAAACAGGTGATGATGGATGTGGTCTTCGATTCGGGCATGTAATGGTGACGTCACATTTCACCCCCATCACAATCAGAAACAGGAAGTCAACTGCTTGATCTCTGTCGACCTCTACCTAATTGTACTGGTGTCTTGCACATACGCATTCTCTGCTGTGTCATCTTTTGCCCATAGCCGTTCAACACTACTTCTGTATGCAACGCCCTTATTTTTTCCCTTGACGGCTTTTTGAAGCTTATAAAGTGGTATGACAAGTGTCTCAGTGTACTTGGAAATGACGTTTGTCATTGCACCAAAAGACACCATGCCACTGAAATTTTGCCTTTGATTTTGGGATGGGTGTGTCAGCAACATGGTGAATCACTGCTGTGGTGTGATCCACCCAGTTCTGGATGCATTCAAAGAATTTGAGAAAAGTTGATTGCCTATTAACTACACAGTGAACTTTGTTGACTAGCCACCTTGAAGGCTTCCCGATACGATCCATTCCATCTGGCAGATTTAGCTGATCACTGCCAGTCATCATCTGCATCCATAAGGAGAGGTCTATGCCGGAAGATGTACCAGTAGCAACACTAAACTGTTTAGTTTGACCCTTGTTCAGTAACATTTCTGTTGATTGTGTCACAGACTCAAGCACCTGACCCCTGGGGCAGGTGGTTTTAGATCCCCTTTATGTATTGTGTACAATTAAGTCTCATAAAAGGGACAGAGAAGGTCATTAATGAGCTGTATCAAGAACACACTATGGACAGGCTCTCCAGATGGTAAATACCAATAGCACACTGTAAAATCAGTACGGGCCAGTACATTATCAGAAAACACCTGTAATGTCGTAGATAAGGGCACAATTATGGAATAGAATGTGTCGTCATGAACACTGCCTCACCACCTTACGGCCTATCACCAGTGAGGTCACATTTCTATACAGTTAACAACCTCTAAGTATGTGTGTGTCATTCTGTTTCAAATATGTCTCCTGGAGGGAGACAGAAAGGTCTGCACTTTATTATAAGTATTAACTCTTCCAAACAAGCCTGGAATTCATTCATATTCCACTGAAGTATGATGCCATATCAGTGGTATGGTTCTATTTTACCCCTATCCTTGCACCAGAAGAGTGAAATATTTTTGGAGTGAGGGGTGGAAATAGACCGCCTGGTTTCAGTGATCTAAATCCACGATGATGATTATGACGACGACGATCTCCCCATCAGTTAAGGCCACCATCACAATATCTGATGATGCCTGGGGGAGGCTTTCTATGAAACGTCGTGATCCTTTCTTTGATTTCTTCTTCTTGGCAGAAGATGAGGGAAAGGTTAGTCGCAGGGACCTCTGCTTTCAGTATGCAAAATTATCACTGTAACTTCCTCTTCTTTCTTTTCCATTGGGTCTGACTGAATAGTGATATCTTTGCTAGACCGTCTTTTACATGTACATATGCAGGAACAGGTGCTGCTGATGGATATAGACATAGTCTGCATTGAAGCATCATCTTTGGGTTTGGTTTCTGTGCCGTAAATGAAGTCATTAATAGAGAAGATTTTGCCACCTTATATTAATTTTGGTGTCTACATAAAGGATATGTTTTGTTACCTCTCTTTTCTCCTCCATATTTTACACTCTTCTTTAAAAATAGGGCAATCACAGCCCCATACTGGATGACTGTGTGGTTTTCAGATCTTTTGATACAATCTGCTGGAGGGACAGTCAACCCCAGATTCATGGATGGCATGTCACACTACCCACAGGTTGGTCAACCCTCGCAAGTCTGTGTTGTATGACTGAAATGTTGGCATGTAAATCACCTCATAGGGTTCGGTATATGGTGCCTAACTTTAAGGTGGAGCAACCCTGCCATAATATGTTCTGTCAATGATGGAGAATTGAAAATTACTATGAAAGCAGCAGTTTTATCAATCAATTTAGTGTTGCTTTGGATCCTTTGCTCAACATCTACTATCCTCTGTGATGTCCATTCTTACATCAGTTCTGCAATTTCTATATCCATAATACCATGGCATGTGACTACACCTTTACTCGAGTTTAGCGAGTTATGTAACTCAAGAATTATATTGTAATCACTCAGTTTTATTGATTTAATAATATGGTCCACCTGCTTTGCCCTGGTCATCAAAACTTACAACAAACCATTTTGCAGTCTCTTTATGGATTTTAATGTTCATGCAAGCCCTTCCAACGCTTTATTAATGTAGAAAGGAGAGACCTATTCAAAAGTACCCTCTTTCCTCTTAATTAGCACAAATACATTATGGTTTACGACTCCTTGAGCCCTGTTACTAATGACTGACTGTATCTCAGGAGAACTAGCCCCACCCCTCAATTGCTTAGCTAAGTGCGTACGATTACTCCTAGATGGTACATCCATCCAGATGGGATAAGAAAAATTTAAGTGGTCCATCTCAGTTCCATGAGCAGCTAGGGAAATAATGTTCCACCCCAAAAGTGTCCCACATGCCAGGTTAAACTTTGTACAAATCAGATGCGGTAGTATACCCACAGATTGCCCTCTTGTGACTGTTCCACCATAAAAGCCACGGATCCTATCAGCACGCAGTACATCTTTGGGATTCAGACTTTATTTTTAGGGGTATTTTCCTTCCTCATGACTCAGATGGTCAAGCCAAGATCTCCATACCCTGACACATACAATGTTCCATCGCTGTGCCTCTTGGTGGTTGCAGAAGTGTGCCCAGAGGTTACGATGTCAGAGGACTGGTGGTGCTCACCAGTCTCCTGCTTACCTAGCATATTAATACTGAGCCATGCTGACCCCCAAGGTGGCCCATATTGTGATGCAGCCTGCCAATAGAGTTTGCCAATCAACTATGCAATGCTCTTGTGCTTACGAAATGAACCTGCAATGAAGTATGTGCTCACAATTGGATCTTCTCAATCTCCTCTATCAAACCTATCTTGTAATTTCTACAATGATGAGCAAAAATATTCAAGTATTGGTAAAATGAGTGTTTTCTAAGCTACTGTACTTGCTTTGTTGATGGACTACACTTCCTGAGAATTCATTCCAAGAGTGTGACATTTTATACCCACTTCCCTGTAATTTATAGAACTAACTGCTTCCATGGAAATTTCTGCAATACCATAATTACAACATATAAAGGTAACTACCCAATCTGACCCACTGACTGACTAATGCCACAGTGCACCAACCTTGGTCAAAAATCAAGATGACCGAGGTCTTGTTATCACTGTTGAAAGTAAACTACATATGAAATCAATGTAGTGTACCAATGTTAACTGCCAATCACAAAACCATTGTCAGCCAACTGTGCATTTGGCTGCAGTTGCAAGGGTACCCTGCAGATGCAAATATGTTAACAGAGATGTGAATTTACACAAGGCTACCTGTCTCAAGTGTTCTAGACAATCCTGGAATCATATTCTAAAGATTTCTGAGTAGAATATGAGGATTTTCAAGCAAACTTTGTTGTGTGAGTGGATTGGTGAATAGTAGTAAAGCACATTGATTGACAGATAGAAGGTTCTCATATGAATCTTGCAAATTTGTGCATTTTTATCTTATGGTGTCCCTTGAAATTTCAATATACATAAATAATTTACATAATTGGGTGAAATTCTGAAAGAAAGTAAAATGGTTTAAATGTCTCTAAATTCTAGCACTTAATAAACTGTTTATGAAGTGAAAAAAGTTAATTATGAGCACTAGTGTTAGTTTTTTATTTATTTATTAAATAAATATTTGTCATTGCTTCAATGCTACATCAGTAACTTCACTAATAGAAAACACTAACTAGGTTTCCATTTCCAGTCAAAATTCAGTAAAGGTTTTTATGGAAAACCATCACAGACACATGGCAAGAGACTGTGACCATTCCCGAATGTCGATAACAGTTATAATATGCATGGACAATTGTGGATTTCAAACAGCTGCCAGGACTAATTGCTATGGACAAATAATAATTTCATGTGGCTCATTGGCCAGGTGCAAGTCTTTCATATGGATGCCACTTCGGCAACCTGAGTATCCCTTACCTACCCCCAGTTATCCAACCAAGGAAAGGGGACCTACAGTTCAATGTGGAATCTGAACCACGTATCGTTTCTAGTGACTCCTCACATCTCAGAGGTGAAGGATGGGTTGTAATGCAGATTGAAAAAATCTGAGGTCCGACGACTTCAAGCCCGTGACCCTACGGTTTCCAGTTGAGCGCTTTGCCCCAAGCCCACCAGGCCTAACTATGGACAAATAAAAGACAATGATAGAATCGAGGGAGTTATGAAAAGAGAATGCGGCCATTAAAGACAGTTGAGTCACAATCGACAGAATTTATCATTTAAAAAATCCTGCTTCAATATATTGAATTACCAATGTTATAAGTCACAATTAAACATTGCTTAGAAGAAGGAAAAAAGAAAAAAAAATAAGAAAAGTGAAATGATTGGGATTTGAATCCTGGGCCATTACACTACTGATCCACAACCATGACCATTACACCACACTGCCAACATTGGAGTTAACTTACATTTTAGCAAATACACTGCAATCCGTTTTAAGAGATTCAGAAGAGGGACAAGATTATTCTTAACAGTAATCAAAAGTTTGTTTCTTAGTGAAATATAGTTGCTCTAGATCAGTATTGTGGTCATCAGTCCAGAGACTGGTTTGATGCAGCTCTCCATCCTACCCTATCATGAGCAAGCCTCTTCATGTCCTCTTAAGAATGTAGGGACTCCCATCATAAATGTGGATTGACAACAACCACAATGTTACTTCCAACAGCTGAAATCTCTCTTCAAACTTCCTGCCACCACTATCTTCAAAAGTGTTTCCCCTTTCCACAATTGTTTCAATATGGTTTAGGTCATGGATTAAAATTTTCAAAATATGCCAAGTATTCTGCAGTACCACCCATAATACCAAAAACCACCACCATCTTGCTACAAAAGCCTGGTTAACTCAAGAAAATGCCAACTTAACTGTGGTTAACTTTTGATCATGATTGGTGCACTCAGCCATGAGTGACCAATTTACTAACTGACAGACAGACACACCACTGCCCAGCCCAATCCACTGACAATAGAAAACTTTAAATTTGCAGAGGGTGTTGATCTTATACTGTAGGCATAGTTTAAGAAGGGATTTTCCAATATTCCAGCCTTAAGTGTGTGTGTGTGTGTGTGTGTGTGTGTGTGTGTGTAAATGGAATTCAAATAATTTGAAAAGCCATGAAAATGCTCTATTTAAGTTATGTGGTGCCTGTGTCATCAGTTGACATTATACTACACATTAAGCCATAAAACTCACTAACATTGATTCATTATTTGAGCATTCATTTATCTTAAAAATAGCCTACAAATATTGCATAGTACCGCACTATACAAATAAGACTAAAAAAGTTCCAGAAAAATTGTTTTTGCATGTTCTGAACAATGTGAAGGTCAGTAAAATGTTAGCTCTGTGAGAAAGTACTGGACACTATCACAAACATCAACTCACACAAATACCAAACCTGCCAAATGCTTTAATTTTGAAGCTATAAATACATTCCATCTATCCTCACCTCTAATTAGTAAGGTGAAATTGAGGTTAATTTCACTTTCTATCCTGGCAACTTTACATGATAATGTTGGCAAAGGATGCTGAATGCCGACAAACATGAAGATATTAGCCAGCTGCATGTCAACACAAATATTTTGCCATGAAATCTTTGTTTTACGAGGGCATTTACTTTTACTTACAAGGGGAACACCAAGTATGGTACCAACGGAATTTGATGGGTCGTAGGTATGTTGCGAGGGAATTCCTCCAGACCATCAAGCTAAAAGGATTTGTTACAATGGGCCTTTATTTCTAAGAAAATTGAAATCAAATTCGTAGCAAATTACCACACATAACGTGTCTACTTACCGTTCAGCGAGACAGCATGGTGTAATTGGCAAGATGTTAGGCTGCCATGCAGGCAACCTGCCTTCAAGTCCGATATGGGTCAATTACTTTCACACCTGTCCGATGATTGTGCATAATTATGTATTTTTATAACCATACTTATGTAAATGTTTGCAGTAAATGGTCAGGATAAAAACAAGTAACATTCGATCAATATGATATGTATTGCACAACAATTTTTTTATTCATTTTGTTTTTTCAAAGCACAATTTTACGGCAATTGAAGCCTATTTCGAAATCAGTAAACAGTCTTCTGTTAATACCTATAAAATTTGGGCAACATTTAATACCTATGTTTACAGTTCCTGACCATGCTGTTTTATCTCCTATGACATGTGTACCCACGTGATGGGTCCCAGTGGACTATTATGCTACGGCCAGTCGGTTAGTCATTTGTAACGTGTTGTTCATGCGTGTGGCAAGTAGCAATGTGGAGAAAACAAATGCGCTATGATAGAAGCAAGCCCATCACACAAAACCTCTTCGGAAATGGATGTGTGTGATGAGCAATGGGTATAACGGCATATAATTATGCACAATAAAAGAAGAGAAATGAAGAAAAGTGAAAAATAAATGACCCAAAGGAGATTTTTTTAAAATTATTTTTTATTTTATTTTCTTGGTCGTTTTTTTTAATTGTTTGACTTTATTTTTGTTTTTCTTTCTTTATATCTTTTTCTTTGCTTAATTTTTAAAAAATTTTTTTTAATATAAAAAGTAGCAATTACAATTTTTAAAAATTGTTCTGCCGCTAGGTATCGAACCCGGGTCTCCTGCATGGGAGCCTAGCACCTTGCCGATTAGACCACGCTGTCTCGCTGAGCGGTAACCACCATGTACAACTAGACACGTTACGTGTGGTAATTTGCTGCGAATTTGATCTCGATTTTCTTAGAAATCAAGGCTCATTGGAATAAATCCTTTTATGTTGATGGTCTGGAGGAATTCACTCACAACATACCTGCGACCCATCAAAATCCATTGTACCATACTTTGTGTTCCCCTTGTTAGTGTACAAGGGTACATACAATAACCTGTCAACCATAGAGCAGGAACAATATTATTTATTCATGGTGTGGTCAAAATAGTAATCATCCCATTCTATGTGGTTCAGATTTCTAACATTAAGACCTTGCAAAACATTTTACCATTTTGTTGATGCTGCCAACATAATAGCAAGAGGTTGCTGGGATGGGAAGTAAATTTTTACCTGAAATTGACATGCTCTTGGTTACACAAAATGTGCGTTGTCAACCTGTAAGTGTTATGAAAGTGCCAACAATGATGCCCTTGCCACCTTATTCTAGACTTTAGCCCATACTGTAAAAAATATACGTAATGCAGTTCGCTGTATTTCACAGTTATTGGGTTACAACTTGCTACCAATATCATAGCACGTAAAAATGAAATTACTCCCTAAACTGCACATTTTATTGCACAATTTGAAGACTTTTAGGGCCAGTTTGTTGACATGAATAAGTACTTTTTTCAAATTGCATAAAAAAACTTCTCTAGAAATAATTAGCTTCAAAATGTAGATATGTTTTACTTACAATGCAGTATACCTGTTTTATTTCCAGCCTATAGAAGTCTGGAATGTTTTTTGAAGAAAGCAAATACCATAACCGCATCCACTTTTGGAAGGTTTCCACTGTTTGCCTTTACAACCCCTTTTTTCCATTCTTAAGCATAAATTATACACCATACACAGAAAGTATGGGAAAAACGTTTAACAAAACATTTATAGCTTCTGTTCTCATAATGTCATGTCACCAGATCTTCAGCCACTAACAGTTTTCAATCATGTGATCTAATCTTGAAATGTAATATTTTGAACCTTTAATTACATAAAAATAACAGACGTGTAAGAATAATGACCAAAAATACTATTGTATGCTATTATTCAAAATAACAATTCTGAACTACATTTTTAACAAAAGAAAATAGCTTATTGGGGGGAGGGCAAATCATAAGACTGCACTTTGTTGGCAGAACATTTAGGAGATGCAACACACCACAAAAAGAGAGAACCTACACTATGCTTATGTGTACCCCAACAGAATATTACTGTGCCACACTTTATCCTTACCAGACAGGACTGGTGCACAGCAAAAACTACAAAGAAATGCAGCTCTCTCTTTCTTTTTTTTTTTTTAGTAACATGCAATAGGTGAAGGAGGCACACATGATTGGGAATTGGGGTAACAATCATTAAAACAAAGACTTATCTCTGAGCATAAAAGAAAAAATAAATAGAACTGCAGTACCCCACCTACACAGGGAGAAATGATAGTTATAAAAAATAAAGAGGAATCAGAGCTTGAATGGGATGATTTAGGTGTTTGTTTTCCCTCGTGTACTATCTGAAGGTGGAACAGCAGAAAAATAGCCTGAAAATAGAGGGTTCATCAAACTGTCAGCCACTTAAGTGTGATCCGCAGAGTTGTCATGTAGATGTGTAACAATCTCATTTCTGTGCACAAACACTCTGCTTAAACAAAATTTTCACTTAACCTGTGATGGTGACATATCGTATTGCCCTACCTACCGTACCATCTCTGGATGAGTAATCTGATGATGCCGTCACTGAATTATAAACCATGAGCCATAAACTGTCATCTTTGTTATTGTGAAATTTATGTTATCCTTTTGTGTGGTTATGGCCTGCAAAAAGTAGAAAGCTTACAATTCAATAAAGGCTGAAGATTATCCATGATGTCTAAGACAATAGCAACAAAACATTCTGATAACGGTAAAAATTTAATTTTGCATACTCTTCATGTATGGCATTATATATCAAGAAATAAAGATAAAAATTGGTGGTTGCTTTAAAGATGAACAAGCACATGCCAATGTCAATTGGGAACTCTTCTATTAAAATGCTTTCAAGGAATCTGAAGTGTCAGCATGCCTGAAAGTGGAAATTTTCTACAAGAGAAGGCTCATTAAATCCCCCCTAAGAACAGTATTGAAAATTTCAGTGTGTCAAACAACAAACTATCAGTGTTTGAGTGTAGACACTGTTGCTGAGCACACAAACTGTAAAAGATTGAAAAATTAGTATATTGTGATTACTACAGTGTTGTCATCAGGCCAGAAATATTTTGGCCCACTTTAGGTTACGGTAGTAACACTAAAAGTGGGCCTTTGCAATTGTCTTTTGCTAGCTCGAAATTTAAATGAAAATAACAGCTTAACTATTCATCTGACACGAAAATTAAATAACCGAATTTGTAGAGGAGAAAATTCTCTACAACTTTGCTCTCTTATATTTTTTCACATTTCGTAGCGTTTCAGAGATATTTGCAAGAAAAACGGCGATTTTGGGATGTCTGTCTGTCTGTCTTTCCGTCTGTCTGTCCGTAACATGTTGCCTGTTTTCCGTTTAACTGATCAGCACCAAGTTTTACAGACATAATTGTTGGTCACCAGAGACCAGAACCTCGCTTTTTCAAATATTTCGGACAAGAAATACGTTAGTAATAAAAAACACACCAAGCCGTTTGTAATGTAATTTTAATTGCAAATAATCCATTCATCTGATGCGAAAATTGAATAACCAAATTTTTAGAGGAGAAAATCCTCTACAACTTTGCTCCCTTATGTTTTTTCATATCTCATATCGTTTGAGACATATTTGCAAAAATAACAGAGATTTGACACCCTCCATTGAATTAACAAAAACCAGCCGTTCGGAGATGTCACGTGACAGTCCTCGCCGAGAATACTCTCTGGCATACATCATTTTGCGTTGCGTATTTGATGATTTTCTTATTGTAACTTACACGTTGTCATTTCCAAAGCAATGGCGCACTGAAGAATTAACAAAAACGTCTCGTTCTTTGTACGATAAATAATGATCTAGTGTCTACAAATGCCATATTAGCATCAGTTAACAATGGCCAACAATATTACGAGATTATAGAGCCCAGATTTTGACTGATAGCCGTAGCGTAGTGGGCAAGGCATTGGACTGTGACGCTGATGGTCAGTGGTTCGCAACCTGCCACTACTTATATTTTTCTTTCCTACAAGGGTTTCAGACACTCTTCTTAATTAATTTTTTATTATTTACATTATTATTTTGGTCCAAAATGTTGGCAAAAACTTATAAAACTACAAATCTAAAGTGGGCCGTAAAACACGTCAGTGTGATTTTTTTTTTTTTTTTATGCAGATGAAATTGGCATCTTTTACAATTTACTTCCCGTGAAAACTTATTGCATTAATGGAGAAAGTATCATGGAGGCAAATAAGAAGTAAAGTAAGGATGACTGCACAACTGTGTGCAAATATCAATGGTAGTGAAACGTTGCTTCCACTGATAATAGGGAAATTCAAAACTTCCAGATGTTTTAAAAATCTAGAACTACTTTGATATTATGAGTACAGGTGCAATGCCTGGATGATATTAGAAATCTCTACGAGAATCCTCGGGCATTTAGATGACAAGATAGATGCAGCAAGTAGGAAACAGTATTTATGATTCTCAGATGTGATGCAAGTCACAAAGAAACAGCACTTCTGAGGATTGAGAACATTGGTTTCTTTCTCCAAATCACGCAAGTCGTCTGCAGCCTTAGTACCTGTGCACAATATATTCTATTAAAGACAAATACAGAGTAGCAGTTGTCCAGAAAGCCAGAGAGAGCTGGTTTGGCGAATTCTTCACTGACTGCCACAGCGTTGCGAAGGTTAACGCCACTGGCACAGCATGACTGTGGCCACATGGCCTTCAGAGAAGATGGAGTAACATTGTAAACATACTGAAATAAACTATTAGAAACAAAGTACTGTTTAATTTGCAACCTGATGAACAACAGATCAACCACTCTACAATTAGTTCCCTGAGCAAGAGCTCCACACAATGTGCTCCCACACACACACACACACACACACACACACACACACACACACACACACACACACACACAACTACTTTTGATGATTGTAATTGAAGAAGGAAGAAAAGGATACTTTACCAAAAACACATTTTCACAAAAATTGTAAAATATAGCAAAAATTTCGCGCCTCACGAAAAACAGGTGCCTCAACCCATTACTGCCTATGCTTCAGTTGTTTGCCAATCTCCCCCCACTCAAGCTGGAACAGCCTTAGCTGGGTAGCTTTAGCTTACAATATCCTTCTCCGATCACCCATATGCTATAATTTTACTTCTCATTAGGACAGGCTTCTTCTAGTCACCAGTCAGTCATTAAGTGAGCATTGAACAAAAATGTTTTGTCGACTTACCACTAGGTTTCTGTTAAGCTGTATTAATTCCCTTGCAGGAAGATCTGAGAGGTTGGTACAGCAAAAACTGGATTTAATGAACCTTTGGTGATTGAAAATATTTATTGTGTAAACAGGTTTTTTTGCTTAAATAGGTGTGCTCATAATGGGATAAAGGTGATGTTACTTCACTAGAAACAAAATGATACTTTGCCAATCTCACAATAATACTTTTACTTTTGTTAATGACTGGTTCGGTATGCAATATTACCCTCTTCTGGTCTGATTAGATGGGTTCATTTGTTCAGTTTTTGAACTGCATGACATCTTACTCACTATTCATATATGTACAAATGATGTGTTGCATGTAAAATAAAATATGTACAGTAAAGTTCACCATTTTACGATTTGTGTGAACTGTTCACACACACACACACACACACACACACACACACACACACACACACACACAATTTAAGAGTCATAAACTTTAACCCTTATCCTGATACAGATGTGCCCTTAAAATGTCCAAATGTTTGTAAAGCTTATGGGACTTAACTGCAGGGTCAACAGTCCCTAAACTTACAAACTAACTTATACTATACACAACACAAACATCCATGCCCGAGGGAGGATTCAAACCTCCGATGCGGGAGGCTGCGCGATTCGCAGCGTGGCTCTCCAGACCGCTCGGCTACTCCCACCTGTATTTCTCTTCCAAGTGTGGCTTTATCATTGCTTGCCTCTGCCACGAGAACATTACAGCTGTAATTGTCTGATTTTAAGAAAAACATGTGGTGAAAAATTTGATTTTTGCACATATTAGTCTGATATCTTTGTACAATAAAGGACAGAATTTCTTTTCATTATTTAGCACAGTTACTGTGCTGCAACAAATTAAATGGAAGACTGTATGGAATTTTGAAGAGTTTGCAAAGGTAAACACACATCCCATACATTTTGCATATAGTCAATTTACGTTCATACTCAGTTGTGTATGGAATGTAAATAAGATATCAAAATTTTGTTTAAAATCTTGGGCAGAATGACATTCTTGAGATATTGGTAATTATATCCAGCGCACAATGCGTGCAATTCTGTCCCTGTGAATCAGAAATCGTGCAGTCATAACAACAGTCATGTTTATTACACCATCCAAGATATGGAAATGAGGTGGTTTTGCAAATGGTAACCCACAGAGAGTCACACAAATTGTATGATAAAGATTAATTCTTTTATTCACTGAGTAAATCGAGGTATTGCCCACACTGCACCACCTTGTCCTGTGATTATGAACTTCCTGCCTTTAGTCTTTCAAGGTGTTTTCTTTTTTTTTTTTTCTGAACATAAGTGTACATAATTGCAGAGAATTATAAGCTGTATTTTGGTAAAATGCTGAAAATTCTGAACACAATGTGTGCGTAGCATGTTAATGAACAACTTCAGACACTAAATCACTTTCTTATCATATGACATCTTTACTATTTAACTTTCAACTCTTTGTTATTATTATTAAATGCCCTTCTGGTTGACAGACTGTAGTGGCACGAGGCATTGTTGCCAGCAGCCAGCCACCTGCAATCCATTAAGCACTGAACACTATTACAAAACAGGCAACATTCTAAGTATATAGTGCTTGAGAAAGAACTATAACTGGATGGCAGCTGGCCCGTACCACTGAAATGTAAATCAGAATATAATTTTATTTAGAGAATACAGACAAGATCATCTGGAAAACAGCAGTACATAACTGGAGGAGGGATCTTTCTTTAAAATTTGCAAATACTTTCCATAAATGCAAATAAGCATGACACTGAATGACTACGCACCCTTTGTCATCAGATAGACCATGTCTTTTCTTGTGAGAATCCTTTGAACGCCTCTGGTTCCCACCACCAGATGATCGTCCCACAGAATTGCTGCAGCCACTGGTGACACTTGATATCGGGCTGTTGCTACCTGCAACTGTAAGAAACTCAAATGACGTATACAATAAGTGAAATGGGACAAAATCCTGTAATATAATTTCCATTTCCAGTAGGATATGATATTCTCTTCAACTATGAATATCTATAGAGTTGTAAACAAAAGTGAGCTACAGAAGTAAATTAAAGACATAAATGTCAATGTTTTATTCCAGAGGGCCTAAATTTCATAAAATAGAGATACATAACATGTAATTAAGATTACCAGTAAGGTTTATTGCATGTGTGTGTGTGTGTGTGTGTGTGTGTGTGTGTGTGTGTGTGTGTGTGTGTAACCTTAACAATGAGCCATAAAAGTGCAAATCCATCACTCTCACATGAGTGCTAGGAGCAATGGTTATGTTTTGGTGTCAGCACATGGCACAAAGATGCCCAGTTTCTACTCATGTACAATTTTCAGCACTATAAGAATTTTAAAACTATATACTTCACACAATTAAATAATCACTAACATCACAGACCCACTCACAATGTAGTTGGTACTTTAATTTCATACTAGTATGATATCAATTCACACAAAAATGTTGCTTGGTGTAACATATGTTTAATTCCATGAATGTGTGCCAGTACATTTCAAACACACACACACACACACACACACACACACACACACACACACACACGCACACACACACACACGCGCACACACACACACACACACACACACATTACTATTTTATTCGACAGTAACTAACTGTATTGAAGTGGTTTAGCTAATTTCTTTGTATTTTGCATTTGTTTTAAACATGTTCACTGACATTCAATTTAACGTTTAATTTAGGACTTCAATCATGATGTGCTGTGGAGATCCAGACTGGAGTGATGGCCAATGAAATAGAGCACTGTGAATATCAAACAAACAGGAAACTAACATCTTAAAGAAACATTTTAAGATTTCATAGATGTCGCTCAACATGAATGCAATTGTTCAACAATAGAATCTTGTGCTTATTTTCCAACAATGTTTTTACAATTACAGGTAAAAAAAAAAAAAAAAAAAAAATGTCCAGTCCAAATAATTTAGAATTTAAAGCATTGTGCATGTCCAAGTTGAGAAGTACCAGTGTTCCCCAACTCTAGTGATCTGTGGAGCTTCAGCTTGTTGATAACAGTCAAATACAAGTAACATGAAAGTTACGATACAATATATTCTTATGTCGAGATTAATTGCAATTTAACTCAATGTATAATTTCTCTTGAAAATTATTATTCAGGCATGTAGAAAGGACTGAATATAAGAAATCCACATCAGTACAATCACTACAATGCGGAGTTTTTCCATATGTGCTCAAAACAGCTGAAAGGCTAGGTTGACGGTTTATGAAAGTAAAGGACAAGCATTCAAATCTAACCTAGTTGTCTTTTTTATTTAGACCTGTGCAAGTAATATTTTAAACCGTAAATTTGTATTAAATTAAGGTTTAAGATATTACCAACACAAATCTAAATTAAAATAAATGTCACTTGGCTACAGTTACATTCAAACGCTCATCCTTGACATTCGAAAACCATCAAGTTATCCATTCAGGCATCACAACTGATGTGAAATGCTTATCATTGTAGTAGTGCTACAGGTGTAGAGTTCTTATATTTCAACAGTTTCTATGTGCTCGAAAAACGATTTCCAAAGAAGTGATATAATAAGTTAAATTTCAATACATCTCGACAAACTTATCCTAAATGTTATATTGCTTGTATTTGATTATGTGAACACCAAGCTGAAACTGCACAGACTGTCAAGAGTTAGGAACACTGACACTTCTGAACTAAGACATGTGCAATAGTTTGTTCTTGGACTAAATTATTTAGACAGGACAATTATTTTGCTTTTAATTGTACATGTTCAAGTACAACTAATTTCTGAAGTGCTACAAGTAGTTAATAAAATGATGATACAGTATTTCCAACTAAAAAGCAAGAAACTACCAATACATTTTATTTTTTCCTGTCACTATTCTTAAAATAAGTAGGAAAAATTGTTACAGATATGTTAGAGCTTTGTGTTCCAACTCTGATGTCACTGAAGTGAGAATGATTATAGAAGTCTTAAAGAGTAAAGTAGGATAACAGGCAGCTGCTCGAAGAGCCACCCAAATGGTTTCTTTAACTGACTTATGGATTGTTAGTGTGGGATATGAACACTGTTCCTTCTGAATAGAACAACAGTACAGCACTACTGAACCATATCATTGAATAAATCAGTTGGGTAACACCTAACAATAATATTTTGGAGTTTAAATGATGGAATATTGGTTAAGAAAACAACATTTTAATGTCATTAATGTGCTGTTTTATTGCACACATCTCTACTGATGAATCAAGTGAACCATTTGGTAGAGGAAAATTCAAAATGTTCGATATGATAGGGATCTTTGTGATGAAATATAATTGGTTACTAGGTGAATCATTTAACCCTTCCTTTGTTACAGTCATGTTCTATGCATTTTGTACTTAGTACAACTTTGCTGTGTCTGTACTGTCTGCCTGTGGAAACAAATGGTGTTCCAGTCACTGCAATACACTAATCTGATTTTAAGAAAACTATTCAGTGAGCAAAAACTGATTTATACAATATGATAGTTTCCCTTGATAAAGGACTGAATTTCATTTTGTTATTCCTTATACTTCCTGTGCTGCACCAAATTAAGAACTGTGTGAAATTTTCAAGAGTTTGCAGAGATGAGAAAACACTTTGTGTAGACTTTTTGTACTATTGTTTTGGGTCATATATTGCAACATAAAAAATACAAATAACATATCAAAATTTTAGTTAACATTGAAAGGGGAACAATGTATAATTTTTTCTCAAGGTATTAGATTTTATATCTGATGGACACAATCAGGAATCATGTGGTCATATCAATTGTCATTTAAAAATGGTTCAATATATTGATATAAGAATTTTTACACATGATAACTTGCAAAGAGGCTCAAATGTTTTATGATAAATCTTTGGAAACTTCTTATTCATCAAGATTGTAAGTGACTTTCTGCAGCAATAAGAGGATCATAAAAACAGGATGGGCAAACATAGAATTAAGGAAAACCCAGTGACTGCATTTAAACACAGCACCCATAGAGAGGCAGAGTTTGGTAAGTTAACATCTTTACTGCTTTGTACAAGTTAAAAATTGTCAATTGCTCATGAAATACCACATTTCTCAAAATTAATGTTTCAAAACTGTATTTCAATATAGAGTCAAATAGGGTGAAATAGGGTGAAAGTCTAATTTCATGCCAAACAAACACATGGACTTATGAGCATTACAGTCAATTAGAAAATCTCTCTCTCTCTCTCTCTCTCTCTCTCTCTCTCTCTCTCTCTCTCTGTGTGTGTGTGTGTGTGTCCAATTGTATAATTTCCTACCAAAATACTCACCATTGGCAGGACCATGTTGCCAACCCTGTTTATTTATTTGTGACTGGGACGATGTAGATGCAGAGCCCGATGACACTGCAGAATTTGCAGATGCACATACAGAACTCTGGGTGCTACGAGGTGGTGAGGATCCCGGTTTTCTGGACAGAATTCAAATAATAATATTATTATTACTGCACAGTACACCGCCAGTTTGTAAACAAGTAGTTCTACCTAATACACAAGATTAATAGAAGCAGTTTCACCATTGCAGAAATAAATGCTGAATCCTGCATTACAAACATACATACACACACCTGGTGTGAAAATAGTTGCTAGTAGCAAACAAACTTAATAAATATTGTATCATATTATTTTAAGGAGAATTATTACTGGGTAGTTTGTTGAAATGAAACTTTCTCACAAAATGCTCCAGCACTGCTGAACTGGACCAACACTGTACTATCAGGGATCATCTGACCACTGTCTTCATTTCTAATACCAAGTTTCATTTCAGCCAGCTACCTATTGAGTTTTTTTTAAATAAACAGAACTTTAATATTTCTTACCCGGAACAGGGCCTAGACCGGGCCACATCTGGACCGACCTGCCCTTTTTTAGTTTGGGACTGTCTGTAGCGAGTGTTATGCTGATTAATGACTAACATTCTTCTTTTTTTTCCTTTCCTTCTATTCCCATGTGGAAGCTTAGGATCTCTTGAGTTTTCCTGATCTGTGTGCCACTGAGTATGAAGCTGATCCCAGAGTACCCTTAGCACACAAGGGAAATAATTAGGAATTGAGAGGAAGCAGCTGTGGCCTCTGAATATGGTACAAAGCTAGTATTGAAATGGAATGAAGAGGAAGCCACAAAGTAAAGCAAAGCAAAAGCACAGTAAGCAAAGGTCAGAAAAAAATCCCCCAAAAACCACACCCAAGCTAGTTAAATATTAACTTACAATAATCATTGTCCAATAGTAACCAAGATGGGAAATGTGTGGTCACTAGACAACACAAACTAAAGATGACAGATTAGTTTAAAAAAATAACAACATGCTGAGAACCATTATTACTGCATAACCCCAATTCAATTTTTTTAACTGTACATGCACAAGAAATCAAATTTATTTTACAAGCTTTATCTTAGTTCACCTACAATAAATATTAATCCATTGCTGTGTTTTCATTTTGCAGCACCCACCCACCCACAGACTTTTAATGAAATGGCTCTCATAAATTTGTAGAATATACATACTGTTAAAACAGGACTGAAATGATCTTTTGCATATCTGACACAGTTTACGCCTACAGAGCAATTATGCATAAGCACTTCAGAATTCCTTGAATTACATCACTGATAGTAAATCTAGAACTCAAAAACTTATCCAACTTCCTAAAATATACTGCTTAATAAAATGTTCTTTATTTTAACAACAGGACTAACCATGAAGTAGCTTGTTCATTCTCTGAACAAACTAGTCAACAGATAAGGTAAATTTACATAGTTATCTTCCAGTAATTATGATGATTTGAGTATCTCTCAAATGTCACTGCTGCTATAAAACCATTAACATTCTAAAACAATTTATGTTAACTCGTTCTTGAGTTACACGAAATTTATTTATTTCAACAGAAAGATGCAACTTTCTCCTATTTCATACTGAAAAATGTACTATTATTATTATTATTATTATTATTATTATTATTATTATTATTACTAAGATCCAATACAGCATCTAAAATGGAAAAGTATATACTTTGTTGAAAACAACCTGTATTAAAATTTGTGATTTTCTTGAAAGATTTCCACATTAATATTTAATCCAGATACTGGATTTTTCTACAATTTTTTTGCAGTGAAAATTGCTTTTAGTGCCTTTATTTCTAAAATTCCAGAATAATGATAATAATGATAATAATAATAATAAACACACATTAAGTGGAAAATTTTCATAATCTTTGAACTTTAAGCACTGACATCTAACTGTAGCAACTGTTAGTAGCTTTTAAGAATCTTCATGTATCAAAACAAACTTCATTAGCCAATGTACCATATACCATATTTACTCACTTGGTTATAGTACCCCACTGCCTTTAGTACCCAAATCTTAATTTTTGCAATCAAAATACAAAATTTTAAAATCTTGAAAATTCATGAATTTGTTAATTATGTGAAATTCAGCAGCAATAATTTCCCAAAATTTGGCAACATTGCCTACTGCTGGCTCCTGGAACAATGATATTTTACGATATGACGATAACAATAGCTGACTAGCCCCCCCCCCCCCCCCAATCCCCGCCCCCAATTCTTCATTCAGTATTGCTAGGATGCATTTTCCAGCAGTGAGTGTTGAATTCAGATTTATACTATGAACAATATACAAAAATGAGTACTGGTGACTGAAAAATTAGCTTTATGGCATTGTTTAACTTAAGATGTGTCAATGTGTAATGACGACAATGTGGCAGCCTGTGAATTGGGAGCTTTTGTAATTAAAAGGGTTTACTTGTAATTGCACATGGCTTCTGCTTGCCATGAACTGACACGTAAGAAGAGCCTAACACACACAGACTCTTGATACAAACTGTGACACATTAACATATTAGATGTATATATAAAAGTTTTAATAAAATAGGCATTTCATATAAACTTAGCCAAGAAAATGCATTATTGCATTAACGAAGTTTCCACCTGTACTACCCTCCCCAATTTCAGAAGTTAAAAAATTGGAAAAAAGTTGGGCACTATAGCCAAGTACGGTAAATGTGGTACGATTCTCATACTGAACATTTTCTACGAGTACAATGAAATGCCCATCCTTTGATAATTACAAATATAGAGAAGCATACTACACACCAGAGTTACTACATCGGCATTAACAAGACCCTCAACCCAGTAACAGTTTAGGCTACAACAGCCACATGCACAGTGTATATTTTGAACCCAACAGATGTCCAAGGGAACTAATGGAAAGAAGCTTCTAGTGCTAGGAACACTGGAAATTAGGAGTCTACATATGAATGTTTTAAAAACACTTAATCCTAAAATATAGAGGACTTTTCTGACTTTAATTATCAGCCACAATATTGCAAAATAATGTGGGAAGAAAAAAGGTTGGTTTGTGATTTGACCTTAAGGCACTTTCTTCATAAAATAATGTTTTTCTGTTTACAACATGTTACATTTGTTTTTGAAACCTTACAGGTTAAATTTAGAACAAACAGGTAAGCATCAAATGAATAATGTAACATTGATTTAATGTAAAGTTCAGTCAGAAAAAAGCAGGGGAAAATAGGATCCTTTTCAGAATATCAGGTAGCATAAGCCATGAATTATTCACCAATATAAATATTTACAGCCACAAATTATCAAGCATATTGCAGAAGCACCCAGCAAAAGAAGTGGAAATAAACTGAAAATGAACAGTAAAAAAAGACTAAAAATGGAGGGGACTGTGGGTTGGATACAAGATCTTATGAATCATGCCATACAATAACAAAGAGAAAGTAAAGATAAGATGTAAATGATTTCCTTAGAAGCTAATTTAAAGAACTGCAATAATTGTTTCCCAGTATGTAAAATGTTACCAGCCAGTTAAAATAACCAAGGTACCAAAGAATACATAAGAACAACACATTAGTTATGTAACCTGTAAATACTCCAATGAAAATCATTGAGTAGTAAAGAGACAGGACCACAGAAAGGGGTATTGCAAGTAATTCTTTAAATTCTGTGTGACAGACACACTTATTAAGAAAAAAATTATTGTTGTATCCCTTTCCAATGGAGGAATTGCAGACTTCTGACTTTCTACAAATAAATTAATGTCAATGAATCACACTAAAAATAATTATAACCTGTGACTTTCGCAAAACTATAAAAAAATAAAAACCAAACTCTGAAGTTACAAAAAAAAAAAAAAAAAAAAAAAAGGAAAGAAAGAAAGAAAGAAAAGAAATTATGAAAACCAACTTCAGTTGCATTCTGTACTTTTCCTGCCCTTAACTATTTACAGCAAGACAAACAAATTACCTTGTTATTGGTAAGACCTCAAACAAAGGCAATGTAACATAAATGAACTACACCCACTATCAAAAGGCTTTTACTAACAAAACTCATATGTAAACTTTTTACAGCACAAAGCTCTAACAATATACTGCCTGTTGGGTTTGACCTCAAGATATTCAGCTTACACCCATTTTATGATTTTCCTTATGTTTCCCCAGTGTAAACTGTGAATATGTAGATCCCTACCATGAGACCAATGCTAAGAGGCAAGTAGTGGATGACAGCTTCAGCAATTTTGTACTACCAATATATTATTATATAGTATTTAGTTGAAGTATCTACATGTCAAATGCCAACACCCAGCTAGCTATAGTGTTTAAGTTATGGCGCAACTGCTTGCTGTGTGTGTGTGTGTGTGTGTGTGTGTGTGTGTGTGTGTGTGTGTGTGTGTGTGTGCGCGCGCGCGCGCGCGTGGGGGGGGGGGGAGAGGGATTGCGCTTTTCTACTATGTTCAGGTTCCTAATTAATAACTTATCCATTGTTCAATACCATGATTACATGGTTATCTTATTAATTTCACTATTATTTTCCAGCAGTGAATGAAAATCTGTAAGACAAGTAACGTATGCCTGAATAATTTCTTAAAAATTAAATTTGAATAAAGACACGCATCAGTAACAAAGTAAAGATAAAATCTGACACTACGAATTTAGGAAACTGAAGTAATTATTTCACTAATTGGACTTAAAAGATCAGACCTATTAATGGTATTTACAAAAGTACCAATGGTAGCAAGTTGGTTTACACTTGGAAGATCCATTCAGCATATAGCCCACAGTAAGCCAAAATATTTAATATCAAAACATCACGTCAGAATAATAACAGCGTTTGTACCTCAAAACCTAGGATGCAAAAAATGTGATAGGCTTACTGCAAGAAAATGATGTATTTTTAAAGTGCACTTAGATATTTATTTCTATGAACACTAAACTAGAGACTGTTTACTTCTTTCTTTCTTATGGAAACACTGCAAAAAGTTTCACTGTAGTTTCTTAAAACAATCAAGGAACTAAAGGCTGACAAGTATCCATACATGTTTATTGTTGTTGTTGTTTAGAGGGGACTAGACTACGTGGTCATCAGTCCCACATGTTTATTGCAAACATTTACTGTGTGTACCCCATGTCATGTAACTGACTGTTACTGACAGATAAATCCAACAAATGTACAGTAACGAATATGCGATATTACTTTTATTGAATTGCTAATTTTATAATCCTAGTTAACTTAACAAGAAACAAGGAGGGGAAAATGGGAGGCAGCTAAAATGAAAGTATTTAAGAATCTTTAAAATAAAAATAGATTAATGTTTGCAATGTTTTATATACACAAATTAAAAATAGCCATCAAAGCATTGTTTTAGAAATTATGTTAGTGGAATACATTTAATCATTATGTGCCATTTAGAGTTGGAGTGACTGACACCACTAATTTATTTATTTTATTTTTTCCCCAAGGTTTTCCAAACAAAAAGGAAGTTGCACATTTTTGTACTATAAAATACTAAAGGAAAAGGTGATGTCATAATGTGTAGGAAAATTTTAATAAAAGATAGCTTTCCAATATTTACATTGTCTACACGCAGTATTAAAAATACTCCAAGTTGCGACATAGTGTAAACAATTTGTCTGTTTATAATACTTCATGTAATAAAACTATATTTTGCATATCTTTGTAGATATTACTATCTGATAACACACAAAATGGTATTGACTACAATCTGAAAGACATTACTTTTCACTTTCATGTTGGTTGTATAGAAAGAAGGAAAGAAAGAAAGGGGGAAAAATTGTGTGTTTTGAATCCTGACAGCCACCACAGACTGTCATCTTAAATATCTTCACAATAGTCCATTATTAATTTTTTCCCCTATATGAAACACTAATCAATCGCCAAGTTAGGATGTAGTGCAGTATGGTGATGTTGGCAAAGGGCAGAGCCGACCAATTGTGGAGCAGATGGAGACATCCAATTGGTTTTTAGCCCATAAAAGTTGATTTGTCTTCACAATAAATATTATTTTCATAAAATAAAAAAATAAAAGGATTTAGCCAGATCTATATTCCATTCCATTTTTGTTACTATGAAGACATATATGGAAGAAGGGTTTACTATTTTTGGTAACCATAAAGCAAATAATGTTGTTCATGCTCTTTGATCAACAGGTTCTGGCATGTACCCTTGTCCTATCAGTATATTAACTGCAAACATAAATGAAACAATTCATAACAGAACATTTGTGTTCAAGTGACAACATCGACAAATCACCCGATTGGCTAACATCACATCCAGTGACCACTGCGATCACCACCACATGTCATGAGGCAAGTAAACTTTAGCCATTACCTCAATATTTATAAATACTTTTATGATTGCATGTGTTTATCAATTTTTAAATTGTATCTCATTACAACAATAGCAGTCTCACAACCAATGCAAATGCTTTACGAGGAAGTATCTGGCCATAAGCTTAACATTAACAGAACACATTACAACAAATATGAAAACACCTAAAGAACACACAAACAATACAGAAGCATGACTTTACACACTGACAAAATTCCATGCAGGATAAAAAAAACTATCCATTAATTGCAGGTTAATCTTCTTTGGGAAGTAAAAGTAACATGAATAGACATGCAATTTTGACTAGACAACACAAGAAATATAAAACAGATGACACCTGAAATTCAATAATATGGAGGATCCTTGAACATGAAGGTTGATAAACAGTTTTTCAGTTATACTAATCATGACAGAAATAGTAGCTGTTTCCAAAGTTTTTTAACTTTTACTCTAACATGTTGACCAATGTTTGTGTTAGCATGTGGTATTGTCAGTCACGACAGTTAATACACATCATACAGACAGAATTACATTTGGTTCACAATTTCCTGCAGCACAATACAATTAAGTAATTACATCTTATGTAGATTTATACTTTGGCACATATGTACAAAATGTTTCATTAATGCAGTAATGGGAGTGGACAAGAGGAAATACACCTCTTACTGACAAAAAGTCTTTACTCACAAATTGTTTAATGGGATGATGTCTATAATGTTTTTAATAGAACCTTAATTACTATTTGGATGCCAGAGGATAAGCGCGAATTATGAATCAATCCACACAGGTCTGTCACATGATGTTTGAAATTAAAAAAAAAAAAAAAAAAAAAAGATTAAATTGTGAAACTTAAGCATGACAATTTTGCCTGCACAAGTAACTATGCTCTAAAACTCTGACTAATTTATCAATACCTGTGCATCCAGTTCATGGAAGATTTAGTGTACATTTTCATTTATGAACTAATTCAGTTCCCAAAGTGCTATGTGTAAATAGAAAGTTAAGAAATAAAACATCTGTGGCATAAATTAAAAAAATAATAAGTAGAAGGAATAATTCCTTCATGGTGTTGCAATTACTGTTTTTCTTTTTCTATTCTCCTCATACTATAATAAAACTAAAAAATTAAAATCTTTGATTTTGTAATGCTAGATAACATGAATCTTACAATACTAAATGAGTGTAGCACACTGTTTCAAAGAAAATCTGTGAAATGTAAGCTTACACTCAAAACTAGCCTTTCAATAATATGACTGTGGTGGAATTGTACTAAAATGGACTGACTGTAGCAATTGAGTTAATTTGGAGATGTTACCTGATTCAGTGCCAGCGTGTTCAGATTGTTGTGAACAATATTCAGATGGATGTTCTTTAATACAAGACTCTGGAAGAGAATGACATTTCTCTTGCAGATATCTTCTAATAAGAGTTCAAGTGAGTGTTAAAGAAATGGATTAGCTCCAAGGTACAGTTTATTTCATCAGTAACAGGGAAAAATAAAGCTTGATTAGACAATTCAGAGGTAATCAGATTTATATGCATACATCAGAGGGTATGCACCAAATACAGGCCTTCTAGAAATTGCAAATGCTCATTTCTGAGCACAAAATTATGCAAGTTATTGACAAGTGTTGCATAATTCAACATTCTTTCAAGTAAAAGTTAATGAACAATCCGATCAGCAAAAGTAGTTAACTACAGAGTGTTTTAGTTTTGGCACTGAAATTTACTCAAAAGAAAAAGAAAAAAAAATATATTCCAAAGTGTTAAAGTGTACACAAGACACAGTCAGAATATCTTGAATTATTGGTGGATTGGTTTTTCTTTCATTTAAAGAGAGATATGTAAGCAATAGTAGAGAAAAACACAACTTGTGCAGACATTAGAAATACAAAATGTTTAAATGTTTGTTAAGCGTAAGGGACTTAACTGCAGGGTAATCAGTCCCTAAACTTACAAACTACTTATGAACTACCTTACACTAAAGACGACACAAATATCCATGCCCGAGGGGGGGATTCGAACCCCCGACTGTAGCGGCCGTGCAGACTGTGACTGGCGCGCTACAGACCGCTCTGCCACTGCGGCCAGCCATTAGAAATACAATAAAACATTTGCAAAATTTGTGTGTTCCAATAGCATTCTACGGCTACTTAATTTTCATCCTTATAAACTTAAAACACGAGCTGTGATTTTACTTTACAAAATCATCTGTTAGTAAATAAACAAAAAGGGCAGTAGCTGAGTGACAAAATTGTAATTGCACGAAACACCCTTCAGTGGCTCATTTGGTTGGCACCACACAACACATCTCATCAGTGTAATTTTCTTGGTTTTCCCAAGGCATCATCGTTTTCTTGTGTGATGTTAATGTGAGTTAATGATATTCTCAAACTAAATTCAGAAGAATATATGTAGCCACGTCATCATTTTACAAAGAATAAACATTAAAACTTAAATGCACACAGCTTGTTGCATTTTACAGAGAAGGCAAATAGCCATTTACGTAAGGTACTGTTTTTCAAATTCTACACATTCATTTGTAGCTCACAGGTAAAGACCAACTGCTAAGTGCAATAGCAAAATTTCCTTCATAAACAATGATGAAATGCAAAAACTCTACTACAAATTCAGTCAGTCAAACAACTGATATGGCAATTATTATTTGTGACGATTTTGAATATGTAAGTAAGTCGGAAAAATTGTTTGGTTTTGGAGTATATGATCCATATAAGGTAAGTTATTGGTTTTATCAAGAGCTTTAAATTTTTCCCGTGAGTGTAGTCCACACCAGATATTTTTTGCAAATTTTGGAAATATTGGTGAACTTATATATGACAAGACATCTATGCTTTCCTTCAAAAATAAAACGTTTTTCCCCTTGTTCAATAATTAATTCCATCAACAAGAGTAGGAAGAATGCTTTCGTAACACCAAATATAAACAGTAAAATCTCAGTGTATAGGTGGAACCCTGACAGTTTAGTAGTCCCTCACGAGACAGATGTTTCGTGTACTTGTCGCCAAAGAAAGAGAATACAAAACTATTTTACTTTTGTGCACAAATTAAATCTAAAAGGCTGTCCAACCAAGTGATGACACATAAAGAATGATAGATGATGCTATCAGATTCTTAGTTACCATGCATGTAAAGCCACTAAAAATCTCAAGTGGGTGGGAGGGATCTCTTAAGACGGCCATTGCTAGCACTTTTGTCAAAATAGAGATTAAAAACAAGGTTGTACTTTATAGGTAACAAAAAACAGCATAAATTACTAAATCAACAATATTTACTACATTATTAAAAATACATTTGTCATTACAGAACAGCATATTAACGGAATATGAAAAATTTGTTCCAAGAGAAAATTCTATGCTGGACAAGATTTTGATGTCTAACATTTATATATGCATTTCAAGGGAACAATGGTCAAATACCAGTTATAAAAAAGTTTCAGGACTACTAATTTGAAAAATCAGGGAGCTTTTGTTCCTTTGAATGTTCATTCAGTTGACATGTCCTCCACTGAACATGGCTAGCATTTAGGTGGAGTGCTGGTAGCACTTTGGAGCTCATGAATAATTTCCTACAGTGATTTCTGACAATTCACAATACTGTAGATGTTCTCTCATATTTCCATTTCACAATCACAACACTAAAAGTTGAACTGGGCAGCTACAAAAGGTTTAGAAAGTCCCTGATGGATTAGTAGTAACTCTAGACACATCCAATGACTAATATATGTTTGAGGTTATTGAACCTGGTAATTTCTAAGAAATGGTACACATCGAAGTCGAGACATCGCTGCAAACAATATACATTGAACGCTCAGCACTTGAAGTACGAAATATGGAAAGTAGGAGGTGAGGTACTGGAAGAAATGAAGTTGTGAGGATGGACCATGAAATGTGCCGGGACAGCTGAGATGATAGACCGCTTGTTCACAAAAGGGAAAAGGTCCCAGTTTCGAATCCCAGTTCCGGCAAACAATTTTAATCTGCCAAAAAGTTTAATATGGATACTTTCTCCCCCTGCCCCTCTTCTGCTTTGACAATGAAGTGACATTAGATTAGTAGAGTCACAAGTGAATCTAATGAAAAATCCATGTTGAATTATGTTACGTGGAAGCAGCAGATTCCTCGTTTTGATGGTACTGAAAAACGCCAAGAATTCTGTTGGCAATATGAACTGCTTCCAAACTGCAGCATGAAAAATTGCATTTTGTGACACTGCTGAAGTGTACAGTGAAAATTAATTTTCCTTTATAGCTGGGTTGTTTGGTTGGGATAGGGGGACTAAACTGCTAAGGTTATCAGTCCTCCGGTGGGGGGAGTAGTAGTGAGCGAGAGGAAAGGAGCGAGGCACAGGAAAGGAGCGAGACACAGGAAGGGTGGGGAGGGGAAATGCAACCCAGGAAGTAAAGAAGGAAGGAAGACTGCATTAGCTCAGGGCCCTGTGCTCACCCCAAATTTACTCACGAAAGAACTGTGAGCCCCTGGGGAGGGGGGTTACATCTCAAGTGTATTAAATGTAAGAAGAGTAGTAGTATACTGAGGAACAAAAGACATTACAAAATTAAGTTTTGACCAGAGCATCAAACTTGTTTCATGCTGGATATGTAATTTTACATTAGAGGAGACTACGCCCAAGTTGAAATTTTTAATGGTTACAGGTTGTGACAGTTATGGTTTCTTTAGGCAGGTGTGTCATGTTATTGTTACTAATGATGGTGTTTTGATTGGTGGTCAAAACAAAATTGCGTGTTTTTGGAAGACTCAAGGAGAAGTCCAAAAGTGCTTCATGGTACATGTTTTTTCCAGTGGAAAGAAGGCACTCATACCTCTCATTAAACGTTTCATTTGGTCAGGTACAAAACTGATAAACCGCTGGAAATCATACAAATTATTGAAAAACAAGAGAATTGGTCACGAATATTCCAATCTTTCAAAAGGATTAGTATTGTCTGACAACCCATCTGTGCATCTCTGGAAGTCACTAGTCACTTGCATCATCTATTAGAAAGAGGGGAGACCCGGTGACCAAAATGAATTATAAATAAATCTCAGTTTCTATATTTCCCAAACTTATGACTACCTGGAAAATCTCTCCATAGGTCTCTCTCTCTCCTAATTGTCCTTCAAGATGTGAGAAAAATGTATCCTTGATTCAAGAAAAGGGAATGGTGGCCATTGCCTGCACTATGCAAGGTAGTGTGCACAGCTATTAACCTTGTGAGTAAAATAAGAGAGATCATTAATTATTAAATAAATTCCTGTGAGTGACTAAAGTGCTGTTACTCCTCTCTTTTTGATAACTTTTTGTGAGCAACATATTCCTCTCATTTCATCTCTTGTCAACATGTTTGGAGTTGAGCATTAGATGCATACCACTCGAAGTGAGTTCGTTACTTCGATGTGTACCATTTCTCAGAAATAAGTCTCTGCTGATATGACTGTGTTGTTACTGCTGTCCTACAAACAACACAATACTTAGTACCGTCATCTATACTGGTAGGTGTGCCCATCATGACATCTAGCAGTCAATACCACATTACAAAAGTATAGTCAGTCACTTTTAATCATTTAGTGTAATATTTCCCTGAATAATGTAATTCACAACATACAAGCTACACTCAGATGATAAAACTGAAGTTTCAGTCATAAAAGTGTGCGACACAAAGCAAATGCTCGATTATTGTACATTGGAACACACACACACACACACACACACACACACACACACACACACACACACACACACACAAAGCTGTAACATGAATAGTGTGTGTGTGGGGGGGGGAGGGAGTAGGGGGGGGGGGAGCAGTTAGGGATGGCACATGAGCAAGAACTAAAAGGGTCATACTTATTTTTTTTAAGGGGAGGTATGGACTGCTGAATGTAATTTTCATGTATTTTGTGATTACCTGTCTTCCAATTTTGTTTATTATCTGAAAATAATACATCAAATGATGGCTATTTGGTGTCAAAAAATCTAGAGGTCACCAAATGCTGCCTCACTCCCGCTCGTTTCTGCCAGCGAGAGTGCCTGGTGAGACCACCGTGTTTGGGCATCGGCCGTGTCGGTAACAGTCCCGGGAATGAGGTGACTCTATACTTCTGACAGAAATGTAGAACAGCTAACAGCACTCCACATGTGCACGGTCAGCCTCCCCTAGACGTGCCATAATTATTGCACCCGTCCCGCAAAATGTCTACATTAAGGTTGCGTTCACACTGCCGAATGGACCGAGATGGAAGAAAGGGGGAAAATCCATGTTCCGATTTTCACGCTGAAAAAACAATGTTGACAGTATACAACGCCATCCCACACTGTTTTATCAACAAAGTTTTTCCCTGCAAGCTTTGCCTTGTATGTAAAATCTACTATTCATTCCACCCAAGTTTTTAGTTTTGTAGCTCTCCTCATTCAATTTTTATGAAAGTATGCTGTTAAAAAATCTGATTTTTGGACTCATGGTATTACATCTTAGCTTCCAAATAAATCATTAATCTTTTCATAATTTATAACATTTGTTTTCAAATGACACTACTTGTCAAGTGTGTGCATTTGATTTACAAATTGTGTATTGTAAAGTTCGATAGCGAGCAGCTTAGTGTTCTATGTATTTTAGATCATACATTACAGCGAGTGAAATGGAGCTAAAAGAACAGAGAAGTTTTTGAAATGGTAGTTACACTTATATCTACCTCTTTTCACAAGTAATTGCGAGTTATCTGAGCGGCGTCATGACATGACCACAAGCCTACGAACTCGGCATATGTTGAGTGTAGCGTGAAGCACTGCAGTGCCAAAAAAAAATATTTACTGGCCACATAAGTTGGTCTCTCGTGATGTGTTGATAAGCTATAACCAGAAAATAACTATACACTAATTTTTCTTGGATGGCGACCAATTACAATGCACAATGAACTGATATGGTTTTACGTAAGGTAATACTTCACTTAATAAGAGGTATACAACTAGTTTGTTGTCCACATCGTACAATTGATGGAATACAAATTTCGTGTTTCAAACTACAAGAGAAGAATAAATTAATGTAAACTGCGAATTTACTGTTGATGGACTCAAAAATTTTCTGAAATCCTACTTAATGACTTTTTAGTTGGAGATGATAAATGGAAGAAGCCCAAAATTTATTATTACATTTATTGATGCACCTACACCTCCTCAGATGACTATCACACTATTTTGCCTTTTAATTTTCAGGGCAGTGCGGGAGTAGCCGAGTGGTCTGGAGCGCCATGTTGTGGATTGCAAGGCCTCCTACGTTGGAGGTTTGAATCCTCCCTCTGGCATGAGTATGTGTTGTCCTTAGGTTAGTTTAACTTAGTAGTTTGTAAGCTAGGAACTAATAACCAAACAGTAAAGTCCCATAGAATTACAAACATTTCAACCTTCTTTTTTAATTTTCACTTTTGTAGCTCTCGGAAATTGTTGTACCACATGGTAAAACAAATTGAATACAGTGTCTCACAGAAAAGCACTATCCCTCATGCCGAAGAATAAAGTAGGAATGAACTAAGTAAAAAGGAATACAGAACAGTAAAATTAAAGACATTTAGTTACCTCCTTATAAGGGATGCTGCAACTTATGGCCATGGGGCTATGTGACGTGTGCCGGATTTATGTGGGACATGCTGTACTATGTTTCAACTCACCTCCACCTTCAAAGAACTCTACACGGTTTCAGAATTTATATTCATTTTATTAGGAAGCTGTCTGATGGGAACTGATTTTCTATGAACATTTCATAAATCACCTGATGAAAATTTTGTCTCCATGGTACTTCCATTTCAATTTTTCTACTTTAAATGAAAGAACAATGCACAGATTTAGTTTAGCCTCAGATATTGCAGATCAGTAACGGATGAGAAGCAGATGTCTTTTGTTTCATGTTGTGATTTGTTTTTTCCTTCTTGGTGGGCTTGTCACCAGAAACAGTCAGTCCACTGTCAGTGGAAGATTGAAGGAAACACAGGGGGTGACAAATACTTGTTCACTACCATCTACTTCGAGCCAGCTAACTGTTAATTGATTTTGTTATTTTATTACTATTGTTTGCACACTGTGGTGACTCATAGAATTCTAAGCACAATACAAATATGTGGTATGGACTCATCCCATTTATTTCGATTCCCTTTTTTTGAGTTTTTCCTTATGTGAACAACTAAACATTCCCGAAATTTTTTATTCATCTTACAGAATTAATAGCAATAGAAGAAAAATAAACATATTTTCATAAGTGTAATTGAAAAAAAAAAAAAAACATAATGCAGAGAAGCATCTGCTGAAAGCAGGCTGGAGATGAGTGATAATCACCACCTCATTCTTAGGTGCATAAAATTCGACGAGCCACTACAGTGTGAGAACAACAGTAATAAAATCACAAAATCAATGCACTGTTAGCTGGCTTGTTGACGGCAATCTTCTGCTGACAGAGGGTGGGAATTCCTTATTGCTGGGGATAAGCGCCCCTCCCCCCCCCCCCCCCACCGCCACAAAAAAAAGTGACACGCTTATCTTTTACTGACCTGTCCTGCAGTGTCCGAGGCTAAACTAAACCAGTTATGTAGAAAATTCAAAAGTACCATCTTGCAGACAAAGAAAATTGTCTTCAAATGATTCAGCAAAATGTTTGTAGAAACATTGTTCCTCTGACGTTCTTAAAAGCAACTTAGTTCATTCTTACTTTAATCTCAGACGTTAAGGTACCGCATTTATGTGGGGAAGAGCTGTATACAATTATTTTCACTGTGTGGTACCACATTTTACGAAAGCTACAAAAGTGAAAATTTTCAAAAAGGTGTATTTTGTGTATTAGGAGTAGACGACTCTATAAATATAACTGTTTTGGGCTTATTCTTCATCTACAACTAGAAAGCCATCAACTGTAATGCCAGAAAATTTTACGTAAGTCCACCAGCAAATTCACAGTTTAATTTTTTGTTCTCTTCTAGTTCCAAACATGAAATATATATTCCATGAATTTTATGATGGACGAAATACCAGTTGCATGCCTCTCAAAGTCAAGTATGCTTTGATGTAAAACTGTAGCAGATCGTTGTCCATTGTAATCCGTCACCAACCAAGAAAATTAGTTCATAATTGTTTTCTCATTACGGATCATTAACACATCATGAGGGACCAACAAACTTAGCCAGCAATTCAAATTCTTCGGTGCAGTAGTGCTTCACACTATGCTCAACAGAGTCCGAGTTCTTAGGCTTTTGGTCGCGGCATGACGCCACTCAAGTAACTCGCAATTACTTGTGAAAGGAAATAGATATCAGTGCGACTACCATTTCAAAAACTCATCTATTCTTTTAGCTCCATTTCACTCACTTTAATGTATGGTCCACAACACATAGAACAGTAAGCTGCACACCAACTTTCTCAATACACAATTTGTAAATCAAGTGCACATACTTGACAAAGAGCGTCATTTGAAAACTAATGTTATGAATTAGGAAAAGGTGAATGTTTTATTCAAAAGCTAAATTGTTTTACTACAATTTGTGTAAAAAATCACATTTTTTAACAGGATACTTTCATGAAAATCAAGTGAGGAGCGTTAGGGAACTAAAATCTTGTGCAGAATGAAAAGTAGAGTTTTTATTTTTTCACAGGCAAGGCAAAGCTTTTAAAGAAAAAAACATTTCATAAAACAATGTAGTGTGATCTTTTTTACTGTCACCAACTTTTACAATGTGAAAATCAACAAAGTGTATTTTCCCCCTTTTTTCGTCTTGGCCCCACCCAGTGCGAATTGTGAACATGCAAGCTGGTAGTGTGCGCCAACTAGGCTGAGGCAGCTCAGCTCAGCCCAGCCCAGCCCGACATGAACACTGGAGTACCGGGTCTCGTCCCATCTCGACGCGTCTTGCTTTCGCCAGTGTGACATCATTGCTCCCCCCTCTACTATACTATCTGCCAGCCAGCGAGCTGCGAGTGCAACGAGAAGCGAGCAGGAATGGCGGCCATTTTGACTGACTCTACAAAAAAACCTTATGAAAAGATTGAACTTTTGTCCAAGTTAACTAATTTCCAGCCAAGCACATACTGTCAGCAATGGAAACATCTGCTATTTACGATAACAGATCCACAGCATCTAGAAACAAAGTTTTTGTTTGTTTCCAAATACCTCTGTTACGAGAACATTTAATGAATCACTTTGTAGCATCATGTGGACCGATTTGAAACTTCCTGGCAGATTACAACTGTGTGTCATACTGCAACATGCTTTTTGTGTGAAATTCTTTAACTGAAACTTCCTGGCAGATTAAATTTGTGTGCCAGAACCAGGACTTGAACCTGGGACCTTTGCCTTTCTCAGGCAAGCGCTCTACCACTGAGAATCCTGACACGACTCACAGTCCGCCCTCACAACTTTACTTCTGCCAGTCAACTTTGCATCACATTTTCTCCAAATGTAATTGAGATATTGCATCGCAATCAATGCCATTGTTTTGTGATTTCTGTTATTGATTGCCTACAAAATAATTTGAGGTATCCATTAAAAAAGTTTATGTTGAAAATAATAATTGTTTACTTTTAGACTATCTCATAGTAATTACTTTTGTAAACCATTGCCTTACGTTCATGAAGATGAAAGATTTTTTCCCCCTTCCCCTCACAATATCTGTTGTAGTTCAAGAGATATTTTCTGTGAAAAAGTTGAGTGGGACACCCTGTATACATAATAGACTGATACTGAAAGTATCTTAGACAATCCACATGCATTTGCCATTATTTCTGTTTGCTACACTAGTCTTAATCATTATGTATGCAAATTATCCATTAAGCTACATATAAATATTTAAGCAATAAATTACTCACTGCACAGTGATGTGTGACACACACACACACACACACACACACACACACACACACACACACACACACACACACCAAAGACTGAAAGAGTTAAGTTTTGAGTATGAAACTATAGCATAACAACCCAGACAGAAAACTATGTACATAACATAAAAGCTGTGGAAGAAAATGAGTGCACTGGCTAGACCTGATACTATCAAAACTGTGAATTAAATTCCAATAAAAGCCCCCTCCCTCTATTTCCACCCCAAATTATGTGAACAATGGGTAAAAATCCAAACAATAAAAGAAATTTCTTTATACTAAAAAAATCTAAGCAAAATATTGGCTTCATACTCATTCCAATACCCACAAGAATGTGCCAAGGTCACCAGACAACTACACGAAGTCAGGAGCACTACTCAGTAACAAAATAAATAAATAATAAAAAAGGCACATGCAAAACAAGGCATGCTGTTAAGTGAGGAAAGCGTCATTACCGGGTAAAATAAAACTGCTTGGTGTTAATTGTTACTTCACTTCCACAAGCCAATATTCTGGAAATGGGAATGTACATGAGCATGCAGTATCTATACATAATATTACAAGTCCCTTGGCACTTTTTTTTTTATCTGTATGTGGTAGCTATCTTGGGAACTACAGCAATTTTGATAAAATTTTAGCTAATAAATAGACTGGTTCATTGGAAAAGTTTGTATATATAATTTATTATTGCTATGTCTGACCATTTGTTTCATTGTATATACTTAATGCTACTTGTACGAAGCTGGGGATGATCACTATTCAATACTAGAAGCAAAATGTGCAGGTGCCTCCCAACAGAAAACGGGTGGGAGAGGGGGATAAAAAGTTAGAACAAAAATAGAATTGGAAAATGTCCCTTTAACTAACTGCCTTGTTTATAGGGGTATTTGACAAAGTTTGTAGTCTAATGGCTCTACTGACTTTTCACCAAATGGCAGATGGCTCCCTTCTCATTGCTCCTACACTAAACCAAATATTATAATTAAACGGAGAATTGAGGGAAGAAATCATTCATTCTGTTGTTATGAAGACAACTCATCTTCAAGACTCAAATAAAACATTTTACACAGTACTTTTGAAATTGTGGAAACAACTGGCAGAGCCCCCCCCCCCCCCCCCCCACACACACACACACACACACACAAAACTAACTCTGAAAATTGTAAGATCCTGATAGGCAAGTGTGAAAGAAAGAGCAGAATTATTGGCATACCTGCCAACTTTTGAAAAGGGCTTTCAGTAAAACTCGCGTGCCGCAAAAAATCTGGGAAGTAATTTCCACATAGTCCGGCTTGGCGAAAATAATGATTTTTCAGGGTTACAAAATACAATAATGTAATCGTATCTACATACGTCATAGGCCATTGTTCAAGAGGACATATCAAGAAGAAATCTGCCTTAAATAGCAGTAGGCACGGTGAATATTGATTTAGAGGATACAAAACCGGACTTCCTTGATAAATGAAGCAGATGTGATACAGCTGAAAAAGGTTTTACGCAATAAAACTTCTTTAAAGGCAAGAAATAATAACACAGACTGCAAATGATATGCTAGTTCGACTATAGCCTAATTTTCTCTCTTACATAAAAGGAAAACCTTACCAAGAAAAAAAGAATGGAAGAAAACTGTGCATCTTCAATTTTGTCTCACCTTGAGTGCAAACGCAATTATTTAGTCACAGGAGGTACGTAAAGAAGTACTTCCTCATTGATGGAAAGAAATGGTATTTATCTGTATCCTGGAAATCGATAAGTATGTTCTAGGTCTGAATGACAATAACTGACTCATCAGCACTTCTTTGAATTTGCAGAGCAGAGCCTGTCGACACCTGAGATTTACATAAAACTTGAACTGTTATCCCGCCTTTAAATTCAATTCCAATGGCGTCACAACAGAACGCGGTGTCACGAACATCAGTGTTAAAAGATCAATGAATAAATTTTCGTCTATCGTAGACGTATCTTCGACCCACACAAACAATCGATTGAACGTACATGGTATGATTATTGAACATTAACGTTTCAATTTTTTGTGCAAGTCGTAAAATAACACCGACCATTCGTAAAACCGTAAAATGGTGCAATTTCCGTAAATCTTACGGATAAACCGTAAAAGTTGGCAGGTATGTATTGGTAATTTTAGAAATCATACTGGAGATAAACAGCTATCTTGATACAATAATTATAATTAACATTAAAAGCAATCCAGATTGCAAAAATTGTTGTTTGCATTTCATGACCGGCATTAGACTGAAACCGATTATGAAACAGAAACAAAAAATTTTTTTCAACTGGACTGTTTTTAATTTTAATTATAAGAATTATTGGTCTCTGGGAAATGCGAAAGTCCTTTCATGACGTTTGTTTTACACATAATATGCAACAATAAGCAGGATGGATTATGCAAAGTGATCATAGTATGTGATAGCCACCACTTTGGTTGCCCAATTGTCCACATTCACTCAGTGTTGAAATATAACTGTTGTGAATTTTCTTGCAAATTCTCAAGGTTTGCTGCAAGTTAGACTTTTATCATATAAGTTTTCATTTCATAACATTTAACAACTGAATGAATGACACGTGTGTACTACCATGGTGGTCAAATATGGCAGAAGTCTAACTATTTAGGTAACCATACAATTTCAACCCTTACATATTTAGAGTAATCTGAACAGCAACAGGCTCTGCCGAAGAATAAAAATGATGCCGATTTTGATCCAATGATCGCAGATGCCACCTAGGGGACAGTAGATGTACTGATAATGGTTTCAACATCGTGCACTAACAGATAGGACTGATATCTGGGTCATTCCATGTCAAATCACCAAATTTTTTAAAATGTTGAAGCTCAAACATCTTCATTTTTTTTCAAATTTTACCATTATGTTGTTAAAAGTCTTAAAGGATGTTATACAAAATTTTAGGCCGATATCTAAAGTGGTCGAGGCTCCAGGGCTGCTTTTGTTGAAGGGTGTCATGTGTCGCGCATGTGCTTGAAGAACTTCTGGCCAAATTTGCGCTTTCATTTCTCAGCAGCTAAGGTACTTCACATTTTCAAACCTAGGTCTCTTGATAATTTTTGTGCAGAGAATTGAAAAATAACATCATAATGGGTAAGGATTAAGTTGTTGTTTTTTTTTCTCCAATGTCAAGCAAAAATTTCATGACTCAAAATTTAAGGCCAACTAATCCATCGCACACCTTGAGATTCTGCCTCTGTGTACAGGTTCTGCCTGGTAAGCCAGTGTATCAAATGGTAAAACTGTTTCTTCTATAGTTTTTTAGATAATGATCGAGAAAGTTGTCTTCAAAAAACCAGAACAAAAAATTTGACCACGTTTGGAAGAAAGTATCTTCAAATACGTGAACCTCTGATTTTGATTTAAATTGCACCATTAGAAAGAGAGCTTTTTCTCTGCTAGGATATCGACTGTTTATCCTGAACGATCTACGACTTTAACAGTTACAGAACTTGAAACATGATGTAACTTATCATACACAATTTATGTATTAATACACGAAAACACGGATGCAACATCCATAGTTCATTTATGTATAAAAAGTAATTTACCAAAGAAACGTAAAAATAAATCAGCATTTACATATATGTATCAAGCTATTCAGTAAGAATGTCAATTTAACAACAACAGAAGAATGTATTGTTGTACATGTTAACGTAATTCACTTTCTTACCTAAAGATCAACGAAGGTTACACAAAAAATACACAGCAGTGCTTAAAACCACTCAGCGCGGTAGAACCACCTTAGCACAAACATAGTAGCAGTGACGACGGCACAAGGGGGGCGAAGACTCATCGCCTGAAAATGCAACGGCATGGAGTCTAATGCAGATAGAGGAAAATGTGATGGGTACACAACTGTGTCGTTTGGTGCGCATCCACCATGGAAGACGGCTTCAAACTGCCGGACCAGTCAACAAAAAAGTTTTACCTGGGTGGGACCTGCTCTTTTGTCAGGGGTTGTCGACGAGCGCACTGAGAGAGCAATAAACTGTTTTGTCCAGTGGACGGATGCAGGAAGTGGCCGCCCGTTAACTGCACATTTACACTGTGATCAAAATTCTAGTAAAGAGAAAGCTGCAGTTCCTAATAGTGCATTTTAAATTGAAATCAGAAGTAACCTATAAAAAACATAATGGCCCCCAAATTTGGTCAAATTTAATGTTCCTTTTTTTTTTTTTTTTTTTTTTTTTTTGAGACAACTTCCTGGACCATTATCTCAGGAACTACAAAGGTTACAGTTTTGCCATTGTTTCACTGGCTTGTCATGCAGAACATACACACAAATGCGAAATAACAACGTGTAAAAATGATACACTGAATAAAAAGGGAATGCCGAAGTTTACCTTATATTTTTGGTAATGGAATTTACTTCTGAATTTAATTTTTTTTTTTTTAAGTAAATAAACTACTTAATAAACTTTACCCATGATGACATTTTTTAATTATCTGTGTAGAACTGATCTAGAAACCTAGATTTTGAAATGTGAAGTACCTTAAATGCAAAGCAGTGAGAGTGCAAACTTGGCCGAAAATTTGTCAAACATGCATTTGCAGAGATAGGACGGTCACTTCCCAAACTGTTTCCAAAGACAACCCATAGAGGGCCTAGGATAAACAATCAATATTCTAGAAGTAAAAAGGTGCTCTTTCTAATGGTGCAATTTAAATCAAAATCAGAGGTGACGTATTTGAAGATATTTTCCTCCAAACATGGTCAAATTTTGCGTCCCGGTTTTTTGGAGGCAACTTTCTGGCTTGTTATCTCAAAAACTATAGAAGGCACAGTTTTACCATTGTTACACTGGTGTACCAGGCAGGACCTGTACACAGAGACAGAATCTCAAGGTGTACAATGGATTAGTCGCTTAGTAAGGGATTGCCAAAGTTGGCCTTAAATTTTGCATCACGAAATTTCCACCTGACTTTGAAGAAAAAAGATTAAAGAGTACTTAATCTTAACCCATGATAATGTTATTTTTCAATTCTCTGCACAAAACTTATCTAGAAACCTAGATTTGAAAATGTGAAGTACCTTAGCTCTGAGAAATGAAAGCGTAAACTTGGTCAAAAGTTCATCAGGCACACACGTGACGCATGATACCCTTCCATAAAAGCGGCCCTGGTGTGTCGACCACTTTAGATATCGGCCTAAAATTTTGTATAACATCCTTTAAGACCTTTAACAACATTATGGTAAAATTTCAAAACATTAAAGATGGTCAAGCTTCCACCCCTTTGTGATTTGACATTGAATGACCCATCTGCTAGAGTGCCATCTTTGTGTATCCTAGTTGGGACTGTTTACAGCCATAAAGCATATCACTGTGTGAATCCAACAGGTGCCATGCCTCTTGTCCTTCCTTCAGACAACTGAGTCAGTCTGAAAGGAGTCAAATTATGGCCTTCTGAACAGAGGCAAGGTTATTTAAAAAAACTGCCATAAAAGTTGGGCATGCTCATCAGTTGTGGAGTGAAGCTGGTTGCAATGGTAATATGAAAATTTTCACACCCATAAGGTTCTGGGTGTCAATGCAGCACAGATGTCCACCGAGATCATTGCATTTTAAGGGCAGCAGGAGTAGCTTGTAGTACAGCTACCACAGCACAGATATGAGGGTTAGTGAACCCAGAAGCATCAAGAAGAACTGTTCCCAAACAGTTACTAAGACTAAGGGCATGCACGACTCTAGTCCATATTCCACTCGTGCCACAGCATCAACATGCACAGCCCTACTGGTGCTGCCAGACAATCATTTGGAAGGTGGAATGGCGGACCATGATCTCCCGTGATGAAAGCTGATTATGCCCGATTGATGATCGATTGTGCATATAATGTAGACCTGATGAGAGCTGTCTCAGAGTGAAATACGTGTAAGACATACCGGCACCATTCCGAGCCTCATGGTCTGTGGTTTATTAAGCTACAACTTCTATTCAATTTAGTATTTGTAGCAGAAATGCTGACCACCACTCAGTACGCGCAAAACATTTTAAGAAATACTCTTTTGCAATCCTTCAACAGAAATGTGATGTGTTGTTTTAACAGGATAATACTCGCCCACAGACTGCTCGAGAGACTCGACATACTCTAGAAGTCTAGCAGCAACTTCCCTGGTGAAGACTATCTCCGAAGTGGTCGCCAATCGACCACGAGTGGGATACGATGGGACAACCACTGCCACATGCGACTCGCGAATCAACCTGCAACTCTTGCAAAACTACGTTAACAGGTCGATCAGGTGTGGAATAATTTACTCCAAGACAGTATTCGCCAACTGTATGGTTTAAAGGATGTCTGAATCAGTACCTGCATTGCTGCCTGTGGAGGCTACATCTTGTATGGGTGTTTCAGCAGGGATTGACAACTCGTGCCCCAGAACCATTTGAATTACTCATCTGTAAATGTAACCACTTAATTTCTCTATAAGCATTGCTTTGGCATTAAATCAAATTTTTATTTGTGGCAGTGTAAATACCTGAATGAAAATACAAAAAAATATCATACATCACAGAGTTCTCAGTTCATCCTTTAGGACATCTTGCACACCATTTCAGGAAGACATGCTTTAACACATTTGATGTTCAAACTAAATTTCTTTTGAAACAAAAACTGGTAATACTTCATTGTCTTGCAAATCTTTAGAATAGGATAGGATAGGATGTTTTGGGCGCACAACAGCAAGGTTTTTAGCGCCCTGACTAAAGAATTAGACAACAGTAACTAAAGTAGGTCTAGGCAACAACCCGAACTCATATTGCCAGTCAGCGATGGAAGTTGGCAGACGGAAGGTTGAGTACTTCAAAGTCGTTAAACGAAAATGTCAGAGTATAGGAGGACGCTGATCGCTGATGTTAGAGGCATCAGCGAGCCTTCCTGTAACACACTAAAACCTCTGGCCTAAGAGCTTAGGCCAGAGTCGGGAACATTCACAAAATTGTAAAACGTTCGTCACACTCGCCTCGTTGTCAGCTAAAACAATGGGTAGGGCATGACCAAGATTAGCCGCTGCCCTCTCAACACGATATAAAATACACTCAATTAAAATGTGGCTTATGGTGATTTGCACACCACAAGCATCACAAATCGGTGGATTCTCCCGACGGAATAAAAAGCTGTGGGTCAAAGGGCTATGTCCAATGCGAAGGCGCGTCGGTGTCACTTCGAAACGTCTGCATGGCTGGCAGGAGGTTCGCCACGGTCGGATAGTTGGTTTAACCAACCGCAGTTTATTACCTGTCGCTGCCAGCCACGTCTCCTCCCACAACTGAAGGGACTTCTGGCGCAGCACCGAGTAGACGTCCCGCAAGGGAATGGCACACTCCGTGACATTTGGGTCACCGCAGGCCGCCTTGGCAGCCACATCAGCCACTTCATTTCCGCATATCCCAACATGCCCAGGTACCCAAAGAAATGACACCTCTTTACCCCGCCGTTGGAGGAGGTAAAGTTGGTCATGGATCAATTGTGATATAGGTTCGGCCGGGTACATGACCAGCAGTGACTGGAGGGCACTAAGGGAATCTAAGCAGAGTAGAAATTTTGTACTTTGACCACGACGGATGTGTTCCAGTGCCTGGAGGATAGCATGCAGCTCTGCTGAAAAAACTGAGTAGGCAGCGGGCAGGCGAATCCCTATCAGGTGACCTGGAAACACTGCAGAACACCCCACCGAGTCCCCTTGTTTCGATCCATCAGTGTACACAATTGTAAAATCACGATGCTTGTTTAAAATGTCGTAAAATTCTGACCGAAACGTCATGACCGGGGTGCAATCTTTTTTAAAACTGGTTAAATCTAAAAGGAGGCTGGGTCTCTGTAATAACCAAGGGGGATATCGACTCCATCCTCGACGCAAAACAATAAAATCTGAAACACCCATATCTAAAAAACAGTCCTTAGCACGTATCCCAAAAGCTTCGTAGCTCGAAGCCGATTACGAAACAACCGTTCCATAGGCGGCCGAGCGACAGTATCGTAAGCAGGTGTATACGGGGTGGACAACGCTGCATACGCCTGACGCACCATGAGGAGCTGTCGCCGTATGGAAAGCGGTGGCTCAGCAGCCTCGGCGCAAAGGCTTGGTATAGGGCTGGTTCGAAATGCCCCGGTAGCCAACCGAATCCCTTCATGGTGCACCACGTCCAACATTTTGAGGTAGGAAGGTCTGGCAGATCCATACACCGTGCAGCCGTAATCAAGTCGGGATCGTACAAAAGCTCTATAAAACTGGAGCAGACGAGTCCTGTCAGCTCCCCATGAGGTGTGACTTAGACACTTTAAAATACTGAGTGCTTTGAGGCACTGCCTCTTCAAGTCTTTAGGTTGTGGCAACCAAGTAAGCTTACAGTCAAATGTAAGACCCAGAAAACGCACAGTGTCTTTAAAATTCAGAACAGTGTTCCTCATCCGTAGTTAGGGTAAGTTAAAAATAGAACGTGAACGGTTAAAAAGAACACACACAGACTTCTCGGTTGAAAATTTAAAACCGGTCTTCCGTGCCCATTCGTCCAGCCTTCGGAGAGTGAGCTGCAACTGACGTGTTGTCGTTGCAAGGCTGGAGGAAGAACAGAAGACAGAGAAGTCATCAACAAACAGGGAACACTGGACAGGGCTTTTCACAACAGAAGTAATACCGTTAATAGCAATAGCAAACAACGTCACACTTAAAACACTACCCTGAGGGACACCATTCTCTTGCTCAAAGCGGTCAGAGAGCACGCCACCAACGCGATACCTAAAATAATGTGGAGAAAGGAAAGACCGAATAAAAATGGGAAGACAACCTCTAAATCCCCAGTCGTGAAGCTGCTGAAGTATAAGACGCCGCCAAGTAGTATCTTAGGCCTTCTCGATATCAAAAATACGCCCAAAAGGTGGTGACGTCGCAGGAAAGCCTGTTGGATAGCCGCCTCCAGAGAGGCCAGGTTATCGAAGGTGGAACGATACCTCCTGAACCCACACTGGAAGCGACTAAGGAGCTGCCTGGATTCAAACATCCAGACAAGGCGGCAGTTGACCATCCGCTCTAAGGTCTTTCCAATGCAACTAGTGATGGCAACACTACGATAGCTGCTTGGGCACGTACAATCTTTCCCAGGTTTTAGAAGGGGGATTAAAATTGCTTCTCTCCACGAATCAGGAAAGTGACCTGACGACCAAATGGCATTAAAAAGAATCAGGAGGACTTCTTTATTTCGCTGTGTTAGGTGCCTCAGCATACTGTAGTGGATGCTATCATTGCCAGGGGATGTGTCATGCGCCACAGACAAAGCAGAATCCAGCTCCCACAGTGTGAAAGGGCAGTTATAATCTTGATGACAGGTGGACCTGAAGTCCAAATTGCACCTCTCAGCAACCACTCTGTGGCGCTGGAATACCGGATCCTGATTGGCAGTAGCTGTAACATTGGCAAAATATGTAGCCATGGTCTGGGCAATTTCTCGCGGGCTGGTGTGGAGAACGCCATTCCCCATGATAGCAGTCACTGGACACCTCCCCCCTTTCCCAGAAATGCTCCGTATGATCTCCCATACAGTGGAACTTTTAGTGGAGCGGGTAACAGTACTCAGGAACTGTTGCCAAGATCTCTTTCAGCTCTCTCGTATAATTTGGCGACATTTTGCCCTCACCATCCGAAAGGCCGCGAGGTTGTTTGCAGTTGGCCGACTCTTAAATCTACGCAGAGCTGCACGCCTGGCCCTAATCGCTGAGCGACACTCGGCCATCCACCAAGGGACAGGCTGCCGTTTTGGTCGTCCTAACGACAGCAGCATAGATGCATCAGCAGCACTGTGTATAGTTTGAGTGATACAGTCCACCCATTCCTGGACATTGCCACGAATTTCTAGTTCAGCGAGTTGGCTGAACAATGTCCAGTCGGCTTTACTGATCACCCATTGAGATGGTCTGCATTCAGGCTCTACACCGTCTGGCAGGTGAAGCCAGATGGGGAAATGGTCACTACCATGCAGGTCATCGACCACTTCCCAGTGTGTAGAGTGGGCGAGGGCTGGAGAACAAAGCGAGAGATCTATGGCTGAGAAGGACCCCGTTGCAGTACAAAAATGTGTGGGCTGTCCCGTGTTCAATAAATGTGCGCTCGATTACAAGAGAAGCCTCTCGGTCGCTCGACCCCTGGGGCAGGTTCTAGCAGAGTCCCAAAGCACGTTGTGTGCATTAAAATCCCCACAGAGGATAAAAGGGTGGGGGAGCTGCATCAGAAGGTCTTCGAGTGCCGCTACATCAAACGTGTTGTGAGGTGGCAGGTAGAGGGAGCACACTGTCAAACAGTGGCGCACATAGACGGAAACTGCAACGGCTTGTAACTGCTTAGTGAGAGAGAGGGGCTCAGAGTGATACGCCGTATTAGCAAAAATTGCCACTCCGCCTCTCGCTCTCTCTCCACTAAGGTGGTCCTTCTTGTGGAGTACATAGCCACAGAGCTCAGGGTTGTCTGTTGATTTAAAGTTAGTCTCTTGGAGGCAGATACAAACTGGTCTACCCTGAGTCAATATACGGAGTTCCTCCACATGCGTCCTGAAACCCTGTAAGTTCCACTGCAGTACTGGGGCCATTTATCAGGGAGGTTGGATCTTTACCCTCTCTTTCTTCCGCGACGGTGACACTGAACGAGGTGGAGGTCCAGAATTGGGGCGAGAGGGTTGCCCCTGAGGGAGATCCAGCTCCATGAGGTCTGGAGCTGGGTCAGACGAAGGCTCAGATGGAATAACTTCAACGAAGTCCGAAAGGTGCATAACTGTTTTTGCCTGTGACTGTGTTTTGCTGGTAACCTTCTTTGGTTTAGGTGGTTTGATGGTGGAGACAGAGGTCATGGTTGCAACTGTGGTGTCGGTGGTGGTGGGTGTGGCAGTGGTGGTGATGGTGATGGCGGGTTCTGCGGGAAGAAGTACCACTGGCTCTTCAAAGGCAGTATCCGTACCTTTGTCAGCTGTCGTCAGTGGGGCTACGGAAGATGCAGGTTCTGCGGCCTGACATGTGCACTGGCAAGTGCATGTGTTGGTGCCTACACTGGCAACCTCAGTTTGGGTGCAGGCATCAGCTCTGGCAACTGACTTTTCAGTACTGAAGCGAATGACGTGGTAAACACAGCAGGTTGCATGGCCTTGAAGGTCTTCTTGGCCTCTGCATAGGAGAGACGCTGAGTGGTTTTGATTTTCTGTATCGTCTTCTCCTGAAGGTAGACTGCACAATCCCTACTCCAGACAGGATGGTCGCCTGAACAGTTGACACAGGTCATAGGTGGAGTACTGTCAAACCCATCGTGTGCGGCTTTTCCACATTTGCCACAGGTGGCTTCTCCCTTGCATCCCAAGGTGGTATGCCCAAAGCGCTGGCACTTAAAGCAGCGCATGGGGTTAGGGACATAGGGTCGTACATTTAAACGGAGAAAACCCGCCTTAATATGTTCAGGTAGTCGAGGGCAATTGAAGGTGAGGATGAAGGACTCAGATGGAACGAGTTCTCCATTCACCCTTTTCTTCATATTCTGCACATCGACTATACCTTCTGCAGACCATTCTTCCTTCAGTTCACCCACGGGAATGTCAATTAGATCTCTACAGGAGACTTCACCCTTGCTATAATTAAGAGTACTATGTAGCTCTGTTTCGATTGGATATTCCCCAAGACTCTTAGCCGTTTGTAGTTTGGACACCTGTTGGGAAGTTGATGTTTCCACCAACAGGGTGGCATTACGCAACCGCTTTACTGACTAAGCTACCAGCAATTCCTTCAAGACCTTTGTTAATATAGAAGGGCGATACCTTCTCAAAAGAACCTCCCTTTCACTTAATGACAAGAAACACATTCTGGTTAACAGCCTGTGCTCTGTTACTCTGAACAAAAATTTTTTTTGAAGAACCTAAATCCGGAGGACTAGGTACCCGAGCCCTCTTTTTTGATTGGGTGTTGGTACCCCCCAGTGGTACACCCATCCCACTGGAAGGTTCATGGGTGAAATTAGAGTTTTTCATCTCGGTCCCACGAGAAGCTAGGGAAATACGTGTCCACCTAGACAGAGCCCTGCGTGCCTAGGTAAGCCTTATACAACTGAGGTGCGGCAGTATCCCCAGAGGTTGCGCGCTAGCGACTGTTCCTCTTCAACAGCCATGCATCCCATCAGCACGTAGCACACCTTGGGATTGAAGGTTTTTTTATAGAGGTTTGTACCATCCTCGCGACCCAGGCAGTCAAGCCAAGATCCCCCATTCCCCGGTACACACAACGTTCCACTGTTGCGCCACACGGTGGTCGCTGAAGCGTGCCCAGAGGTTACGGTGTCTAGGAGACTGGCAGCGCTTACCAGTCCCCAGCTCTGGACCACGGGTTCGCCAAGCCTGTACTCAGCAAATGAATGCTGAGCCCCTGAGGGGTGCAAATCTTTAGGCTAAGTTTAATCAGTAAATGTTTCATCACAATCCTCCAGCAATTTATTTTAATACTTTATGTTCTCTTGTACAAACAAATTCAGCCCCCCCCCCCTCTCTCTCTCTCTCTCTCTCTCTCTCTCTCTCTCTCTCTCTCTCTCTCTCTCTGTGTGTGTGTGTGTGTGTGTGTGTGTGTGTGTGTGTGTGTGTGTCTCAACAAAAGCACTCTTAAGATACAAATTGTGTAACACACACTAAAACTCAAGTGCAAGAGGCGAAAAGAACAGGAAAAAGTGGCAAGAGATATTTATAGACAAGACCAAGTTAGTGATTAGTCATCAGTGTTCTAAAATGTTATTGTTCCTCTAACTGAAGTTGTAATTTTATAAACAATATCTGGGCAACAAGAGAGGTTAAAGTGAATATCTCAATCACCCAAAAAATTTGGGGTCAAAAATGACCCCACCAGGGTATGAGAGTTACCTACATTCACCAGGGCAGTTAAGGTCTAAGCTTAGCCCCACATGTTATCAAATGATACTCAAGTATGTGGTGATAATACTTCTGGTCCATATACCCTTTTATTTTCACAATGTTGCCAACTCTATCTCCTGCAAAAACGCCCTTAAACAATTATAGAAGTTGCACAATGCTTAACTGCAGGTGGAATACACTGTTGGTCCACCTCTCTACTTCACACTAAACCTTGAATTTTTATTAATTTATGATAATCATTGGAGTCCACTCCTCATGTGTGTACTTACTATGCTTCCAAGCCCATTCAAGTATCTTTGTTGATGCCTGTTGTCTTATGGCGGCAATTTCATTTGGGATCTGTGTAAGGTACATTAGCATTTTGTTCGTATTTTGTACGTATTAATCGTGTGTTCTTGTTTTTTGTCATGTCCTACATTCAAGAGGATCTTTTCACTATTGATCAACTGGAATGAGTAGTATATCTAATCTAATCTATAAATGACACCACATTGCTTCGTAATTTGGAATATAGATAAATCTGCTTCTCCGAGTGCTACAATTGGAGCACATTTGACTAGGGACATCTCCACTTTTGAAATCTTAACATACTGCACACTTAACTATTATTTAAAAGGTATATCAGTCAACAATCCGAAGATTGGTTTGAACACCACAGTGCTTTACTAGGCATGGTCCTGTTTGGAGGTGGTATGCCATTGCCTTCCTCCGACCTTCGAACTGACTTACCCAGCCAGTTATAGGGGGACCTACAGTTTAACGTGGATTCCGAACCACGGTGCTACTCGGTATTTTTCACATGAGCAATGCTGCCAGAGGTGAAAGAAGTGGAATGTGACAGATAAAAATCCTAGGACCTGGCAGGGATCGAACCTGCGATTTTTGGAATTTTAGTCTGGCACTATACCACTGTGCAACCAAAGCTGCCTAAATTACTTTCATTCGTTTAATTTTTATTCTCAGTTTAGATCAATAACATGGGGTCCAAAGTTTCGATAAATTCACCACATGTTTTGTTATGTGTGTGGGTTTGTAATAAACAAATCCCATCCCCTTTTCTAAAGAAAAAATATAAACTATATTTTGAATGCAAAGGTGGAATTATACTGAAAGAGATACATGGGTGGCATTCAAACCAGTTGTAGCTAATTAACTTGGAAATTATCAATATGCTGACTATGTGATTGTTTTGAATTGGCACATTAGTGCATAAAAAAAATACTCGGTTGCAGTATTTCCCTTAAAATTCATCTCATCGGCATAAATCTTGACTTATTTCCCGAAAACCTAGGTTTAGCCAGTGAAGAATATGGTGAATGCTTTTATCAGGACATCACAGTGAAGGGTTAAAAGAATGGAACACCTTCAGCTGCTAAGTTACTGAAATGTTATTTCACTACAAATTTCGACATTCATTGTATCATCTTCAGGCGCTCTAACAAGTGTAAAAATGTGATAGGTTTCATAGTCAGAATGGAAGCCAGTATTAAACTATTAGTAACCATATTTTACAGCTAAAATAAATAAAACCTGCAGAATCTGCCCAATGATGCTACCACTTTAGGCATCAGTTGAAAACAAGGGCAGTTTACAACTTCTTCAGAGGTGAATTTGAAAGCAAGACTATAATAATAAACACTATGAAGACACAAGAATGGACTGTAGAAGTGAATGGTGTAGGCAAAATAAATGTACAGTGAGTTAACAGTAGAGGTGTCTGAGCTGTAGAAACACCAGTAAAAGTTGATTTCCTGTCTCCTGCAAACATCAAAATCACAATAAACCTGTAAGACAAATTGGAGGTTTTGACAAGGATAACTTAAGGTCTTCAAAACATACCGATACCAGTGGTAAATATCTAACATTGCAAAAACTTTTTACATAATCTGACATGAGAAAATTTGCTTCAAAGGCAGCACTTTGAGGCAAAGAATTTTAGAAGACTTTGGTTTCCAATATGTATAAAGTAATGATGGAATTAGGTTCTTCATAGAAATAATGACTAACTGCAGCATGAACCATGTTTGTAAGAGTGATGCACAAAGTAAGACCAGATCATAGTTTGTGTATTAGCAAGATGAAAATTCAGTTAATCAGAATCATTAAAAGAAAACCTGGTTGAAAATGGATGATGGTACTAGCTGTTTTAAAGTTCCAATATCAGAGATACTTATAGACACTGGCTGCTCTTCTGGTTTTGGTCCTGAGAGCAAACTCATGTTCAGATATAAGAAAAATAGTGTCTACCAATGACTTTCAAGAAGTCGTTCACTGAATGGTTCTTGCCACACATTGCTTTGAAGTCAGTGACTTTAGTGGACAATGCCAGTTTCCATGCAACTGTCACAGAGAAAACACCTACTGCAAGCACCAGGAGTGCAGATATTGTGCTCAGACATACAAATATTCCGCACACTTTAAGCCACACCCCTGCCGAATTCCTGTGGCTCACTGATTTGAACAAGTCTAATCGGAGATTATACAAATAACAGATGCTTATAGAACTGCCAGTGGTTTCAGACAGCTGTTATTGATTGGGAAACACTATACAAACATTCACTTGCTATAAGTGATAATTTTCGGTATGTTTCACAGGGAGAGCAGTTAATAGGTTGTGAGCTTTAAGCTTTCCCCCGTATTTGCTATGCTCTAAAAGCACACATGAATGTGGCTGAGTAAATTAATAAAAAAACAACGATTTTCAAGGGGTAGCAATGTCATTTTGAAAGCACAAATAATGGGGAGGGCTCACCTATCAAGGATCCGGTAATTTTCAATATACTTGTCAGGAATGCATAATGCAGCTAAAAGTTTTTTTTTTCCTTCAAAATTCTACACAGTAGATGTAAAGCAAATATAATGATTTCAGTTTACATTCTTCACCTCAGTGAGCATACTTCAAGAACTTTTTCCAGATGAATACCACACCCATTTCAGTGCAACATTACGAATGATTGACTATCAGTGCAGAAAATTTCTGCTATTATTATAGTGGTGAATGTTACTCTTGAAACTTCCTGGCAGATTAAAATTGTGTGCCAGGACTCGAACCTGGGACCATTGCCTTTCGCGGGCAAGTGCACTACTGACTGTGCTATTCCGACACGACTCACGATGCCGCATCACAACTTTACTTCCGCCAGTACCTCGCCTCCTACTTTCCAAACTTCACAGAAGCTCTCCTGCGAACCATGCGAGACTAGCACTCCTGGAAGAAAGGATATGGTGGAGACATGGCTTGGCCACAGCCTAAGGGATGTTTCCAGAATGAAATTTTCACTCTGCACAGGAGTGTGTGCTGATATGAAACTTCCTAGCAGATTAAAATTGTGAGCTTCTGTGAAGTTTGGAAAGTAGGAGGCAAGGTACTGGCAGAAGTAAAGTTGTGAGGCGGCATCATAAGTCGTGTCAGGATAGCAAAGTCGGTAGTGCGCTTACCCGCGAAAGGCAAAGGTCCCAGGTTCGAGTCCTGGTTCCGGCACACAATTTTAATCTGCCAAGAAGTTTCATATCAGCGCACACTCCGCTGCAGAGTGAAAATTTCATTCTGGAATGTTACTCTTGTTTCTGACCTGCAACAGCTCAATTAAAAAAAAAAAAAATAGAAAAACTTAATACAGTTTTAAATGTACTGTGATGATGATGTCTAAGTACAAAACTCATCGAAATGTTGTGACAAGACGACAACCCCCCCCCCCCCCCCCGATAACCAGAGAAGAGTTCATAACTGGAATACACCGAGAAAGCCTGCAATCACACATGTGAACCTCAAATGTCTACATGCATCACAGAGTGTGTGAATATGGAGTACTTCTTTGCACAGCAATTGCTGAAATAGTTGAACTCACGCACACGAGTGAGAGCTGAAAAAGAAGGAAAACTGCCATGAAAACTATCCTCAGGCTGACTGGCACATTGAACCACACCATCAATCTATCAGGCAGATTCAAGCCAGGGCCGACACCTCCCAGACCCAGAAGCAACACTTAAACTGCCTAGCTAACCAGATGGATTAAAACATGCTACCAAATAATATGATCTCTTAATACCTTAGTCAACGAAACAAGAAAAAAGTCAGGGTTTCACTTTTTGATCTACAAAATATGCTATTACTCATAATAGAAAAGTTGCAGAGCTTGGAAGCATAAAATCTGAAACCTGTGGATTCAGGAATTCATCAAATACCACTAGTATATTAAATTTTTACTTATAATCAGTCAAAACAGCACTAAAATGACAAATTTTGTAATCAGTTCCGACGGCATTATCTCTTTGACAAAAATGGCACCTGATGTCTTCAGAAACATCAGCTGTTCTGGCCTTTCAAAATTATGTGGGCTGAAATTATGGAGCAGCTGAAGCAACATTGTCAACAAAGTAGGAAATATTCCTTAGTAAAAACAACCTCTATGTCCACAGCAACATGATTTGCCAATGCCGACTCTGCTTAATCACTCTCTGTCACTAAGTTACGCAAATAATATGCCCTCAACATTTCCCTATCACTCTGTACCTCTATGGAGAATTGCGGTCATAGATGAAACACACTATAAGTGTAACATATACTGAAATTAAGGACTGGTACAGCTGTAGGAAAGAGATACATAAATGAGGGTTGGAACTTAAATAGTGCAAACACTGCTGTAGAGACACTATCCAACAGAATCTACTATTGTCGCTGATAGCACACGTTGTTGACATAACAACCTTATCTCCTAGCAAATGGACTCACCCATCCCATGTCACTGGCATGTGCACACTCAAGGGAAAAACAGTCACTTGTGAGTGAGTGGTCTAACGTAATGTAACAATGATCAACACCAGACGATTTGTGAGCTTGCTGACGAAACTGGATCAGCACATACAACTATGCTTCACATCCTGAAGCAATACCTGGGCATGCAAAAAGTTGCATCACGATGGGTTCCACATGAAATGATGGATATGCAGAAATGGATGTGTTATTATGCTGCTCAGACACACTTCAAGCACTACGAACATGAAGGAGACACTTTCTTGAGCCATATCATAACACTGGCTGAGACATGGGCCACATCGTACAAGATAAAAAATTAAACACCAATCCAACAAATGGAGTTGTTATGGGTTGCCGCAAAAGTCTAAAGTGCATCAGAGGCCCAGTATGGTGAAAGTTACGGTGACACTCACGTACAACTGTGATGGTGTTATCCTAATGCATTACGTTCCTCCATGGCAGACCCTCAGTTAACAGTATTATTGTTCATTTTTGGAGCATCATCTGCAATCAGCTTTGTGAAAGACATGGCAACACTTTCTGCACAACCCACCCATCATTTTGCACAACATTGTGTGGGCGCTACAGCGCAAGCTGTGGCTGCTCTGTTTGGTCGATGGTACTGGGAAGTACTGTACCATTCGCCATACTCCCCAGATTTAAGTCCTTGCGATTTTGACTCGATTCCAAAGATGAAGAAACCACTTCTTGGCATTCGCTTCGGAACTGTTCCAGAGATTTGACAGGAACTGAACGGCTTGATTCGCATCATCAACAGAACAGGCTCTGCTAATGGTATACTATGCCTTCCACATCACTGGCAACGGGTTCTACACAACTTTTGACTACTTTGAAGGACAGTAACACGTGCAAATATGTAATGCTTTTGTGTCAGTTGTGAATAAATAGTCCAGCACTATTTAAGTTCCAAACTTTGTATGAATTAAAACAATGAAACTTTATAATTGTAAATTTCAACATATGTGATCAGCACAAAACTTGGTGCATCTGTCAACAATGATGATTTTCTACAGACATGGTGCCCCATACATATTCTTCATTGCTGATGGACATACACAAATATTCATATTTCATCAGCAGAGGAAAGTTGTTGGTCTCATTTAGACACAGTTGATAATGTTTCCCCAGTTCACATATCCACATACTACTATGAAGAAATGTGAAGACACCAATAAACACTTCTACCATTTGCGAATCATCGTCTAAGAGGATGAAATCGATATTACATTTCTTTTTGCTCGTATTTCAGGGTTTTAATGTTTTCCCTAGATTCTGCAGTTTCCTCAATTTTGCATGTGTTAAGTATGGACCGCACGAAAACATAAAATAGGGGTTTCACTCTAATTGGTGAGTTCTGCATTTATAATTTACATCTTATATAGATGAACCAATGCAAAGCAAATGAGCAAATTAAAGATCACTTTAAAGTTGTTATAAGTGTTAATTGTAAGAAAATGGAAACAAAATACAGCATGATCTGCAGTGTATTGACACTTTGTGCAATACATAGCAATTGAACTTCAACATAAACAACTGTAAAGCAAGAACCTTTATTATACAAGGGTGGTTTGGAAAGTTCTCAGAACGGAATAGAAAAAAGTACTTACATCACAAACTTTTTCAATGTAGTCTCTCCTTGTATATTAATGCACTTGTTCCAACAATGATATTGCTCCAGGCCTGCAAAATAGTTGTTAACTCCGGCAATCAGTTCTCTGTTTAAAGTGAATCATCATCCACCAAGAAAAATTTTCAGTTTTGGAAACAGATGGCATACTGACAGTGCCCATATCTGGTGAATAAGGCAGGTGGGGGGGGGGGGGGGAGGGCAACAATTCATACCTTAATTTGTGTTATTTTGCCATGGCGATGGCATGTGTGTGGATGTGCATTGTCTTGATGGAAAATAATTTTCTCCCTGGCTAAACCTGCACTTTTTTGCATATCTTTTGTTGCAGTTTGTCTAGAAGGGTAGATAGTATTCTCAGGTAATTCTTTGCCCAGTTGGGAGATCATCTACAAACAGAATCACCTTCACATCTCAGAACACTGATGCCATATTGTGTGCACAATTGTGTGCAACAGTCCAGTGGATATCAAGTAATCAACTCTAACACTGACCTTTCATGCCGATTCTGAGAACTTTTCAGACCACCCTCATAAAACTATGCAACAGCCAGACAAACAGTGGAAGCAATCTATTTCCATAAAATATCTGGAAGTTGACTTAAGTAGTGATTTGAAATGTAATGACCATATAAAAACTGCTGTGGGCAATGCAGATGACTGACAGATTTATTAGAGGAATCCTCGGAATGTGCTGTCTGCCAACAAAGGTAGTAGGTTACAAAAATTTTGTTTGGACAATTTTGATCAGCAGTATGAAATCTATACCAGGTAGGGTTAATAGTAGACATACAGAAGATCCAACAGAAAGCAACTAATTTAGTAACCATGAAAGCATAGGATGATTAGGAAACCGGCAGTGGCAGACACTGCAAGAGAGATGTTCTGTATCTTAGTATGGGCTTCATTTAAAGTTCCAAAAATGTGCATTTCACGAAGAGTCAACCAATATATTGCTTTCTACTACGTATACCTTGTGAAGCGACCACAAAAATAAGTTCACAGAGATTAGGTCCCACAAAAAGGCATACAGGCAATCATTTTTTCAGCGAACCATACACGACTGGAATAGGACGACATGATGATGGTACACAAAGTACCATCGAAACACACCGTGAGGTGGCTTAAGAAGTAGGGATGTATATGTAGTAAGGTTTTATTGGCAGTTAGATTTTTCTTTTCTTTTTGCATATTGAAAGCTTTCCATCTCAAGGCAACAGCACAGTGAAAATCCATCAAACACATTGCCCTTGTTACAATATTGATTAACGACGTATCTGTGACTAATGTATTCAGCAAGCAGTAACATGCTAGCTGAGGCAAGAGTTGAATCCTGCTTAAATATCATAGCATAATGAGTGGAGTCATGGCCTTCTAATCTGGTTTACCTCAAGTCCATCCCCCCCCCCCCCCCAAACCTTTGGAGTTTTCTAATAGGTTCTAGGACACAAACTTTCTTATTAACTTGATGAAATTACATTCTAAAATAGTCTTAATTCATGTAAATGTAATCTCTCTGAGGAGCAAAACTGTTCAATTGTCTTTGTCTACAGGACAGATAGCACTTTACTCACAGAAAAATATTTCACACTTTTCAGTTCCAAGTCTTATATTTCACACAGTCTAAGGTTTCTGCTACCGAATACCAACAGCAAGAATTGCCTTAAACCAGTGTTCCCAGGTTTAGTGATCCACCAGACAAAAGCTTGTCATGAAAAAAATTAAATAAAATAAAGTGTTTTTAAAGCATCATTGTTCATTTCGTTGTTCTATCAGATCATTTTATATGCACATTGAAAGTATTTTTAGCGTACAAAATACTTTTACGTCATGGAGAAAACACGTATAAGAGGAGTAGCGTGGTCACCTAATATAGGTGGCAGTGGCCGCAGCATTGCAATGCGCATGCACAGCTTTCGTTCAAATTCTCTTCTGAACCCCCTGGTAGCAGCATATGGGCACGCCCGTGGCAGGGAGGGGCAAGGGGAAATGCCGCTTTTAAAATTGGCGTTGGAGCTAGTAGACACCAGCTCCTGGTTACTCAAGCTCTGGCAGTTATGTATGAATGGACCCGAAGCACAGACAATGGAGCTACTGCGCACCCTGCCTTGCGCAAATCCTCCATCAAGGGAACATCAGCACTTCATATTTGGTTTTGGCGCATTCGTGAAAAACACGTCATATTTGGTAAAATATCTTATAACTATAAATTAAAGACACATCAATTGTAAAAGCGTTCAGGATATATGATCATGAATAATAACGTAGTCACTATTCTCCACCTAGCAAGAGTAGCCACTTGGTTAGCGGCATAGCGCAGTGGTGTTACAGGTATCGGTTTCGAGACAGACTGTAAGCAATTTTTTTTTTTTAAACTCAATCTTCTTTTTAACAGATGCGGGAACAACAATGACTTTTGTATTGTCACTTGCCACATATACTTTGGACATTTTAGCAAATGTGTCCAGATTTTGAGGGTAAATGACATTTATACTCTACGTTGTAACAAATATTTAACTGTTTTGAAAGGTGTGGGAAAGAGCAGCCTTTGCGCATGCATGGCGTGGCTTACAGTGTCATGTGACCTGGAAGAGAAGTGTGAAATAACGAAGCGAAGCTTTGCAGCCCAACACCTCAGCTCGATTTGAAGCAAGCGCAAACAAGCTGAAGTAAGGCATTCTGCAGATCTTTTAAGGAAAATATACCTAAATGAGGGGGGGGGGGAGGGCAGGGCAGAAATGCCAAGTGGGGTGGGGGGTATGGTGCCACTATCAAGATCCGGCACTGAAAGAAGTGAACCCCCCAGTCATTTGAAGCACGAGCCGCCACTGCCCTAAAGTGCGAACGATGCAATAATGTTCACCTTATGTGGAGGGCTATTGTAAATCTATAGTGCACCACTTATAACAAAACTTTTTTTTAGGTTGATGTCGTTATTGATTAGACATGCAACATCTTTTTTAGAATAATAAGTGACAGAATAGCTCAAAAGTAGCACATGCACAAGGACGGAAATTTGAGTTTTAATAGAGCTAAAGAAGGCATTTAACCTCCTCCATTTCCTGAACTGTGTGATCTGGCAGCCAGCAACTGTCACTAAAGCACACAGAGAGTGTACACCGTGATGAGGCACACTTGCTATTTATAAAAGCCTCACCCTTACCAAGCTTTCAGAAACACAGTGAAATCAACACACTGAATATTGATACTTTATTTGAAAGAACATCGTGCCACCAGCTACCAGTTTAATCAACCATTTCACGTTGCAAGTAGAGTAACCAATTCAATAAAGGTATACTAGCTATCTTTCCTCCCCCCCCCCCCCCTCTCTCTCTCTCTCTCTCTCTCTCTCTCTCTCTCTCTCTCTCTCTCTCTCTCTCTCTCTCTCTCTCTCTGTGTGTGTGTGTGTGTGTGTGTGTGTGTGTGTGTGTGTGTGTGTGTGTGTGTGTGTGTCCATAAAGAACAGAGGACTTAATCTGGCAGTTTTTGAACACCAACAAATCTCTTTTCCTTGTTTTCATAATCCACAATGAAGAAATGAGTACACGTGGCTTTTAAGAAAGTTCATAGTATGCTAAATTCCAATATGACAAAGGGAGTTACTGATACTATTGACCAAATGTGCATTAAATGTTGATTAACATGAATGACAAGAAGAGGGACAATGGCTATATTACATGCACTGCTGAATGTTGCTGGTATCAATATGCAGATGTCATTTCAAGCAAATGAAAAGAACAGGGAACATTCACATCAAGTTTATCTGAAGAACCTTTCTTTTCAACTCTCAAAACCACATCATATCAAAAGACACGTAATACCATGCTTAGCAGCCAATTATCATGACTATGCATTATTCTAAAGTTCAAGAGACACACATACAAGAGCATCCAACAGAGACAGAAGGTAGATGTGGAATTTGTGAAAGGCCAGAGAATAGCTCAACAATAAGATGTAGCTCTTGTAATTATTTTGTTTGCAAAAATCAGTCTTAAACAGCATTTGTCTGTGAAAAATGCAGTGTGCTTTCATCCGAGAAGGCAATTTGAAAGTAATTATTCCAATGTAACAAATTAGCATTTACAACACACATGAAATATAGTGGAGCATGAGGCTGAATGTTATTTTCTGTACTGTATGATGTAATGCATATTACTGCAATAAATGATAAAGCAATAGCAATAAATAGCCACTAAAAGTGTACATAATACCCCATACACCTGCTTCAGCATTAAAGTGCACCCGTCATAATGTTAAATGTATTTGTCTGACTTGTGCCTTACTACTTCAAATATTGTACACACAGCTTTGGATGACACACAGTAAAAATCATATTGCTTGGTACCCTGTGTATTACAATTCACAAAAAATGATTTTTTTAAAGACGGTATTTGCATCTTTTATATATTTCCCCACTTTGTAAGTATTTTGGAACTTTAGTGTATGTATTCACTGCATTGATATAATGCTCAAAACAGTGAATGTAAATCACTAGTAATAATAGCCTGACCTACTAAAGTCTAAATTCTTTGTTCAGTATGTTATAATTAATGTACTGTTTCTAAACAGTCACTGAACTGAATGTGAAAGCATAAGTACCAAGCAACTGTATATAATAGTTTTTCCATGGCCTGCTAATTAAGATATAAGCTATAATAAAGTAAGAACTTCAAAATTTTAAAATCTTTACAAGAGGAAAAAGTGAATAAAAAACTGATGTGTAATGAAACAACACATAAGCTATTTTCACTTCTGTTGCAAAAGCAGGAAAGATTTAAGCACGCAAATGTGAGGTGATGAATGACACAGAAACACAAGGAACATCCACTTCACTTACAGGCAGGGAATAATTTTCAGATCTAATGATCAATAAGTTGAAGGAAACTTTATACAGATGACTATACCGAGAGAAAAAAAAGAGAAGAAAAAATAATTTTTTTAAAAAGTTGTGGACTTCCAATTCAAAGTGGCACACAGCCAAAAACTAATGTTTCTGAAAAGAATTCCCCATTACCACAAAATATTTATGATCGGTAACATTCTTATTAATATGGTTGAAATCTAGAATATCTCAACAATTTCACACTTGCCGTGAAGTATCATCCTCCTCTTTTCTGTATTCATTTTTGTGTAAACTGATAAAACGTCAACATCCTTTCTGTCCTTCCAATTGAGATCCAGCAATACATTTCCTCCTAAAATTAAAGAAAGTTTACTTTCAGACCTACAGTCAATTCTATTTTGTACTAACTGGAGAAGTTATCATGTGTTACTTTTTATTCTGTTTGAATCCATTAATGAAAGTGATTTTAAGTCTACACCCACTGAATCTTCACAGCTAGAAAATGTTTTAAGCAATACTGCTATTGAATTCAACTGTTTCGAAAATTTCAGGCAGACATACAATGCCCTTCTAATGGTTATGTCATATCACAAGCACATTTTTTCAGCCACGATAACAAAATGTGTTCCAGCACTTCATTTGGTCCCTAAATACTTCACGATTATTTTCTGATTTGACTTCTGCTCTTTTCATTACTACAGCAGCTAATATGGATTTAAGTTTTGTATACAGTAGAAGTAACGACCATACATCTAACATTTGCCATAAACACACTGTACATATGAATACAATATGTGTAACAAACAATAGCAGTGTTCAAATACTAATGTGAAGTCTACCACAATTACAAAAATTAAAGAAAAATAAGGAGTAAAGAAAGATAGAAAAAAAGAAGGAATGAACTGAAATACAAAACCAACTGATTTAAATTTTCCCAGAGTTATGGTTGCAGTATAGCAGTGTAGTCCAAGATTTTAAAAATTATGTGTGACTAAGGCTTCTAAATTTATTTTTCAAATCAAATATATCTACAATGTACAGTGTCATGTGTGTTTTGCTTGATATAAATTACATTACAAACAATGACACATTCTCCACTTTATGACAGCCTGAATATTGTATCACCTACTCCACAATCAACCCAGCCACACACAATATCCCATTCTGTTCCTCTTTATCCATTCATTCAAAGATGATTACTAAGTCTACAACAACTTTTGAATAATGAAAAGTGTGCTACAGCAAACCACACACTGCCACTGCATACACACACAAATATGTATTTGCATACAAATCTATGTGAGAGAGAAATGTGGTAATCCAAACTGGGTAAGTTCCTTAGTAGTAGGCTAACAACAGAACATAACAGATGATGTTACATAACTTTACAAAAAACAGCAATGGGATAGTTATAACAATTTTATATGAAAAACTAATTCCCAGCAACATGCAGGGCAAAAATTGAAGTTTAATGGAAACTATTTCACATTTTAATACACAATTTAGTAAGGGATATCTTTAAGGAACCATTGTTAGAATCAGATACTGAAGTTCAGTGTCTAAAACCTTGGAAATAGAGACAAGTGTTTGTCAAGGAAATGGGTTGTCACCAATTATGTTCAACTTGTTGCTGGATGAAGTGGTCTAATAATTGAGGCAGCTGATCAAAACCACAGCTATTTAAGGTGTACAAATTGGGTACAAAGTAAAATGTAAGAACACAATAGACAGTCTAGCCTTTGCCAATGATATGGCATTGCTACACAATAATGAAGAATATGAAAAAATGGCACCTGAAAATATCAGAGGCAGAAAAAGTTGATGGCCTGAATGCATAAACCAAATGGAGTTCCTACTACCTTGGGTAAATACAATTGGGAAGTTACAAACAGGAACATAACACACAGGCCCCAGAAACTATGATACCTTGCAAAAATAACCCCTTGAAAGAAACACCTGTCCAAGAATGCCAAACTACAGTATATGCCATTATGTGCCAACACTCAGTAATACCAAATTGTACAGCTAGGACATGAGAGTTAGTATACAGCTAGTTAAGGAGAAAAGAAAGATCTTAGAAGTCATACGGGGCATGAAAATTCAAGGAGAAGGTTGTGTGTACATAGAAATGTGCAAGGTGTGTGTGAGAGAGAGAGAGAGAGAGAGAGAGAGAGAGAGAGAGAGAGAGAGAGAGAGAGAGAGAGAGAGAGATTGTAAACAATGTGTCTGGCACACAAGTCTGCCATGAAGTTTCAATTTCAAATGATACAGAAGAGAGGGCCGAGATGTGTTAGACACAATATGAAGTTGGCAGACAAAATATTCAAGAAGAAGACAAAGACTGCAGGTTGATTACCAGAGAATAATGGGATAAAAGAAGTTGGGTGGATTGGAAAACAATTGGAATAAAAACACCATTCACAGCAGAAGGTAATAAATAAACCGATAGTAAAATCAAAATTAAGTTCAAACAACCAGAGATAATCAGGAGCATGAGATGATGAAGAGGTATTAGACAGAAAGAACACACAATTAAGAAGTAATTTGTGATCTTAAGGGGTAAAAATGAAGCAAATAAACAAATAACTGAATTATAAATTCCACACTGAGTGCTTGTCAGTATTACGAGTCTAAAAAAGCAAATAAGATTGCTTCGAATGAATTTCTATGCACATACCAACACTTATCTGTTGAAAAGGTCAGGAAACAAATTTCACAGAGACTACTTCATAAACACACATTTAACCGATGAAGAAAAATTCAAAGTATGGCCACTGAAAAACATTTTAATGATAAAATTACACTTATAATTTTGCCCCTCAGGTGCCAAGTTTCTAGAATGATAGGAACTGCTGAAGTTCTTATTTGGCTATCAGCTACAGGTGACTTAATAACAGTAAACACATGTAATACTTAATGTACTTGCCCTGTGAAGAGTATAAAGATATTTATAAACACGAAAAGCTTTATGTAAGTGTGTGTGTGTGTGTGTGTGTGTGTGTGTGTGTGTGTGTGTGTGTGTGTGTGTGCGCGCGCGCACACACACAATTTTACAGGTTTTCTTTGAGGTTCTCATACTCGTTAACATTCCCCTCTTCACCAAATAAAGAAATAAAAAATAAATAAATAAAAATAAAAAATGGAAAAATAAAAATACTTAAGTATGGTTTAGGAGAGAAAGCTGCAAGATGTGGGAAAACATAACTATAATTCATATGTGAGCATTCTATGCATAAGAAATGTATTACTGCATTAACACGCAAGTTCATAATGGAGCTACTAAAGTATCACATATGTCTGCAAATGATAAAAGTAATGTACAAGTGAATCTTTTAGTGATGTAACTGTAATACTAAATCTAACAATACCTGTCTTTGTTGTAGCCATTCAGGAGCTGCTCATGTAGCTTTTTTTCATACTCTTGGTGTTTCCCCTGCTGCATTTCTTCTTTTGTAAAGCTTGCCTCTGGATCACCTTTAAAAGAAAGCCAAGCGGATAATATTTTTACAGTTAGCAGCAATATTTCATTGTTTGTGATGTTGCCCAGAATAATGAAGTTAGAATAGATAAATATCCATTTAATGAAGCAGTGCAAACAAACTGGTTAAAGTATTACAGAGCACTGTGCACACCAATGTGATTGGTTTGATGATTTTCATTTAAAATTTTAATTTTGTCATCATTATGCTCATCTTATCCAATAAATTGAAACAATGGTACCTGTCTGTAAGAAATATTCAGCAAACAGATAAACCTGGTACAGTATTACAGTAAACAAACTGCTGTCATATAATATTCTCAGTGGTAGTTTAATTATACAAAATACTGACACACTCCTTTGAACTGAAATGAAGCTTTGTTTCCCAGAAGTTTTTTTATTTTTGAAAAGAAATGCTCAGGACTTACAGGAACCAACTTGGGAGGAGGTGAAACATGTTCTCATGGAAACAAATTCAATGCTGATGTGACCAGATCACAGTTCCCACAAACAAGTTTCCTGTTTGGTCTAAGAAACAAGACAAAACAGATTTGACAGTTCTGACTTTTAAACCAGTTGAGTTTGTTTTTCGTCTACATGTTTTTATTCTTTATTTATTTTTATTAATGCTGTACATAATGTGTCACACTTTATTACCTTACTATCCCCTTATTTCTGTTTATCAACATACAGATCCTGAAAGGTAAAATCAATAATTACTTCAACAGCCACAATTTGGTTTTTTGTTTGTAGTAGGTGATAAGTTTACTAGTATTGGGAAATGGTGGGGAGTGAAAATTGGCATTTCCTTTTCAAATGAACTCTCTTTACATTTTACAGATGTATTTCACAATAATTTAAACCTGGAACCCCTCACAGGGATTTCAAGCATACTACCCCTACCATAATTGTTCACTGTGCCACATCACTTTGCAATTTTGTTTTTGCAGCAAGAAAGACACAAATGACAACGAAATGGTGTAACAACACAACAATTTCACTTTATATACTGACTCTGAATAATGGGTCATTGGGTCAGCATTACCAATACAATATCTACAACTACATGTATTATATCTTAGCAACAGACTTCTGTTCAAATGTTTGTAAATCTAAATGACTTGGCTGCTGCAGTTATTGGTCCCTAGACTTATAAACTACTTTGATTTAAATTAAATGATTCTAAGGACAACACACATGCACAAGATTAGTAGAAGATGAGTGTGACCTAAGAAAAGAGGCAATGAAGAAAAACAGGCAACAGGAAGGTACATATCCAAACTAGTAAAGTGGCATGGGGAACGCAGCAATCACAACAACTGGTACTCCATGTCAGCAATGTAAATTGGCTCACTGAAGTACACAGTCGTAAATGTGCTCTCAAGGCACTTTCAGGGTACAAGGGACTGTTGACTGATAGAAAGGCAGTTGGCCAACCAATCTTTAATGCACTACAACCTCCAGCCTAAAATCTTAGGCAAGAGCCCAGAAAGATAAAAGAAAAAATTTAAAATGGTCGTCACACTTGCCACATTGTCAGCTAAAACCATCAAGATTCGCTGTCGCACTCTCAGCATGATATAAAATACATTCAACTAAAATGTGGCGAACCGTGATTTACACGCCACAGGCATTACAAAACGGGGGAACCTCTCGACAGAGTAAAATGCCGTGCGTCAAAAGGCAGTGCCCGATTCGTAGACGTGTCAAGGCTACCTCATGCTGCCACAATGACTGACAGGAGGTTCGCCATGGTCTGACAGTTGGTTTAACCAACCGCAGTTTATTGCCCGTCACTGCCTGCCACAATGCCTCCCACAAATGGAGAGACCTCTTCTCTTCCGCAGCACAGAGAGGATGTCCTGCAGGGGAATGGCACACTGTATGATATCACAGCCTCTGCAGGCCTCCTTGGCAGCCCTATCAGCCATTTCATTGCCACGAATGCCGACATGGCCTGGTACCCAACAGAATGATATTTGCTTCCCCCACTGCTGGAGGGAGTACTGTTTGTCATGTATGAGCTGTACTATCTTCTCATCTGGGTACAAAGTTTGTAAAGATTGCAGTGCGTTCAGTGAGTCTTAACACAGAAGAAACCGTGTGCCACAAACACGCTACATTTGCTCCAATGCCCGCAGGATCGCGTGTAACTCTGCTGAGAATACAGAGTATGCCATTGGGAGATGAATCTGGATGGTGGTGTTGGGGAACACTATTGAGCAGCCTAGGGAGTCCCCCAGTTTGGACCCATCCATGTAAACCACCGTAAAATCTATGCTCATCTAAAATGTTAAAAAACCAGACTGAAATGTAAAATCAGAAGCAGAATACTCCTTAAAATGTGTCAAGTCTAAAAGTAATCTGGGTCTTTGGAGAAGCCAAGGTGGACATTTACTCCAACCTCTACGTAAAACATTAATAACTGCTACAACCATATCTAAAAAACAATCCTTAGCAAAAATCCCAAAAGGCCTCGTAGCTCGAACCTAATTGCAGAGCAACACTCTGCAGTCCACCAAGGGACAGGCTGCTGTTTTGGTTGTCCTAACAACAACAGCATAGATGCTGCAGCAGCCTTACAGATCCTTTATTTATTTATTTTATTTATTTATTTGTTTTCAGTGATACAGTCCACCCATTCCTGGACACTGTTCAGCCGACTCGCTGAGCTGGAAACACGTGACAGTGTCCAGTCAGCTTTACTGATCACCCATTGCAGGAGGTATGCTTTCTGGCTCTACTCTGTCTGGCAGGTCAATTCAGATGGGGAAGTGGTCAATGCCATTGCAGATCATCGACCACTTCCCAGTGAGTACTGTGGGTGAGGGCTGGTGAGCAAAGTGAAAGATCTATGGCTGTGAACGACCCCGTTGCAGTACAAAAGTGTGTGGGCTGTCCTGTGTTTAATAAGTGAAGGGCATGTCAATCAATAAAATAGAACAAAGGATGTGACATTGTCATGAGGCATGCAAAGACTTTCAAAACGGGGGAGGGGGGGGGGAATAAATAAAAATATCTTAATTTTGTTTGATCTTATTCAATGCAATCTTGTGCTGGTTTTTATCAGTTTCTTCCCAAAACAAGGGGTCACCACCGAGTGTTCAAATGTTTGTAAATCTATTGGACTCAACTGCGTGGTTATTAGTCCATAGCTTACAAACTACTTAAACTATGGTAAACTAACATAAGGACAACACAAACACCTATGCCCAAGGGGGTACTCGAACCCCCGATGGGGAACAGCTGCACGCACCACAGCATGGTGCCCAGTACGCTTGGTTAATCCGCTGCGGTGGCACTGAGTGTGAAATGTTCAACTACCCCGAGCATCCATTTTCATTTGTGGCAGGTGTTTATCTTTGGTCATCCTAGACCTCTAATAGATCACTTTTTCAGTGTTTCTTCTCCTGAATCCTTTGAGGGTTTAAGGAAAACATCAAGGGGCAAAACATTTTTCTGTATTTCAACTTCTCTCTTTTCCCCCATTGTCAGAGATAGACAATGACTACCACTTAGTTGCTTTTTTACATTCAATTTCTTCAGCAAAAAATTAATGCAAAGAAACATCCATAAACAACATGGCAGGAATCATATTAGAAGTTACTTGCCATCTGATTTAATGAACTGAAGCAAACTGTTTTCCGTCAAATGTGTAAAATTCTTGCAGAGTGGATCTGTTACTCTTATGCACTGTAATAAAACATAAATACACAAAAGTAAAAATCTGTTTATAAAATGCACCCATAAAGTTCAAAAAGTATGCTTTCTTATAAACAGGAAATAAATCTGATTTTGTTGAAGTTAGTGAAACCACAATTGTGTGGGATATACGTAACTACCGTTTTTCATTTTATAATTATCCCTCTAAAATGAAAGCTGAGAGAGCACTGTCTCATAAGTCATGCCTTCACAACGAACTTGTTGTGAGCAAGCTGAGTGTGAGCACAGCAAGCAGGTTTAGCCCCCATTAGCGGCACATGGCAGAGTGTCGGCGGCAAAGCAGCTGCCGTCACATGTTTGTCAGTCAATTCAAATCCATAGGTGGCTGCATAGAGATTGCTATTTGAATTATTACTGATATAAATAAAATAAGCAAAAATGTACTTGTGCCACATAATTTTATTAACATGTGCTTCTAGATTTTTCGTAATGTACTTTGTGACCTGTCACACAGAACTTTAAGTAATTATATTGTGAGATTCTTGGTACCTATATATTTTTTTCCACTCAACAATTGCCTCTATGTTAGGGATAATTGTTATCACGTCTTTTAAGCGCAGTACATAGTTTAAATTATGACAAGATAGTGAGTATCTCTCGTGTGTCTCATTACTTTCCATTGCAGCCAATTGTTTACAAACATACATCGAACTGAACACTGATATTATGGTAGATGGGAGATTGTGGAAATGAAAGGAAAAAATCTATCCTAAGAGAAATGCATTCCAAACACTTTTTTTCTGAAATCTCTCTCTGCAGTGTGTGTTGCAAGGCAGATCAATAAGCTGTAGCTACTGTTCACAAACATTTTTCCCCAACATTTTATGAATATGGGGAACATATTAAAGTCATATTCTTATGCCCCGAGTCTTCCTTAATGGAGATAAAATCATATGAATAATGTTTAATAATATCCAGTTTCGTATTCTTTCGAGTGGAGGGAATTATAATGTTGCTGCAAATTAAGTTTCCTAAAAGAATGAAATGTTTTAAGACATATTCAACATCAACCATTTTTTACAGTTAACAGGTACAATTCCTACCATTGAGAGTTGAACTGTGAATGCATGGCTGTAGTTACACGATGATGACATGACTTAACAGGTGACATGAAACTAATTATATAATGTCAAAACAGTTGGTGCAAATTGACCATAGTGCAGTGGCCCACATGCACTGGCATTTCCTCTTCCCTCACCCACCATCCCCACTATCATGACCTTGCACCTGCTTGCCAGCAAGTGCCCAAGCAGCCACAGGTACTTGTGATCAGTACCAGCTAGTTGTTAAAAAAAGAACAACAGTGAATAAACTACAGTAAAACCCCACTTTTACATTCCCGGAGTTTACGTTTTCTCACAATTTACACCATTTCATGGTGGTCCTGTCAAATTTACTTTGCTCACAATTTTTATTCGCCCCTGTTTTTGCGTTAACATATTTACACTTTTCCTGTGTTTTACATTTTTGAAACCATGTTCACAAAGAAAAAATGACGTAATTGACATTGATGCTGGAATGGCTTTCGCTTTCATGTGTAGTGTTTACAAATGTTACGCAGTCAAGTTTCTTGACACTTTGCATTTGTTCAAAGGTACCGTATATATCGTGGGTTTTTTTTTTATTTTTTTTTCAGTACGCACCTAGTTCTCACGATGCTCCCACCAGCCATCACTTTGTTTATGCATCTGGTACTTTTTCATGATTTGTGTGACATGTTTTGAGAATTTCTTCTTATTGTGAAATGCAAATATTTATCTATGTAATATCAAGAAGGGACAACTTCCTGATGTTCTGCAAAACTTATTTATTCGTCACAAACTGGCTTTCAGCTTCTTAGGCCATCATCAGGTGACGCCTGACCGTACTATACATGTTTTCAAAGATGTTACAAACATGTTAAGATTTACAAAGATGTTATCACAGAAAATCTATACTTCACAGGAAAGTTCATTGCAAGTACATATTTATGAAAGTTATTAACATTTATATAAAAATATAATAAGTATGTGTAAAAGATCAAAACTGACATGATTATTTTTGTTGAAAAGGAAAGTTGGAAAATGAAACTTATTTCAGTGGAGGTGTAAAGGGGTACTGGATCTGATCGTTTAATACTAAACTGGCATCCTGAGCCAAATGTTTATTGATCCCCAATATTTCCAGTAGTGTCATCTTACTGCTTTTCTTTATGGGATGTAGGATTTCACAGTTTACATCGTAATCATAGTTTTCTCTGAGCAGATGTTCAGCAAAGGCTGACTGTCTTTTTTTAACCTCCAACTTCTCTAGTGTTCTGACAATCTAATAGCTACAGACCTGCCAGATTGACCAAAATACACTTTCCCACAATGTTTGCATGTGATATTGTACACACCATTCTGTATTAGGAGTTGAATTTTGTCCTTACTATTGAATAAATACTTTGAAATGTTGTTTGTATTGTAAAATGCAGGCCTGTGATTTTGAGACTAACTTTTTACCAATATGATCTGAAATTTTGCCTAAATATGGGATGACACACCAGTTTTCTGACTACTGACTTATTCTTGCTGGCCAGCATATAAAAGTGTTCTAATTTTTCTCATTTTCTTGTTATTCAGTATAGTGTTAATCAGGGCAGGGTTATAGCCATCACTGGATGCTATATGTTTGATTGTTTGTAATTCTGTTTGAAATGCAGAATTAGATAATGGACCATGGAGTGGAAAGCTGCATGTTTATGGCTGTGTGGATGCTGGGAACTAGCAGGGATAACTGTATCTGTTACTATGGATTTTCTGAAAATACTGAATAAGTGTTTCTTTGTGTTTATATTAATAGTAAGGTCCAAAAAGTTTATAGAAGATCCTCCTAGTTCCATAGTGAACTTAATTTTCTTATGTTGGGAATTTAAATGTTGTAAAACGTTTGTCTGGTGGCACCAGTCCATAAACACAGCACATCATCCACACACCTGAACCAGTATCCAATTTTGCACCTCAGTGGTTCCTTCTGTAAGAAAATCTGCTCAAAACGATCTATGAAGATCTCAGAAAGAATGGAACTAAATGGAGTACCCATAGCTAGGCCATCAGACTGACTGTAGTACTTATTTTCAAACTGGAAGTAATTTTGCTTTACACATATTTCAGTAGCAGTGATTATGCAGTGTGATTTAAAAGGGTTTACTTTACATTTATGCAAAAGATCAGAAAGGATGCCTATACTTTCATCAGTGGGAATATTTGTAAACAAATTGGTGATATCAAATGATACTAGTTTAGAATTATGTGGGACCTGGATGTATTTAATTTTTGTCAACAAGAGCTATGGAATTCTTTATTCCAAAATTTGGTTTATCGCTTGTTTTCTTTTTAATCTAACTCTCTTGCTAGTAAGTAACAAGGAGCAGAAAATGATGACACTACTGGCCTTACAGGAATCAGATCTTTATGTAACTTAAGTAAACCATACAATCTAGGAGCCATGGGGGTTCATATTCACTAGCACTCTGATGTTGTTTTCAGATATAATGCTGTTACATGATTTTATAGTGGCTTTTACTTGTTCATTGAAACTAGCAGCAGGATCATTAGGTACTTTCTGAAAATCTGGATTATGAAGGAACTGGTTCACTTTGTTGACATCACTTTTGTTCATAAGTACCAAACTGTGATTTATCAGCTTTAGAAATTATTTTATTTTTAAACTTCTGCAATGTATTAATTTTGTTGCATGATACTACATCGAAGTTGGAATGAGCACTTTTAATTTCATGGGCTACTAAATGTTTTGTAGAGATATCTTGTCCTAGAGTGAGCTCAAGATCAACTTTCAGTACATCCAACTGTTTACTGGTTATGGTGCATGGAGGAGCATATTTAATACCTTTATTTAACACTTTTAGTTCGTCTGTAGTAATAACTGTACTGGATAAGTTTGTGATATGATCAGAAAACTTTTGAATAGAAACTGTTGCTACAGATACCTCTGATATTGCAAGTGTATTGTCACTAGTCGACTTCAGCAGCTTTTCATGCTGGCGCAGATAAATTTGGTGGATAATAGAGTTAACTTCTTGGATTCACGATTTCCTATCAGAAAGGACACAGTTCGTTGTAATTGACGGTAAGTCATCGAGTAAAACAGAAGTGATATCTGGCGTTCCACAGGGAAGCGTTATAGGTCCCCTACTCTTCCTCGTGTTTATAAACGATTTAGGAGACAATCTGAATAGCTCCCTTAGACTGTTCGCGGATGATGCTGTCGTTTATCGGTTGGTGAAGTCAACAGAGGATCAAAAGCAACTGCATTGGCAGAACACTTAGAAGATGCACCAGCTCCACCAAAGAGACTGCCTACATCACACTTGTGCGTTCTCTCTTGGAGTACTGTTGTCCCTTGTGGGACACTCACCAAGTGGGACTAACGAAGATATTGAGAAGGTTCAGAGAAGGGCAGCTCGTTTTGTTTTATCACGTTACGGGGGGGAAAGCGTCACGGAAATGTTGCACGAATTGGGGTGGAAATCATTAAAAGAAAGACGTTATTCATTGCGGCATGATCTGTTTGCGAAGTTTCAATCACCGACTTTTAGTTCTGAATGTGAAAATATTTTGCTAGCACCCACCTACTTAGGGAGACATGGCCATCCCAATAAAATAAGAGAAATCAGATCGAAATGGAATGATTTAGGTGTTCTTTCTTCCCGAGCGCTATTAGAGAATGGAATGGTAGAGAAAAGTTATGAAAGTGGTTAATGAACCCTCTGCCAGGCACTTAAATGTGATTTGCAGAGCATCTATGTAGATGTAGAAGCACATTACGATCAATCTAATTCGTACGGATGTGTGAAGGTCAAAATACACATGTGAGAGACTTTTAGATGTAGACTTAAGTTGTCATGAATTCTGTACCAATGTTGCATTTCTTCTTTCACCCACATTTTTTCAGTGACTTGTATAGCCTTCATTGCAGCTGCTGAAGTACTTCTTGTTTTAATGTTGATGTACTTTGGGGTTAATTTGGCGATGTAAACTTTCCCTGTTGAACCAAATATGCTGTTTACCTGTTAGCTACACAGCATTGTATTCAAATCTTGTGCAAACACACTTCTGGTAATCCTCTCAGCTTGGCACCCTAGGTATCTGACAATTGTAATGCCACTGGTTACCCAAGCAGTGGCTTGTATCATTTGGGCCTTAAACCTGCCCTCACTGAACCATATTATGTAACTTAGGCAGTTCCTGTGAAAACATTTTAGCCAAACGTTCGGGAAATGAAATATACTTGCAAAGTCCTCTCTCCCTATTCTCCACCAGGCACCCACATAGCCAATCTGGGACTGCAGCCACGACTGCCAGGCAAGCCTTGTGTTACATTGTCCAGTTAGCTGGTGCACCACACCAGGTCTTGCTGGGTCACATGGGAACCAGCCAGAGTTTGAGTCTACCTGTGAGGCTTGGCTGTTCATCAGTTGCAAGCATGTACTAGGCGTTATATTGTAGCAGGCACAAAACAAAATCTCTGTGGAACATTCACAATTTTTCCCCCTCACAAGTGTTTACCAATACAGTATTTAACCGCAGGATTTAGTGATGGTCATGATACAAGGAACAAGGTGATTCCTTAAATCTTATTTGTTGCTTGCAATCAGTAAATAATGTATTGTACGTACTTACTAAAACAACTGTACCTTACTATGCTGTGAATGTAGTTGGTTTTATTAAAGAACCTAGCAAGTCTCACATTTTTAATACTGTATGAGGAAATGGCAAGTACCTATGGACAGATACATAAATTAGCTGTTCATCTCGTGGCAGAAGTTAATCAAATCTGATATTGTATTAAGTTATCTTTTCCGTATCAGCAACACTTTACCGTGGGAAAATCTGGCTTCAGACTTGTGCTTAACTGCAACAGATTTTCTTAAATATCAGATGTAAATGTGTCAGTTCAGGGATCAAATACAAATGTTTCCATCATTCATTAAAAAACTTACAGTTAAGAAAATTTGTTTAAATTCAAACAAGTTGAGTGCTTCAATACCCTACAGAATTTCTAAGTAGAAATTCATTTTTCTTCAAATCAAAATACGAAAAACATAATTAAATGTACATTTGAAGGAAGTAGCAAAAACTATGAAAGACTATCTCCCTACGCACGCACGAACGCACACGCACGCACACACGCACACACGCACACACGCACGATCGTCCATATTCCAAAACACGTGAGGTACCATAGCTATAAAATATTAGTCTACCATTTTTATTTAGCATTTGATCAAATTTTGATGGGTGAAGAAGCACATCTCTTGTACTTACAGTGGGATAATGTGCTATTTCTAGCAGTGTAAGTCCAACATCTTTAAAGCCTTTTCGTGCAACTGTATAGCAGAGAATAGGTTCCCCTCCTTCAGTTTAACAGAAACTTCTTTTCTCTCTTCCTCGCACTTGTAATGCTTTTCATTCCTTTAATATTTGCTTTGTAGTGCTGATAAAACAATTATAATTTATGACAATCCAATAACCTTATCATGGAAGTTGCTAGGCTTCTGGTACATATAAGGCTGCATTACTCATTCCCAGCCCTGGCCATTTCCCTGTTGCACCTTGGGTTCACTGGGTATCTGAATGAGCATCATACTTCAACAGCATATTGTGACTTGCGTGACTACCCATAGTGCAGACAATAGAACAAAGCTATCAGGCACAAACAAAATGTATGGCTCTTTTGTCAACTGCATAGAACAAGGTTAGTTGAAAAAATTGTTGGAATCACCAAGAGATGTCAGTGATAGTAGAATGAGTGTTTTACATGATATCCATTGGACTGTTGCCTGAACATTATTGGATAAGTGCATTAATCTATAAGGAGACTACATTGAAATAATAAAAGTTTCGGTTATTCCAACACACACTTTTATAATAATTTGTTTTAGCTATTAAAACAATGGAATAAAATCTCTTTAACAATACATGCATCTTTAGTTCCACCATAACTCTTTCTTATGCATTTCTACAGCATCACATATGCTGGAGCTCTATAATTCATCTTACATACTTTCTTCTGTAATAAGAGACAAAAGAACCATTAAAAACATAGATTACAGCTAACATATTACCTGTTGGCTTTTGTACTGGGATCTTTGGCCAATATTTGTGTAACAATTTTTCTAATGTTTTATTTGCAGGAGTAATCAGTACTGTCAAAGGTTCACCTTTCACTGCTGGCGAGTCCACTATCAACAATTGTGAATGAACCTTTGAAGTAGCAAAAACTCCTGCTAATGAACATAAAAAAATCATTAAGCAAATATCAACCAGCTGACAATGTGACAAATTGAACAGTCATATGTAAATACAAACTAGGCAGTCACTAAAAAGTGTCAATTCTTCTTCTTCTTGTCTTGGGCTTACATGTAGATAATGCAATACACACACTAATAAAGAAATTATAAATTTTGAAAACCATACACAAGAATCAATTTTCAGAGGATTAAATTTTGAAACTTTAATAAATTTGTCATCAAACATTTTGCATCCATGCTCAACTACAGCAACAAGAAAGAAAGTGTGGAATAATAAAACAATAGTCTTATCGATTTCAGAAATTACCTAAATCATGAAGATACATGCAGTCTGGTTTCGGGCAGGGTTGATTCTTCATAAAATGAGAGCAGTATTTCGTAGTACCTAAGGATGTTTTTATAGTCCTACCATCTACTGAAATGTTGTTTACTGCTTGAATAGCCCTCAAGGCATCATCAGCTTTATGGTAGGTTACATATGCACTTGCACTAGGACCCTGCAAATCAAATCAAAGCCCATTTAGTTATGTCAGAAAAACAGAAATACAAACAATAGTTAATTTGTATTCAATAATAATACTAATAATTTATCATCATCATCATCATCATCATCCCAGTGATCAAATTGCAATGCAGTGTCAGGTCATGAATTTAATAGACACTGTTAATCTAATTTGAAAGGTCTTGTGGTGCACACAATAATACTGTACATGAGTTCTTCACAGAACTTCAGAACTTTTCGCTATAATATGTTATTTATTCCTATCTTACCTGTTCATTATGTTTTATTAATTATTTGTTTATAAATATTATATTAAGCATTCTGTAAACGATGTAACAACTTGCTCCATGAACGAGAAGCAATGATTTGTACAGTCTGATACAACATTCTAATTGGTTGGTTGGTTGGTTGTTTGGGACGGATGGGGGGGGGGGGGGGGGGCAAACTGCATAGGTCAATCAGTCCCCGGGGGACAGGGGAAGGAGTGAAGCTAGGAAAGGAGGGGAAGGGAAAGGAAATGGAAATAAGTCCAGGGAGGAAAGAAGAAAGAAAGACTGCATTAGCTCGGGGCCCCGCACTCACTATGCGCGTATTCATGAAAGAACCGTGAGCCCCCTGGGGGTGGTGCAACATTCTAATTACTGATGTTCATTTCAGATAGCCCCCCCCCCCCCCCCCACTCTAATCTCCAAGCAGGGACTACTCAAGAGGGTGTGTTCATCAAGAACAACAAAATAGGCATTCTATGTATCGGAGTGTGGAATGTTCTATCCCATAATTGGGTAGGTAAGTTAGAAAAGTTGGAAACAGAAATGGATAGATTAAAGTGGCATATGGTGGGGATTAGTTAAGTTCAGTGGCAGGGTGAACAGGATTTCTGGTCAGGTGAGTACAAGTTTATAAATACCAAATCAGTTGGTGGTAATGCAGGAGTACGTCTAATAATGACTATGAAAATAGGAATGAGGTTAAGTTATTGTGAATAGTCTATGACGAGGAGATAGAAGAAATGTATGAGGTGGTAAAGGAAATTATTCAGACAGTAAGGGTGAGGAAAACTTAAATTGTGATGAGGGACTGGAACTGGGTAGAAGGAGAGGGGAGGGAAGGGAAGGGAAGGAAATATAGTAGGTGAATATGGACTGGGGAAAAGGAATGAAAGAGGAGATCGCCTGATAAGGCGTAAGTTTAGAAATGGGCAGATATATACTAACTTATTGATTATGAACTGTAGATTAAAACTTAGAGACTGTAAAAAGGTACAAAATTAAGGAGCTGGAAACTGGACAAACTGAAGGAATCAGAAGTAGCTGAGAGTTTCAGAGGAAGCATTAGGCAAGGATTGGCTTGGTTGATGGGAGGAAGGAATCAAATGTATAGGTCATCAGTTCCTTTAGCTCTGATTGGGATGCAAGCAAAGATGTGGTCCAGGTAAGGACATTCCACCAGTAAAATGGGGGGACTAATTGAATTGAAATCAAATTGTTGTTGTTGTTGTTATGGTCTACAGTCCGGAGACTGGTTTGATGCAGCTCTCCACCCTACTCTATCCTGAGCAACCCTTTTCATCTCCTCATAAGAACGGCAACCCACATCCACTTGAATCTGCTTAGTATATGCGTATCTTGGTCTCCCTCTGCGATTTTTACCCCACACACTTCCCTCCAATGCTAAATTTACGATTCCTCGATGTCTAAGAATGTGTCCTACCAAGCGATCCCTTCTTTTAGTCAGGGTATGCCAAAAATTCCTTTTCTCACCAATTCTCTTCAGTACCTCTTCATTAGTTATGCGATCTACCCACCTAATCTTCAGCATTCTTCTGTAATTCCACATTTCAAAAGCCTCTATTCTCTTCCTGTCCGCACTGCTTATTGTCCAGGTTTCACTCCTGTACAAGACAACACTCCACACAAATTCCTTCAGGAAAGACTTCCTCATACTTTAATATTCGATGTTAGCAAATTTCTCTTTTTCAAAAATGCTCTTCTTCCAATTGCCATATACAATCAGAACTAAAACTAACAAAAATTGTTTAATTCTGATATGCCCATCTCTACAGCTCTATAATTGCCATTCATTAATGACAAGCATGTAGAGTTATGCCCCTAAAGCAAAGCCTAAAAAGGGAAGAAAAAATGTATAAAGTAGAAATGGACATCTTGGAGGGGGCAGTTTGAGTGCTCCAAAACCCCTCTGCTCAGAAGGAGAGCCACAAACCCACTCACCCTATCCAAGAAAAAATCTTATAGCTGAGAATAAAATCTGCTTTCATGGAAAAACCCAAGGATCTGGTCAGCCATTCATGAATTGTCCGATAAAACTAAATGTGTCGAGTATGAAATGCCATATCTAGCACGGAGGGCCAAAAGAAGCAGACATTCCACAAATGTATGAGCCACAGATTGTAGGGCTTCACAACCACAATGTGGGGGAGGCTCACTGTGTAATATAAAACTATGGGTCAGCCCAGAATATCCTATGCAGAGACGGCAAAGAACTCTGGATTCCTTCCATGACGGGCATAAGGAAGAATTCCAAGCTGCACTGGTCATCTTGATGGAGCAGAATTTATTAGATGAGGCCCTAGACGGCAAGTTGCTGCTCCATTTTTGTATTAGCAGATATTTCATCTGCACCCACTGATCCGTAGTTGAGAGTGTCAAGAGAAATGGGTAGTGAGTAAATGCTGCTCTAGCCAACTGGGCAGCCCGTTCACTCCCTAGGATACCCACATAACTGGGGGCCCAGAGAAAAAGGGATGAAGCAGGTGGCATGACAAAGGTCATGCGAGGAGATAGTGGATACAAGTGACCAAAGGATGGGAAAAGTAGCATCAGTCTATGGCCTGTAGGCTTCTCATCAAGTATGTACAAATTAAAACATGGTCCAGGGCTGCCTATTTGATAAAATGAAGAGCTCTATTTATAGCCATCAATTCTGCTGTAAACACACTACATAATTCTGGCAGAGAATGACTTTCCATACCAATGGGAGATGTAAAAGCATATCCTGAATGACCAGCAGCTTTCAAGCCATCAGTGTAGAAGATCGTGGCACCCTGAAATTTTGCAAGTACTGGTTGCAACAAATGACTGGTGAGGAGTTACGGTCACTGAAAAGTCACCAAGATGGTCGCAGGCACATAGAGCTGGAGATGGGGCAGCAGAGGCGCTTTTAATGAGCATGGAACCAGAACACATCTAGCTCACTGGTTCAACTTCCCCAAACTTATCTTTGATGTTTTCGATGGAGAACAATGGCTTGGTGGCAGTGAATGTCCCTCCACCTGTCCTAATGCAGACTAGACAATGCCGATGGGCCTGGTAGACAGGGAGGGGAAGGTCCTCCACATAACAGCTCCTCCACACAGACTGGCTACACATGCTGGGGGGACCTAGCATGGGTAGGGAGCTACGGCGAGGAAGATAGAGGGAAAGGAAAGGCGTTCTTCCCCCAACTGGTTCACAATAACTGTAATTTAGTTATGAAGGCCAGACCCAAAGGTGGACCAAACTGGGACAAAAATATGGAGAACGGCAAACAGAACAAAATCACGAAGATCATAACCAGAGCCATAGAAATAGCCAGGCTGTCTAGGAAAACACCTAGAGAGTGGAAAGAGCAGGGAGCGGGTAGGGATTTGGACGGGAAGAAGGGGAACTGGGAAAGGTAATGCAGCCTGGGAACAAAAGGAAGGAAGCTTGGAGTTTAACATCCCGTCAACAGCGTGGTCATTAGAGACAGAGCTTATGCTCAGGGTGTTTGGGTAAGGATGTGGAAGGAAATCGACCATGTCTACATCTGCATCTACATACATACTCCGCAATTCACCGTAAGGTGCGTGGCGGAGGGTACACTGTACCACTACTAGGCATTTTCTTTCCTATTCCACTCCCAAATTGAACGAGGAAAAAAAGAATGCCTATATGCCTCCGTACGAGCCCTAATTTCTCTTATCTTGTCTTTGTGATCTTTACGCGAAATGAAAGTAGGCGGCAGCAAGATCGTACTACACTCAGCTTCAAATTCCGGCCCTCTAAATTTTCTTAACAGAAATTCACGAAAAGAACGTCGCCTTTCTTCCAGCGATCCCCAATTGAGTTGCCAGAGCATTTCCGTGACACTCGCCCATTGGTCGAACCTACCGGTAACAAATCTAGCTGCTCGCCTCTGAACCGCCTCTATGTCTTCCTTCAAACCCATCTGCTGCGGGTCCCAAATACTTGAGCAATACTCAAGACGTGGTCGTACAAGCGTTTTATACGCGGTCTCCTTTACAGCTGAAGTACATCTTCGCAAAATTCTCCCAATAAACCGAAGTCGGCTGTCTGCCTTACTCACAACTGTCCTTACATGCTCGTTCCATTTCATATTGCTCTGCAATGTTACGCCTAGATATTTGAACGACGCAGCAGCATCAAGAAGCTCACTACTAATGCTGTATTCGAACATTATAGGATTGTTTTTTCTACTCATGCGCATCACCTTACATTTTTCTACATTGAGAGCTAGCTGCCATTCTTCGCACCAACTAGAAATTTTGTCTAAGTCAACCTGTATGCTATTACAGTCAGTTACAGACGACACCCTCCCGTACACCACAGCATCATCAGCAAACAGCCGCAAATTACAACTTACTCTGTCCATCAGATCATTTATATAGATAGAAAATAATAGCGGTCCTATCACACTCCCCTGGGGCACGCCTGACGATACACTCGTCTCTGATGAACACTCGCCGTCGAGAACAACGTACTGCGTTCTATTACTTAGGAAGTCTTCCAGCCAGTCACAAATCTGTGAACCTATTCCATAAGCTCGTATCTTCGTTAGCAGTCTGCAGTGTGGCACCGTGTCGAACGCCTTTTTGAAGTCGAGAAAAACACAATCCGCCTGTTGCCCTTCGTCCATGGTTCGCAAGATGTCATGTCATGTCGTGTCCTTTCAAAGGAACCATCCCAGCATTTGCCTGAAGTGATTTAGGGAAATCACGAAAAACCTAAATCTAAATGGCCGGAGTTGGATTTGAACCACCATCCAAATGCGAGTCCAGTGTGTTACCACTGCGCCACCTCGCTCGGTGGAACAAAAGGAAGAAAGGCTGCAATGGTTCGGGGATGCATGTGGGCCACACATGTGGTCGTATGTAAAATTGATAAGCGGGTCAAAGCCCACTGTCCAGTCACTCATTGACCATTCCGGCGCAGTAATAGAAGAAAGCTGAAGTTCTAAATTTAACCTTTAAGAAATCTTTCATGCAGGAGGACCACACAAATGTACCATCATTTTATCAACATACTAATTCCGAAATGGAGGACATAGTAATAGGTATTTCCGGTGTAGAGAAACAGCTGAGAGAGCTAAATACGATAAAGTCTGCTGGTCCAGATGAAATACCAGTTCGGTTTTACAAAGAGTATTCTGCGGCATTGGCCCCCTACTTAGCTTGCATTTATTGCGAATCTTCAATTCAGTGCAAAGTTGCTAGTGATTGGAAAAAAGCACAGGCGACTCCCATTTACAAGAAAGGCAAGAGAACTGACCCACACAATTACAGGCCAATATCGTTGACATCAGTTTCATTTTGGAGCATATTCTCAGTTCGAATATAGTAAATTTCCTTGAAACGGAAAAGCTTCTTTCTGTGAATCAGCACGGGTTTAGGATACATCATTCATGTGAAACTCAGCTTGCCCTTTTCTCGCATGACATCTTGCCGAGCCATGGATGAAGTGCAACAGGAGGATTGTGTTTTTCTCAACTTCAAAAAGACGTTTGACGCGGTGCCACACTGCAGACTGCTAACGAAGATACGAGCATTTGGAATGGGTTCACAGATTTGTGACTGGCTGGAAGACTTCCTAAGTAATAGAACGCAGTACGTTGTTCTCAACGGCGAGTGTTCATCAGAGATGAGTGTATCGTCAGGCGTGCCCCAGGGCAGTGTGATAGGACCGCTATTATTTTCTATCTATATAAATGATTTGATGGACAGAGTAACTTGTAATTTGTGGGTGTTTGCTGATGATGCTGTGGTGTATGGAGGGTATCGTCTTTAACTGGCTGTAATAGCATACAAGATGACTTAGAAAAAAATTTCTAGTTGGTGCGAAGAATGGCAGCAATGTAGAAAAATGTAAGGTGATGCGCACGAGTAGGAAGAACAATCCCATAATGTTCAAATACAGCATTAGTAGTGAGCTTCTTGATGTTGTAGCATCATTCAAATATCTAGGTATAACATTGCAGAGCAATATGAAATGGAATGAACATGTAAGGACAGTTGTGATTAAGGCGGACAGCTGACTTTCGTTTATTGGGAGCATTTTGGGAACATGTACGACATGTGTATAGAAATAGTCTGAAGGCGGTTTGAAGAACCATCAACTAGGCACTTAAGCATGAGCTGTAGAGCAGTGATATAGATGTTCACACATGTTCAGAAGAAATTAGTCCAACTGAAAATGGACATATTGTTTATGGAGGTGATATTGAGATATCCACATTGTAGATTTTAATTTCAAAAATAAAAAAATCTATATACCTGAAGAAATAATGTCAAGGTACTCACGAAGTATCAGTTGAAGTCTTATGGATATCGTTCCAAAATGTGGAGTAAAAACTATGCAAGCTCACAAATGTCATTTATGAAACTGGGAAGTTTTATTACATGTTTAAGATAATTACTCATCTGAATAATGCAAAAGTGTTCAGGTGTGAAAATTGCTGAACTAGTAGTCAAGGCACGTCAAAAATCCTCATGTGGCATTTGACCAAACAATGCGAAAGTGCACTGGAAGTAGATCACAAGAGATCACACCTGTCTGACAACAATGATGATTTACAAGTTTCTGAGTTTGCTATGAGGTTCACAGTTTCATTATATGACATTTCCATAAATGCCTACATGTCATCCACTGATGGCTAGTAATGAAACATGTTCTTGGAAAACAAAGAAGGCTACTAGGGCACTTAATATTGTGTGAAAAAATGACATCACATGCTGAGATAGAAACATATAAAAATAAAAAAAAATATAATTAAAAAGAAGAACATGGAAAAACACAATGTATTCATAGGTTTCATGAACACATTTGCTAAAAGTAAAATAAAATATTTTTCAGTTATAGACAGTGTGGTATCAACTTCAGGCACAGAAGAAAAATCCAGCCTTTTTATAGATATGTGAAACAAACAGTACTTACAGAATGGTACAAGAGTGAAGGAGTTGCTACCACTGATACTGAAGCTGAACACCAGACAAACAATGAAAGAAACGATATATCTTGATGTGGAAGTTAATTGGCACAGACAGAAAACAGAATGATACAGTTAAGAGCTTAATGAAATTAAATGTCGTAGATACATAAATACATAAAAATATTTAAAATAATGAAAATGATGGATAGCTGTATGTTGAACATGGACAAATTATCCTTGAAAAGGTAGATGAATTTCACTACTTTGCAAGCAGAAGAGATAAATGAGGAACATGTGAGAAAGAATTGCAGCAAAGATTACAAAAGCAGAAAAAAGCTTACTATAAAAAGTAACAGCTGTTGTCAACACGCAAACTATAAGACCACAAAATAAATGTCTACTCTAGAGTTACGTATGGGTACAAAATGTGGATAACAGAAAGATAAAAATTAAACAATTAGAAGCCTTCGACAGGTGGTACTACAGGAGACTATGTAAATGCATTAATCAGGTAAGGAATGAAGATGCCTTGCAACAAGTCAATGAGAGAAAAATACCTAATAAATGGCATAAGTATAACAAGTGACAGAATGATTGAGCACATACTACAGCAACAGATTTGGCTGAACTCTGTAGCTGAAGTGATGGTGGAAGAAAAGAACTGCATGTGTGATAAGGAGTATATAAGGCAAATTACTCATTATGGAGTGCAGCAGTTACAGCAAAAAGAATAACTGGCAAGCTGTAAGACTGCAAAATGATCAAATCAACAACATTAACCTTTCTAGCACCACATCGGGTTGGGCATGATTCCACACAGTACTGCTTCTTCCCTAGCACAATCACAGAATGCAGAAAATCCGTAACCTACAGCTAACCTATTTACCAATACCAATCCAAGAATGAGGCCACACAGGTAAGCTACAGGGTGACATTTACTGAACTAAATAAAATAAAATAATCATAACTTCTGGATAATTATTAGGACATTCAGACTGCACTGGTGGCTGTGGGACATGGGGAGAATTAATATGCACATGTGAATACATTTAGTTTAGCAACGAAGCCTACTTTCATTTTCACGACTTCATAAGCAAACAAAATTGGCACATTTGAGGATGGAGAATCCAGGTTTTACAGTCAGGAAGACTCTTCACCCTCATTGGGTGACTAATGTACACTACGTCAAGCCACAGAATAATTGTCGTGATACTGCTCGATGACTACTAAACTGCATATGTAGGGGCCGGAAGACTATTTCATCTCTATTACCCAAAGTTACTGTGATATCTACACGATTAACACCGTGCGAGACAGTAGACCAGATCTAAGCAGGGGAGTGTGTAATATCCTGGAGGAGCACTCTGGGGACTGCTTTCTGGAGCACCAAGAGGCAACTAACATGGGCCTTGATTGGTCACTATATTCCCCAGATCTGAAGACATGCGACTCCTTTTTGTGGGGCTATATTAAAGACAAAGCATACAGCAATAACCCCAGAATTGCTGCTGAAACAGCAATTCAGGAGGTCATCGACAGCATAGATGTACTGACACTTTCGCGGGTTGTAAAGAATTTTGCTATTCATATGCGCCACATTATCGCCACATAATGAATCCATATTGAACGTCATAAAATAAATCTGAATATCTGCAGTGAAATTTACATGTTGAATGAAGTGTGTGCATGCCATAATTTGTTTCATATAGTTCAATAATTGTCACCCTGAAAGTGGGACTCACTCTTTTCCTTTCATTCAAGTAAAACATGTCAATGCATTATTAGCAATACATGAAAATGCTTATGACCATCAGAGTCCAGAAAATGGTTGGTGTGATTTTGTGACAGGAAATACTTATTTTATTGCACAAAAGTCAACATTCATTGGTAAGGAGCACCAAAAATAGTACTGGCACTTTTTGTTCAGAGCAGGGATTAATAGAAATGTTACCTGCATTATTATTTTCTTTACTTGTTATTTTTTGGTTCATTTAGTGCGTGATGCATAATATGCATTGTGTGCATATTTGTTTTATTAAGATTCTCAAAACATATCCTCTTTTATAGCTTGAATAAAGTGTCCGATTATCTCCCAATTACTTTCTGAACTTTCTTTTTGGTGATATTGAATTCTTATTTGCAATACAACATAATTCCTGTTGATTGATGATATTTTCCCTATACAGGGTGTCTGACCAATGAGTCATCAGGTGCTTTTTCTCTGGTGTTTGAGCAGATATTTGCAATTTCATTTTTGCGATGTGTAGCTGGACTCGGGCCAAAGAAATACCTGCGAAGCCCAGTGTAGATGTAAAGTGTTGGTTAGTTTCATGACACAAATAAAAAGATTATTAAAGCATAATTTTTTGGTGCTCAAATCAATAGAGCAACCGAAATTAGTCTAGTGTGATATTTGGTTTATCTGTAAAACACGACAATCAACCAGTACTCTGGAAGCGGCTGTGTAGCGATTCCATAAGACAGTAGCAGACACTAACCGGCAAGGTGGCACACTTTAGATGGGACAGGTCGAGTGAGGATGAAGTGGCAAGCACGTGTACCAATACGTCAGTGTGTCATAGGTATCAAATATGTTGGACACCAACCTAGTGCAATGCTAGTAGCCACAGCAGCAATGCAGCACAATACAATATCATTTTCAAGATGATTCCAAGCAACGGCAACGTGTTTCAAGCTTCTGTACAGCTAATACCATAACATCTAATTTTACATAGGTCTGAGATTAATAAAACACAGAACAAAGTAGACAAATTTGTTTTAATTTAGCTTAGTTACTTCATTTATTAGTGACAAGACTATACTGTACTGTACATTTACGAAGCATTTCCTAAGCAATTGAACAGTTATTACATTAACTAGTTGCTATCAAAGCAATTTCCTGTAAATGATTTGCATTCCATAAGTAACATAGAGCCTATTGATTCTTCATTGTGGACATGTAATCCATTAACAGTCCACACACAATAAAGAAAATCATAAAACTGGTTCAAAGTAAAGTAGCCAATAAATGCTTAGAGCACAACAAAGGGAAACAGAAAAAGAGGAATCACTATTTCATTGAGACCATACCTTACTGCAGGTGTTCGAACAAACCACAATCTTCTTCTCTACAGTGTTCCAGTCTAGAACGATTGCCAGCTGGAGTGCACAATTTTTCATCTCGTCACTATTTTCATATTCTTCTGCGTACACCATATCTTTTGTTGTACCCCAGAAATAGAAGTCTAAGACTGCCAGATTGGGTGGCCACTGTACATCCATATTTCTGCCTATTGTCTTATTGGGAAAAACAGCCGGTGCAGCTTGGGGCACAGAAGCAGTGCAGTGGCTGGGAGCACCATCCTGTTGCATCCACATAATTTGCCTCATTCTTAAATCAATATTGTCAAGCAGAACAGGCAGTTTGTTCTGAGGGAAATTGGTGTACATTGCCCTGTTCAGCCTGCCTTCAAAGATACAAGGCCCAACAACACACTTACCAATGATACCACCCCAGCAATTGACGGTCCATCGGTGTTGATCTGCCACATGTAACTGATGGGGATTCAGAGAGGCCCAAAGTGAGGGGCAGTTCGATTTGGCATGCCTGTGCTGCAAAATGTTGCTTGTCAGTGAAGAGAGACTGTTTAACTCAGGTGGTCGGTTTAATGCCCATTCATGAAACATTAGCCTTTTGGCCTTTGTCATCCACAGAAAGCCAAAATGTGGTCCACCGTACAGCGTGAGATTTTTAATTCCCTAGCGAGCGTCCTTTTACTGCTGTGTGGATTTGCATATACCATATCTAACGTAATGGAACTGTTACAAATTCACACAGGTCTGCATCACTGGAATTTCGTCGGGTGGAAATCCCCAAAGTCTCGAGCTCATTTTACTACAGCCTGCAACATGTCTGCACAGGGATGTCTTATGTCTTCCTTCTTGTTCCGGATACTTTTCAGCATACATCCAAGCTGCCTGCCTTGCAATTTCATTACACACCCCTACAATTCTTAATACGGAATCGCATCCTGTATATTACAGTAATGACAATTAAACAGGGTGCTTGTACAAGTTAACACTAGCAGCACTTACACAATACCAAAATCATGTCTGCCACTTCTGAAGGTGTGTACATGTTGTACTGTGTAGTGCAGTGTGGCTGAAAGAAAATTTAGACGCGTCTGCTGCCAGCTACACTGTCGTACAGCACTTGTTGTATCAGTGAACATGTGTTCGCACAGTCTTCCTTGCCCACGTGTGCCACCACACCTCCCGCCGTCTGCTACTGCCTTATGGAAGCACTACACAGCTGCTTCCGGAGTACTGGTTAATTGTCGTGTTTTACTGTTTCTGTTAATACAGTTTGATAAACCGAATATCACACTAGACTAATTCAGGACTCCTCTATCGAATGAGCACAAAAAATTTCCATTTAAAAATCCCTTTGTTCGTTATGAGAAACAAACCAAGGCTTTACATCTACACCGGGCATTGCAGGAATGGCGTGAAGAGCAGAATTTGTTAGGCCCGAGTCCAGCTACACATTGCAAAAAAGAAATTGTAAATATCTGCTCAAACACCACAGAAAATGCGCCCGACAACTCAGATGAGACACCCTGTATATGTTACAAGTTACTTTTTTTTAATATATTTTCAATCTGAATTAAGGTAAAGTTCTGAAAAATGTTGCATTTTGATGATAAAACTCAGCACTATTACAAAATGGATTAAGAACCTTTGATACCTGCCTGTTACTAGGACAATTAATACTCCCGACAGATTCTGAAGTATTGGCAGTTTGTTGGCATCAAGCCATGTTTGCAAGTGGTCTGGCGAGTGATTAGTGGGAATGAACAATCTTGTGGTATTAGGTGTCCATTGATCAAACAGCCACAGCACAATTATGTTCTAGATGTTTAAATATAAAAATCGGTAAAAAAAACGGACTGAAATGTAACTCCATAATTTATTGTCAACAATAGTGAAGAAATATCCTAGCAAAACTAAACCATGTGTGTGTGTGTGTGTGTGTGTGTGTGTGTGTGTGTGTGTGTGTGTTCATGAAATTAATTTACAACAGTACTGTTCAAAGAATTCTTTGTTCAAATACTCCACCTGTAGTAACTTTATTAACACAAGAAACTAAACGCCATACAATTAGTGTCTTCAATCATGATTCACTGCAGACTGCCGCGCCCCGCTGAGTCCAGGCAAGACCCGGTTCACTTAGGCGGCACTGTCTAATTGCTGTAGTGCCCCTATATTACTTTGCGCGCATTATGTGTGGTGGTAGGTTTGAATTTATGACGCACTGTCACAACACTTTTCCTCCATTTGGGAAATTCACGAACATATGGGCAAAAGTGCCCCAGATGGGGCCCTTTGGATGGAACATGGGCCCGTGACTGAATGATGGGTGACATCTCTGAAGTATTGGCTGCAGGTGGCGGAGAAGTTGGAATGCTCTCTGCTGGAGGCATACGCCCCCAGGACGTAATGACAGGTGACAGCTGTGATGCCTCTGGTGCATGTGACTTTGATGCTGGCACACCTCCCCGCAGTAAGCTCGTGTGATGGAAGTACATCATCTGCAGGAATATGTTGGGTACTCGGTGTTGTGAGCAGTAAAGGTGGTGTCTATTGGCTTCTGAAGGAGCATGAGTAATCCTTTGTGGAGACAATGGCAGGCCCACTACCCGCAGACATAGCTGGTCAAAATGGCGAACAACCATTCCTTCATCAGTACGGATATCATACATCTGACAGCCTCTAAACTTTTTGATGGCTCCTTTGATCCACTTGGCATGAGAGCCATACCCCCGTACCCAGACAGGGGCACCTATCCGGAACCTGTCAGGAGGTTGAGAAACAGCCTGAGACTGCCGGGAGCGAAGAAGATGTAACAACTACCGTGGCTGACGACCATGTAAGAGCTCGGCGGGGCTGTGATCACCCATGGGTGTAAATCAGTATAACCTTAGAAAGTAAAGTAAGGCATTTTCCTTAGAAAACTTGGTGAGGAACTTCGTCTGACACTTCGATGTGTGTACAAGACGCTCGACCTCCGCATTCGACTGTGGATGGAAACGCAACACTGTGACATGATGGACACTGAGACCGGAACAGAAATCTACAAAAGCCTGTGAGAAAAACTGAGGACCATTGTCTATGACAACTGGAGAGGGTAGACCTTCAACAGCGAAAATCTTTGCCAATGCATTTATGGTTTCTGCAGTGGAAAGGGACGCACAGCGAACCACAAAAGGAAAATTGGAATAAGCATCAATGACGAGAAACCAGTAGGCAGCAAGAAAAGGGCTGGCAAAATCGGTGTGGACCCACTATCCCAGGTGCACTGGGGGCAGGCCACAGGGAAGGGTCAGCTCGGGGGGCTGCTGACTGTTGAGCAAATTTGGTACACACGGCGACCATTTGTGAAATGTCTGCATTAATTCTTGACCAGTAAACATGTCTGCAAGCCAGATTTTTAGGGCAGGAAATGCTCAAATGTCTCTGGTGTAACAACTGAAGAACACGTTGACGCAGAGAAGCGGGAACCACCACCCTTGGACGCGCTCCATCTGTAGAGAGGAGAACCACACCGTCACCAACAGACAGTCGCAGATCCAAGGCGTAATAGTTACAGAGAGGGCCAGATGCCTTGCCAGAGGGTCTTTCAGGCCAACCCTCAATGAAGGAACCTTATCACCTTATGGAGAACGGGATCATCAACTGTGGCAGAAGCAACATGGTCCCCCATAATTGGAAAACCATCAACAACACGACATTCATCCTCATCCACGTGGAAACAGAGTAACTCATCGCGGTCGAAAAAGGGGTCAGGATAAGGCATCAGCATTTGTTTGCTTAGCCGTGGGGCAGTAATGGATGTCATAGTGAAATTGATACAAGTATAAAGCCCAACATTGCAAACCTGTGTGCAGTTTTATACAGAAACGGTCCTGAAGGATGAAACAGGGAGACAAGAGGCTTATGGTCGGTAATGAGATGAAACGTGGAACTTTACAAGAAAATGTGAAATTTTTTTAAGGCATACACTATGGCAAGCACCTCTTTCTCAATCTGAGAATAACAACTTTGAGCATCGCTGAGCGTCTTTGAAGCGTAAGCAATAGGCTGCTCTGATCCATCATCATATTGGTGTTCAAGAACAGCCCCAAGACCATATCGGGACGCGTCCATGGCCAACCCCAGTTGTCACCCCAGGCAAAACGTGACTAGACACGACGCCAACTGAAGTTGATCTTTGAGGCAGACAAAGGCACGGTCCCATTTGTCAGTCCAGTGGAAGGGAATGTTCTTACGGAGCAACTGATTCAATGGATGGGCCACGTCAGCCACGGAAGGAAGGAATTTATTATAGTAGGCAATTTTGCCAAGAAATACCTGAAGGTCTTTAACATTAAGACGGCCATGGGAGGGCTGAGATAGCATCAACATGCTGACTTCAGGGGCAAATCCCGTCACAGGACAGTTGAAACCCCCAGATACACAATAGAATATTGAAAAAATTTAGATGTATTTAACCCCACCGACAAGAGCACTTGAAAAAGCGCGCGAAGATTGGCAAGGTGCTTATCTGTGGAAGCCCCTGTAACTACGATATCATCTTGATAGTTTATGCCACCAGGTATGGAAGCCGTCAGTTCTAAAAAATGCTGAAATGTAGCAGATGCACTGGCAAAGCCGAACGGCAACTGTTGGTATTGATACAGGCCAAACGGAGAAATTTTCTGGCATCTGAATCAAAAGGCAGTTGGTGATATGCCTCCGATAAATCAATTTTGGAGAAGAATTGACCGCCCGCAAGTTTGGCAAACAACTCATCAGGACGAGGAAGCGGGTAAGTATCAATGAGACATTGGGCATTGATGGTCTTTTTGAAATCGCCATACAACCGCAATTTGCCACTGGGTTTGCAAACCACAATGAGGGGGGATGTCCATTCACTGGAAGTAACTGATAGGAGAGCCCCCAAAGACACCAACCTATCTAATTCAACCTTGACTGGGTCACGTCATGCTACTGGAAGGGGGCGGGCACAAAAAAAATTTCGGGCGAACCGCTGTTTTGAGCATTGTATGTGCCTCAAAATCGACAGCGCGGCCCAAGCCGGGAGAGAAAATTGAGGAAAATTCAGTACACAATGCACCTAACTGAGTGTAAGGAATATCATCAGATACCAGATGTACATCGTCTGTAATGGAGAATCCAAAAACTTTGAAAGCATCATACCCAAACAAGTTTTATGTCCGTGCATGATGAACAACATAAAAGGGGAGAGAACGAACAATCAACTTTTACTGTTTGTTGTAAGTCCGCAAATTGCGCGTGACAGGAGACAACGGCGGAGAACCCAATTCCAAGTATGTGTGGAAATTTATGAGAGTGACAGCAGAACCTGTCTACCTTCATGTGAATATTTTTGTCAAGGACCTAAACATTTTTAGCTATATAAAAAACTTACTAGTATTGGAAAGTACACAATTGACAGTCATAACAGAGTCATCATCTTCAACAACAGCAGGAGTCTTGTTAGACCGGCACACTGAGGCAATGTGACCTTTCTTATGACAGGTGTGACACATGGCCCAGCATTGAGGACAATCTACCCTCTCGTGTTTGATAAAGCAACGTGGACAAGATGAAAGCGCTGAATGTACCTGACTTTGCTGCCATGGCTGCTGCATCTGCCGCTGTTGCTTCTTTTTAGTGTGCAGTTGCCCTGTTCATTGTCGTTAATGCGCGTGTACAGTGGCAACCTCTCCATCATACAAAATAGACGCCTCGTCTGGTGCAGCATCAGACTGCACAAAACTGACATCCATGTATTCGTCAATTTGGGTGCCGGCGGCACGAGAAATTTCATACAACTGGGCAATACTGAATACTTCAGATAGAGAGGGATTTGGGAGCTGGAAAGCCCGTTGTCTGACTTCCTTATCCAGAGTCAACCTAAGAATAGCATCTCTAACCATGGAATTGACATAAGACTCATGATGCACGTCCGTAACGAACTGACATTTTCTACTAAGGCCCTGTAATTCTGCAGCCCACGCATGGTATGATTGATGCGGCTGCTTGCGGCACTTGTAAAAAGCCACCTGGGAAGCAAAAACATGGGTGTTTTGCGATAATATTTGGAGAGCATGTCACACATTTCAGTAAAAGTAACGATGCCGGACCCTACAGGGGGGCTAGCTATGACAATAGTTCATACACTTTTGGAGAAACATACGAAAGAAACATTTGCACAGCTGATCGTCGCCAACGCCAAAAGCCACAAAATGTTGCCACAGCTGCTTTTCACAGTCATCCCATTCTTCTGCAGCTTCCTCATATGGAGGGAATGGAGGCAGCGAACACGGCACGACCCGACTAGGCGACGACGTTGACAACTGACGTAAGCGTCTGTGGTAAGTCATGTAACGATACTACGAGAGCAGTCTGTTGCTTGATGAGCGTGCGCAATAGATGGTCTAAGGTCTCCATATTTATCAAAACACTGCCAATGACAACACATGGAGTATTTCGCAACTCATTGCCACTTAAAGTGTAGTAACTTTATTAACACAAGGAAAAAAAGGGAAAGGGAATCTCTAGAGAGCTAGTGTATTTAATGATGGTTTACTGCAGAATGCCGTGTCCAGTTAAGTCCAGGCAAGCCCCAGTTCACTTAGGTGAGCTGTCTAATTGCTGTAGCGCCCCTATATTATTTTGCGTGCATTACGCGTGGCGGTAGATTTGAATTTACGACGCACTGTCACAATTATTTTGTTGGGTTGCAAAAATACCTGTTTATGCACATACAAAGACATGTGGCAGTGAGGCAATGAGCAGTATACTGTGTGACACTACAACAAATATCATCATCCTACTGTCTGTAGATTGTGCTTTGGGTTGTATGTACAACATTTAGCACCAATTTTTATTAGTTTAGGCACTGTGCCATTATACCATATATTACAAATGATTCAACACAAAAATGACAACATTACTTTAAAAGTGAAAGCAGTAGTTAACTGAGAATGTAATTTTTTTTTATTGAACAGTCAGAAGCCAAAACACTTCTCTGATGTAGTGCTTACCCCAACAATGGATGTTATTGTGGTAGGTAATGACTGGAGAATAAAATAATAAAATGCCATGTGACAGGGCGCAATGGTAATGCCATAAAGTGTATCCTATCCCCGTCTGCACAGAACATGAAACAACCATTACTTCCACACCGCTATAACAGTGTAGCCTTGTAAATTGTGTGGTATTCTCAGCTAGGGAGGAAAGCAGCTGATGTTATTCATCGTAATGGGGAATCTATAGTGTGAGCCATTACCTACTGACCAAGTCTATTTTGGGGTAATGTCAACATATTGTTCACACACACTTTTGTGGGGAATTTATGCATGGTACTATGACAATATCAACAGAATTTGTGATATTTAGTAAATGGGTCAGAACATTATTTTGAATTTCGTCCACACAAAAATCTCTTACCACTATAATTCATTAGATACTACTGCTGTATCAAATAGAAATGGCAAAACTACATTCAGTTTTATTTTTAACAATTACACCTACCTGAGAACCTGCATATGACGTGCTCTGGTTAATAACAACTTTGTGGATTTTCCCAAACTTTCCAAAATATTCATGCTTTTTCAAAATCTGTGAAATATGAAGATTAGAACATTTTAGGGCACATTTCATTAGTTAGTAAACAATTTCAAATAAGCCTAAACATTTTTGGATGGTTAATTACTCTACTAATACATGAAAAGTAGAAACTGGTAAGGTATCAAATCTCACATTTGTAAGGAAATAAAAAAATATCAATTTTGTGCACAACTTATTCATATCCAAATAACTAAGAAGGTATGCTGATATAGAATTGTAGCACACACCCAATCATTGTGAAAAATTTAACACAAAGACAATTCTTAAAAATGTTATAATTGTCTTACAAGGAAACAAGACAGGTTCTAAGAGACAGTAAGAAGGTTCTCATTTCAAGTGTGTATTAATAGAGAGGTGCTACAATTTGTGATAATGCAAGTACAGAAATACATAGCTAAATGCTTTAACTAGTACAAATGCAGTCAGCAAAAGCAACTCCAATTTCTATTAGAATTTTTGCAAGAGAATAATAAAATGAAGAAACGCTCTTAATATTGATTCCTGTTTCTTAAACAACTCTTGTCTTGGAATAAGATGTTGCAAAGTTGGATTAATTAATCCTAAAATTATTTATTTTGAGGGTCACTTCTTGTCAGTTTCATCTATAACATTACATATAACACAAACTTCTTTATAACTGGTATGTCATCAGTCAAGGTTGGGGAAAGGTACTGCCCCAATATTTCCTGTAAAAGTAAGTAAAGTTTTATTGCATTAATGGCTGGGAGACCCGAAGGGCAGATTCAGCCATGTAATTGGGAACATTTTCCCTATCTTTCACTTCCACATGCACCTTTCCATAGCAAAGTATGAGAACTGTGTACTGAAGTGTCTATGTTAAGTATATGCGACAGTAATCTGTGCAAGTGTAGTATAGATCAGTTGTTGCTTCTTATGTAATGCTCCCTTCACTATCAGACAATGTTTAGTACTCAGAATAAATACAATGCGTTATTATATTACATTATAGAGCCTACTATAGAATAGTATTCTCTTAACTGAAAACACACAAGGAACAACTAAATAAGTAATGAAAGATATGTGGTGCCAATCTACAAAATTCATAGCTACCCATATTCAAAACATCTAGCAATACACATGGAGACTAGTAGTATATGCTGTAAATGATACTTTTTAATGAACTAGACAAAAAAAACCTAACAGTGGCTGGCTATTTATGTTTTTCAATATCCTGTTACTTTATCACCTCTTCTCACTCCACCCCAACCTCTCCAACCATCACCTGCTTTCCCCATCTACCCAAGTAAATCTCCTACTACCTCAGATACGAAGAATTGTATGTATCTCTACAAACTTTCATGATGATTGCTCAAATGATGTCAAAATCTAATGTAAGATACCTTCACTGTGCACCATATGGTGCTCTAGGAAAGAAGTCTGTGTGTGAATTCAGGGAATAAGCTATCTCCATTCCAAATTTTACCTAAATCAGTCCAACTGTTTCAATGTGCAGGAGTGACATACATGCTAACTAAAACACAAATAAATTTTTATATCAGATTATTAATTTCAGTCAGTAATGACCACCGCATTTACTAGAATCTAAGCCGCACCCGAAAAATGAGACTCTAAATTTAAGGAGTGAAAATGTTATAGGCCGCATTTCGAAACTGAATCAAAGATTTTTCATTGTAACACGACATACAAATTAGGTAGAATGGATGTTGATACAGCTACAGTATTCAAGTCTAAAGCTTAGCAGTTGAGCTTTTGGTGATGGTTGGTTGGGGTTTGAAAGGGACCAAACTACTATGGTCATCAGTCCCTTTTTCCAATCACAGACAACATAATAGACTGCTAAAATAGGACATAACATGTTAAACTACATCAAACCGTAGAGGGGAAAATGTAACATCAAAGAATCAACTAAAGGGAAGAAAGAAGAGATTTAAAAAGAAGACCAGAGTGTCCAGGCTGGACAGGAACGAATGTGATCAACTGCACGAAGGATGGCTACCAGCTCAGCAGTGAATACACTGCAGCCATCCGGCAGGGAATTTGCCAGCAGTTGTTGCTGCCCGATTCGCAAAGGAAGCACCCAGCCTCCATAAGGAGACTGTCTACAGGACTTGTTCTGAAAGCCCCAGTCCCGAGTCTAACGCCGCAGTGATGGATAGGACTCGGAAGCTGTAGTGCCGAGGGCGATGCGGAACCATATACTACACTCCCATAGTCCACACATGACAGAACAAGGGCTTTGTAACAGTGCAGCAGGGTGCTGCGATCTGTGCCCCAAGGACGTTGAGGTGCCGCCAGCACTTATGTTGAAGCTGGTGGTATCCACGTTAGCCGATCATCAAATTCCAGTTCTACAAAATGGTGAGTTTCTACTAGTCAGTAGCGGATCGTTAATATAAAGCTCTGGATGTGGGTGGACCTTCCAACACTGACAGAAGTGCGTAACGCATGTCTTGGCAGCCGAGAAGCGAAACCCATGGGAGAGGGCCCATGTCTGCACTTTGCGTATGGTGCTCTGCAGCTGATGTTCAGCAACACACATGCTAGAAGAGCTAAAATATATGCAGAAGTCGTCAGCATATAATGAAGGTGATACTTACGACCCAACTGCTGCTGCTAGGCTATTAATGGCAACTAAAAGCAGGGGGGCACTCAATACCAAGCCCTGGGGGACCCCATTCTCCTGGGTATGTAAGGAGCTATGGAATGCCCCAACCTGTACACAGAAGGTACATAGAGTCAAAAAATTTTGATAAAAAGTGGGAGTGAGCCCCGAAATCCCCAGCCATGTAAAGTGGTAAGGATGTGGCATCACCAGGTCGTGTCTTATGCCTTTCACAAATCAAAAAAGATGGCAACCAGGTGTTGATGTCGAGAAAAGGCTGTCCGGATGACTGACTCAAGATGAACCGGGTTATCCAAGACCGAGTGCCCCTGACGGAAACCACCTTAGCATGGAGTCAGCAGGTCACGGGATTCAAGCACCCAACACAACCACTGGCTTACCACACAGTCTAGCAGTTTACACAGGACATTTGTAAGGATAATTGGCCAATAACTGTCCACGTCTATTGGGTTTTTACTTGGCTTAAGCACCGGAACGATGGTACTTTCTCGCCACTGTGACAGGAAGACACCTCTGCTCCAGATACGATTAAACAAGGCTAGAACATGCCTCTTAGAAGCGTCAGATAGATTCTTCAACATCTGACTGTGGATTCTGGCCAGCCATGGGGCAGTGTCAGGGCAGTACGCAAGGGCACCGAGAAACTCGCACTCACTAAACAGAGCGTTATACACTTCAGGGTGGCGTGTGGTGAATGAAAGGGGTTTGCGTTCAATCTGCTGTTTTAACGTGTGGAAGGCAGGCAGATCATTTTGGAAGCAGCAGCAGCAGCAGCAGCAGCAGCAGCAGCAGCAGCAGCAGCAGCAGGAGTGTAGTGCTCGGCAAAAGCCTCGGAGATGGCGCCATGATCCGTACAAACAACTCCATGTATAAAGATGCCAGGAATTGCTCTCTGGGTCGGGTATCCATACAAGTGTCGGATCTTCGTCGAGACTTGGGGAAGGGGGGAGGTATGCGACCCTATGGTGGAGACATATCTCTCCAAACATTCCTTTTTGCACCTCTGTATTATCTGCCAAGCACGATCTCTGAGCCATTTAAACGTGATTAGAGTATCGAACGATGGGTGGCGCTTATGGCCTACGGTCTCTGATGGCGTCCGGAACTTCCTACAACCGCCAAGGCACTGTCTTTCTCCGGGAGCATCCAGATGAATGCGGGATTGCATGCTCAGCAGCAGATACAATCATCTTAGTGACATTCTCTACCACTATCTCGATTGTATTGTTCAGGAGAGGTTTAAGAGTGGCAGCAGGACAGAATTCATCCCAGTTTGTCCTTATTTAAAGCCCATCGAGGGGAGCGTCCTGGGCATTGACGATGGGGTAGTGACAGAAAGACAGGAAAGTGATCACTACCACACAAATTGTCATGCGTCCTCCAGTTGACAGATGGTAAGACGCCAGGGCTGCAAACCGATAGGTCAATAGCCGAGAAAGTGCCGTGCTCCACACTGAAGTGTGTGGAGGCACCGGTGTTTAAGAGGCAGAGATCAAGCTGGGATATTAAGTTCTCGACACCTCTGCCACGGCCACTGGCTATTGCACCACCCCACAAGGGGTTATGGGCATTAAAATCACCCAGTAGTAAAAACTACGATGAGAATTGGGATAACAGTGCAGCTAATACGTTTGGTGGTACAACATCATCTGCTGGGAGATATAAGCTGCAGATAGTTATGTCCTTACTCTGACAGCCACAGCTTCTAAAGGTGTCTGATTGGGCACGGGCTCACAATAAACAGAGTTAAGGATGTAGACACAAACTACACCTAACACTCTATGATAAACGCTGTGTCTTTTGTAGCCAGGTGTCGGCAAAAATCCACCACAATTCCACTGAAGGATGGTCTGGGAAGACATGAGGTGCTAAGGACGGCTTTTATACCTCAGGATCAGTTGCTTTCACTGCTGCTGAGGCTGTTGGATCAATGTCCATAGTTTCTGAGATAACGTCAAGATTCAGGTCCTCAGGGGATGCTGGAATCTTCACATCATCATTAGAAGAGGTGGTATGGGGCAGTAGTGCAGGAAGTACCGTAGTCTCTGTCTTTTCACTAGTTTTGTTTTTCTTATTTTGTCTCTCTCGCTGCTCCTTCGGCTTCTCACGTCTGCTGGGCTTCACTGACTCAGTCGGCACGTAGCACACCTCGGGATTGAGGGTGGTTTTTTTTTTTTTTTTATAGAGGTTTGTATCATCCTCATGACCTGGACGATTAAGCCAAAATCCCCGGGCTCTGAAATGTGAAACGTTCCAGCGTCGCACATAACAATGGTAGCTGAAGCATGCACAGAGCTTAAGGTGTAGCAGACTATTGGCGCGACACAGCCCACGGCTCAGGACCCTGGGTTCGCCAAGCCCGTAACCAGCAAATTAATGCTGAGTCTCTGAGGGGGAGCTTTCGGTGAAAATATTTTTTAGGTGTTTGTGGTAGTTGTCAGTAATGGCACAATCAGTGTTTTTAGCAGAAATCTAAAAATAAACAGGGACTTACGGGACCAACTTGTTAAAAAAAAGGGGGCCCTAAAGAACTTTTAAGGGACCAACAGGGATACGAAATACGAGACATCAATAAATTTGTTTTTAATGAACAACCCTACCCAATGACCCATTTTTCTTTATTTTGTAAAGAGGTTTTGATTGTACTTTATTTCTTTACTGACAATTAGTTTTGTTCACACAAAGCTTAGCCTTAGGGCTTGAATATTTTGACTTTGTAGTTTGATTTATGCACATCAGCAGACACAAATCCTATTGTTCTGAAGATGACCAAAAAGGACGAGACGAGTTGGCAGGATATAAATAAAGTGCAATCAAGGCGGTTTCGATTTGCAAATCATCATCACAGCAAATAGGTGAACATTACAATTTGTTTTTATTGTGCTTATTAAGCCCCGCGAATACCAACTTAACAACAACTGCGGTTTGTTGTTACAGCACTACCATACTCAAGTATAACATTGTCGCATGCAAGTGTTTTCACTTAAATGCAAATCTTGCAATCTATCGTGATGTATCTTATCGATTCCTTTTTAGGTATGGCTATGAACTGATGAAAATAATGGTTTATAAAAATATTATAGACGAAAAATTCCTAGCAGGAAAAATTATATATAAAAAATAGATGAAGATTACTCACCAGGCGAAGGAGCACAGGTGTGATACTAGCACAAATAAATAGAACACACACACACACAACACAGCGTTTGTGTGTGAGTGTGTGTTCTATTTATTTGTGCTACTATCACACCTGTGCACCTTCGCCTGGTAAGTAATCATCATCTATTTTTATATATGGTTTATAAAAACATTTATATATCTGCAGTTTTAAGGGTTAGCATGTAGTGTAAGAACTCTTACAAAAGAAAATAAAAAATAAATAAATAAAAATTGTTTTGAAATCTACAGTACCGTATTCCACATTGTCTGTGATCTACAAGTCAAATGTTATTTGTTAACTTTAATTTCAATTATTTGCCTGCTCCACTAAACTTAAAAAGTACTCATATATGCAAATCTCATCTTTACACCTATCATTGATAAAATATCTTAAGACAATGCCAATCCAAAAGTAGTTACTATACCAATTAATCCTCTCAAATGTATTATCGTGACTTTCACATCCACAGCTAACAACTTACTGTTCCGACAGATTACCAAAGGGCTGTAATTCTTTTGCTAACTTAATGGTTTTATCGCAGCTACAAAATTCAATGTGGCGTGACTGACATACATACAGTGGCTGAGAATAAAGTAGTACCACCGCTGATCTCAGTAGCTGAGCATTTCCAATTGCAGCTGAAATCTATAGCACACTTCTCAGCACGTCCTGCCTCCGATTGATGATATTGGTCGATAGGAATCTCAATTCATCCTCGTTGGAGCTACTTCCATGCGTCATTTCTACCATAAATGATTGAAAGGAAGTCGTGCAGAAGTTTCTGGCACTGCATAGCACTGTCTCCACATACATTTCCTTGCCCTGCGGTTGACAATGTCCTACCACCCCTTCCTGCACTCCCCTTGATAGGACACTACTGTATGTGCAGGAACTGAGAAGGAACAAAAATGCTGAGACAAAGGTTAAAGCCAGCTGTAACATGAAAGATGCCTCAGTTAAGCTTCATTGCAGTTATTAAAATACGACAAAATGTATGTTCCAATTTCGAAAAAAAAGGTACTTTAGGGACCAAATTGAAAAATAGGTAGATTTTAGGTACTTTTGGGAAAAAACGGACTTTAGGGACCAATGGGACCTCCGCAAAGTGATCTTCCCCAATGATGGATGCTACCAATTTTTCCATTTGCCTGTAAATAATTCGTATCAGTATTTTGCAAGCATGACTTATTAAACAGATAGTTATGTAATTTTCACACTTGCCTGCATTTGCCTTCTTTGGAATTGTGACTGTTATATTCTTCTTGAAGTCTGGGTATTTCCCCCATCTCAAATTTGCACTCTAGGTGAAACAGTTTTTTCACAACTGTCTCTCCCAACAAAGTCAGCAGTTCAGAAGCCTTGTTTAGACAAAAATCTTTCGGTGCCCTGCCAAATTCTTCACGCAATATCTTATCTCATACCTCTGCATCCTCTTCCATTTCTACAATACTACCTTAAAGTTCATTTTCCTTGTATAGGTCCTCCATATTTTCCTTCCACCCTACCTTTCAGCTTAGCCTTTTTGCTCAATACTGGTTTTCCATCTGAGCTCTTGATATTCATGCCACTGATTTTCTTATCTCCATACACATCTCTTATTTTCCTGTAAGGCAGTATTTATCTTTCTCCTAGTTGTACATTCTGCTACGGGCTTGCATTTGCCCTCTAGCCACGCCTGCTTGGCCAGGTTGTACTTCTAGTCAAACTCCCCCCCCCCCCCCCCCGTCTCTCTCTCTCTCTCTCTCTCTCTCTCTCTCTCTCTCTCTCTCTCTCTCTCTCTCTCAGCGGTTTGCCGCATTTCTTTTATACTTTCTCCTCTTACAAATTAAGTTCATCATATCCTTTGTTATCCAAGGATTTCTATTAGGCCTTGTCTTCCTATATGAATCTCTATGACCTTGACTATTCTCTTTCTCCCAGCTTCCCATTCTTCTACTGTGTTATTTCCCCCACATTTCAGTCAGTCCTTGCCTAATGCTCACTCAAACTCTCAACAGCATCTAAGTTTCTTCAATTTATCCAGGTTCCATTTCCTTACTTTTCTAACTTTTAGCAGTCAGTCAGGGTCAGAGTTTATATCTGCCCCTGGATATGTCTTACAGTTTTAAGCCTGGTTTTGAAATTTGTATCTTACTGTTATACAGTCAATTTGGTACCTCCCGGTATCGCATGCTTCCTTCGGTGTATACAAACTTTTTGCATGGTGCTTAAACCAAGTGTGTGTGTGTGTGTGTGTGTGTGTGTGTGTGTGTGTGTGTGTGTGTGTGTGTGTGTTTTCTGTGCAAAATTCTCTCTTCTTCCATTCTTTTTCTCCAGCCCATATTCACCTGCATTTCCCCCCTTCCTACTACTATGTTCCAATCCCCCATCACAATCTAGTTTTCTTCTGGCTTAACTGTCTGAATAACTTATTTTATCTCAACGTCCATTTTTTCCCCAATCTTATCAGCAGAACTAGTCAGTATACAAACTTGTACAACAGTTTTAAGTGTTGGCTTTGTGTCTGTCTATATGACACTGTGTTCACTGTGTTGTTCATAGTACCTGCATTCCTATTGTCTTATTTTTTATTAGAACTATACTCCAGCATCCCCCCCCTCCCAACTGAGTTTGTATTTACAACACTGTACTCACCAGAAATCCTGTGCATCCTGTCACAGAACTTCACAAATCCTTGCATTATTCAACTCCCACATATCTATTTCTCTTTTAGAATTTTCCAACTTACCTACACCAGATTAAGGGACAGAATAGTCTGTAAAACCATCTAATGACCACGTTTCATCCACTTTTAACCCTGATCTTCATCCAAATTATTTGACATTCTGGACGTGTACTAACATCAATCGACATTACTGTAGTTTTTATTGTTATATCATGTCTCCATCAAGCATTTAGCCTGTCTCTATGTCAGAGGTTAGAATTTTATTACTATTGATATGTGGTTCCAGCTAGAAATTTTTCACTAGTACTATGTTGGCACCGAGGCCATTTATAAGCATGAGCAGTTAGCAAAAGATGAGATCATGGTCAGCTGCTCTTCCGTAATGTGCATAGCCTAGGGGACAACACGCCACACTTCACATAGCCAATGGCATGCCAATTTTTCTTTTACAATACAAGCTGATCCATTTACATTCACCCATCCACCTATTGAGCTCCACAATTTCATTAAAAAATACTAATTGCTTGAAACGTTAAATATTTGCAATGGAAATTGCTGTCTGATAAAAATTTAATATTTCATCTATTTTTTGTTGGAACATGACTGTCTCACTTGGTGCACCACTACCCTAGTAGCCAGTTCCTGCATGTAGCACACATCTGACCTACTAAAGAAGGATCCTACATTTTTCGAAGCTATATTAATAGCTACTGTAGTAATGTATTACTGAAGAACTCATAATAATTTATTACAATAACACCTAAATTAATAAACAAAGAACCTATGTCTAACCAATCTATGTCCAAGCATAGTGTATTAGTAAAAATCCACCACTGTTTTCAGCCCTTAGAATTTTCTCCAATTATTACAAGTTTATCACTGTGTAATGTTTGTGCCTGGATGCTCTTCTTAGAGCTGTTATTAATCTATAATTTGTGGTAACATATCTCTAGCATTGCTGCATGTACAGCAGCAGTGGCCCCCAACACTTCTCTCCCCACTACCAACAGACACTAAGAAGATGAACTTAGATGCTGTTTAAGTTTGGGTTTCCCTATGATAAGCATGATAGTACCTGTCTTTGTAGATGGTAAACATCCTTATCTGTGGGGTATTTACAATGAATTGCTTAACTGAAAGTAACAGAATTTCAAAGTATTTCAGTTCTACAGCTCTAGTATCATCAAGGTAACTTACGACTGCACAAAAACAAAGCAGTATTGAATTATTTAGACCACTGAAGCCTGATCTTTCCTTATACAGAGTCTTTTCTCTCATAAAGAGGAAGATTGGGGGAATTAAAATGGGATCTGAAATTTATCATCCCATAGACATTCAAGTTAGTGAGAGACTAACACAAATTAAACGTTACTGCAGGTACATTTGAAGCATTAATTATGATACTTCATGTTGTACCAGTTATTTCATACATTAGGTAACATATATTGACTGAGAATGCAGAAAATGAGAACCAAGAACTATACATAATTAGTCAGGTGAAGATAGCTCTTCACATGATCAGAGAAAAGGTGTAAAATGAACACTTTATGCCCTACTGGGCATACATCATGTGAGAGCTCCACGATTATGAAAAATCAGAGGAAACCTAACATCTGTCATTACAAATTCACAACTTTGTTTGCCAAACCTGTAGTAGTAGTAGTAGTAGTAGTAGTAGCAGCAGCAGGAGCAGCAGCAGCAGCAATGTATTTGCTAAAATAAAACCACTAACAATCCGAACACTAGGTAAAGCCCACTGATGTGTTAAGTTTCAAATTGGCAACAACAGGCTCCATATGCACATTTCAAACAAGGTAAATACTTTTCAGTATTGTGTAACATTTATTTTTTAAACTGTACACGAACTCCTGACTCTTCCTAATTACCATATATCTCATCTCTGGACATAGGGTGGGAAGATTGATGTTTTTATCGGGTATGTACAACATCAGTAAGGACAGGTTTGCTTAAAGGATTACTGTAAGAAGTAAATTTCTCAGCATTATTCCTAATTGGCACGTATACCAACAAGTGATAAGTAATGTCTCCATTGAGTGAATTGATCATGTCATCACATTCAGTGATTAGTCAATCATTCACAGTTTGTCAAAAATTGATGTATGAGAATCAAAGAAAATCAAAATTAAGATAGTAAGATAGAATTCAATTACTTTCTTCTACAATCAGTGTCACATCAAAACTTACGATTGTACCCTCTTCTGTAAAATATGAAAGTTCTAGGGCTCAGGTAATTGTTAACATGACAAAACATTACTTACCTCTGCATCTGCGAGTCTCATTGGTAATCCAACAACAAACACTAAATTTTTTTGCACTACACGGACATTTGCAAGATGCTTTCTGTTCTCAGTTATTTTCTGCTTTCGTTGTTGATCTCTCTGTCGTTTCTCAGCTTTCAATTTTTGTACTTCTTCCTGTGTGAGAGGTTTGAAATCCGCAGGATTCTCTGGATAGGCTTTGCGACATGCCGGACACAAGCCATTTTCGTCAGTTCTGATTCGATGCCAACAAAATCGGCAAATCTGCAAGTGACATATACTCTTTGTTTACATTTATCTACACAATCCAAAGTAATATAACTACAATCACAAAAGTACAAGTAAGTGGTCATACAGAGTATATTTGAAAACCACTACAGGAAAAAAAACACGTTTTTTACTTTACTTCCAAAATATTGGTTTAGTTATTTCAAATAACAGTGAAGATGCTTATTAGAAAAGAATGTCAAATTACAAACTGTAAATTGAATATAATCTTGCACTTATCATATTGTAAAATGAAGGCCTTTCAAATGTACCAAATATCGCAAATATGAATGACCTATTTCAATGGAGGCGTAGAAGCTAAACCTTTTAAATTGTCAAACAAATCAATAAATACAAATCTACATATTATCACCAAATAACAGAACTGTATGTGTAGAAGCAATAAGAAACATTGTAAACCAACTGTAAGAGCAGTGGCATAGGATGGAATTTGTATTATGTAACACCACAGTTTAATACTACAGTGTTGTTGTTGTTGTTGTTGTTGTTGTTGTTGTTGTCTTCAGTCTGGAGACTGGTTTGATGCAGCTCTCCACAATACCCTATCCTAAGCAAGCCTCTTTAACTCCACATAAGAACGGCAACCTACATCTGTCTGAATCTGCTTACTGTATCCATCTCTTGGTCTTCCTCTGCGGTTTTTACCCCACACACTTCACTCCAATGCTAAATTCACAATTCCTTGATGTCTGAGAATGTGTCCTACCAATCGATCCCTTCTTTTAGTCAAGATATGCCAGAAATTCCTTTCCTCCCCAATTCTGTTCAGTACCACCTCATTAGTTATGCGATCCACCCACCTAATCTTCAGCATTCTTCGGTAGCACCACATTTCAAAAGCCTCTATCCTCTTCCTGTTCGCACTGTTTATCGTCCATGTTTCACTCCCATACAAGGCAACACTCCACACAAATGCCTTCAGAAAGGATTTTCTTAGGCTTAAATCAATATTCAATGTTAACAAATTTCTCTTTTTCAAAAACGCTTTTCTACCCATTGCCATTCTGCATTTTATATCCCCTGTACTGCGACCATCATTTGTTATTTTACTGAATACTACAGTATAAGGTGTTAAATGATATCTAATGTAAATATCAAGATTGAATCCTGTTGCGATGTATTTGTTAATATCTTTTGGCAGTTTAAGTATGTTTTTATAAATACACGGAGTGGGGGCAGCAGTTGAAATATGTGTTCTAAGTACAACAAGTGGGGCAACAAAGCCACAAAATACATTTATAGACCTTGTTCGTTTTCATGTCACTTACTGATATGGTAAGGTGGGTGTAACATGTCGACATGTCAGTGACCAAGCCCATGCATAGATCAGGCTGTGACACTGTTCAGAAGACTGCCCAAGTATATCTTTGACTACAATTTTCTTGATGCGCACAGCATATATCACTTGAAAACTGGACCGACTTCACACAATAACAATTTACGGACATCTGGATACCTGCCGTTTGATAGGTACTGCCTCCTGTGTAAATTTCTTATTATTTATGGGGGGAAGGGGGGGGGGGGAGAGAACAGCGAACATATAATGTGCCGCTGCTGCTGCAACTGACTGAGCCAATATATATGCTCATTTTCTTGCAAGTTCAATAGGTTTTTCTGTTTGGTGTATTTTTGCTAGATATATGTCTGTGGTGCGAGCCAGAAATAAGCTCAAGATAAAGTATTTACTGATTGTCATTTGGAGTGATAAATAACCGAGTAAGAAAGTATGACTAAGATCATATTCAGATAAGCTTCAGTCTGCAACAACATTTCACTATTAATATTGTTGCTAAAGATATTGCTGCTGTAACTCTTGTCAAGACTATGACTTTCTCAAGTCATGCCCTGAAATGAGATCAGTGCCCGAAAGTACCCTTCTCACACCACCCACAGTAGCCTTCTGCCGTCCTCCTAAAACATTCTCGACAAACTTACAACAACACAAAACCACCCTACCTACCTAATTGTTCCTACCCGTGTAACCAATCCCGCTACAAAACCTGCCCCGTACATCCTCCCACAACCACATACTCCAGCCGCACCACATGAAAAACCTACACCATTCAAGGCAGGGCCACATGGGAAACAACACATGTAATCTACCAACTGACATGTTTTCACTGCACAACCTTTTATGTTGGTATGACCACCAACAAATTGGCTGAACACATGAATGGACACAGATGGACTGTTCGCCTGGGGGATACCCAATATCCTGTGGCAGAGCATGCCCTACAACGTAATTCCAGGGACCTTCGCCCATGTTACACCACACGTGCCATCTGGATACTACCATCCAACACCAGTTCCCCAGCGCTACAGACATGGGAACTTGCCCTCCAACATATCCTCTCCTCCCGCCATTCATTTCTCACCCCCCCCCTTTTTCCCTGCCTTCCTCTCGTACACTATTTGTGTGTGTGTGTGTGTGTGTGTGTGTGTGTGTGTGTGTGTGTGTGTGAATCTTTCCCTCTTCAAAACCTTTTACCTAACCCCCTTCCACCATCCCTCACTCAACATTATTTGGTTCACTTCTCTTTAATGCTTGATCTATCCCCTTTGGTTATCTATACTCTTTGGTTTACTATTGGCTTGGCTCAATACTTGACGTACAGTATCTCTGGCTTCCACAAATCACCCATCATCTACTCATGGCCTGGGTCATAAATAACCTTTCCCTTCCCTGACAAAATATTTCTGAAAGCTTGTGTCCTATTTTTCATGTTTTTGTATGACTGTTGGCAGTAAAGAACTAAGTACTGGCTAGCCAAACACTCTTTTCAGGAATGTTTTAGCATCGCAGTGGAGAATTTCCATCAGTAATCAAATAACTACAATTTTGTTTGTTTTAACCGTGTTAATCTCTCTCTCTCTCTCTCTCTCTCTCTCTCTCTCTCTCTCTCTCTCTCTCTCTCCCCCCCTTTTTTTAAAGCTGAATCGGTAAGACTTTGCAACAGGTCGTCTACACTTTCTTCTTGTGTAAAGACAATACAAATGATCAGTATTTCAAATAATGGGTGTTTTTTAATTAAATCATGGGCCTAGGTTCAAACATTTGTAAACCTATTGGACCAAACTGCTATGGTCATCAGTCCCTAGACTACTTAAACTAATTTACACTAAGTACAACACACATACCCATGACCCAGGGAGGACTCTAACCTCCGGCGGGAATGGCTGCCCAGTCCTTAGCACGACAGACCACGTGGCCATTCCATGCAGCTAGGGCTAGGTACGCACATGTAAGTGCAAAACTATTTCACTTAATTCAATCAATTTGCCTACATTTGTAATGTATGTCCGACAAGGGAATCACATTGATGGCCCATAAAATAGTATATCCAATGAATCTCAAGATAGCATGGATTTCCAATTTTTATTTAGGGAAAATAACAATTTACTAGCAAAGCAAGCAGAAAGGAACAAACTTTTATCACCCGATTGGGTCAACTGAAGTCCACGATACAACCCGTCAGCTTTGACCAATGACATCATGGCTGTGTTAAAGACAATAAATTGTTTACAAGCAGAACATACATTATAGATTACAGTTTTGTGTTTAAAAAGTGAGCTGTAGCTTCCATGTGATGGTTAGGTATAGGTTAACAGAGGATCCCCCGCCCCGCAAGTGAGCGCCTAAGGCACGAGTTTTTGGGCTGAGATCTGTGATCGATGGTATAGACTGTTGCGGTAATCTATAATTTACAATGATAATCACAAATTATTTATCTTATACAATGCGTAAGTATTACAATATTAACATGTATGTTTAAATACATTGACAGTGTTTGTTTTGCTAGTTGGTATATCTACGTAGCATATCTTGTGAAAGTTAGATATGATGTCATTGGTCAAAGCCGACTTCTTGTATTGTGGTCTTCAATTATGCCATTCCATTACAGCACAATGCTTCAAAATCTTATTACATGTGAAATTAAAACTAAAGCATTTTTTTGCTAAATAAATATTTTTTTGTTAATGAGGACTTCATCAAGCAACATAATTGAAAGTGTAAAACATACCTTGAAAATTTCTCTTTTAAAATATGTTTTACTCTTCAAGATACCTTAAATATAAACCTACCAATGACTTTTCACAAAGGCCATAAATAGCTAGTTTCCCTGCCCCAGAATATGTCTGAGCTACTAGTCTTCAAAGTGTTGAGAATCACCACACATATATACGAGAAACTGTATTACAGATAGCTACTGTACCAGAAAGTGGTTGAGTTATCACAATAGTTCGTGGCAGTGATCAACAGACCATATGCTGACTGTCATTGCAGCTGAGCAAAGGATGAACGAGATTCATAATTCAGAAAATCTGATCATGGCCAGACCACCACATCCCAATGGACACGCGTACCTCTGCTGATCATATGTCATAGGGCATGAGTGGATAACCAGTGTCCTGCAGACCAGATCTGGCCAACAATTGGTTTCAATCTGGCCCTTCAGGAGAAATTCATTTTAGGGACAGCAAGTTACAGTGAACTGTTGTAACTGAATAAATAATGTTCAAAACATGTAAATACATGAAAACATATGAAATGGAGTGATCATAAAATGAAAGTACTTGAAAAATGCTTAACTGAGGCATAATTTTTTGGCATGACATGTCATGAAAGAGACACAATTCTTATCTATGTGTTACTCCGTAAGACATGTGGGCCTGCAAAATTAAGTTATAATGTGACTGTGGCCTGAATGCCACAAAAGGCTGCCCATACTTGTCAGAGCATAAAAAATAGTGTGAGTGTAGGAGAACTATGATTGGACATTAATGAGTTCAGGGGTATTTTGAGAGGAAAGTGCAAACAGAATGTGAATAATTTAGCAGTTTAGTTACAACTCACCTAATAGCAGAAGCACCGAGTTGTTGCGAGACATACAAAACATCCTGGAGGAAGAGGGTTCATGCATGTACTCTTAGTTTCTCATAGGATTTCTTCTGATACCAAGAATAATTTTGATCCTTCATTTGCCTGTCAATTATTCAACACTGCAGCTATTCAACAAGTTGTCACCATTTAGCAATATCGCTACATTCATGCAGATGGTAAAAGTATTCTGGTGTAGGGGAGTTAACATGGGATGAAATGGGACTCCTATTATACAGGGTGATCAATCATCACTGCAACCGCCTTTGTGGCATGCATCTTGATGGCGATGGCAGCTGCGGTGCCTGCTTAGCGCTCCACCCGACGTCCACATTAAATTTAATACGGGTTATTTCTGACATACATCACACAAACACTTTGAAAGAAAATACCACAATAATTATAAATTATTTTTACACTGCTTTAGAACTTTATCATCTTACTATAAGCTTATTTCGGCCTTAGGCCATCACCAAGTGTTCTGTAAATATGAGTAATATAAGAGGAGTTGTCACATATATTCTTATAACATAATTACATAAAAAATTTACAAAGTTTTACTTACATTACTTATATTATTGTTATTTATTTGCTACCCAACTGATTTTAAAAGCTGATGTTATGCTTATCTGTATATGTGCAGCAGCACTGGTTATATTAATCGATTTTTTATCAGTTTTTTTATAGTGGCAGCCTAGCATAGACTGTAGTGGCAGCATTCAACGATATTATAAGTTTACATGGTTACCAGTAATTAATACATTAATATCTTTGGTTTATTTATTCATTTTGTGTTGGAGTTTTACTGTGGATTTGGAATCTTTGGTGTTTATCCATTCTCTTGTCTGTTTATAATGTGAATAAAATTTTCAATGTATTTTTTATGTTTGAGTTCAGTTTGTTCATTTAGTACATCGTTCTGGTTGTTGTGTATATGGGAATATAGTTCAATTTCCTAGAGAATATTCATTTTTGGCCCTTTTTGTATAATGTGTAAATTTTTTTAAGGCTTCCTCTATACGTTTTACACCATGTTTTTCTGTGATTAAATGTTGATAGAATTTAGATGGATTATTTTCACTGTCTCTTGTGTGTTCTTTATATCTAGCTTGGAAATTTCTGCCAGTTTGGCCTATATATGATTTTTGACAGGTGTTACACATAATTTTGTAGATACCCAGGTTATTCTATTTTAGTGCTTGTCTGTCTCCTTTACAAATCTTGTGCTTCAAACAGTGCTTGTTTTGATAGGCAAATTTGATGTTTGTGTGTTTGAATATTTGATTAATTTTGTCCGATATGTTTCCTATGTATGTTGTAGGTACGTATGTCAGTTCTTTCTTTGTTGGAGTGTCTTTTGCTAATGTTATCTCTCTGTGCAGCTTTGATATTTTTTTGCCTGTGTTTTCTGCTGGTATAATATTGATATAATTTTAGGGTCATAATTGTTTTGTTGGGCTAAGGTGTGTATTTCTTTCTGAATGGCTTCAAATTCTGGTGGTAAGTTTATTATTCTGTTAAGCATGGTGTGAAAGAAAGCCATTTTATGGGCTCTTGGATAACAGGAATGTGCATTTATGATAGTATCTGTAGTGGTTGGTTTTCTATAAATTTCGAATTTGCGTTTGTTCTGGTCATTTGTAACGGTTAGATCTAGGTAGTTAATTGATTTGTTAACTTTGTGCATGACAGTAAATTTTATTTTGGAGCGCATTTGGTTCAGAGCTGTGTGTATTTCTTGCAAAATACTAACACGAATTATTTACAGACAAATGGAAAAACTTGTGGAATCCCACCTCGGGGAAGATCAGTTTGGATTTAGGATAAATGTGGGAACACGGGAGGCAATACTCACATTACGAATTATCTTAGAAGATAGATTAAGAAAAGGCAAACCTACGTTTTTAGCGTTTGTCAATCTGGAGAAAGCTTTTAACAATGTCGACTGGATTACACCCTTCCAAATTCTGAAGGTAGCAGGGGTAAAATATAGGGAGCGAAGAGTTATATTCAACCTATACAAAAACCAGACAGCGGTTATTAGAGTCGAAGGGCAAGAAAGGGACGCAGAGATTGGGAAGGGAGTAAGACAGGGTTGTAGCCTTTCCCCAATGTTGTTCAATCTGTACATTGAGCAAGCTGTGAAGGAATGCAAGGAGAAATTTGAAGAAGGATATGAAGTTCAGGGAGAAGAAATAAAAACCTTGCGGTTTGCCGATGATACAGTAATTCTGTCAGATGCCACAAAAGATCTGGCAGAGCAATTGAATGGAATGGAAAGGTCTTGAAAGGAAGTATAAGATGAACATTAAAAAGAGAAAATCAAAGGTAATGGAATGCAATGTCAGAAAATCAGGCGATGCTGAAGGAATTAGATTAGGTAATGAGAGAATAAAAGTAGTAGATGAATTTTGTTATTTGGGTAGCAAGATAACTTCCAATGGCCAAAGTAAAGAAAATATAAAATGCAGAATGGCTCTGGGAAGAAAAGCGTTTCTAAAGAAGCTAAACTTGTTAACTTACAATATTAATTTAAATGTTAGCAAGTCCTTTCTGAAAGCATTTGTCTGGGGTGTAGCATTGAAGGGGAGTGAAACATGCATGATAAGGAGTTCAAATAAAAAGATGATAGAAGCTTTTCTACAGAGGAATGTGAAAATTAGATGGGTAGATCACGTAACTAATGAAGAGGTGCTTAATCGAATCGGGGAGAAAAGGAGTTTGTGGCATATCCTGACTAAGAGAAGGGATAGATTGGTTGGACACAGTCTAAGACATCAAGGAATTGTCAACTTAGCATTAGAAGGAAGTGTATGGGGTAAAATACGTAGAGGGAGACCAAGGGACAAATACAGTAAGCAGATTCAAAATGATGTAGGTTGCCGAACGTATTCTCAGATGAAGAGACTTGCACAGTACAGGGTAGCACGGAGAGCTGCATCAAACCAGTCTGCGGACTGAAGACCACAACATTTTTTGATCAGTATATTGATATTGCTTTATTTTATTTTCTCTTTCTATTACATTTGCTACTTTGACAGTAATTTCATTTTGTTCTTTAACAGATAAAGTTACTAAATCTATAGCTACTTTTTCTGTGGATATGAGTTGCTTTATTAAATGAACAAACCGAACTCAAACATAAAAAATACATCGAAAATTTTATTCACGTTATGAACAGACAAGAGAATGGTTAAACACCGAAGATTCCAAATCCATAGTATAACTCCAACACAAAACCAATAAAGACACCAAAGATATTAATGTATAAATTACTGGTAACCATGTAAACTTATAATATTGTTGAATGCTGATAAAAAAATCGATTAATATAACCAGAGCTGCTGCACATATACAGATTCGCAGCAATAGATAAGCATAACATCAGCTTTTTAAATCAATTGGGCAGCAAATAAACGACAATATTAGAAGTAATGTAAGTAAAACTTTGTAAAAATTTTATGTAATTATGTTATAAGAATATACGTAACAACTCCTCTATATTACTCGTATATACAGAGCACCTGATGACGGTCTAAGGCCGAAATAAGCTTATAGTGAGATAATAAAGATCTAAAGCAGTGTAAAAATAATTTACAATTATTGTGGTATTGAACATGTTGCTCAAAGACATACTCTACACTGCGGGCCCCAGAGAATGGAAATTACTTGCAAAGAAAAGTTTATTACTTAGCTATATTACACAAGGAGGTGCTGAAGCTGCCTCCCTTCATTGTTCAAGCATTTCTGACACCTGCTGAGAAAGTTGCTCATTACACTCATTGATTCTGAAAAATCTGCATGACGGAGAAATTGACCAGAACTTAACTTTCTTTTTGGACAAATCATGGTTCCATCTAAGTGGGTATGTTAATTCACAAAATAATTGTTACTGGAGTTAGGAAAAGCCTAACTTAATTCTTGAACAGCAACTTCAAAATCAAAAAATAAGTGTTGCGCTGTTGGCGGCGAGAGAATAATAGGCCCTATTGTTTTCAGGAAACACTAGTGACAGGTATGTTGAAAACATATTGCAGCCTTTATTTGCCCAATTAACTGAAAGAGAACGTGCCTTCACAACATTTTAGCAAGACTCTGCAATTGCACATACAGTCAACTTATCATTACGGGAAATTGGTACTGTGTTCTGTGAAAGATTTATCACTAAGAACATTTGGACCCCTTGTTTTCCCGATTTAACCCTGTGTGATTTTTATCTGTGGGGAGGATTAAAAGAGAAAGTGTACAAATCAAATCCCCACATTTCATTTGAACTAAAAACAAACATTCGTCATGAAATCACTGCAATTTCTGAGAGGGAACTTCAGACTGTAATGAGCAATTTCCTCAGCAGGTGTCAGAAATGCTTGAATAACGAAGGGAGGCAGTTCCAGCACCTCCTTGCGTAATACAGGTGAGTAATAAACTTTTCATTCCAAGTGTGTGTGTGTGTGTGTGTGATGTATGTCAGGAATAACTTGTGTGCCAACCCATATTAAATGTAGCGCGGACGTCGGGCGGAGCACTAAGGCGGCACCATAGTTGCCATCGCCGGCAAGTCACACGCCGCAAAGACGGTTGCGCTGATGATTAAGCACCCTGCATATACTCCAAGGTTTGTTACTGGCACATAATACAGAAAGCTTCTATCCAAAAATGAGTACGTATTTGTTCACCTACACCTACACCCACACTCAGTGAACCATTACCTGTAGCAGATAATGCAAAACCCCATCACTCTTAAAAACATACTAAACAGCTGAGGGTACTTATTTGTGAGCTCTCCCTCAAATGTTCCCTGGCCTTACTCACTACTTAATTAAGCTGGAACAAATTAACACAGTTCCATCACAATACAACAAAGCAAAGTCAGTCATACCTGATAGCCACATGTGCACGGGAAGAAATTTATGTCATCAACTTCAAGTGGTTCCATACACAATGGGCATTCTACTTGTTCTTCTCCACTCTGGTTTAAAACTGACATTGTTAACAACTGAATCTTGATTGTAATTGCCTGAAATCAGAAACATTTAATTACTCACAATACAGGGTTTTATTGAAATAAATAAAAGAATATGATACTACTGGACAGTAACCATACAAAAGGCATAAATATGTAACATACTTTGTAAGTCTTCTGTGAACAACTAGGCCCTACTTCTAAAAGTATTCAGAGCACAGTCTGCATTTACTTCACAAATTTGGCACAAAGCAATTATTTCCATTTTATTCTGAATGCTGATAGAATGTGGAAGAAGTTGTTGGATCTATTATATGGCTATAAATTTACCACTCACATGTTTAAGACCCCTATTTAAACAACAATCGTGTGAAATTTACTTTATATTGAATCGGCTGCAAACCCGCAGAGATTACAAAGAATTGGAAGATCTTGTTTCCACTACTGACTAGACATGGAACTTATGATCACCACAGGGCGTTTCTTTACAATTAATGGTGAAAATAGGTACAATAATGAATTTTCCTTTCTTTCCAACTCCCAATACTTTTTACATGCAAATGACACTGTGTATCTAACAGGTTAAGTGCACATTTTGAAATCTCCAGCAACACATACTTAACCATTGTCTTATACAGACATCAGTACTGTAATAATAATAGAACTGCAGAAAATAGCTTCTTTCTGCTTAACTGCTGCTCATACACAATAAAACTCCTTCCAAAATGGGGTCAACTGAAGCATGGGATAGCACCCGTTTGCTTTGACCCCTAATGGCATGTGTTGTACAACTCAAAATACTGATCATTTTTCTTTTGTTGTGAATGTGGCATTACTTTTTACAATAAAAATTAATCAATTTACATTCACCCATCCACCTAACTGTTGGTAATGGTAACTGCATGGCAGAGCACTTTTACAGAAGGAACTTTTCTTTGTGTATGATCAGATTGATTTTTGCTAACAATGGGAATAACACTGGCCATTGAGCTTTGTTTTGTGTTTCGAATTGTTGTTCCTCCCCACCACCTTTTTCTGTTAAGTGTGTTCCTGCCTGTGACAACATGGCTCAAAGCAGATGGACGATATTGACTCCTTCACTATTGCCCAAAAATGTTTGGCAACTACGTTGCTATAGTGATGACTAGAATTTGTGACCATGATATGTACAAAAAATAAAAAAAAGATTTTTATTCATATTACACTGCACACTAAACACATATAGTTCTTGATAAAAAAGTAAATTGACAATTGTATTTGGGATTGCAGTCATTGAATTATTTTAATGAGAACATTTTCAGCATAGTCCACACACATTTACTGTAAGTCTTTCTGCTTTAAGCCACTATCATGTCATATTCGGACACTGAAAAAAACAACCAGTCAAAATGGGTGTATGAAATAAGACATGTGAGAGGGGAGGGGGGGCAGGGGGAGGTTACGGGATGTAATGTCTTACCTGTAGGAATTCTAACTGAATTCAAGGAGCATTTTCATAATACTCATAATGTTGTTGCAATCACTGATAACAAATCTGGCAACATATATTTTAATTATTTCAATGTCATCCTTTAATCTGCCTAGGGTATACTGTAATGGCTGTTAATTTTTACTGGCAATACTGAAGCAGCACGTGATACTACCCATCTGCTTTGACCCATGTCATCACAGGCAAAAACATATTAGCCTACAGTGAAAATACAACATACCATTACGCAGAACAAAACTTTCCTTTGCTGTAGCGCTCTGGCAAGCAGCTGCCATTACAAACAATCAAAGTCTCATGTGATTAGTATTTCTTAAAATAAACCATGGTACTTGGTAAGCGGGCAGGTAAACGTAAATGGATCAAATGTTCAAATATTTTTAAAGCTTATGGGACTTAGCTATGGGGTCATCAGTCTCTAAACTTACAAACTACTTATGAACTAACTTATACTAAAGATAACACAAACATCCATGACTGAGGGAGGATTCGAATCTCCGACGCATGAGACTACACGATCTGCAACGTGACGCTCCAGACCGCTCGGCTACTCCCGCACGTGATGGATCAGTTTGAATTGTAAAAAGTAATGAAATTTTTGTAACAAAAGAAAAATAATCAATGTTTCAAGTCATAGAACAGAGCATGCCAATGTCAGGGGTCAAAGCCAACAGATGTTATGTTGTACTTCAGCTAACCCATTTTACCATAAAACAAATAATATGACCTGATTTATTGATTTTGTTGTTTATTATTATTTACGTGACATGTCCCATTACATAGTAATATAACAATTTGATCTGCTGCTTGTATGACATTTAACTTCAGTTTACACCTATATTTAAACTGGCATAAGCCTCAAGAATACGAACCACCAGAAGGCCAGCACATATGGTAAAACATATATGCTAAGAAATGGTCGGAAGCAAGGGACAAACATTGTTAGGAAGAAATTTCCTAGATTACCTTCATCTTTTCATCGAAGAGAGGTCAAATTAGCTATAACAGCCTACAAAAAAATTAACAATTTCAAAACACAAAAAATGCATCACCTGTTTCCTTGTGCCACACTTGCGCCGCCCCCCCCCCCCTCCTTTCAATGTTGTGTAAAACTATCCTCTTTTTGCTTATCCGAAACATTAACACATGGGTCACCTATGTGATAAAGGAGTGTCCAAGACAGCATTACACCTATTTTTAAATACAGCTATTTGCTTCCAACCAAAGCTGTACTGTCTTACTGGACATTCAAAACAGACTACAAAGAACAGAAACATAAGTACTGTTGACAAACGTTTCAACAAATGAATACATTTTAGGTCACTGAATAGCTGAATTACAAGAGGCAACACCTACCACTGAAATGGAATACAGCAAAATAAACAGTAAACAGCTTGAGAAATGAAACCTGATCCTGTAAATGCACAAAAAGGCATCACAAACTCAACACTTATAGTAATTGGTTGAGAAGTCAATGTTTCTAACTGGTCAAAATGCGACAAACATTGGAGATACTTGACAATGCTGAGAGCTGAACAATCACAATAATGTTACAATGCACACAGTCATTAACTTTTGAATGAGATGTATTGGTGGTGATATGGATGTGTAGATTATGAATACAACTGAAACAAAGGATACTATCCATTATGTTGTGTTGAACGACATGAAAATTTGATATTCTTTCTTTTTACAATATAAACTGACCAATTCACATTCACCCTCCACCTACCCGAGCCCAATGTTTTGATATAAAACACTTGTCACTTGAAACTGTTGTTCATAATGGCAATTGCTTGGCAGGAAACAGTAGCAAAATGATTTTTCTTTGTGGGTAATGGAAAGCTTTATTTTATGAGTTTATATTTTGGAATTTTGTTTTCTCCTTTTTCCCATTTATTATGTCCCTGCTCCTGACATCATGGTTAAATTCCTTATGTGGACCTTTGTATTTAAATGCATATTTGAGATGCTGAATAGGACCTCCATATGTAGAATTTACTTCACAGCCAATTCAGCAACTTGTGTAGTACTGTATGGAAACAAATACAATTAATACCATGCTATAGAGAAGGAAATGACATTACGTGCAAACAACATCTACTAATGTTTTAACACAACAAAAGATTTTTTACACAGAATTCATTTTTTAAGTTTTTAATTCTTTAAAAATAACTTTCAGTTCTTTACGACACCTCTGAATGATTAATATTGCAATCAGGAATATACAAGAAGGAATTCAGTTGTAATACTCCATTTACCACAAAAAAATACTGCAAAAAGGGCCCAATAGGGCTTACATTGACAAATTTGGGGCATAACGTACTTAGGAGCAATATGTTTTGAGTGCGTTATAAGACTGATGGATATAAATGACAGGTAATGAACAGTTCACTGAAAGTAGGCACTACTACAGTCAACTGCAATACAACAATGGCAAAGAGTAGTGTATATTAATGAAACTTCTTACAGAAAATAAACCCCATATAATATAGTTTAACATCCATGCTTCAGCTTATTATGGATATTCAATCGTTTTGACATAATTGTAATTGATGTTCGTTGGAGTTAAAACATTTTCACGGGACCAACAATACCTACCGGCCCACTTATTACATTATGTGTGAAAATGCATACATTGTTTTTATTTCACTTTAAAGGCAGTTATGCAGTTGCTTCGCACAAACAACTACATTGTCACGAAGTAATAATTACAAATTACAAAGTCTTTAACATTGGAACGACTACGATTACGAGTAGTAAGCAAATTATAAATAAGTTGCAGTAAGTTACCTGCTGAATATAAAATACGGGTATTGGGAACTTATGAACTGCACACTTAAGTAAATCTGCTAAATATAATTACTACTATGCCACATATGGTATTTACCTACTAACTCTTCTATGAATCTTGTTCTTATGTTTCTGACTGTTGCCAGAAGGCAGACGAACGTAGGAACATACCCAGATGATTTAGGGACTTCAAAGAAACATTCTTATAGCTGACAGATTAAATAATCACATACCCACTACAATAGCAATACATACAGAAACGCACTATGTCAGGGTCAGCGTCGATGTATGTTATCTACGTATGTGACGAAAATTTAAAGAATAAACATAACTGGGAAGTACAATGTGGAAAGTATCATTCATCATCTGATGTATCACAGAATTCTTCCTCTACTGTCAAACTGCCATGTTGGTTATTGTACGATTTTTTATGACACTTCCGTTCTGTATTCACAATGTTAACTTAAATTTTCGAGACCATTTGTACTATCCAGCTATATTTCAAACCTAGACATATAGCCAAGATTGACCAATATTTACGTCACTGAGTCTACGATTCCTGACGTCCGAAACTTAGTACAGCAACAACAGCCAATAAGAACGATAATTTACCTTAAATCATTATTTCAAACATGTCGTTTACCTTCCACAGTATCAATGCACCCTATAAACACAAATTCGTCTGTTCCGTTTCACGTAATAATAATGTTTACTGAGTACCACGATCAACAACGAAGCCTACCACGAATTTCACAGTCGACAAAATCGAGACTCTGCGCAGATGTTCGACGCAGTTCACTACAAGAATGTACATGATGATGTACTGTAAGAACAGAAAGTCTTAACACGTTGACCATAACGTAAAATTCGGAATATTTTAGAGTAATATTATGTTTTTTCAATGTTATGGCGAGAAAGATAGGAATAGTATAATTTCTTTTGTCATAACAGTAATGGCTTTGACTCCACTTGTATCACTGTTTGTGAAAGCAGAACTTACCATACGGATAATGTTACGGGAAACGATTTGCTTGCAAGATTTTTTACTGCTTTGAAATTCAAAACTTCCATCGCACATAATATATTAAACATTATTTATAAAACTGCAGAAACGGCCCCGAGTAAGTCGTAATTGTCTTTTTCGTTTCGATAGTCTCTAAAAAGAAGCAAAAAGTTGTGTAGGTTCATAGAAAGCAAATAACTTATAGTACTGTTTTTACCTTATATTTTAATTTTTACGATTAAAATCATTATTTTGTTGTTAGACGTACTAACAATAACTTTCTGCAATGTTAGCGTCCGCCACAAAGTGCGTTTATAATAATAACTAGGCCTACTCTATCCAATTGGTCATATTTTGCTTCTCAAAAAACAAAAATATGCTACAGATCATTAAGCACTTTTTGCACAGCGTGAGACCATTTGCAAAAAATTACTCTCTAAAAAATCAGGACTTGTTTTGTTTGATGCCTAAATGGGCAACGCTTTTCATCTCCGCATGAATTCCTCTTAAATCGCGCCCATTACAGTACAGATCACTGGTAAATTATGTTCATAAGGCAGAAACTAATGCTGCTGTATAGTTCCTAATATCTGCCAATGAGACTTCAATCTGTCATCGCAGTCAGTATCTAACATAGCTCGTAATCTAATTGTACGCCTTCTCTCACTATTCATTGCTTCTGAAATTAATTAAAAAGTTTCATTATTTCGTCGTGGCGAAATGTTGAGAAAGCTCAGCGTTATTTTCCAACTGTTAGAAATAATTAAGCTCGATCTGAAAATGTACAAATGTTTGTAAACGTAGGCCTATTGGACCAAACTGCTGTGGTCATCAGCCCATAAACCTACAAACTACTTTTATCTTACACTGAGAACAACACACACACACACACACACACGCCCGAGGGAGGACTCGAATCTCCGAAGGGAACGACTGTCCACTCTGTAGCATGACGCCTTAGACCACGCGGCCATTCCGCAGCTGTAGCTGAAACGACTGTATAACTAAAAATGTATTATCTGAATATGATCGAGATTCATATTGGAATAAGCGATCTGAAGCAAACAAGAAATGATGTAAGACTATAATAAAACACTGGTATACAATTATTCAAATTGTGAAGTCTGTAGGTGCAAAATATAGGGAACGGAAAGTTATTTACAACTTTTACAGAAGCCACATAAAGATCGAAGGGCATGAAACACAAAAATTGGTTGGGAAGAGGGTAAGACATCGTTCTAGCCTTTCCATTGATAATCAATCTATACACTGAGCAAGCTACGTAGGAAAGCATGGAGAATTGTAGAAATGAAATTAAAGTTAATGGTGAAGAAATAAAAACTTTGCGGTATGCTGGCGACATTGTAATTCTGTCATAGACAGGAAATGACCTGGAAGAGCAATTTAACATACTGGGCAGTGTGTTGAAAAAATTGTATAAGATGAGCATTAACAAGAGTAAAATAAGTGTAATGGAATGTAGTCTAAGAAAATCACACGATTCTAAAGGATTATATTAGTTAACGAGATATTAAAGGTGGTAGACGATTTTGCTACTTGGGCAGTAAATAAAGTACGATGGTCGCAGTACAGAATGGCAATAGGAAGAAAAGCGTTTCTGAAAAAGATTATTTATTACCATTGAATATAAATTTAAGCGTGAGGAGGTGCTTCCCACCATATTTGTGTGCACATTGCTACGGAGAGCGCGGTTGCTCGCCGTTGGAGGTCCGAGTCCTCCCTCGGGCATGTGTGTGTGTGTGTGTGTGTTGTCATTGGCATACGTTCGTTTAAATTAATTTAAGTAGTTTGTAAGCCTAGAGACTAATAACCGCATCAGTTCAGTCCCTCAGATTTACAAACATCTGAACACACTTTTTTTTGTGAAGTGTAGTCTTGTACAGGAGTGAAACATGGACGATGAGTTATTCAGATAAGAAGAGGAAAGAAGTTTTGAAAATGTGATGCTGCAGACGAATTCTTAAGATTAGATGGGTATATGACGTAAAAAGTGAGGAGGTACTCAATAGAATTGGGCAGAAAAGAAATTTCTGACGTATCCTGACTTGAAAGAAGGAATCGATTGGTTGGACATATTCTGATACATCAAGGAATCGCCAATGTAGAAGTTTTTTTTTTTTTTTTTTTTTTTTTTTTTTTTTTTTTTTTTTTTTTTGTTGGGGGTGTCTAAAAATCACAGAGGTTAAACCAAGAGATGAATACGGGAAGAAATGGATGTGGGCTGATATTATGAGGAAATGAAGAAGCTTGCTCAAGATAGAGTAAGGTGGCGAGCTGCTTCAACCCAGTCTTCGGACTGAAGAACATGACAACAACAATAAAACAGTGAAAGCCAACTTTCATTTCTGTAATAACAATAATTTTTTTTTTACCACGAAATTTTGGGACTTTTTCCTTATGCCGAATTCTTCTACAACAGTGTAGGTACTAAATTTTCGCGTTTTTTGAAATTTCATTGAGTTCACCTAGAACTTTACGAGTGGTCAATTGATCCCTGGCGTAGTTCCTTGGATTGGAAGTGCTTCACTTGCATAATTTTTCGGTCAACAATAGCTACTTCGAATGATGATACGGACATACTCGGAAACATTTCTTGGCTGGCCACAGTAACGTTAGCAATGCAGTTTTTCAGACTTATTTCATCACGTAGCCCTTTTTCTTTTTTTTTTTTTTTTTTCAATTATATTATCTCGACGTGGTCTCGCTAGTGGAAAGATTTGCTTCTGAAGAACGCAGGTAACTTATTGCTGACTATCGGATTCATATGGCGATTATCTACCAGAGATACTGCCGATATAAGTAGCAAGACTGAGGAGGAGTTTGCACAAAGATATCAGGAGTAAATTGGCACAACGGTGAAATGTTTGTTTGTAATTCTATCGGACCAAACTGCGTGGTCATCAGTCCGTCACAACGGTGAAGATAGCAGCAAGGGGCGGAAAGGAATATATTATTACCACTTATTATCACAGATACGTCATTCACCAGTCAAGACTGGACAGTTGCGTCAGTGTTACAAGATTAAGTTTATACAAACATACAAGAGAAAACTCAACAAAGTATGTGCAATTAAGAGAAGAAGATGTGAAGAGCAATTTTCAGGAAGTAAATGTTCACTTGATTCACTTAATGGTGCACTGTTCAGGCAGTCCGGTTTGCGGTTTCGCTGTCAAAGAATTCACTCACATTGTATAGTGCTTTTTGGCGTAGATATTGTGAAATCTACCTTTGAAATTTGCTCAATTCCAAGGACTGGAGTTTATTACTTAGGTGGTTGAACATTTTAACAGCCACTGCTGGAAAGCTGTCTCTTGTCCTGGGGGGTCGACAGTTCGGAATGTAATTTAATGAAAGTCCAGCTCCAGTTGCAATTATTGCAAGTCAAGCTTCCTCTATGGCATAACGTCTGTCACAGTTGAAAATGGCCTAACATAGAGGCCGAAACCGGCAGTGTGGGCTTAAATAAAGCAACAATAATTGCAACTGGAGCTGGACTTTCATTAAATTTGAACCACAGTTGCGGCAACAGCAACCATCCAGTGATGGAGAAACTAATAGTTCGGAATGTCTGTGTTTCGTGTATCGTAACTGTGGATGTCGTTCCCGTTTCGGAATGTTCCCTGATTTTCTTTACATACATCAGCCATGAGAAGACATATTGACTGAAGATGGTCATCAATCCTAGTGGTTTGAAGATCGGCTTGCAGTGTGCATGTGTTCTGCTGGACGATGTTATTCTTATTGTCTTATTGTTTTTTTTCTTTTTTGTATGTAAAAGTATTTTTTAGCATCGTGTAGTAACAGACCCTAGTTAATTTAGTGTGAACCATTTCTTTGTGGTGTCAGAACAGCTGCTTCTTCTTGAGCCTTGGTTGCATTGATACCTTTCGAGATCAGGGTTTTGTAATCTGCAAATTTAAAGTACTGTTCAAGTGAGCTTATATAATTTACAAAGCCAAGGAACATGAGGGGAGCCATTACTGAGAACTGTGGCATGCCATATTCCAACTTCCGTTCTTCTGATAGTACTGCCGCGGTGGAGTAGCCGAGCGGTCTAAAGCGTCTCGCTGCGGAGCGCGCGGTTGCTCGCCGTGGAGGTTCGAGTCCTCCCTGGGGCATGGGTGTGTGTGTATGTCCTTAGGTTAGTTTACCTAGGTTTAAGTAGTTTGTAAGCTATGGACTGATGACCACGCAATTTGGTCCGATAGATTTACAAACATTTGAACATTTTCTGATAGTACTCCTTGAACTGATAGAATCTGCCTCCTGTTTTCCTAGAGCTCCTAAAAGGTACTTATAGGAGCCTTGGTTTTCCAAACGCGTCGTTGCTTGGAAGCAGGGCCAGTTTGACCGTCCTGAAGAGAAGGCGAGAGACGGATGCACTGCACACGACTACCACAGAAGGAATGACACGCACTAGGGATAATCCAGACTGGGTAGCACCGTTTAAACGAGACACCCTTGTATTTGAGAGGGTGGAGCCAACAATCTCCACTCTGATTTAGCTTTCCTGTGTTTTCCCCGAATTTCTTCAGGGAAATGCCGGGTTGGTTCCTACTATAAGCACACGGCCTACCCTCGTCACGCTAGACGTGTACATACACTGATCAGCCAAAACATTACGATTACTTACCAAATAGGCGATATCATGCTCGTGGCCAGGGGGTGGTTTCTGGGGTTCAAATAACTCCCGAAATGTTGACAAAGACAACAAAACTGGCATCATTCTGTGTTAGAATAAAGCCTGCCTACATTTCGCCAAGACTGGGAAGCCGTTACACTTGCTCTATACAGTCACGATTTCCCCCCAAGCGGTTCCCATGTTTTTAGAACCCTGTAGAAATACATTCATGGCCATCGGTATGTTTCAGAGAAAGAGGTGCACACCTGATCCTGTATAGTAAGTTCAGGAGAGTTGCCACATGCGGTACAGACTGCTCACCCCTCCTAGTTTTGGTAAAAGCCGCCAAAGTGCGTGTGTAGGCGCTTTGCAGTTGCGCAGTAGACGCTGGCCGGCGAGGTAACAGCTTTTGTTTCAATGGTGGTAGTTTTAACCGAGTTAGTGTTAATAAACCAGGTAAGTCTCTGTATCTTGCATGGAAATCTTTTTAGCGTTACGGTTAGTTATTAGCTGGTGCTAAATAGAGACATATTTTTAAATATCTGAGTAGCTGCACGAACAGTAACTTCTGTTGGGTGCCTTTTGATTCTAGTCCGGCCATCTTGGCTGCTACGGCCACACAGTCGTAGAGTGCAGCATCTACCCCTGATAGATCGGGATATATGCCGCAGTGGAATCATATATGCCACAATTTTTTTATTTTATTTATTATTATTATTTTAAATAGGGACACTTCGCTGCCCGCTAGGGCACGCCCACCGCCGTGTAGCGGGCGGCCAGTCAGATGGCAGCCGCGGCTTGTAAGTGTGACGTAGGCACTGCCAATTGTGAGGCCTTGTCTTCTAGGTGGTGTTGATCCAGGTTGGCCTGCTGGAGAAGGGGGACGGGTGAAAGAATTCTCGTCGTCAGCTAAACCTGACTCAGTAGAAAGACTCTACTACCGGCCATGTCTTTTCACCGCACGCCCAAACAAAAGTCTCACAGTTTTGAAGACTCAGTGCAGTGATAGCACGCTCGTTTCGCATTCTAGGGATATATATATATATATATATATATATATATATATATATATATATATATATATATATTTCTCCTGGATTTACCCTATCTAGCTGAAAACATTGAGGAATTGAATGTCTTTTCTCACAGAGTCCTAAACAGTTATCGGTATCACTACTAAAATAATGCGTACGTCATTTAGTTTTTTCTCAGGGGTCTTCAATTACTATGTCTGCTGCTTATAAATGAGTGTGACTTGCATGTTTTCTAATCACCATGAATAAATTCTTGCTCAAGGCACCCACGGTAAATTATGGTAAAGAGGGGGACCAAATCCGGCGGAGATTCTGTGTAGAAAGTGTCGGGCCTTGGAGCTTCGCTCTGCTTTAGAGATCTGATATTTTTTTAACACCACTGTTAGTAATTACAATGCCAGTCAGCAATATTTGTTGAAGTTATTATGTAAACGAATCAAGGTCCCCGCCTAGTCAAAGAATATATTCTGTTAACTTATTTTTTGCCACTGAAAGCTTCAAGTGAAAAAAAAAAAAAAAAAAAGGTTAGGCTATGCTTCTCTGTTAATGCTTCGGAAGTTACTGATAGCTTCACGCACTGCGTTTCTGATTGCCATCCGCGTTTCGCTCCACATTTGCCTGTCATCGTGATATGACTTGCCTTGTCCCTTTTTGGAAAAGACATAGATTATTAAGAAGTTTTCGAATTTTGTTTCTATACCATGATAACTGTCAAGTTTCCAGTCTTCTGCAATGAAAAATAATATAGTATATACTGTATTACCGCGATTTGCATTTCTGTTGCCGCGACCGAGTGGCCGAGCGCATTGAGGCGCTATGCTTCGATGTGCGAGGCCGTTCCACGCCGTGGATTCGAATCCTTAGGCATGGATGTTTGTGCTGTCTTTAGTATAAGTTAGTTTATAAGTAGTTTGTAAGTTTAGGGACTGATGACCCCGCAGTTAAGTCCCATAAGCTTAACAAACATTTAAACATTTCTACTAAGAGTACATGTTATTATAGTGTGCTTTCATGGAAAACCCCTTACGAAATCAAATCCTGGCTAGGCCTATGGGCGATATGTCCACCTCTGGCATAGATAACAGCTTCGACACATCTTATCATGAAAGCAATAGGAGCTGGTTAGGTCGCTGGAGGGAGTTAGTACAACATCTGGACACACACGTTACCTAATTTCCGTAAATTCTGACCAGGGAGCCAATGAACTCGGATGCATCATTCAGTCGCATCCATAGGTGTGACTCTTTCAAATTATGAAATCAGCAGGAGTAAAATATAGGGAACGGGGGGTTATTTACAAGTTGTGCTAAAACCAGGCAGCAGTTATCCGAGATGATGGACAGGAAAGGGATGCAGTGG